>CM021105.1:30306691-30497290 GCA_007115665.2 Sequoiadendron giganteum | reverse complement strand
TTCTAAACAGAGGTTTTCACAAATTGAAAAACCAAATTTAACATGGATTTCCATTATAAATCAGATCTTGAGTTTCTCAAACAAAGATTTTCAATCCCAATACTAATTTAAATATAATTTCAAGACAACTAAATTTATAAGCAAGAACTTGGTTTCCATGAGTTGAGAAGATCCAAAAAGGTGCACTGATCCTCCTTCAGATTCCAGTTCCTCCAAGCAAATCCAAAACCCACAAAATCCCCATTTTAATCCTTCTCCAAAACTCCATTTTCAACTTTTCCAGAATTTTCATACCCAAAATTGAAGAAAAAATTCAATAATATTGAAAATTGCAAAAATATCTCATTCAACCACTGCAATCAATTTCTGAAAAATAGAAATGCAAAATATCCTAATTTTCCAATTTTTTTTGAATTCAAACTTTCAATTGACTTTTAAATTTCATTTTTCTAATTTTTCAATTTTGAATTCCAATTTTCACAATTGACTTTCAATTCAATTTTCAATTTCAACAATTATGCATAATTTTCCAAAATGAATAATCCAATGCATTTCAACACAATAATTAAATTTAACACAATCTAATTTAATTAATTAATAAAAATAATCTTAATCCAAGATTAAATCATTTTATTAATTAAATTAAATTAATTAATAAATCAAACAACAATTTTAATGTTATAACCTGATTAATTCAATAAACAATCTTAAATACATTAAGCCATTTAAATCACCTCTTTATAACTTGCAATTAAATGACGAAGAGAGGGAACGATAAACAAGGCAACACAACCTGACAACAAACCAATGACATACAAGGACTAGGGTGACGACCTGACACAGAAACCTAGCTACTATCTCCCAATCGAATACCGTTGGATATGAACATGCTCTCACCTATGAAACTAGGTGGAGTCGATGTCTTGTACCTGTCAACCTGCAAATTAAGTAAACCACAACATATAATATGAACAACATAAAATACACACCGTGAAGAGGTAATCCCGGAATCGCAGGGCGCTCGCAAGCGAGTGATGCGATTTGTCCCCTTCACCAATACAATATTACCAACTGACGAATCTAACATCATTAATATGATCAAAAATATAAACATCATTAATTCAATTATCCACTATGCTAATCCACAACATAACATAATAATAACATCGGATTAATACACCATCACACTAAAATATAACATTTGCATAACTTTATAGATAACGCTCAAATAGCAACTGAGTTCAAGGTCAAAGCACCAACATAACACAAAGCATAACCAATCGAACACTGTTCGATTAAAAGAGCAAAATAGAGGGGTCTTACAATAAGGGATTAGGTGGTATGAAAAGATTTGGATTTATGGCAGTGGGTGATAAGGGCTCATGAGATGGAGCGATTGGATCTTGAGTGCAAAGGGATTATGGGATGGAGCGTATGAGCTAGTGTGATCTAGAGATGGAGTAGATAGGATGGTAGGATCAGGAGTTGGTTGAGGAAAGGAATCATGAGATGGGATGGATGGGGGACTATGATCTTGGGATGGAGTGGATGGGATGGTAGGATATAGACTTGGGGGAGGGTATATGCTTGTATGCTTTGGATGAAGCTTTTGGCATGACTCATCTTGTATGGAGGAGTGTTGGGGGGACTCCTTAAGTGGGGAAGATGGAAGAACAAAGGATTCATGTAGTTCGGTAATATTAGGACTAGGAGGAGGGGATTGGATGTCTCCATTGGATTGGGTGGATCTAGCAGTATAAGATGGGGATTCAATGGATTTGATGGGTTCGACAAACTCAACCATTTGGATAGTGTTAGGAATGGTAATGGGAGTGATAGGTGTAGGATGGAGGAGACCCTCATCACTAGTGACTGTACATGATAGAGTGAGAGGGCATGGTGTCTCTTCTATCATGAGTCCTTGGGCGACATTTGAAAGGAATGTAGGATTAGATGGGGTGATGAGAATGGATGGAGGATTAGGGATGGTTGGATTAGGGTTAGATGAGGGGTTGGGAATGGATGGAGGATTATGGATTGGTGGATAGGGTTAGATGAGGGGATGGGAATGGATGGAGGATTAGAGATTGGTGGATTAGGATTAGATGAGGGTATGGAAGTGGATGTAGAACTCGAAGGAGATGGAGGATTAGGGTTAGGGATATTAGGATTAGATGATTGGATGGGATTAGATGGAGGACGAGGAGAGGATGGAGGATTAGGGTTAGGGATTGGTGAATTAGGATTAGACTTGGGGATGGGATTGGATGGAGGACTATGGGTGGTTGGAAGAATAGGATTAAGGATTGGTGAATTAGGATTAGACATGGGGATGGGACTAGATGGAGGACTAGGAGTGGTTGGAGGACTAGGTGGGCTATGATTAGATGGAGGATTAAGATATAATGCGGTGAAAGGGGGAGTGATGTAGGAGGATGCAGATGCTGGATTAGGTTGGGAAGATTGGGATGGTGGGTAATAGTAGGAAGATGATGATGGATTAGGACAAGAGGACATTGGTGGCAGATTCACGTAGGAGGATATGGATGGAAAGATGTTGAATTAATATAAGGATATTGGGATGGCAGATTGTGATAGGAAGGTGTGGATGTTGGATTAGAACAAGAATATTGAGGTGGTGAACTACCATAGGAAGACATGTATGGTGGGTTGGAATAGAAGGATATGGATGATGGATTGGGATAAGAAGATTGAGATGATGGATTAAGATACGAGGAATATTGGGATGGTGGATTATGATAGGAGTGCATGAGTGTTGGAGTAGGATAGGAAGATGTGGAATTAAGGTACAGGTATTGGGATTGTTGATGGTGGTAAGGATATGAAGATGGGGAAGGTGGATTGCTGTAGGGGGTTGTGGATGTTGAATAGGATAGAGGTGGAGAGGTAGGACATGATGAATATGTAGATGGTGAGGATGTTGGATATCCCTTATCAAGGGTAGCATAAGGATTGTTATTAGGTGTGAATGAAGGCATGGTGGGATAGTTCAGAGGAGTAGTTGGATTTTTTAAGGTGATTGGAGAGAGCTTGCTAGCAATGATAATGTCAAGGGGATCTATATAACACTCTTCATGATCAATAAGACTTTCTTATCGTCATCAACATAGTTAGGATTCCCCTTGACTAATATTATTGGTCGTGTGAGAGGGGGATAAGTATTCATAATGGATATAGATTGAGAAGATGGAGGGGACTAGATGATGAAATGATAAATAAGATGGATTGGAAGATGTAGGTGGACTAAAGCTCAAGTTGGGATATTGGATTAAAGCTCAGATTCAAATGATGGGATTAAAACTCGAATTAGAATTGGATTAATGCTTAGATTGGGTTAGATCAGAGGATATGATAGGATTGATTCAAAACCAAGTTCAAGGGTTTTAACTAGAGGACATAAGGTGTTGACAATCAGATTTTTGCCAGATTTGGCAGCTTTCAAAAATTGTCAAATTTTGCCATTTTAGGAAACTTCATAGGCATACCTTTGAAAGTTCAATTTTTCCCCCAAAAAATACCCAATACTTAGATAGGATGAATTTCCAACTAACATCCCAAATCTGAGACATGCATTCTAAGTTATTAACGAAAACATTTTTTCAAACATTGGAAAAAAACACTAAATTGCAATTTTGAGGGTCAAGATGAAAGTTTGAGGCTCGAAAATGTGTCGAAATAAGATCCAATCGACTCAAAATAGGTTTGGAATCCACATGCCACCTCATAACGAAACCACCCGAAAAATTTCAACCCAATCGAACACCCGAGTCAAAAATTATGGCCTCTGGAAGTTTCTACATAAAAATGAAAACCCTCAAAATGAAGCCTAGATGATTGGGATGGATGATTTGATGATAGATATGGACTCTAATGATGTTCTAAGAAGCACCTATGTAGTTTGTTTGATGAAATGATGACTTTCAGAAAATGTTGATGGATGCTCGAAATGGGGAAATGACCACTCAAAATGGGTGATTGGATATTCAAAATGGACAAACGGATGGTCGGGAGGGGTAAACGAGTACCCCAGATGAGGGAACAACACTTGAAATAGACAAACGGGTTGCCAGAATGGGTGAACAACTTCCCATAATGGGTGAACAGTTGGTGAACGGAGGTCGAAAAAGGTTGTTCAGGGGGCAAGGTCGCCCATTGAGGGCAAGGCCACCCCTTTGTGTTGGGCATGGCCGCCCCTTGGGTGTAGTCAGTCTTTTGTGTTGGGTGTGGCCGCCCTTTGGGCGTAGTCGGTCTTTGGGCATGGCCGCCCTTTGGGCGTAGTCGATCTTTTGTGTTGGGCGTGGCCGCCCCTTGGGCGTAGTCGGTCTTTTGTGAACTAGTTCGAACCTAACTTAGTAAAAAACAAACAGTGATGGCAAATGATGGAAAACAATAAGTAAAAGGTCAAAATTGACTGACAAGTATTGGTTTTTCACAAAGAAAACACTTCAAGAAGCACAATCCTAAGATTAGTAAGAAGGGTATGACCAACATGGTTCTCTAACTAGGATAAACAAGGCGATCTAGGAAGTCCTCAATATACACATGGTACATGAGGTCTAAACCGTGAACACCAGTTTGTTACAAGAGTGATTCGAGAACCCCAGTGAGATATTGAAAGGCTCAGACCAACTCTTCATGTCTATCTAGGTATTACCCTAGCTTCGACTCTCCACCAATGATGACATAACTAGATTGGGGTACAACTTTCGTTCTCCCCCCTTTTTATACCCCACTGGTACACATGGTCGGGATCGTCCCTTGGGGTGATGAAATCCCCAAGCAGGTCCCACTAAAAAAGAAAGTGTTAATCATTTTGGCTACTCCCCGGGCTCACACGAAGTGCAAGGGGAAATCTTGAACGATTTCCACCCCCTTCGGTAACACAAAGAACAAAGTAAGCTATAATTTCTCGTCACCCACGATTGCCAAATGGTGAAAGGGGATTGGATATGCCAGTAGATTACTTTCAGATAAAGCAAACAAGCTATTTAACCCTGCCTACTTAATCTATGTGCCTAATTAGTGTATAATGAATGAAAAAAACATCTAATTAAAGGTCCTTCTACCCTGCAAGAAAAAAATCATTAGTAGTTTTTTTCTCTGTCTTTGACAAGTAGATTCTATTTTTGGGCGTGGTCGCCTCTGTATTTTGGGCGTGGCCGCCCTTTGGGCATAGTCAATCTTCTGTGTTGGACGTGGCCGCCCCTTGGGCGTAGTCGATCTTCTGCAAACCTATAAGAAATCAAAGGTTAAAAAAACTAAAAACAACAACAAAATAGTTTGTTGTTTGGGCATGGCCGCCCCTTGGGCCTAGTCGGTCTTCTGCGTTGGGCGTGGTCGCCCCTTGGGCATAGTTGGTCTTTTGTGAACCTACAAGAAATCAGGGGTTAAAAAATACTAAAAATAACAACAAAATAGTTTGTTGTTTGGGCGTGGTCGCCCCTTGGGCATAGTCGGTCTTCTATGTTGGGCATGGCCACCCCTTGGGCGTAGTCAATCTTCTGTGTCAAAATGTGCAAAATTCTTAAACAAGAAAAAATGATAAATAAAAGACTCGTGATGTGGATCCCATCAGACGTGCTAGAAATGTGAAGCCTTGAAGTTTACCCTATTCTAAAGATGAAAAACAACTATTATGCAATAAGGGAAAAACATAAAGATACACCTCAAGATTAGCCTAAGGAATGATAACACAGAAATAAGATAACAAATGATTATACATTCTTTGCTGTTGAAATCCCTTGGTTGGCCCTTGATGTTGTATGCTTGTATACTCTTTAGATGGCCAGATGCAAGATGAAAAATGTGGTATCTTGATGAAACTACAATGGTAAAATGAAATGCTAATGCTAATGGCTAAATGGCTAAGCATAAGGGTGAAAAATGACTAAGTCTCTAAATGCACAATGCTCATAAATTCCAAGATCTAGGTCCTTTAAAGAAGGTAGGTGGGGGGTATTTATAGGAAAAATTAAATTCTCTAGAGAATTCAATGGTCAATATTAAGCCACCATGGCCAAGATGGAAGACTATGGTGATTTGAGGACTCACAAGCCCTCACATCTTGACATGTGGCGGGTGAAGTGTTTAAAGGACAAGGTGATATGGCAAGGGTACAAATGACATGGAGAGGGGGATGTGGTCTCAAGGTACTTGCAAGTACCTTGAGATGGGAGAGGATTTATCCAAAAAGTTATCCCTTGTCCCCAAGTGGGACTGAAAGTGACAAGTGATGACTTTTAGAAAGTCATCCCTTGTCAACATGGTGATTGGAGATGGCCTTGGAGGAATAAACATAAATTTTTAATTCACTTTTTGGAAGAGACCAAAGGGTAAAATAAAATTCCTCTAAAAGAGGTCTTTGTCCTTTGGGTACAATGTGACATATGAGATTTCATGGGGAAGATAAATGCATGGGGGGAATAAGTGTGAATTTTTAATTCACATGGAGAAGAGGTCAAGCCAAAAAAGGTAAATACCAAGAAGGTTGACTTAAGGACATGTTAAAAGGGGTAAGTGATTAGGATAATTAGGATTGTGCAATCAGGTGATTAGATTAATTAATGATTATTAAAGGCAAGTGGCAAGTTATGGAGGATGTGACATTAATCTTAGTTAAGGATATACACATCTTAATGAAGGATTAATTAAATTAACTTAGATTATTGAAAAGGTTATGGAGGATGTGACAAGGAGAGAGAAAGAATGAATTACAAATTGAAAAGGATAATTGACTAAATTAAATAAATTAATTGCATTTATTTAATTTAGAGAGGAAATGGTAAATGATAAAGTATTTAATTAAATACTTTAGAAACCTTAGGGAAAATGGATGATATTAATTAAATCTGTCATTTAATTAATATAGATGGATTAAACAAATAAATGATGGGATTATGACCATATGAAAGTGGTCAAATTTGGATGTCTACAACATCTACCAACTCTTTAAAATATGCGACAACATGGTTGATGTTGTCGTACTTTTTACCTTTTCCATTGTTGTTTTTTTATTGTGATTTGACATCAGATTCGTGTATATTTTGAGGTCCTGATTTCTAACTAGTTACTCAATGGTGATAGTCTTGTCATCAATAAGATCTTGGATCAAGTTTTTGAGCCTCATGCAGATGGTTGTCGTGTACCCCTTTATCTTATGAAAATCACAAAGGTGCTTCTCATTATACCATGGTGGTTTAACTTGAGGCTCCTAGTAATTTTCAATCACTGGGAGTGTGATGATGTTAGCTTCAATGAGTTGTTGCATGACATATTCGATCGGTTCCCCAAGCAGTGTGTACTTTCGCTTAGGGGGATATTTGTTTTTTGTGGATGGTTCACCTTGATCATTGACGTTGTTGACTATTTGTGAGTTGGTTTTTTGATGAGATGTGTTGGGTCATGGGGTATTTTGGGTGTTATTCTGAGGTTGTTGGTATGTTTTTTGCTATGTGTTTGGCTTTGGAGCACTGATTACAACCTTGGCATATACAACACCATCATTGGTAACATTTTTGTTCTTCGCCCAAGTTCGAGGTTTGTCATTGTAACTTGTTGATGGGTGATTATCTTGATAAGTGGGTGTCCCCCCTTGTGCAATGAGGGCCCTTTTGATGTTAAGAGCTTTGGGGATGAGCTGATCATAGGTGGTGATGTATTGCACTTTGATATGGAAAACTAAATTCCCTTCAATATTTGAGATGATGGTTCTGACTTGTTGTTCTTCTAGTAGAGCCCACTTGCTCCTATTGGCCTTGGATCGCCATCGTTGCAAGAAGGATGTGAATGTATCTCCTTTTTTTATTCTTTAGGTTGGAAAATTCTTCCAAGCTTACGTCCATGCCCATGTTAAATGAGTAATTTTGTATGAATGCATCCATAATTTCTTGGAAATTTTTTATTCCAAGAGGAAGGTGAGAGAACCATTCCATGGCTGGGCCAACCAAACTTCTAGGGAAGAGCCTCATTAGATAAGATTCATTATAGGCAACTTCCATGCAGTCTATGTGGAATTCCCTAATGTGATCTTCAAATTTTTTGGTTCCACGGTACTTGTCGAATTTTGGTATCTCAAAACCTTATAGAAATGAATTCATTACAATGCTTTTGTTGAATGGATAAGGGCATAAATTCCCTTGTGATTTTGTGGTTTTCCTAGATTGTATGTCCAACACTTGTTGTGAGAGATTTTTGATTTGAGCAGACAAATAACTTTGTGAATCGAGTGGTGGAATGAATGTGTTTTGGGTTGGTGTAGTGGCTTGAATGATGGGTGGGGTAACTTGTAGACTTGGTGGTGCATTTGTGAGATTTTGTTGTGTAAATAACACTTGTTGATATGCTTGTAGTTGTTTCTATGCCAACAAAGCTTGTTGTTGGTCTTGTTGTTGTTGTGCCAATAATGCTTGTTGTTGGATTACCCTTTGTTGTGCTTGGTATTGTTGCAAAGCTTGTTGGTAAGCCTGTTGCTATAACAAGGCTTGTGCTTGAGCTTGTTGCGCTTGATATTGGGCCTATACTTATGCCTGAGCTTGTTCTTATTATCAACTTGTGCTAGTTGAGTAGTCTGGGCAACTTACACAACTTATGCAACTTATTGGGCTTGTTGTTGTTGTAGTAATTATTGTGCTTATGCTTGTTGCATGACTTGTTGTGTGGATTTTTGTGCAGCTTGTTGGGCTTGGAATTGCTAGAGTTCCTTTTGATAGGTTTGTTGAGTTGCTTGCAACATGATGTTGTATTGGTTGGCCATGTTTGGATTTGGTGGTGGATGTGAGCACAAAACCTACATAGACTAACAAAAGATCAACAAAATGATGTTAAACATGTTAGTAACACAAATCTAATGCTCCCTATGAGATTCTTCAACTAATTTAAGAGAAAACATGAAATAAACAAGGAAACGACACAAATGAAAAATGTAATCTAACTTAAACTAGTAAAACCTTCATTCCATCGAGGGAGTGGTATTCCTTTGATGTGGAAAGAAGCCCTTTCCCAATTCCTTGATAAGCTTGATGAGTTGTTGAATATTCCAAGATGAAATTGACTATAATCTAGCTATGAAACTTGAAAATGATGGAGAACTAAGAACTTAAATGGCTATAGTGATAATGCATGAAGTTGTGGATCCATCTTATGAAAATGATGCCTTTATTTATAGAAGTCAAGGGTTGAAGAATGGATGGATTTGATGAATGTGGGATAAAATGAAAGCCAATGAGAATGTGCCAAGTGTCACAATTCTATTGGATGAAGGTGAAGCGCATTTTGGAAAATGTGTGAGTGGAGGAGGATGGAAGAGAAGTAAATGTTGTTGGTTGCGAATTTGAAATTGTTGCAAGAAGAATTGAATGAGATTTGAGAGGATGTAAGAGGATTTGAAAGGTTGTAAGAGAAGTTATTGCAAATGTAAGAGGATGTGATAGGTTATTGAAAAGCTTTGGAGAGAAATTGATTAAGAGGAATATTCCTCAGAATATGCCTCTATGAGGATAATTGAAGTAATTAAATAATTAGAAGAAATTATTTTCATGTGCAACTTGGTTAGTTGACCATGGGTTGATTTAACTCTTGAGGAGTTAAAAGTTGAAGGAATTGATAATGGTGATTAGAAAGTTGATTTATGATTTTAATTAATCTAGAATTAATTAATTGGAGTGAATTAGGAGATGTGACAGTTGATTTGATTGATTTTTAATCAAATGAGAGGATTAAGAGAGGATTTAATTAAATAATTTGATTTAATTAAATATGATGAAAATTAGTTAGAAGAAGGGTGAATTAATCAAATTAATTGATTAATAGTCGAATTTGCTGATTTTAATTAAATAATGTTGATTATTCAATTAATTGATCAATTTGAAGTGATTTAGGAAGAAACGTGTTAGTTGATCAAAATCAGATGCATAGTATTAATCAAGACTTTTTTAGTGTCTACACCAACAAAACTCTAACATATAAAATATTTAAGTGCTATTTTTAATTACCAATTACTCCTACTACATTAAACAACTTCCAAAACATACACGTTGCATAAGTTGCCAAGATAAATAAGTAATTAAGTAGTTGAATATGAAAGTGACCAAATAAAAGAAGAATGGAATATTCAACCAATATAATTTTATGTTTATCCTAACTTATAAAGAAAATATCTACCCCAAATAATGTCTGTGCACGTGACTAACACAAGACTACCCTAATGGTACACCACTACATGAACAATTGAAAGCTTAATAATTTCACCCATTTATTAATTACAAATCCCTCTATCTAAACATGGATCCCCAATACAATATTCACACATACATGTGATACTAATAGAACATGATATCAAGCCTACTCACACCAACTCGGTTACTACTCCATAAATAACATTACTCTGGACTTCCTAATTTCCCACTGCTAATACTAATGGCTCAAAGATAGTATTACTCCTACACTAACATTAAGGTTACCCTCTTAATCTCTATCCCAACCTAATATTGTTGTAACACTATTAGCATTTTAATCTGCTTAAGACCACCTCGACTCGCAGGCAAGAAATTTAAAGACATCTGGGATCGACTCCCTACTCAATATTAACATAACTAAATGAATGAGGAATGGACGATTATTGAGCGATAGCTAGATATGAATAATGGAGTTAATACTTGTCATTTTAAACTCACTCATAGGTTTATGGATTAACGTTCCATCGCCATATCAGGGAGAACTTAATCATTTCATTATACCGTTTTAACTGTACACACACTTACCCCAATACTGACCCCATCTATTCATCATTTAAAACTTATTGCACTTCAATTTGTGTGTTTCTAGACATGCACATGATGGATCTGTCAGGTAACATCGACAGTTCCCTAAATGAGAGCCGACTACATTTAACAACTACAAGCAGATCCAAGTATCTGCAACACTCATTTAGGCCCTCCTCTAACAACACTAACTAAATAACTATCACCATCACTAAAGTTGGTAACTACAATGACCCTACAAAGATTTTGACTGCTTGGTATCGCCTACCACAAGAAATGTTTTCTGGACGATAACTAACCTGAACTAACTTTCCTCTTGCCGGACTGCACTCTCAGTTTCTCAAGGCTTTCTCCCGACCGCAAGCAACGAATACAACACATCCATATGCAGTTGCGGGCCGCATAGAGCCCAGAGGGATAACACTGGTTTTCTCCTACGCCGCCACTCCACTGCACACGCCAGAACACCCTTGCCCACGGCCTCCTTAGGCCGACTAAATGCTACGATAATCTAGAAGAATGGAAACAGTTTTGTCTGGAAGTACGCAACACTATTTTAGCCGGGGTAGAAACAAGAGGTTAGCAATACAAGAGTCTCCAAAGACGAGCGGGTTGGATGCTCGTTCCTACTCGTTACAACAAGAATTACCCAGACAAGAGGCCATGACTAGGCACTACGGTTCTCTTTGGTTACTAGCTGTGTAGAGTCTGGTTGACGTGAAAGGTTGATTTCCTACAACGCTGTTCTACCCTACCAACTTCCATTCTAATCCATAGTGCATTGAGTTCCTTCTTTTTATCAGACCCAGGTTACTGCCACTAGAAGCAAAAATTTTCTTAAGCAACACCAAAGTAAATATACATATATGTTTGAAAAATAAACCATACGACGAGTTTGTATTACATTCATTTACAGTTGCAGAACATTTATGTAGAGTGAATTGGCCGATCCTAGGCAGTGTAAAAGTTCACAAAACAGTGTGCATACAAATTACATCACAAAGATTTATATGAGACTCAGGAGTATCTATACTCATGTTGTATGCTGTTTCCTTTTAAAGATTAACATTACATAAAAGAATCACAACAATTAGAAAGGAACATTACATCCCAACTTAATCAATCTTAGCTTTTTACTTCTATTTCTAGATGGATACATTTATTTCTGTTTATTTATAGTTACCAAACAATTTTCATATTACAAACTATAGATGAATTGCATAATAGATTTCACCAAATTTTAAAATGAATACTTTACAACACTTTAAAGAACGGACTATCTTCCAAGAGGCCCCGCTTCCCAATACAGTTAACAGTCTTACAATTATCAACAGGTTGAATACATAAGTGACCACATGAGATCTTTTACAACTCTGAGCAACATTAATACCCCTTTTTCTTCTTCAAGCATCTTCAAGCTCCACAAGAAACCCGAAAGAAATGAGTAAGAGAAAAGAAGACAACCACCGATGGGCTCTCCTCCCATCCATAGGATTGCAAGAAACCCACCCCCGAGCAAGAGGTTACCACGTAGCCACCAACCAACTCAACAAGAAAGAAAACTCAACAAAGCAACACACTCTTACAGATCACTTACCCACATTTGCAATATAACTCACATGTTCATAAACAACAAAAATAATACAAGGAGAACTATCACATAAGTTTAACCCAAAGGAAAACCTTATTAGGGGGAGTGGGGGCTCAACCATGCATTGGATAATGAGAAGTAAGTATATATCATCAAAACCATTTTCCACAACACAACTCTGTAATTCATCATATCAAACCTCCCTTATACCAACAATACACAACTAGAAAGAAAATTGGGATACTCATATCCCATAGAAGAGAAATAAGGGGTACTCATACTAGGACAACATTAATGCTTTCTTTGACTTCTACAAGTGGATTTTATGTGTGCCATTCTCATTCATTGTTGTTGCTTTACCTCTTTTGACATATTTATACCCATATTCTTGATTTTGTGGGGGATTTGGATGACTTTTAGACAAATATTTATGGCAAGGTGGATGGTGTGCAAGATTTGTTCTCTCCAGGCTCTTCTTGGCATGAATTTCATAACAAATATTTCTTTGATTAGATCTCCTTGATTGCTAACCCTAGCTTGGTTAGGATTTGATTTGTATTCATTTGAGTTATGCTTGATATATAAAAACAACACTTGTATATTTTCTAAGGTTTCTTCCTCTGGCTCCTCTAGGGTTTTTCTATTGTAGACACTACATTTTTTGCATTCTACCATTGTAAATATTGTTTCTAATCTTTATGTTTATAAAATTCAACTATTATCACTGTTATCCCTTGCATGTTTGAGTGAAATCCATTTACTTTCATGTTTGAGTATGTTTTTTAATTGTTTTATTGACGTATCATGCTATTTTGAAGCAGAAATAAACAAATTTCTATCTTGGTGTATCACTTCTATTTTCATTTTGTGTTATCTTTCTATCTCTTTTCCTTGTGAGTTGTTAGAGTAAAGTAGTCATAGGGTTTACATGTGTTGGGTTAGACTAACACATTTGCACCTAGTTCAAAAGAGTAAGATAGCCTTCTTCAGATATTCAACCTCATTTGTGCAAGGTCCTACATCTTGAGGTTGTTGCCATTGTTTCATTAGAACACTGAACTCTTGTTTAGTAGGGTGCAATTTTATGTGACAACAGTTAACATATTTTCACATAAAACCTATTGACATTATATTGACTATTATGATACTACATAGCCACTATTGTCAATGATTATTGCTTATATACATGTCACTTATTGGATGATTGATTGATGCACCATGTATCATTTTGTCCCTTCCAACATTTCTTACAAGACATGGTGGCTGATTTTCTATTGGAAGCAACATTGGGGGCATGTTCTCACCCCCTTATTGTATGTTCTCACATGATTTTTACTCAATACTTACTAGTTGCTTATCACATAATGCTTAATTATGATATTTATTATGTTATATGAAACTATATGTGTCTTCATGCTTATGTCTAATTTTATAATATTATTGTTATTATCATTATCAATCATATTATTTTTCCTCTTCTCCAATTCTTTATATCTATTGGATGTAACCAACCGAAGGAGGGCATATATTGTTGCTAATGGTTTTCACTATTAAGATTTCAAATAGTGACAAGCTAGACAAAGACTTTTTGTTTTCAAATGTAGCTTAATCACATTACATGGCCACATTGCATGGAGATCTATCACACCAACATATTATGTGGAGATTCATTGTAGTACATGCCTATATTTGCATGGAGATTTACTGCATTTTCCATGACACGGCTTAACCAGCACACTCTAAGCGTTGACCGCTTAGGTGGCTGGGCCCACATTTAACCCCAACCTTCCCCCTTCACCCATTCTTAACCCAACTCTTGTTTGCAATGTTTCACGTTACGGATTTGCAATTTGCAAAGTTTGGCAGACCCCATTTCCGTGTCATCAACTTGGCTGGCTTCAAAATCCTGCGCACCCTACCAAACTTTGTTTGCGCATTAAATTGTTTTAATCCTGCACACACAATCAAACTCTGTTTGTGCATTAAATAATTTTATTCCCGTGCATTAAGCAGGCAATTTACATCCTCCAGAGATTATTGTTTCCTTGTTGGAGCCCAGAAGCTCTGACTTTTCATATTTGCATTGTTGTAGCATTCATTCTTCTTCAGCGGTGGTGGTATTCTAGCGTGGCCTCCTTTTCTGCAATCAAAAATCTCACTCGTTGTGCCTCTCCCTTGCATAGTGAGTGTTATTCATCTTTCCTCTATTTTTGTTTCTTGATTGTGAATCTTTTAAGTTAGTCTCCCTATTTCTTGATTGACAAAGTTAATTGTGATTGGCCTATGTCCTTGTGAAAAATCCCACAGAACACAGAGCAACCATTGTTAAATAGGGTAAAAACTTCAGTTCACACTAAACTTACTCCTGCAATGACATCAGATTTTTAATATTGGTTTTTAACTGAAAATTTAAATCTTTTGAAGTTTTTTTAAAAAAAATTATTAATAAACTAAAGACTACTTTAACTGGAGAAAATATTCAATTTCACAATCAGTAACTACTCTTTCAAAATACTCTGCCTACCATGACCATTTCCATTCCTTGCGAATCCATTTGTTAATTTATTTTATTCAAACTCAAAGTTCAATCTCATTGGAATTTAGAAAAAAGGAGCAGATGAATTAATAGAATGCATTAACCCTGGCCTTAAACCTTGTTCTGATATATATTTAATATATTCAGAGGAGAAAAAAACTTAATAGTTTCTATTGATTTATTCAGAAATTGAATCTCTATGAAGAAAATCTAGGAGGAAACCACCTTTACTATTTACAATTTCGATACTCTTGGTTACATACCATGAAATACATTAAACATCTCTGGCACCCAACAAGCTTCATCATAGACTCAACCTCTTCTGCAATATTATCATTATTTTTCTTTCCGGTCTTGAGAAATTTTGAAGTAGACAAATTCAGTTCAAAGTCTAGTTTTCCTCCTCCTCCTCCATTAAATCTGGATTCTGAGCTTTCTTCAGTTTCTTTAGAATTCAAGTAATACAATGTTCCAGTCTGCAGCACAACAACCATATATACATTAAAAATCTAAGTACACAATCCATACACTAATATCTATAGAAAAAATTCATCATACTGACTGCAAGACAATAATACTTATACCCAATACTAATGATAATAAAATTGGTTTGATCAACTCACTTTCAAGTCTAAGCATTTCTCCCACCCAAAGGGAGGGCTCTACTCTTGACCCAATTCTAAGAGATCAAACTCAATCAATTCAGACCTACATGAAGATGAAGAATATGGTGAATTTCCTGTACTCCTTCCCAACAGTTGAAGAGTTGTTGAACTACCCTCATAATCAATAACTCTAGGCTTAGCCTATAAGGCCTTCTTATCTTTATCCCATCCATTTGATGACTTCTCTCTCTCAACATCCATATTTCACAAGCCTGAATGAAAAACACTGATGCTCGGGAAAAATGTTTGTAAGTGCATATATAAGAAGTCATATAACTTTTCAATTCTACAAAACATAAAAGAAAGAGCCACAAGATATGAAGAATATCATCATGGCAATTATTACATCGTGATACCTATTAAGAGAAGATTATTTTGTGTGTTTTGGTGTATGCTATGTCTTGTTTCAAGAGACATTTAGCTTAAGCTAGATTTTATTAAAGGTAATTGTTTAGCATTTTTACATATAATTGTCCTTTTTCTTTTTATTTATCTTTGTGATAAATAAGGATATTGATACAATGATACTTGGATATTAGAATTGTGGTATACTTTATATTTGGAGACTAGATCAATTATATGTCTTGCAAACAAACTAATAGATTACTTTACTCTTTCTAAATTCTAGAGGGAGTATATTTATGAGATGTGAATGTAATTTAAAAAGGTTTCTTTTGATTCATTATCTTTTAAAAGAGATTGAGATATTCCTTAATCTATGACTATTACTCTTCTATGTGATAATTAATGAGCTATATATGTTGTTTCTAATCTAGTGGCTAATGCTAGGACTAAACATATTATTATTCATTATAATAAAATTAAGGCGTGCATATATAAGGGGATGATTAACTTCTAGTATTTCCAAACATAAGATCATGTTGTACACATCTTCACCAAGCCTCTTATTGGGGTTAAATATGTTCAATTGCAAAATATGATTGGATTTGAGGGAGTTATTAAGGGAAGTTTCATTATGATATTTTCCATATTCTATGTGTGTTCTCCAAGTCAAGGAGATGTTAGAATAGTAAATCCAAGTTGTTTGGTTCAATTTAAGTGACGAGCCATAGCTAACTCACTTAGATAAACTTAATACGATTTAACTATGAAATTCATGTGATCATGTTTGGTCCTAAGAGAGGTGTTTTTCTATTCTAAGAGGCCTATTTTAGAAAGGAATCAATTCCTTATTACTCATTTATTCATTCAAGTGAGGTTTTCTAGTTTTAGTGTTCTTTGGTGGTCTTTAGACACCCAATATTTCTATTTGTTGAAATTTGTATAGCATTTGTTTTTGGAGTAGATGTTCATATATCTAATAATGAATGTTTGGACATTCTAATAATACTCACCTTTAAATGATATAAGAATTTTGGGTTTACAAATTTAACAAAGAGAAATTAAATAGTACACTAGTTATTCTTCTCATGGTGAACACTTAGAGACTTTTCTAGTGTATGAATGATAGCAACATAGCATAAAATTTTCATGATTACATTCTCAACAATCAAATTCTCCAATTTCAATAATCTTTGCCACGATTTGTAAGATCAAGTAACATATTACATTTTCTATGAAAATTTTCTCATAGTTATATTCATTCAATTTGTTATTGATCATTAAAGCTTAACTTCACTAATTTTAGAAGCATCCTCAAATTGAGGATGAAGAGAGTACACGCTATAAATATTATATTTTTAAAAATTAGTAAAGAGATTGATAGTGCCATACAAGTTACTTTAAATTTAAACAATTGGAGAATTCAACTTGAGGTTTTCATATTAAACATGTACAAATGCACACAACTAAATATGAAGAAATTCAAAGCCATTCATGGGATCTTTCCTTGAAAAATTCAAACCCATTGATACATTATAAAGCTTTCTTTCCAAGCATAAAGAAAGGAAACTATTCAAGAATTTTTTCAACACACTCATGAACATATTCATGGAAACAATCATTTCATATCTCTAACCCACAACAATGAAATGCAAATTAAAGTAGCGGAGACAAACTTTAACAACACATTGAAGGCTCTTACAAAATTTATGCATATGCCATGTGAAGCACACATGGTATTCAAAGACCTTCCAAAATCATAAACACACCTTTAACTAATACATGAAAATAACTAATATGAATGACCAACTAGGGCTTTCTAGAAGCCTTTAGATTGTTTTGAACATATCTACTATTATCAAGAGGAAGAGAGAGAGAGAGAGATAGGACTCTCCATAGTAGTACTATGATATTTTCTAACAACCCAACTTCCTATCTTGTAATATTTGTTAGGGTGGGTTTATAGCAATCAATGAAAAAATGAGCTACAAGACTATGCTCTAAGGTACATAAAAATCATGAATAATACCATGTCTTGACATACTTCATTACTAAGATGAGGACCTTATCTTTGAAACAAAAGAAATAGTTAGTTTATAATTGCATACTTGATAAAATCAAATAAGGACAATCATATATATTATTCATGACAAGGTTATCTTAGTGATATCAGATGTATTCTGGGATTATATCCTCTATATGGGCGGTATGGAATTTTTAAGTGATGTTGAATTATAATGAAAATCCTCTTAGGTCATATGGGACTAGCCAATTGGTGATTACTATCCTATAAGAGAAAAATGGTAGAGTTTTACATGAAATGATCTTAATCTTGATAATATCATTTATGACACTCCTACCCTTGATGAGATAGTCCTCTTAGTTTTGTGCTTGACTTTAATTGATGTTTAACAACAAGTTGGAAACCTTCATAATTTATTACCTAAAGAAATAAAGTATGCATCTACAACCTATTGAAAATCGTTGTAAATATATATCTATCCATGGTTGAAGAGGTATACATCTACAACCTATTTTATCTTAATTTCCTAAAATGTTAGGACACATTTACCAAGATTTTCATGTAGAAATAAAAGGGTTTTCACAAGTATGATGCTTCCTTAGCATTGGGATTCAAGATTAGGTTGTAAATCATTACAATTAGTCAACCCTAAGGTTGAAATCTAACAAAAGAAGATGCACCAAAAATATTTCCATATTCCAACACCAATTACATAGTAAAAATCTAGTTTTCTCTTTGTAACAATAACAGGTGGAATTTTCTATCATATATGACATGTGTTGAACCTTGTAATAGGTGTTAGACACCAAAATATTTCCTCATATATCTTTAATAAGGGTAATGGATCCTACTTGACATCTATAGCTCTATCATGATAGCTAGGTGAGGGTTTTCAGCACATACCAAACTATCAATTTTAGCCTTGAATGTGTTGAGAAAATATAAGGTAATTAATGACCTACTAAAGGGAAGTTAATGATGCATTCAAGTTACACCATATATCCAATGATCCTTGTTAAAACCTTCATTCTAAACTACCTTCTTCCCATCCTTTAAATTTAATTTCTTGACACTAGATGTTATTATGAGATATAATAAAAGGTTTCAATACTTCAAGGAGGATTTGTAAAGGTTGTAGATACTCCAAAATAGCTTCAAAGCTATTTCCAAGACTATTTAATGGTTTCATGAGAGTTTTAAGGGGTTGATCTCATGGTGAACATTTAGATACTTTTCTAATGTATGCATGATAGCACTTGATAACATGAAATTGCCATGATTACATTCTTGACACTCAAATTCTATAATTTCAATAATCCTTTCCACAATTTGTAAGATCAAGTAGCATATTACATTTCTATGGAAATTTACTCATATATATATTCAATTTGTTATCTAGATCATAAAATCTTAATTTGACTAATTTTAGAAGCATCCTCAAATTGAGGATGAAGAGAGTACACATTATAAATGTTATATTTTTTAAAATTAGTAAAGAGATTGATAGTGTCATACAAGTCACTTTAAATTTGAACAATTGAAGAATTCAATTTGAGGTTTTCAGATTAAACATACAATTGTAGACAACTAAATATGAAGAAATTCAAACCCATTCTTGGGAACTTTCCTTGGAAAATTCAAACCCATTGATACATTATAAAACTTTCTTTCCAAGAATAAAGAAACGAAACTATTTAAGAAGATTTTCAACACACTCACAACATATTCATGGAAATAATCATTTCATATCTCTAACCCACAACAATGAAATGCAAATTCAAGTAGTGGAGACAAAATTTGATGATACATTGAAGGCTCTTACAAAATCTATATATGTGCCATGTGAAGAGCACATGGTCTTCAAAGACAATCCAAAATTATAAATACACCTTTAACAAATACACGAAAAATATCTAATATGAATGGCCAACTAGGGCTTTCTAGAAGCCTTTAGATTATTCTGAACATATCTACTATTATCGATGAGTTTGTTAGAACCCAAAATTTCCATCTAAAACCCTAAGGTTTTCCCACAAATTTCCCACAAATCCAATTGTGCGTTTCTTAAATTGAAATTAACCATTTATCCTTATCACATTAAAATTTATTATTCATTATTGATTTCACTTTTATACTCATTTCCACATTGGCATTCAATATCCTTGAGATCTTTACCTATAATTTTGATGATGGGTATAATTGCAATGATTAAACTACCATGTTTTGAATGGTTATCAAACATGTCTATAATTTAGACTACCAAATGTTCTATGTTGTGTGGAGATTTTCTAATCAAATTTTGACATTCTTTTGTGTATTAGATGGATGTCAATTGGTCTCGCATCATGGATGACATTGTTCAACACCCCCCTGATGGAAAGTTCTCCTACAAAGACCTTTCATGGGGGACATATGTCCTTAAAGGCTCACAATATTTTCAGCTTGGATTGAAATTGATAGATTGAATGAATTTATTGAGGGAGAAAGCTCAAGGGAATCCTACCCAACCTTCTTCAGCAAGAGTCACATAAAAAAACGCTCTCCTCATTCTAATAAAAAAACCAGGATTAATAGTTTTTTGGAATACAACATGTAAGAATAATATGTTAACTACATATGTTCATACTCACAATTGTGAAGTGCAAGAGTTTCTAAATTCATTGGTTAAGCACATTTATTAATAGTTTGAAGATTTTTTATGATTTTCATAGGTATTGGTGTGCATATGGACCAAATGACTTTAGGGAAAAAGATGCAACACCTTTCGATCCTTCTTCAGTGCCTAAATCAGGGAAGGGTAGTAGACCTGGCCGTAAACATACACAATGTGGTTGCACTTGTCATTTTAGCACACTGGTCATGGTTCGTAAGCCAAACCATATGTTGATATGGTACCACCAGGTTCAACATGTGGACAAGGAAGACATACCTTGTCATGGTCAAATGAATAATGATTTTTTGGGAACAAGGTCCTTCTTTGCACCATATATTACTAAACAATTGCATCAGTGGGTGGAGTCATTGTTATTGCTTGGAATGCCTACAGATGCAATTCATAAAAAACATAAACAAATGGTGCATGAGAAGATGGTCATGTTTGAGGGTCAATCTTCTAGGGATGATTTTTTGACAATGGATGATATTGCGAATATTGATCATAAAATTAAGACATCAAGGTACATGTTTGATAATAATGATGCTCTTTCAATGCAACAATGGGTTTTGGCAAACCCTGAAAAGTGGTTTGCATATCAAGAGTATAGCACCATTGTTGTTGATGGAGATGATCAAATCCCATTTGTTTTGGGAATTCAATTGGCAGAGCAACTTGATTGGATGCTTCAATATGGCCACAACAATATATTGGCTATGGATTCTACATTTGGTACAAATGCAATGAAGGTATGTTGTGTATTTTTGGGTAGATTTGAGTTGGAAATGTTTACATTCAAATAAAACATAGTATTGATACATTGTACCCTATGTCTTATGACAATTTCAATTGTATACAATACTTGCATTCGACACAAAACATATGGGGGTGCCTATGGCATGGGTCATTATGTCCAGGTCTTGTGCATATGATATTGCATATTGGATGTGCATTCTTCTCCAATGGGTTCACTTGAAAAATATTGATTGGAGACTAAATGCATTCATGGTGGATGATGCAGGTGCTGAGATCAAAGCTATCAGGTGCTTCATTTTTTCATTAAAACTTATATTTTTTTTATATTTCAATACATCCCATGGAAGAATATTAAATAATGATTAAAATTATTCATGATGCAAAGAAGTTTTTCAGTGTGATGTATATCTATGCTCTTGGCATGTCAGACGTGCATGGTTGAAGAATTTGATCGCAAAGGTCAAAGATAATGCAGTTAGGCGAGAGATGTTTGATAGACTTGGATATATCATGCATCGTTCAATAGATGAAGATTCTGTGAGGAATGAGGTTCACATATTTATTGAAGATTTTAAAGATACACAACCCTCATTTATTGAATATTTTAAGGGAAGGTGGTTTGATAGATTGAGTATGTGGGCTAGATGTTGTCATACACTAAAACATGCAGGGCAAGAGACAAATGGTGCAATAGAGTCCTACCACTCACACCTAAAGAGACGATTCTTGAAAATTGTTGAACGTGCTACAAATCATCGTGTTGATTGGTTGCTACACCAACTAACGACGCATGTTTATGTATATTATTGGTGGGTGCAAGTTAGCAAAAAACATGGTTTCTATAGGAACTTTAATATTGAGAAGATTGAAAACACATCTTGGGTTCGAGCCTTGCAAATTCCAGATGACCATGTTACATTTAGTGACATTGATGATCACATAGCATCGGTGACAAGTGAAAGCAATCCCAGTTTTCGATATGAGGTGTATAGCTCCTCACCTGATCTATGTATGTGCTCTTGCAACTTTTCAATACAAGGATACATTTGCAATCATGTGATCAAGGTGAACTTGATGAGGGAGAGACAACATCTATTCGACAACTTGCATGTAGACCTTGATAATCTTGCTAGTACAGTTGATTCTATAGAAGAAGATTGCACCACCAACGTCTCTAATCATTTGGTAGTTGAAAAATATGATTTTTTAATTATATTGCTATATCATTCTTTGCAAAACATGTGTTTTAAATGTGTTGCAATGTTAATGTAGGAAATTAATGAACTTGATGAGATTAGAGATAATGAAAGTTTCCAACTCTTGGAGGATCATTTTGTGCATACGCAGGTGACATTATAACCATATTTTTATCATTCCATTTTTTGTTAGTTTGATTTGTAATTTCTGAAATATGTCTATTGTTGTTTGTAGACCATTGACAACAGAGAAGAACATGCAATAATAGACTTCAAGTTGCAAATAACAAACAAGATTCAAGGGATTTTGGCAAACACATCTGATTTGGCAACACCTATTTTCATTGATAAGTATTTAGAAGATTTGTCAAGCAAGGTAAAAAGTAGACATGTATCGTCCCAACTCAGATTAGACTATCCAAGTGTGCATCCATTTTGCCCTGTACAAGATGGATTTGGTCACACTATTCGTCAACAAAAAGACTTGATTGAGTGCATGAATGTGAGGAGAAGGTCAAGTATCTTTAGTAAAACACCTACATTTCCACAAATGCCACGAAATCTCAAATGTCGAAATTGGTTTGATGATCTCAATAGAGAAAATGAATGAGACAAAAATCATACTCAGTATAATGAACACAATTTTGACATGGTTGATGACATAGAGCTTGGAAGCATGTAAGATACTATTGCAAGCACACATGGTTTTATGGAAAACACATAATATAGCGTCATTGCACTTGTTTAAGAGTGCATTATAAACATTTTTAGTACTTTGGAATACTATAATGTTATTTTGAATGTCAAAAATATAATTGGAATGTTGGTTAATATCCAATTAGTAGAATTGGAGGATATCAAAAACTATTATGTTGAATTGGGACCTATCTATTAAACTGTTTTCTTTTTGGTGTATTAGAGTTAAACTATATCAAATGCATAAAACATGCAGCTATGTATCAATTTATGAAATATTTTAATGTGTATCCAATTTATGCATAAAACTATTTTATGTCTTTCAATATGCTCGGGATCTTTACCTCTAATTTCTTAGTTGTTCTTGTGTATGTCTAATCTCCTTACGTTATTTCTAGAAAGCTACCATATTGTGTTCTCTATAATACAAATTATTAAATTTTCCTTCCTCTCCATTTCTTTAATCTAGGTAGTAGTTGGTGAGTTAATTAGAAAATATTCCATATGGTTGAAGCAAAAGAGTTAGTGGTCTTATGACCAACTGCATGTCCATATTATTTGATGATTTTGTCTTTATTGGGGATCCTTTTGCTTTCCATCTATAGATGAAGCTCATGGAAAATTTTCTTGGATTTTTTGCAATTTATTTTTGTCATCCAACTAAAAAAAATAGTATCTAGGTTGAATAGTTTTGTGCCATTATTAATATATGTGAGTTTATAAAAAGTTGTCTTTACCTTTCTTTTGCTAAATTGTGTACATATAATATTTGGTATAATATATGTAATTTTCTAAAATGTGTGACAATATATATCTTTTGGTATAATAAAAATGTGAAAGCTAATAATTATTTTGATGCAGGTGAGCAAGATGTCACACAATGTGCATACATGGGTGTCTAGTTGGCTATCCAACTACACTGACATCTTCCATGGAATGTCCTCTTTCGTATAGAGGAGTTGAGTGTCCCCTATTGGTTGAGGGACAAAATGAAATGTTATTAAACAATGTTAAACATATATGTTTAATCTTACAAGATAAATGGTTCATTATGTGAAGCCCCTTGTTATGTATGAGTGAGAATAGATGATTTCAAAAATAAGAGTGTTGAATGTAAAGTTGGTTGCATGTGTATATACATGTTTTGAAAGTATATATGAAAATCTAATTCTGATATTTGAATATTTAAAGTGAAAAATAAAAAATGATGATTAGAATTTACATTACAATTTCTTTGTGAAATTTCATTTTAATAACATTTTTCTATGTTTCACAATAACCAAAGTACTAGGTTAAAAAAAT
Source organism: Sequoiadendron giganteum (assembly GCA_007115665.2). NCBI lineage: Eukaryota > Viridiplantae > Streptophyta > Pinopsida > Cupressales > Cupressaceae > Sequoiadendron > Sequoiadendron giganteum. Next base: position 30,472,752 of record CM021105.1, on the reverse strand, counting down.
GTATATGTATATTTCCTATTACTACATATAAAAAAGTTTTTTTATCAGTCATCTTCCCATGGATGTCCATACCCCATTTTCATTTTGTCACAAAAAAGGAGGACGTTTATCTAAGTAGTTATAACCACAACAATAAATACAAATCTTCTATATTTATCTATAATATACAATAAAAATCCCTCTTCCACTATGCTTTGATTGATCTCCATGGCTTATTCCAAAGCTCCCATTTTGACACAGGTAGGAAAAATACTTGCAAAGTTTGTCAAATGTGACTTTATAGCTATCAATTGCATTTTTGTCTACCATAGCATTTCCAACTATAATATCTGACAAAAACCCTCTTTCCATTATGCTTAGATGGATGTTCATGATATGTTCTAAAGCTCCCATTTTTGGCATAGGCAGGGAGGATGCTGGCAAAGGTTGTGGAATTTGGCTTTACACCTACCAATTACATTTTTCATAATGGTATTCCATGAGATGACATCTCTAAAGAATTTAGTCAGTTCATGTGCCTTGTCTATGCTTCCATGTCTACCTGGGTAGTTACACTTGCCTTGTCTATGCTTTCACATTTTGCATGCATGGACAGTTACATATGCCTTGTCTATGCTTCCACATTTTGCATACATGTTTACCTGGGCAGTTACAACCACAACACTTGACAGATTTTTCTATCCTTCATCTATAATATATTACAAAATCCCCTTTCCACCATGGTTTGATCAAAGCCTTGTTCCAAAGCTCTGTTCCAAAGCTCCTGTTTTGGCACAGGTAAGGAGGATACTGGAAAAGGCCGTGAAATGTGGCTTTACACCTGCCAATTGCATTTGCTTGAATGTTTCAATAGCCTTTTTAATAAATCCATGTTGTGCATATCCTACGATCATGGAGTTCTATAAAATGATTTTCTTTTGAGGTATTTTGTCAAAACAATTCATGGGTATTGTCTATTCTTCCACATTTTGGATATATGTCTATCAGAGCATTTCAAATTATAATATCTGACAGAAGTCCTCTTTCCATTATGCTTTGATGGATGTTCATGTCCTGTTCCAAAGCTCCCATTTTAGCATAGGCAGGGAGGATGTTGGCAAAGGTTGTGGAATTTGGATTTACATTAGTAATTGCATTTGCTTGAAAGTTTCTGAAGCCTTCTAAGCAAATCTATCTTGTCCATATCTTGCAACCATTGCAATCCATGTTAGCACATTTCTTAGAGGCATGTTGTCTAATAGTTCAAGTGCCTTTCTATTCTTCCTCATTTTGCATACATGTCTTCTAGGGTAGTTGCAACTACAACATCTAACAAAATCTTTTTATGGGTTTCCCTACAGAGCAAAAATGTAACTAAATAAAATCTATAAATTTCTTTGAAAACTTTGAAAGGGATGCGATGTCATATATTACAAATAAATATAAATGAGCTGCACAAATGAGTCACTCTTCCTTAAAATGATTATCAAAAAGTTCTCAAAATTTCTTGACACAGATAACAGATAGACCCTCCTGGTAACACTGCAAGTAATGAACATGAAGAGTTGGGGAGTAGGACAATTAAATGGAATGGCTACAAAATAAATTTTAAAATTATATAATATTATAACAATTTATGTTGATTGCTCATTTAAGTGGTTAAGTTTAGCTCACATAGCAGTCACATATCTACCATGTGGCAATTGCAACTACAATATCTAATAAAAATTCTTTATCGTCTATGCTTTGATGGATGTCCATACCCTGTTCGAAAGCTCCCATTTTGATAGAGGTAAGGAGGATGCTGGCATAGGTTGTGGAATTTGGTTTTACACATGCCAATTGCATTTGCTTGAAAGTTTCTAAAGCCATTCCAACAAATCCATTTTGTGTAGTATCCTGCAATCAGGGCATTCTTCAGACAGTTTATTTTCCTTTGTGTATTCTTGTTCGCAAACACATAGCAACCGCTCAACAGGAATCCATCTCGTTGCTTTATACATGGCGTCCATATTATAACTGTGCGTGGGGTTATTGAGGAGATTCTCCATTTCGTAGGGATGCCCAAAAGCTGATCAAACAGTGCTCAAAAGGGGATCCATCTCTTCTCCAACTTTGCATTCCTTCGAAACGGTGTAAACAAGAATGATAACGAGAACTGCATCTTCGAGAATGAAATCCCTCAACGGTGGAAATGATAACGGTAACGGAAACGGCATAGGTGAAAACGGAAAATGCAAGGATACGGGAAAGGTCGAGTTAAGAGGGAAGGGTGGGGTTAAGAGTGGGCCCGGCCACCTAAGCAAGTCAATGCTTAGAGTGTGCCGGTTAAGCCCGACCCATTTTCCACATCATGTAGAGATTGATCATAGTGTTGTATTTTAGAGTTTGATATAGCATTGGCCACATTGCACAAAGATCTATTGCATTGACACATTGCATGGATACTTATTGCATCACCACATCGCATGGAATTGTATCACATTGCCACATCATATGGAGTTTTTTCCTATGGATGAATCACATAATCCATATTGCATTGCCACATCACATGAAATATTTGGTATCACTTATATATACTTAAAAAAATCTCTCTTCTCTCTTCTTTTCATCTTTTGTAGATGATAATAAATTTATAGTTTGTCTTGATTTTGACCATGGGGCAATCATTGTTCATTGCATTTTTTTGTTTTGTATGTCTCAATGAAGTGTTCATACCAAGGGGAGTACAAGAAGTCAAGAATGATGTTATTACTTAATATGGATCATTATTCCTCGAGTGTTTCACTATTTATTTCTCATGTTAGTTGAGAATGTCCATATAGTTTGAAATACATGTGAAATTAACATACCCATGCCATTTCTCATTTGATTTTGCAACCACCTTGATAGGAATGTATTTTTTTAATCTTGACTCATGACCCAATCCCTATTCATCTGTTTGTTTGCATGTATTCATGTACATTTGTTACCTATCCATTCATATTTAATCCCCAATTACATGTATTCACATACATTGACCTCATTTCAAGATTATCACCTTATCCCTTCATTTATTGAGCATCCTCAAGAGAGCAGGAATGATCGCCGAATTTCAAATCATCAAATTCAAATTTCAAGTTTTCCACCCTTTCTACTACTCATTATGAATCTACCCATCACATGTTCATGAAATATGTTGTTAGATCATGGTATCTAAAGAAATTCAATTTACACTTAATTAGATAAAGGACCCTTAAAGCACACATCAATTCTAAACAACAAAAAGGAATCAAATCTACATCCTCATCCTATAAGCCATCTACATGTTTGTCAATGTTGGGATCAATATTTTCAATCTTTAATTTGTCTCCCAAAGGGGATTTACTAAGGATAACTTGTTCATCTATTGAATCAACAAATCCCTATGCAATGGTCCTAGACAACATCTTGATAGATTCAACTATCAAGATGGCAAAGGTTATAAATTTTCTAGTATATGTTTTGTCAAATCTTTGTCACACATTGCAAATAAATCCAACACGAAAAATTAAGTTTGTATCACTTGGGCTCGAACTCATAAGACTTGTGATTTAACCATGGAGAAATCTAACAATAAATATTTTCAAGTAGTTATCAAACCAAGGATATTGTAATAACCCCATACATGGTATTAGTCAAAATCCACACAAAAAAATTAATCACTCAAATTCTACTTTTTCTGATCACCAAGATCTTGAGGTGGACAAGGTGTGAACATATGAAGTTAGAACAAGGTCAAATAAATATTATGAGAAAAATATTGATGGCTAGTTGTCCAATTTACAATCACTATGCAAATGCAAATCCAATGACAAATTACAAGCATAATCAGATCAAACAAAAAATGGTTGATTGAATGCAAATCTAATCAATACCAAATGAGCTATCAAATCAATGTCAAATTGGTAGAAAATGAAATAAAATAGATCTAACGATGAATTGACTAAGACCTCCTTACAATTAAAATGTGAACTGATCAAGACCCTGTTACAATTAAAATGTGAATCGACCAAGACCTACTTACAACTAAAATGGGATCTAACAAAGAACCGACCAAAAAAATTAAATGATATACCATCCAATATTACCATAATAATTTTTTAAGAGAATAAGTAATCAAATGAATGTTTAATCTATACCCAACAACTTAAATTATTGCTTAAATGGCTAGAAATTAACGAGTGCCTTGCATAATATGATTAATCCAAAGTTGACTGGAAAGAGAAATGTGAACTCTTGGAGTATGTTGATTTTTAAAACCAGAATACAATCATCTAGGCTACTGCATACTATTGATAAAAAAAATCATTGAAGAAAGGGAGTACAACCTCAGATAAAACCTACAAATGCTCCACTATCATCTATGAAATGTATCACATGGTGGTAACAACTGGCAAGGGGTCAAAACACTTGGAATATTATCATAATTCCTTGCAAATTTATGAAAGTTCATTGAAATTAATGTAATCATTGCCTAATAATGATTATTATTGACTGTGCACTAATAGCTATAAACAACGATCAATCTAAAGTCTGAAAATTCACCCTAAATGTTATGAATGGGACTAATTTGAAATGCTTAATGGTTTAAAGCTACCCTCAGGTGTTAAAAAAGATTGGACAACTAGCAACTAAATAAATTATCATTAATAAAGCAACCTTATTCTAAATAAAAATATAAATTGCATAAGTAATATGACACCACAAACTATAGATTCTAATGTCGTGACCTAGAAGGCAAAGGTCAACTAGACCATTTAAATAATATCTTTAAAATCTGGCATTGGTAAAAACGAAAATATACATAGACAAAGAAGATGTGACTAGGCAATAAGTTGTAGGACCAGATTCACAAAGTTGCAACCTAGTCTAAGAAGTAATACTAGAATTAAGAAGCAAAAAAAAAGAAAAAGTTTCCTTTGAAAACCCTTGTATGAACTACAACATTTTTTAAAATCTCCTTGTCTACAAATTACCCAAAACTTCACCATGGATGCCATGGATGCCCTCGTCTGGGGTTAATTCATCATAATCAATTGGTAATAATAGAGAACCATTATTAATAATAATCAACTTCAATCCAAATTGAAACAAAGTTCTAAGTTGGAAAAGATTGAATTGAAAATATTAACACTAAAAAATCTCACACCCAAAAATTAAAGTTCTAAAAGTCATAACTAATGAAGCTCATTGGAGACTCCTCTACAAATTACGAAGGTTTTCATACTGAAAACTTTAAAAATCTAGAAGGCTTTTATTCTCAAGAATGAAAGAAGGTGAACACATTCACTAAAATTGTAATTGCTTAAAAGTATGTAGTCTTTTTTATACTTTATTTTGAGAAAGTACAATTACTTTAATTTTTTTAACATTCATACTCAAAGATTTAAATATCTAGAAAGCTTTTTTTCTCAAGAATGAAAGAAGGTGAACACATTCACTAAAATTGTAATTGCTTAAAAGTATGTAATCTTTTTAATACTTTATTTTGAGAAAGTAAGATCATTTTAATTTTTTTAATATTTAAATGTTATTTTCATCTTTTTACCATGAACATAGCCACACTTAAATTAATTATTTATAATACCTTTTTAAATAAATAAATATTAATTATCTTTTAATTTAACTTTATTAACAATTTTAATATTTAATAATTTAATTAATTATCTTTTAACCATCTAATTAACCTAAGAGAAAAATACAAATCAACAAATTTAACATTTTAAAGGATTTTAATATTTTAATATTTAATTAATTTTCTCTTTTACTCATCCCATTAATTTAAGAAAAATACAAGTCAGAAAGGGACACAACCGACACTTATTTTTGGACAATATTGAATTGGGCCTATATAGTTTTAACATTATTCTTCCATCATCAGGTTTAAGGCTAAACCCCTAACCCTTGCATATGAATTTTTTACATTCATTGCAATTCTATCCCAACTCTATTATTTAGGTTTATTGTTTGGTAATTTGATTAAATGTCTTTAATTAGCCTAAATAATGTGATTTCCTTTCATTACAAAATAACTTATTTGTATAAAAATAGTTATTTAGCCTTCTCAACTTTGTAACATTATATGCATACATACTGGTCACATTGGTTGTTTGTTGTTTTTGCACATAACAATATTTAGATTTCCAACTTTATGAGTGTTGAAGCGGCACATTGTTCTAGGAGGTCAAAAAAGATGTTGGTGCACGCACAGTGGTGCTTTTACACAAGCTACTAAAGCTGGCCTTCAAGCAAGGTAGTTAATATAAGCATGAAAAAAATTGCAATATAAAATTTACTTCCATGTGAGCATCCCCCCCTTGCCACCTTAAGCATTGGGGCTTAGATGCAAAATTTTCACTTTTTGGATAAATTACATAAGGTTAATGTGAGCATCTATGTCTCTAAATCTCCCACTATTTAGAATTTTAACTTTTTGGATAAATTATGTAAAGTTAATGTCAAAGGTTAATGTGAGCACCTATGTCTCTATATATTTGACTATTTATGTCACTTATGTTGATATTTCATGCCACCCTTACATGAACCATCATAGATATCTGATTTGAGAGATCGTACATGGGCCATCTTGCATGAATTCTCCTTGAAGGGGTCCTAAAATTGGCTAAGTCTTGAAGTTTCGGGCTTTTGGGTTGTATCTTACTTGATTTTATACATGCCTTCTCCATCACTTTGTTTCCCTTCTTCATTCCTCCCACTCTTCCTCTTAAGCCTCTTGCCTTCCTTCCTTTTTCCTCGAAAGTTTTTTTCAAAAAATTGACTAAGTGTCAAATTTTTTATTTTCGGGGGTAAGCCTTAACCCTTACCTCTAATTTCGGGGGTAAGCCCTAACCATTACCTTTGATTTTAGGTTTCGGGGTTAGGGATTTCCTATTACCTCTTACCTTCTTTAAGTAAGAGGTAAGGCTTCTTCCCGATTTGTGAAAGTTTGTTTCGTATGGGCTTTCGGTCTTCATTTTTTGCCTTTCCTTTGTAGAAGGTAAAACTTTCTTCCAGCTGCCCTTTCCCTAAAATATATCTCTCCCTATCACTCTCTATCTCTCTATATCTCCCACTATTTATATCACTCTTTTTGACATTTCATGCTACCCTTAGATACCCATCATTGATATCCAATCTGAGAGATCTTACATTGGCCATCTTGAATGATTTCTCCTTGAAGGGGTCCTAATATTGATTGTCTTGAAGTTTCAGGCTTTCAGATTGTCTCTTACTTGTTAAGTGTTGAACACAACCCTTGTCACACTCCCACCCACTCATTTTTCAGCCTTTTTCTCCGCCATTGAATATAATGTGCCACTTTCTTGTCCTATAATAAACATGCACAATGGAATCACCACACCCTTTTTAGAAGAATGCAAATCAGATTTAGAGTAAGGTGTTGATGATCTAAGCCCATTTATTCCAGTGGAGGAAACATTTTTCCAGCTTGGTCAACCAGTTAAACTTTCTACGTTATTCACACGCCAGTGTTTGTAGATGTCGTTATGGCTTTTTAAGCGAAATGACAATAGGCTTGTTGAGTCAGTCTTATTAACCAAAAAGAAAAAGGATGAAGATTCAAACCAAGCAACAATAGGTATTAAAAATCATAATCAAAACAATACATCATTTGGAGAGTGAAAAGGGGCATCAAATACAACTGCAGGATTGACAAATCAAGTGAATACAAATGGTGATGCCAAAGAATCCAAAGGCAATACCGGTTCAGGAAATGCAATATCTTCCTGAGTTGATACTTATGAAGAAATGAGAAGGAAGGAGAACACATTGGCAATTCAAGATTTTTTGGCAAGCCTTGCATATGTTGAACTATCCCTTGAAAATCCTTTAAAGGCATTAAATATTGCAGAGTTGCTTTTACAGTAGCTGATGTGTTCAAGGGAATACATTTATATTGCTCGCATCTATGCAGTTGAAGCTCTGCGTCGTCTAAACCACATCAAAGAAGCAACTAACCAATTATCACTTTGCATGGAAGAAGGAAATGGTATTGATTTAGCTATTAATGCTAATGAAGATGGCCATAAATGGAGAAGTGGTGAAAATAGTGAAGCTAGTGGAGATGGTGAAGATAATGCTACAGTCTACCATTCATCGTTAGCTGGAAATTTGGATGAACCTCAAAATATCTCTCATATAGCAGGAGGACAAGCGTGTAGCACTCTTTATGCAAATTTAGCTGTTGTATCTGCAATGCAGGTGATTTTCAACAAGCACACCAATATGCAACACAAGTCGTGTCTCTGATGCCTACAAGTACTATGGCTATGTTGTCAGTAGTTTACGTGGAACTTTTACAAGGGAAAACTAATGAAGTCATTTCAAAATTGAAGCAATACATGCATCTACATGTTGCATCTCCAATAATAGTGTCATGAAGCAGTTGTGGTTTTCCTTACAACTGTTTATGTCAAGAGTTTGAAGGGTTGTGTAACATAAATCATTGAGCCCTGAAATAAGTCTAAATTTACAGATGTCACTATATGTTATCTTGTTCTATGACTTGTAGGAGCCAGAGTTTGAGAAATAGAGGCCTTAGGTAACTTTTGACAACTAATCATTGCCATCATAGTTATGTGATTGAATCCATGGTCATCGCAAGGAGGGTTGCAAATTGCATTAATCAGATGGTAGCAACTTTTCCATTGTTTCTTATTTCTGCTAAGCCTAGACATTTTTTTAATATACTAAAATTAGTGTTTTAATTGAAATAAATTTAAGTCCTATTTAAGTGCTATGAGATGAGAATCTAGATGTTAAATGTAACATTATTTGAAAATCAATAATATTGATGTGCAATTCTAATTTGTTTTTATCATCAGTAAGTCCAATATTTTTTTAAAAATTGTATCTTTTCACTACTATTGAAATACAGTGATCATAGATGATGTAAATATGAACCACATCATATGGTCTCAAAGGTGGTATGAACCACACCTTAATCAGTCAAGGTTCCATTTAAATTAACATGATGTTACACTTTCTTTAAGTAGGATTTTCAGTGACCTTTTCATAGTCTACATGCATTGTACTTGGGATGTTATAATACTATTCCCAAGATTTTTCAATAGAATCGAAGAGCTAAAAACTATTTAAGATAAAAAATATAGCAGACTATTTGCTACAAAAATGTTGCTTGTAATTGCTTTCGCAAGGCATATCATGTCTACTTTATAGTCCCAATGCAATACAATGTAACACAAATGATTATTGTTAAGAGAAAAAAAAAAAAATGTTCCATTTTATTACTTAGAATGTATATTTTGATTACTTGGGGACTGCAAATTTTTATTTTTTGGGGAAATTTCATAATATTTTAATTTAGTCTAATTCAAAGTATTGCATATAATTTATATTAATCAGCAACTTGAGTTCTTACTACCGTGTCTTGCTCATTGTATATAAGGACCTTATTTTACTAGTTTTCCTTAACCTATCCATAGAAGGTCTATGTGTATTACTGATTTTACAATTATGCATTTGAGATAAATGACCATGAGAGCTACAGGTTTTGGAACCTTCTGCATGAATAGACAAATTAAATCTATTAGGTTTTGTTAGTTTTGAACTTCTCTAAGACTTCAAATTATTTCTTGAGGCAGTTCAATTATTTGATAACATAGAAGAAGATTTATTGAAAGACAATAATTATATGAGGGTCCATATTGGTCTTCTCGACTGATTGCTAGAACTGAACGTTCTTGAATGCAAATGCAAAGCTTGAAATAATAGATCAAGAATTGGTTGAATCTAGCTTAATGAGATAGGAATTTGATGCTCAACCAACACCAATGGGAGAGCGAAGTACCCTACCCAAACTATGTGTGAGGGTATCTTGGCTTGATTGACTATATGAGAGAACGTTTCTTGGCATGACCAACACAATGGGAGAGGACTCCCTTTTCCCAAGCAACACCAATCCAATTATTGATCACTTAGAGGGTTATTTTTTGCATTGGTGTTAGGCATTTATGTTCCCTTCCTTTAGTATAAGTCAAGGAGGCTAAGTTATGAGTGAAAACAAACAACTCAATTGTTAGGTTAAGGGCCAAGTGCTTAGAAAAATAAATTTCAAGTTCATTGATTTTAAAATTTATCAACTGGAATCAACTTTCTAGAGATGAGGATTTTGTAGGTTTATCATAATTTTGCTAGGTTTTTGTTGTCACATAAAACTACACCCTACTGAACAATAGTTCAGTGTTGTAATGACACAATAGAAACAACGTCAAGGTGTGGAAAGTTGCACAAATGAGGTTGAATCTCTAGAGAAGGCCGACTTCCTCTTCTAAACTAAGTGCAAATGCATTAGTCTAACCCAACACATGAAAACCCTATCGCTACTTTACTCTAACAACTCACAAGGAAAAGAGATAGAAAGATAACATAAAATGAAAATAGAGGTGATACACCAAGATAGAAATTTGTTTCTTCTCACTTCATAACATAATACATCAATGAAACAACTAAAACACATACTCAAACACGAAGGTAAATGGATTTTACTCAAACATGCAAGGAATAATAGTGGTAATAGTTGAATTTTATTAATATAAATCTTAGAAGTAATAGTTACAATGGTAGGATGCAAAGAAATGTAGTGTCTGCAAGAGAAAAATCCTAGACAAGCTAGAGGGAGAACCACTAGAAAATATACAAAAGTCTTGCTTTTATAGATCAATCATATCTCAGATGAATACAACTCAAACCCTAACCCAACTAGGGTTAGAATTCAGAGAGATCTAATCAAAGAAATATCTATTGTGAAATTTGTGCCAAGAAGATCTTGGAGAGAACAAAGCTCGCATGCCATCCACCTATCCATTAATATTTGATTGAAAGTCATCCAAATCCCCCACAAAATAAAGGATATGAGTATGGATCTCATCAAAAGGAATAAAGAAGCAAGAATTAATGAGTATGGCTACCACAAATCCACTTGCAGGAGTCAGAGGATGCATTTAATGTTATCCTTGAAGCCCTAAAAATCATATCTGGGCACTCAAAAAGTGATTCAACATTAATGGCGTCATCCAGAAAACATGTCAAATCTACGAGAAGGTCGAAGCGTCGGGCCCAAAAAGAAACCTTTGCTTATGCATTAGATGGTCCAAGTGCCTAAAAAGAGCACATTGTCGAGAATCGGGTATCAGTCTTACATCATACCACATGCTTAGAACAAGGGATGAGGAAAAATTAGAATCCAAAAATAAGAGGTAAGAGAGACGGCTTACCTCCAAAAATCAAAGGTAAGAGAGAATCCTTACCTCCGAAATCGGAAGGGTGAAGACTTACCCCCGAAATTCAGAAATTTCACACTTAGCCAAATTTTTAGAAAAAATATTTTGAGGAAAGGGAGGTTGGAAGAAAGGTTTACCTCCTAAAAAGGAAAGGCAAAAGGAAGACCGAAAGCCCATAGAAATAAACTTTCAAAAATCGAGAAGAAGCCTTACCTCTTACTTAAAGACGGTAGGAGGTAAGAGGGAAGCCCGAACCTCAAAACCTGAAAGGTTGGAGTCTAATGATACTGAGGGGTCTCTTGATCATGTAGCTATAAGGCACTATGTGTGACTACCAAGTTCTTCAATCATCTAGAAGTAAGTTTTTTCCTCTTGGTTGACTAGATGAAGCTATATGTGGACCAATTCTTGTTTGCAACTAAGGAATTGACAACCTATGAAAGAAGATGAATGATAGGTAGCCTCAACTCTGGTGCATCCTTACCATGCCATGTCCACCATCCAATAGGATTGGTTTGAGCCAATGTAGCTCTATATTTCCTTACATTTGGTTTGTTGAAGGTTGGGCCATGAAGATTAATAAATGCAAGCCACCATGTGCGAAGTAAAGCATATTCCTCTTCATATACATTTTTTGAAGGGCATTCATGAGCCCTTCTTTCATCTCTTCATCATGAGATGGAGGCACTCTTCCAGGCTTAGCTACATAACATTGGGGATTTAGAGCATGGGCCAAGATATGAAGTGGGGTGTTCATAGTATTTCACTATCACATCACAATGGGACTAACATGCTACTCATTAAGTCCCAAAGTAGAGTTTTTGCTATGAATTTATTGCTTCATTTTCCCAAACATGCTATAAAAGGCCTCATAAATCTCTCCAAGGCTAAAATATTCAATATCAATATATCTTATTATTTGCACAATAGGCTCAATGATACTAAGGGGTTTCTTGATCTTGTAGCTGTAAGGCACTATGTACAACCACCAACTTCTTCAATTATCCCAAATTAAGGTTGTTCCTCTTGGTTAACTAGATGAAGCTATATGTGGACCAATTCCTCTTTAAAACTAAGGAATTGAAAACCTATGAAAGAAGACAAATGATAGGTACCCTCAACTCTGGTGCATCCTTGCCATGCCATTTCCACCATCCAATAGGGTTGGTTTGAGCTAATGTAGCTCTATCTTTCCGCACCTTTGGTTTGTTGAAGGTTGGACCATGAAGATTAATAAATGAAAGCCACCATGTGTGAAGTAAATAATATTCCTTTTCAGTATACATTTTTGAAGGGCCTTCATGAGCCCTTCTTTCACCTCTTCATCATGAGATGGAGGCACTCTTCCAGGCTTAGCTACATATCATTGGGGATTTAGAGCATGGACCAAGATATGAAGCAAGGTGTTCATAGTGTTCCATTGTCACATCACAATGGGCCTAATATTCTCCTCATTAAGTTCCAAAGTAGAGTTTCTGCTATGAATTACTTGCTTCATCTACCCAAGCATGCTATCAAAGGCCTCATAAATCTCTCCAAGGCTAGGATATTCTATATCAAAATATCTTATTACTTGCATAATAGGCTCAATGAAATCTTAAAAAGAATGAAAATATTTTACAAGTTAGAAACATTAATAAATTAACATTTTTAAAATTAAATAATAAAACCAACAACTTTTACCTCAATGTGAACCATAAATCATCATGAAGGATTTTTTGTTTGACACTTCTTCCTTTTGGTGTGCTTGTCTTTGATCGTCTACCCCATTTTGAATTAGCCACCATTAATTGAAAAGATTTTTGGACCTCAAGCATCCTCTCTAACAAACTGAATTAATTGACATATCTAGTATCCACGAGCTTGAGGAATTCCTTCCTCAAAAAAGTCTTGAACAAAGCAAGTGAAGTATGATGGCTTTAAATAAACATTTTCACTTCTCTAGCCTCAAACAACACTACCTTCATTCAATCTATCTTTCCAATTTCCTTCAAGATATTGTTCAAAGCGTGAACACAACATGGGTTCCAAAAAATTTCCTTATAAGCACCCTCCACCATCAAGCCAACAAACTTACAAACATGGGCTGAATTGATCACTACTTGTACAACATTAGAGGCTCCAACCTCTTCAATGGAATCTTTCAAAATTTGAAATTGGAAGTTTGCATCTTTCCTTTTCTCTGACCAATCAAAAGGTCTTATAAAATAAGAGCCATCTAAAATTTTGACAATAATATTGATGAGTGGCCAATGTTTGATATTGTTCCACCCATCCATGATGATGGAGCATCCATCTCTTATCCAAATTTGTCTCATCTCTTTCATCAACACACTCACCTTGGAATATTCTCTATCAAGGAAGGCAGTGTGTACTTTATGTTCTCTTAGTGGGACAAATGAGGGACTAGCAACTATGACATTTTTGGACATTTGTTTAAAATATGGTGGCATGAGCATAAAATAAATTAGCAATAGATGAATCAACCACATCTCATGGTTGTAAGTTTGAGATATCTGCAACACTAGTAGTTATTTTCTTTCCCTTGGTAGAAGTAGAGCACTCTCCTTGAATTCCAAAATCCATGGATCTTGTAGGCAATGACACACTAGGCTGCAAACCCTCCAATGGAATTCTTTTCTTTCCTGCCTCCCCTTCTATATGAAATCTAGTTCCCTAAACTTTTTCAACTATAGTTATAGTTTCACAACATTTCACTCCTTGACCATAAATCGCATAGCCATACTCTACTCCCCTTCAAATTTTTTTCTTGTCCTTGTCAATTTGTGATGCAAATTGTAAGAGAGGTCTCTTGGGGTTAAATGGCACTTTTGAATAGGTTTTGTTAAGAGTTTGGAAGGACATTCAAATGGGTTTGCACTTGCAGGCCTTGCTACACTCCCAGTACTTGAGGAACCCCTAGTGGCTACCAAAATTCTTAGAGTTTTAACTCTACTTTTTTCTTGCATTTGAACTTCAACCTCTTCACTATCACTACTCCCAGTGTTGCTCATGGTTTTTTTGATTAATAATTTAAAAGATAGTTGCAGGTTAAAATAAAAGAAAAATTACATGCTTCCCACAAGATTTAATCAAAAATAAAGATTCTTGTAAGGAAATTGTGTAGAAAGAAATCAATTTATAGAAGATTGGAATAAAATTTGAGGCTCGTACAAGGAAACTATGACTAGATTATAACCAAAAGCATGAAATAGAAAATTGAGTATTGAAAAGGGTTTTTCCATTCTAAAAAATGAAGACTCCTTTAAATGATCTCTAATTGTAATACTGCCATAACCAAGGCAACGCAAAAACCAGGGTTTTCCCCAAACTAGTAAAAGCAATATTGTTCATATCAAACATTGGTTAATGATAGAGAATAAGTGTGTAAGATAAGTGACATCTTGTACCATTTTTGCAACAAACCCAAAATCAATTGCAATCTCATTTTTTGGGTAAGAAAAAATTGAGCAGAAACATGTGCCCATTGCAATAGAGTAAACACAAGATTGAAGAGATACGGGTAAGAGAAAAACACTATGGGAGGAGTTGAAATTACATAGTGAACCACCAAAAATAATGCATTTAGGGAAAGAGGATTCCCCAATAGGCTCCTAGGGTTTTTCACCTAGAAGTTGGTTGGTACAATACCTCTTTCACACTAAGTATTCTTGGTGTTCATTCAAAGATCAAGGGTTTGGATAGGTGTGTGATGTGTGTGGAATGTGTCTAAATGAAATGATCTAAATGCAATAAACTGAAAATAGAAGCTAACTAGTAATGTAAAACCTAGGAAATGCAAGATGCATGAAAACACATAATGATATACAAACATAAACTAAATGACCTAAGAAACATAAACAAATTACTACAAAATGAATATAAATGAAGAGGTGCACCTAGGAATGAGTTGCAGACTGGAAAAGAGATTGGAAATGTTGATGATGTTGAAATTTTGGCCTACTAGGACACTTACGCCATTTTGGGCAACCTAGTCCCAGATCTAGAAAACTGCATCTAAAGCTTGTTTCTGCCAAATGGGTATCCAAATATTTTGAAAACTCTAAAAAATAGGTTCAGTAGGACTAGTTCACCATTGTTGGTGACTTAGTCCTCTTTTGAATTTTTGGAAATTAGAGAGTGGAAATGGAAGCCCTCGGTTTGCACTTTCTGCTCCTCCAGGTATCTGGATTTGATACAATAGAATCTGGTCTATAGGTATTCTCGAAGCCTCAACTAGGGTTTGTGCAACCTTGAAGGGCTTAGGCAAGTTGTTGGAGACTTTTCCATGTTGGTTCTTTGCTAAATTTGCATACAAGATTTGCAAATCAAACTAAGAGGGAAAACTTGTTGATTGTTAGGGCATGGAGGTTTGCCTTGGTCAAACCCCTTTTGATTAATCAAACCAAAAAGATGAAATAAGGTAATGAAGCATGAAACAATGGATTTTACCTTGCCTTGATAATAGATCTTGAGTTGTAGCAATGGAGGATTCAACCCTTGAATGCTTCTTGAGAGATATCTTTTGACTTAGAATACTTAAACCCTAGCTTGCTTGAGAAGAATGAGAGATGAGAGAGTTGAAAGGAAGAGAGATGAATTAGAAGATTAGATATTAGGGTGAAAAAGATGAGAAAAACCCTTATTTATACATGTTATGCCCTAATTCCCCGAAAATAACACATGATAGGCCGACCTTAGGGTTTTGGAGGCAAATTTTTCGTTAGAAATTTATCTTAATTTTGAATTTATACCAAAAGGGACTAGGTCACCAAAGGTATTGGACAAATTTGAGTGGTGGTCATGAATTAAAAGATGTTTAATGATGTTTAATGGGCTTGCCTCTCGAAACACACTTAATTTGGGCCTAAAAGTACATTAAGGGGCCAATTTAACATAAGAAAGGGTTAATTTAGTGATAATAAGCCTAGGAAAGTGTGAAAATGTTGTACAACACCTTGACACAAGGCTTGGAAAAGGGATAAAAAGAGGTTGAAAGAGGTCAAAAATCCATAGGCAAGGGTCCAAATGAGTGAAAAGTGTCAAGGCTACACTTTTGGTGACACACATAGATGGAGAAAAATGTGGCAAGATAGAACTGTTACTCATCTTGACCACTTAATTTGTATCATTGACCAACATAATATCCACCATTTCTATAAGAAACCCCAAATTCATTGCAATTTCATTTTTTGAGGAACATAACATAGAGCAACAACTAGTGCTTATTACAAGAGAGTAAATAGATGAATAAAGAGATAAGGGTAAGAAAAACCCCAAATCTATTGCAATCTCATTTTCTGAGGAACATAACACGCAACAAGAGTAGAAATTGGTGCCCTTTGCAAGAGAAAAAACAAGACCAAATGGAAATCAAATGGTCAAGATGAGGAGTTTAAGTGTTAAATAGAGGAGTGAAACATAAGATATTATGATATAGCCAGGGAATGTGTACGTGAAAATTAAATGAATGGCCATCAATAAACCGTTCCCAAGGAAATGAAACTTAGGTGCCTAAGGGAAAAGAGGTAGTGGGCATCTTCTCATAATAAATTATTTCATTTTAATTTTTAAATTTTAGAGAAAATATTTAGAATGCATCTTTTATATTAAAATATATTTTTAATTAAAAGGAAAAATAATGGACATTTCGTTTTATTAAATCATTTCCTTGTGATTTTTAAATGCAAGGAAAAATATTTAGTGGGTACATAGCATTTCAGCTAATGCTTAATTAAAGGAAATTTACCAACTGGAAAATCCAAAATGCTATGCATGAAGAGGAATTTACAAATAAAAGAAAAATATTATTAAAAAAGAGGAAAAAATTCATCATTACAACATAAACAAATGCAATTATGTTATTTTTATAATAAATATGAATTTGTATTTAGCTTAAAACATAGAGACCAATAATTGAATACATGGGAATTTATTTTGAAGATCTTATTAATTCTATCTTCTCTTTAGTACATATGTATAATATGTATTTCATTTCAGTAATAACCTCAAATCAAACATTATAATTATAAAGGAATCATGGTTATCTTCCATCTAAATATTTTAGATTGTTGCAACTAAAAAGTAAAATAAAAACAAAAGTTGAATCCAATATAATTCTTTTTTTGGCCAATAAGATTGATAACTACTATAGAAAATGTAGTGTTTAACAATTTCTCATTTCCAAATAAGCCATTTGTCTTTAGAATGCATTTTTAAATTGGCCATCTTTTGCAGTTCAAGGATATCAAAGCAACAAAATGAGAAAATTATGCATGACAAGAAATACAATTATTGACACGGGCTATGATGAGATGATGTCAATGGGATTTGCTATACTAATAACATAAATGTTGGTACTCATTGCATTGCTCATGTTAGTAAAAAAACTTCTTATTTTTTAATGTTGATCATAGGTAATGTATTACTCATGTGCTACTTGTTTGACATTTGACTATTCTCTAGCTAAGAATCACAATCATTCAAGAAGTAATATAAAGATGCTACTTTGAACATTATAGTCTTCTAAATAAATAAATTGTGGATATATTCTATTGCAATTTATTTTGTGTGACTACTCTTTTGTGGAATTTTAATGCCATTTATCTTGATTTGCATTAGTAATTCTTTCTTATCAAATACGAATCATCAATTTGTAATTGCAATTGATGAAAAATTAGAAATGGACTAATGTTAAAGACAAAAATGTTTTAACAAAGTCTCAATTATGGTCTAGAAAAGTAAACGAAGCAAAGGAGAACAGATACAAAGGTGTTAGAAAATAGAAATCAGGTCGTTATGCTTCGAAAATCAGAAACCCCAAGTCGAAGAAGCAAAAATGGTTCATAACCTTTTGAAACAGTAAAAGAAGCAACACATGCTTATGATAAAGTTGTCATAGAAATTAGAGGCAAAATTACATTTACAAATTTTTCCTACAACAATTCTGAACCATGTAGCCTCTTGTCCAAGGAATTCGTTGTTGAATTATGTCATATAGAATCTATATTACGAAAAAATAAAAAATAAAAGAACAAATTGCTCAAACAATCTACATGTCATCAATGCAAAGAAATGATTCAAGTAAGTGAAGACCTATACTTGAATTCTAATAATTTTGAATAGTTTGCAAAAGATAGGTCATATAGACATGTTAGAAAACGTACCTGGGGTCACTATGTTGTAGAAATTTGGAATTCTAAATTGAAAAAATGGTAATGGTTGGGAAGTTTTAATACAATAGAAGAAGTTGCCTTTGCTTATGATATGGCTACAATATTTATAAAAGGAAAAAAGGCAATCAAAATTTTCATCTATACCAATTCAGATCCAGAAGATTTTCCACAATCCACCAAATTTTTGCAACATACTTTGTCTGATAATAGTTCAACCAATTTAAGAATAAAAAATTTAGGATCAAATTCTATGATAGATAACAATTTTTCTCACATGGGAATGGTTCATGATATAAAAGGAAAATATGATGGATACAAATTAGCACCTACTTGGACCTAATTCCAACAATTTAGAAATCCCCATCTCTCATCTGAACGATATTAGTGTCATTTTTAGTTGTTGTGCCTATTGCACGCATACCCCGTTTAGATAAAGGACCCCCTCTTTTTGCTTTTTTGCCTTCTCCTGGTCGGTTTTCCTTTGCCTTAGTTTTTGTGCCCCTGTTTTTGATCTTAAGTTGGTCATGAGCCTTAAATTTTTCAAATCCATCTTGGCCAAAGTCACTCACCTAAGTTTTGAGAGGTTTTAAGCTTTTGTGGAAGTTCGCTCATGGGTTTCCACTTTGCGGAGGCCGCCCCGTCCTTTACCACTTGTGGGTCCACCACTATGGGTTTATTGATTTCCATTTGTGTTTTACTGATCCTTGCAGTATTTCTCCCACGTCTGCTAGCAGCGGACTTTCCGTACCCAATGTCCACATGTCATGTCTTCATGTAACCTTTAGCTTGACATCCTCCACAGGTCAGGTTTCCACAACTTCACCAAATCATGCCCCTATCATCCTTGCAATTAATGTGGCCATTAATGCCCTCTTGCCTATATATAATCCTTATCCCACTTATTATTTTCATTCATAAATTTCAAAATCTGACGGGTGAGAAAAGAGGATCTGCACACGTAAAAATTTGAAGACTGCGACTTTGGCTTGTCTCCTCCATCCACGCATCTAGAAGGTGCGCGTCAATACCCTCATTTATTTCTATGCATTTGAGATCAGCTAGAGGGTATGCATCTAGGATTTTTAGGATCGTTCATAATGTGAACTCAGATAAACCCTAGCTTCACGTGGTGTTGGGTAAAGTTTTAAAATGTTCAAATCTCTATCACGGGTTCTCTACAGAGGAAGCCTATTCATGAAATGAAATTCAAAGTTGAAAAAGTAGCTACAATCCTCACCCTATTGAGTCTCACAGTTGAGCCTTCATACCCTCGTTGGGTGAACAATATCTGATAAATATTCAAAGTTTGTAAAATCCCATCTACGGGAATCCGCTTCCCTATAGCTATTGTTTAATGGCTCACTCCACACAGATCCCCACCTTGGAGATTCTGACACCATTCTCGCCACTGGGGTGCAAAACATTCACTCAAGGAAACAACTAGGTCTTTAAATTCATGCAAGCCCACCCTTGCAGGTCCACTCATGCAGACCTTCGTGTCCCCTTGGCCCTTATCTTGTGGAGAGATCCCTGCGTCTTTCTGCCATACGGATCCCGCACTCCTTGATTACCAAAAGAAAAAATTTGGGCATAGTGATGAAAACTTAAGTTAGAACACCATTGTGAGTCCATCTTCATGGATCATCACTCACGGAAGGCTATCGTGCCTCAGTCGTTACATAGCAACAAAACCCTACCGCCTTCCTACCTTGTGGACTTGACACTCATCAACACTAGCCTCTATAATGAAACACATAATTGATAGAAGAATTACAAGTATAATTTTTAAGCGGGTCCACTCGTGCGGACTGTCATCCATAGAATCTCGTTCACCCAGGGCCATTGCCTAGCGGAAAAAACTCAATGGAAACCTGCCATGCGGTTCCCACATGCCCCATCTTCATGACACAAAAAACAATTAAACTGTCAAATGAGATGAGCCAAGCATGATTTCCCATGCACACCAAAGGAGTTAGAATCAAAATTGATCAAGTGAAGAGATGTTGTAGGTTTCACTTCATGAAACTTTGCCTGTGGAATGCCATCCAATTTAGGTCATTCCTTACGACAATGCTCCAATGGCTTCCCACCTCACGACTTCTGCATCATAGATAGCTACATGAACTTTTAAAGGTTGATACCATAAGAGAAAGCAACTTCAAGTGCCTCCATCACAAATTTGTGCACATTCCCAATGACTTTACACAAAATTTTCTCAATGATCAAACCTTTTGGAAATGAACAATCAGGTGGCCACTTGAAGAAGTTTGTCTTCCCTACACTATTCCTTACAACATCCACCTTGACGACTTCTGTAGGGTAGAAACCTGCACCTCCAGACCAGTATTTCTATAAAATTCACAAATGGGCTTAAAATGACAAATGGTGATGAATGTAATGATATTTTAAAGGTATGTGAATGCATCTAATGATGCTTCAACATGATTTGACTAACATTTTACACTCTTGATTTTACAAGCCACTTACAACACCTTTTGTGTGCATGATTTATGGAATCAAAAGATAAGATAGTGGAGAAAATAGACAAAGGAAAGAAGCCAATAAAGACTCCCAAAGGAAAAGAAGAAAAGGCATAGATGATGTACGAGTTCCACGGGGTTGAGTGCACCTCGAAGATCACCTCCAACTAGAATAAGGTCACTGGCATATATTTAGGACATGTCAGCATTGATGAGTCAGACAAAGGTTCATCATCAACCCTAAAATGGAGGAAGCCATGATAATTAAGAAGAGTGGAATTGCAAAGGAAGTCGACTTCCCTCCTACGCTAGTTGCTTCAGAACTAGTTTTTGCTTGTCGGGAATGCTATTATGCTCAAACCTGAAGAGTAATCACTGTTGAAAGGAGGGTATTGGTGGATTTAACTCCCCAATCTATTTGGATCCCCCTTTTCGATAAAATGGAAGAAGTTGAGAAGGATTTTGCCTTAAATTTTTGGAAATATGATCCTATAGGCTGCAAAATAAAAATAAACCAAATATGGTTGCTTGATAAGAGGGGTAGGCTAACAAGGCACACCAAAAATTATATAAAAGTGAATTTGTAGAGGAAACTAATGATCTAGTGACTCTCCTGAGTAGAGTAATGGGTCTCCCCACTTCCTTCCTCTTCAAGGAGTGGATGTTCTATTTTAATGAAGAGGTCTTGAGAGGAGAGGCCAAGTTCCACTGGGCCAAGCTTATTAGTAACAATTTACATAACCAATTTATCGTAGTAAAGAAGACTTCAAAGTTTTACATGAAAACTTATTTGGTATATCTTCTAGCTATGAAGTTTCCTTACAAAGGATTAGACTGCATTGGTACATTGGGAACAAAGAATGGGCAACTTAGGGTGTATGATTCGCACCGTGGAAGGAGATTACCATAGAAGGATGTCCTATAGTGCCAAGGCAGTGGTAAAATGTTTCGGGTATTGGTTTATCCAATTTACCAAGTTCACATATATTAGAGATGAAGGATTCTTGGGATTCCCATATCAGTTGCCCAACTAGCCCAACGACAAAATTATCTTGCTAGAACTTACTCAGTAGTTGTAGACTTCCCACACTCTACTACATAACAAGCATTGTGTCAGGGTTCGATACCCCATTACCTTTGGACAAGGGATGTATTCCTGCCCTGATGCCCCATGCACATAATACTTAGAGAAGGAACTAGAAAAATACAACCTGGAGCTACACACAAAAAGAGGAGGCTTAAATCCTCTTGGAAAACTAAAGAAGCATGTTGGGAGGCAGTATGCACACCAGCCACATATTGAATATTTCTATGCCAATTGTGATGATGACCATGAGGTTCGAAAGCAACACTATATGAGGATGACTGCCTAATTTGTGAAGGCCATTAATTTATACCTAGTTCCAGATCAGATTGTTGAAGATGATAGTGTCCTCGATGAGAGGTATAATGATTTAGTCAAGGTGCCATTATCAGTAATTGACTAGGCTAAGCCCAAGGTCACATACCTGAATATCATCACCCATCTAATAGAGCAAATAACAAAAAAATGGATAGATAACCAAATAGCTTAGTTGCATGAACAAGGTGCAAAATTGACTTATGGGGAGCTCAAAGATGAGCTAGAAAGTGAAATAGATAGTGGTGATGTTGTAGGCTCTTCAGGTGAGGATCTTAAGTCTCCACCTATTACAAGATCAAGGAAGAGAAAAGACACATCCAAGTGGCAACCAAAGTAGAAATTCTACACCAAGAAATTAGCTAATGGGAAAAAACTGCCAAAGAAATCAAAGAGAACGAGAAATTTCATCCCCGACATGCCCATTATCCAAGAAGAGGGGTCTCTGCCCCAAGATGAGGAATAAAATGAACAACCATGATTGCCACCACCTACCAATAATGTACTCCCATCAACCGCCACCACTATACCATCCCCTTCCACTCCTCAATCGCTCCTCGTCTCGTCTTCGCCCGCTGTGGACATCTTTGTCCATCTCACCTCCATTTATCTGACTGCTCTTGTGGTGGTGCTTGATTCTTCTTCCTCCAACACTTCCCCATTATCATCTTCTTTACTCCCATCTTTGTTTCCAACTATTTCTACTTTTCCTCCATCCTTTCCTACAACTCCATCACACCCCTCACTTTACTACAGACCTTTGCATGTTATTTGCAAAACATGCTTCCTTGGCTCTCTAAGGTTATCTTAAATCCACAAGTCAAAATGATAATGGCCTAGCTTGTTGCTGCTTTACCTCTCCCTCCACCTCCTACTGAGCCACCTAATATGGAGGCTATTATTCAGATTTCTAAAGAAATGGAGAGGTTGAATGTGGAGTGGCCTAAAGAAATAATAGAGGATATTGCTGAAGAACCTGAGGACTCGAATCACGAGGATTATTTCAAGCATCTTGAGGGAGGGATAAGAATTGATTTGGAAAATGTGGGCTCTGATGAAGAATTACAACAAACACCTGAAGGTGGAGGTGCGAGTAAGTTCAATGCTTACTATGATGTTGACACCATAGATCAACAACCCGAGGGAGAGTAGCTTGAAGAGCATAAAGATAAGGAGACTAGTCCAGAGGAGCATCGCTCTAAGGAAGGGAAATCTGATATAGATGTTGATGAAGATAAGATCGATGAGCCTCCAAAAACTGGCCAAGATGAGGTCCTGCAACATGTAGTACATCAAGAAGGAGGGAAAGATAAAGAAGGAGAAGATACAAATGCAAATGATGCTAAACCTGATAAAGACATCCAAATTGAACATAAAGGAGACAAAGGGGCAACACTGGAAAAAAATGTTCATAAATAAAATGTAGTTTGTCAAACTTGACAAGGGAAAGGCTATATTACAAGAAGAGGAGCAAGATGAAAAAGAAAAAAATGCTAAAGATTCCCCTAGGCATGAGGAGGAAGAACTTTCAAGAGACAAGGAAGAAGGGGAGAATAATGAATTCAACACTACATCCCCTAGCCATCAAACGAAAGTCCCCTCATGGTTGGAGAAACAGATGGAGAGAAAGGCTCCAGTGCTCGTGGATCCCAAGGCCTGATTAGAATCAATACTAGCCAAAGCACGAGTAAATACCAAGAAAGAGAAGAACCCAAAGATCTGGTCTCATGTTACAACTGATGCTTCCAGGTCTAGAGTATTACAAGTGGCCACTCCCATAGCTGACAAGGTCACAGATGCCCTTCAGGGAAAGGATTATCAAATAACAACCATCTATTTGGGCCTAGCATCTAGAGCTCAAAAGATTGATGAATTCCAAGGGCACATCTCCACCATTATTTAAAATGTCTTTTAGAAGAAAATATAGAAGCAATTTGGTCATATAACTATGAGTTAGATCCACATATATTACATTAATTATATCAAATATAAAACGTTTCAAACTTATTTTCATAGAATGCAAAAATCAGCTATGCCAACTACAAATAATGAAGAAATTGGCTTATGGGGAGACATATTTTGTATTAAGTGGTTATCCAAATGGATAGGTATACAAATAAAGGTTTGGTAATTCTCAATGATAAATAAATATTTGCATTTCAATGAATCATATAATGCAGAATCATACTCTATCATTTTCCATGATACAAATCCTCTTCATGGACATTTTGAACCACTTCTACCATATATAATGCATTGAACGAATAACCATTCAAATGCAACAATTCATTAAATTAAATAATTGATAATAAATACTAATGAACAAAAGATAAAATCATCCACACAAATTGAAAATATTCGAGATTATAATTTCAAATCACAACGAAAAAATAGGAAACAAATACATACAAAAATATAACAATGTCTACAAACTGCAACATATACAATTCAACATCGCTAGTAAAATTGTTCAATTTTTTTTGAAGATACACCTAGATATATATGTTCAGTATATCAAATGTTGCATTTAAAAAAAGACATTATAACTTTGAAAGAGCAAGAAATTCATATGCATTGCAAATTTTCAACAAATATACATATTACATCAACAAACTATATTTGTTACAAATGCAAAGCATCATTGAAACAATCTAAATAACCTAAATGTGCAACACCAGATTATATCCAAAAAAATAATCCATTGCAATATGTAGCAATGCTTACACAATTAGAAGAATGACTAGTTTCACTTAGAATTGTATTTGCACAAATATGGCAATTAGGATATAAAAAATCTCAAATAGGGTTGGCTGGATCCATTATAAATGTACCAATTAACACAAATATTATAGAAAGTGCATTACCATGTTCTACTAATGAAACATCAATAATTTCTATTGATCTTAAAAGATGACCGCAGTATAAAAATGAATTCCAAATAGGAATGTACGTGCGACTATGATTATGAAATCTTTGAAACAATTATGCAAGAAAAAATTATACAAAATGGAAAATGTTCAAATAAATAAAGATTAGAGACCAATTCTTCAATTGAATAATGCAAATGACACAACGAATGAAATTAGTACAAGTGAAACTAATGTTGAGAGCAATATAGAAAATGAAATACCTTGTGAAACATTAATACATGGTTTCACTGAATCTAAATGCATACATGAAATGCAAGACAAGATCATAAAAATTATAACAACAGAAGGAAATAATACCATTGGAATATTTAAAGATAAATATGCTAAATAAATGAATTTTCCAACATTGTTCTTTGGCAACCCACACAATGAAGACATCACCAAAAGATATTCGTACCAAAAAATTATAAAATGGGAATTACAACATTCAAATAGAAAATTTGCTTACCATACAAAAAAACTATTCTTCAAAACCATTAAAATTCTAATAGAACAAGTCTTATCCACAATATGGGTGAGACTACGTAAAGGGCAATTAAAAGGTAGAAAGCTAGTAGCAAAAGATGTAAAGCATAAACCTAATTTAGAAAATATTCTTAAACTTGACATTGGCTATGTTGATCTCAAAAGAATAAGAATATCTCCAAATTATTTGCATCAATTAAAAAAATCTATTTGTGATGATACAACAACTTGGACCACCTAATTTTTTATTACATTTATAAGTGCTAAACACTATTAGGAACCATTAACAAAAACACTTGAAGAGTTACATCATGCATATCAAAAACCAACAAATCAACAAAAATACAACACGAGAAACAAAGATGAAAATTTTCATTTGATAAGAAGAGATCTTATTGCATGTGCACATTATTATTTGCATAAAATTAATGCAATGAAAAAATTGATTGTAATATCATAGAATTGCACCTAGGGGCAATTCCACATTTTAGCACTTTGCCTACCATTTATGACGCCTAAGAGCATTAATAAAAAAAATCCCATAGGTCAGAATTTCACAATTCTGACTCCATGTAGACCAATGGCAAAGCAATAGCAGCCTAATGACATGTTTCCCAAAAAATGATTCCTTGGACGCTTGCGCGGTGCATGGACGTCTATGCGGCGTGCTAGCACCTTGGTGGTTTTTCGAGTTTCAAATAAGGAATCTCGAATCTTGTCTCTCGACACGTGTCTTAGCAGTCAAGATTTTGGGTGTAACAACTCTTTGCCGCCCTTACATGCAATAAAACCCCTCATTTTCTCTCATTTTGGGGGTTCAACTCATTTAGTCAAGCTCTCTCTTCAGTCTTCACTCTTTAGTTTCTCTTCATTCTTGACAAGCAACACTTCTACAAGCGAAGCCATGCCAGACTGAGGTCCCTCCAACAATTATAACTCTTAAGCAAGCATTCAATAGTGCTTATGTGTGCTCTAGAGAGGGTCTAGGCCCATGTGTAACACTCTCTTTCTCTCACTCTTTTCTACTTACCTGTTCATTTACTATTTAGTGGTGCGGGTTCTACTCCTGAAGCAGGTTTTTCTTTCACCACACGATTTGTCCATTTCGATTATACTCCTTTTATATCTAGCTGTCCATGGGGGTGGAAACACCAAAACAAAGGTCTAACTAAGGCAAACCCCTATACAACCCCAAAAATTTCCCCTTGTTCTTTTGTGTGTAGGTTGCAAAGTGGAGCTTGGAGAGAAGACTCGAACATTCAGTTGAGGGTAAGTTTTCTCCAAGTTCTCCTTGTGCTTTTCTTGACTTTTTTGTTCTCTATTTCAATATTTTGCTTAGTAGATCCTAGATCTAAGTCAAAAAGTGAAACTTTATTCTATTCAACTTTTCTCTTGAGCTTTATGTTGCTTAGGAAACCAGCATGCCAGTTGGATGACAGTGCACCACGCTAGCATCCTGAATCTGCGTTGGCATCCTTTGGTCGAGAGCTCCTCTGTCTGAGGCATAAATATGGAAGTTTCACTCTCTTAGGATTTGAAGTAGTTTTCTTCAAAAGTTAACGTATTATCATTTCATTTTCCATTTATTCATTCTATTTATGCTAGGATGGATAAGGGTAGTTCATTCCCTGGTGATCTCTTGATAACGAAGATACCCATGTGCAACAAATCCATCTTATCTCATATTTTGGTGAACCCCGATGTGAAACATGTCAGATCTATTTTTACAATGCTCCCATGTCTATGATAACTCTTTCTCTAAGGAAGATTTCAATATGTTGGATGATGCTCTAGATGAATTCTTAGAAGCACCTTCCTCTATCCATTAATCTTCTAAGAAAACTTCCTCCCCGCAAGCTGGGGAGTCGGTAAATGTTGTGGTGTTCTTTGTGGATCCTCCAAGCCCTCAGAAACCCGTCATTTACTTGACCCTAGCTAGCCCTTTTTTAGGGAAGGGTGATTTTATCTATGGGATTTCATATCGAGATGATTCACTAGATTTATATTCAAGGTTTGTAAAGGCTACAAAATCTACTTCTTATAATGCTATTGGGCACACATACAATACAAGAAGAAACAAGAAAAACTTGGATCAACAACCTTTTATTCCCGCGTCTCAACCCACTCAAGTTTCTACTTCTTTACCACCTTCTCAACCAATTCTTCCTTCAACACCTAACCTATGACTAAAGCACCAAGTGATTATGATCTTGTCGAGCAACTCTATGTTACTCTAGCTAAGAGCTCACTTTGGCATTTGCTTCAAACCGCTCCGGTTTATTAGGAAATGCTTCAAGAAACCTTGTAGAAGATCCTCTTGCTTACCTCCACTAGGCCTATGGATGTTAATGTGTTTTTGGCTGATATTTGTGCAAATTCACTAAATATTACATTCCATCCGCAAGAACTCCCACCTCTGGATGTGCAGAAATAAGAAAATCCTTTGATGATTATAATTAATGTTAATAATATTGGTATTAGGCGTACCCTTGTTGACATCGGCTCGATCCTCAACATTTTCGGTATTGACCTACTACCTAAGATTAAAGTTGATTCATCTTCTCTAGTTGCTTCTTCCTTGTACATTTGTGGGTTCGATAATGTTGGCTTCCAAGCTCTAGGCATGATAATATTGCCTTTGCAGCTAGGCCCTGTTACCCTACCTACTTTGGTTTATGTGATGCCTAGTCCTTTACCTTATAATATTCTTTTGGGGAGACCCTGGATTCATGATATGGGTGTTGTAACATCTACTTTACATCATTTTTTAAAGTTTTTTACAAATAATCAGGTGGTCACTGTTAAATTTGATCCAAAAGCTGTTCACCTTTGTGAGTTAGCGGTTGCTAGTCGGGCTTCAATTGTCTCCACTCTCAAGAAATGTATTCCATATTTAACTGTTGATGCTATTATGTGTTCCTCGGTGATACCCTCCATGGAGGTTGTCCCCAAAGAGAATATCGCTAAAGATGAACCACCTAAAGCAAAAATTCCTAAGTCAAGTCACCATTCACTTCTTCTTTTGAAACAAATGCTTTCCTTGGTGATGATTTGGGCTCCTTGGAATTCTTTGAATTCTTCATTGAAAAATACAAGTTGAGCCCCACTCATCTAGAATTTTCAAATGCCTCTGATGTAAAGGTGGATGATGCTCCTATCGAGGAAGAGAATTGTGATCCTATATAGGAGAATAATTCTTCCCCTACTGAGGAGAGCAGTCCTACTCTTGCAAAAGAGGTTAATGTTTGTGAACTGAATAAAGGAGATAGGTGTGCTCTCGTGGATGCGTTCGATTTTCACTGGTTGAATGAATCCCTCTACATGGAGCCACCACCTCCTGAGGTTTTACAAAATCACTATGGTTTTGAATATTGACATGCTTCTCGATATAAATATGGTAAAAAGGCCTAGGGAATATTGAGCAATGAATCCAAGTCCCTATCTAGTTTAAGCCATGAAAGCGTTATTTGGGTTTGGGTGTTCTATTGAACAATCTAAGGAGAAACCTTGGTGGAGTGTTAATATGATTTCAGCTAAACCACTTATTTTGGTCCATCCTAAGTTGATAGAGGATAGGGGTAGTCCAAGAAAGTCCCTTTAGATATCTTCTCTTTAGATGAAGCACTTGAGGAATTCCTAAGTGCCTACTCCCCTTTGCCTCCCTTCCATCACGAAAGATGATTCTCATATCGCTTGCATAAATGAGCATATTTTGGAGAGTCTGTCTTAAGTATTGATGAGGAGGAGCCTCTATCTAATGTTAATGATGATGTTCGAATACCACATCTTGAAGATTGTAGCTCTCTTTTTAAGGGAGATACTACTGAAATATCAATGGACCCTAAGTCTCTTGAAAAGGTGATCAAGGTTGGAAAGTGTCTCTCTCCTGAAGAAGTTGAAGAAATTTTTTACCTACTACATTCTCATTCTGACATATTTGCTTGGATGTACGAGGACATGTCTGGTATTGATAAGTCTATAGTGGTTCATAATATCATCTTATGTCCTGACACCGAGCCAGTTAAGCAGAAAATCTAAAAGATCAAATCCCAAGGTGGCATTGATGGTTAAGATCGAGATAGAAAAGTTGTTGAAAGTAGGCTTTATCCATCCAATCGATTACTCCCCTTGGATTTTGAATATTTTCACTATTAGTAAACCCGATGGTTGTATTCGTATATGCATTGAATTTCGTGATCTTAATAAGGCCTCTCTTAAGGGTGATTTTCCATTACCTAATATAGATATGATTGTGGATTCGACTGCAAGCCATGCATTGTTATCTTTTATGGATGGTTTCTCAGGTTACAATCAGAATCGTATTAATCCAAAAGATCAATATAAGACAACCTTCACTACCCCTTCAGATACTTTTTGATATGTGATCATGCCCTTTGGGTTAAATAATGGAGGAGCACCTTACCAATGGGCGATGACCCTAATATTTTTCAATTTCATTCATAAGATTTTAGAAGGTTATGTCGATGATATCTTGGTGAAATCAATAACCCATCAAGATCATGTGAAAAATCTTCATCTTATCTTTGAGAGGCTTTGACTCTATAAGATGAGACTTAATCCTCTTAAGTATGTCTTCAACGTAGACACAAACAAAATTTTGGGGTTCATTGTCTCTCATCATGGAATCAAAGTCGACACAAATAAGATTGATGCTATTGTTAACATGCCTCCACCCATGAAAATTATTGAGTTGTAAAGCTTACAAGGGAAGATTCAGGAAATTCAAAGATTCATATCTCAGTTGGTTGATCACACCCTTCCCTTCACTCGTCTATTAAAGAAATATGTTTGGTTCATATGGGATGAAGAGTTATAGAAATATTTTGAGTCAATCAAAGCCTATTTGGCCAATCCTCCTGTATTAATGTTGGCTATGTAGGATAGACCCTTTTTTCTTTATCTCATAGCATCACCATATGTTTTGGAAACTTTGTTGGCTCAGTATGATGATATCAGGAAAGAGAGAGTGGTCTACTACATTAGCCGTGTTCTGGTTGATTATGAAACTCGTTACTCCTCCATAGAAAAGTAATGCCTTGCTCTTTTCTTTGCTACGTAGAAGCTGAGGCACTATCTTCTCCATGCTAAAATACATGTCATTGTACAAAGTGACCTTTTGAAACATTTGTTCTCTATTATTAACTTTGTGGGGAGGTTAGTGAAATGGGTGATGTTTCTTTTGAGTAAATAAATTTTATTACTCAAAATTTGATAAAGGGTCCAGCTATTACCAATCAATTGGTAGATGCTCCCTCATATCGCTCCTTCCCGGGTTTGGATTTGTTTCCTGATGAGAACATTTTTGCAATCAATTATGATCTTGAATGGAAAGTGTACATCGAAGGATCGAGATGTCAAATTGGTTCCAGAGCAGGTGTGGTTCTAATTTCACTCGAAGGTAAACTAGTCCCTCTCTCCTTTCGGTTAGACTTTCCTTGCACTAATGACATCACCGAGTACAAATCTCTCATTCTTGCTTATGCACCGCGATTGGTCTAAAAATAAAAATCTCAGTATACTGGGTGATTCTAAGCTCATTGTGAATCAGATTATGGGAACCTATTAGGCTAAGCAAAGTAAGTTGTCTCAATATTGAGACCTTACTTTTTCCCTGTTGAACTGGTTCTCCTCCTTCACGGTAGACAATGTCCCTAGGAGGAAGAATACACCAAGCATTGCTTCCTTGGTACCTTCAAACAATTATACAAGAGAATACCACTTTGTGGTTTAGGTCCTTCAATCTCCTGCTATTTTCTATCAACCTAAATTTGATGTCTTTGTGTGTTTTCATGTTGAATTGGGAGAATGGTTCTCTAATATTTATAATTATTTGAAGACTAGAAACTTTCCTGATGATGCAATGAAAAAAGATCGCGCTCATGTATAAAGCTTTCAGCTTGTTATGTTATTTTTTCTGATGTTCTTTATCGAAAATATTATAATGGCTTGCTCCTTCAATGCCTCTTTGAAGCGGAAATATCCCTTGCCCTTAAAGAAGCCCATTTAGGCTCTAGGGGTGGACACTTTGGTGGTAAATCCCTAGTGAGGAAATTGATACACATGGGATACTTTTGGAAAATGATGAAACAAGACTCCTTCAATTTTGTTAAAAAGTGCCCTCAATATCAACAACATAGTCATCTCATTCATGCACCTGCATAAGAGTTACAAAACTAGACCTCTCCTTGGCCATTTGCAAAATGGGGGTTGGATATTATTAGAAAAATATCACCTCCTTCTAAGGGACATACCTTTATCATCACTGCTATAGATTACTTCACAAAATGGGTTGAAAATTTTCCACTTCGCTCCACAAACGTTGAAGCTAATTATAGTTTTCTTCTAAATAACATTATCTCTCATTTTGGATTTCCTTCTACACTTGTTTTCGACAATGGTACACTATTCAAGAACAAGGAAGTAAAAATATTCTTAGAGAAGTTTCACATTCAACATAGATTTTTTTCACCTTATTATCCTCAATCTAATGGCCAAGCGGAAGCGTCTAACAAGACTCTTGAAATCATTCTTCATAAAATAGTTAATAATCATGGTAAGGATTGGCATGTTCAACTAATATGCTTTGTGGTCCTATCACACGAGTGTTCGTACAATGACGAGAATTATGCCTTACAACCTTGTGTACGGTGTTGAAGCTATCATGCCTTTAGAGTTGGAGATTTCGTCTTTACGGGTTTCCCTTAAAGGGTTAATTGATGATGAGACTTATCGAGCTAATTGTTTGCATTGGCCAGAGATGCTCAATGAGTGCTGATTATAGGCCCTTGATCATCTTAAAGCTTATCAATGATTGCTATCAAGATAGTATAATAAAAGAGTGCTTCCTAGGACCTTCAAGGTAGGTGACTTGGTTCTCTATGAGAATCAAAGAAATGTAAATGCACCGCCTGATCAGAGGGGGAAACTAAGTCCTAACTGGTTAGGCCCTTACATTATTGTCTTTGTGTATGGTTCAGATGCCTATGGATTATTATCTATGAATGGAACGCCTCTAAAAGAGCTCGTTAATACCATGCATCTTTGTCGATACTATGTGTAGTGTCTAATGTGTCATGTGTGTGGTTTTCACTCTTTAAGGGTAGTAGCACTACATATGTTGGCATTATTCATTAACACATTATAAAAAAAATTGTGTAATGATGTAACCATGTGTGTATGTGTCAAACATGCATACATGTGTATTACTATGCTATGTATCCATGCATTACATTATATCTTTTAAGATAGTTAGATCATCATTGTATTTAATTAACATACATCCATGTGTGTTGATTAAATAATTATAGCATATATATAAACATACATCCATATACATACATAACATCCATAGCATCAACATACATGAAAATAAAGAAGCATATATATCAGAATACATAATGCCATGATATCAGAACCATCATCTCGTATATATGTATATATCAAATTTGATGTACATGTATCAAGCCATTGTCGTCAAAAAATGACTGGCTACTGAATATGTTTCAATGTTTATATAAAATATGTACAAAACATATATATCTCTCACTACAAAATTGATGTACAAAATGGGAGCACCCTAGGGCTACAACATGTGGCTTTCGAAGCCTTGTGACTCTGGCTACTGCTATGGTCTAGGAGGAAGCTGCACAATGGTGATGGATCTCGAGTGGCATGAGCGTGATTTGGATAGGGCTACACGTATCCCTCTGATCTCTCTCTAGAGGGAGGCTATATTCATTTGTGCATGCATCAACTCCTGCTACAACTATTAATCACCTATCGGGATCACAACTATCAATTGCCTGTCAAGGTCATTGAGACAGATCTGAAGGGCGTTAGATGCCTGCTCAATAGCATCATCCCTCATCATGATCGCATCTCACTCTGCAAGTGTCATTTGCAGCTCCCCTAACATCTAGTCACATTGCCTCTGGAGTGTGGTAGCGTCTGCAACCCCTTGTACGATCTCAACCCTCACTCCTTGTAAGTAGTACTCAAACGTGCTATCAAATCGAACAAGTGGGATGTCACCTCGCAAAAACTAGATGGTATGCCTTGAGGACCATCCCCTAGATGGGCACATCAATGACCACCTTTGATATGCACTAGGCTATCAAACTAGTCCATCCCTGTACATCCTTTGTAACCACAGAAAGAAAATACATGATCAGTATCACATGGCATATTTGTATAATCATAAACAAATAAAACTAAAAGTACTAAAATATAAATAACATACTTTATACCTAGGTCCCTTTCCTGCCAAGCAAGGTTAGGTTGAGGAGCAACACTAGGATCGTGCCACTAGTATCCGAGGCTACTCCTGGTGCTGCTAGAGTTGCTACCGCTATGACAGTGGGTGTTGTTGGGGGTACCGACGAGATAGGGGTAGCTACTAGAGGAAATGATCTCCTTCGCCACTACCTCGGCCTTAGTGAAGTTTTTGATTACTCCTCCTCCTCCTATGACATCTATTCCTACTCACCCTACCCCTACCTACCTCCTATCCCTCTCCTCCTATCCCATGGTGCCTATGTTGGCACATCCTCCTATGGTCCAAGATACCCTCTAGGGCATCCTCATCAAACACTGGATAAGGATGGTGCCTCGCCCATCATGCTCTGAAATCATAAGCTATGTCAACATTATCTACCGATGCTATTTCCAACAAATCTCGGTTGGGCTCATAATCATCTGATGGAACAATATTTATAATGGAAGGGCGGGGGATGTCCCCAGGTCTTGCGACACTCCTAAAAGCCCATGTATACGTGGGCACATTGGGGGGATAGTTTGTACATGATGATGTTGTCATATGAACCAACTCCAAGTAAGGCATAATAATGTGATTATGATGACCAATGAGAAAATGGTCCTGTTGTAGGTTCCTAAGGTACCTACCATCATCTACCCACCTGAAATAGTGGTAGGGTCTCCATCTCACCGGATCGAGTGTAAGGGTATTAAACTATAACCACCAAAACTGTAAATCACCATGTCTCCACTACCTTGTCACATCATACCAATGGGCCATGGGGATAGTATACAGTCATCTTCGTGGAGAAATGAGCAACCTCGTGCACATAATGTGGATGAAATCCCACACCTATAGTAGTGTGCACGTTGTGAGGGTGTAGTACTCATAATGCACACACCACCCCAAACCCTAGTACAAGTGCACTGGAGCATGTTGCGCCCCTAGGAAAACACTATCTTGTACTAAACCATCTCACAAATGGCATGGGCGAGGCCCTTATGCAAGTAAGAGCCTTACACATGTATCATGACCTGGAAGGCCATAGTCATGACCATCACTCGACATAGCAGGGGTGTAGTGTTTTGTGCCTAATCATACCAATGTGTGTAGATGTGACATGTGCCATCACCATTGTCGATCCACCCTGAGCAGTAGAGGACACCCTCTGATCACTCTTGCACTGACCGGGTGTCATCTATCGCCACTTGTCATCCGTGAATGGGGAGTTTGAGAATCTAATAAACAACTTCTAGAGTAATTTTTATCTCCCCAGTAGGCAACTATAAACATGATGTGGTGGCATCCCACTGCTCCATCAGGGTCATCAACATCCACTCGTGGTAGCGCATCTTTGGCATGGTGAACGCATGCTAGAGACTAACTTGTTTTATATGTGTGACCTCATCCTCAGTGAGACGATCCCTGTGCTCATAGACAAGTCAGTATGGTCACCTATCAGGATGCTCTTGGACCTCGGGATAGTCCAGCAAGAAGTGAAAAAAATCTAAATCAAAACATTGGATTTTCAAAAAATTCATTATGGACTTTTGCATGCCATGCATATGTCTTGTTCTGCCATTGACACCTTGTGGATGCTAATGCGTACTCAGGATGACAATGCCAAAATGGGACGCTGATGTGTTTCTTAGATACTATTGTAGAAAAAAGATGCCTGCACAACTTGAAGTGGAAAAAATTGCCCAAAACATGCTAAAATTCACTAAAAATGAGGTTTTGAGACCTACTTGGTCCACCTCGTAGCCCTCGGCAATGTCCTCCCTCAACTTCTCCAATCTTGGTGCCTTGTACTCTCTCCTTCTTGACATTTTACTGACTTTTCTCTCACAAAATTCAATAATTTCCTCACAATGAATAGTGAAAATGACCCTTCTGGGGGCCCACCTAGGTATATATATAGGCCCCCCGAGGCTCACTTTTACTGAAGTTTGTGGCTCTCCAATTTCTCCTAAATTTACCCCACCTAGCTAGGGGAAAACTCAGGAGGGGGCATATAGTCACCTCTTTACCATATTTTTCTTCTGAATCATCATATTTTCTTGATCATTCTTCTCGTTGTGGTAACTTCTTCCAATTTTCAAAACTGACTTAAATTTGAATTTTGCAGATTGTAATTTCGTGCAATTTTTCACAACCACTCTATCACTATTTGTTGAGCTCGGTTGTTGGGAGAACCTTTGATACTAGTTATCTTAACCTTCATGACCTCTTAGGCCCTTTCTTGGCACACAAATTTGGGTAAAAAACATTTCTCTACTTTAATGTGGCTAATTTTTTCCAAAATCGAGTCCACTAAAGTGGGAGAAAAATGTAATGTCACAGAATTGCACCTAGGGGAAATTCCACATTTTAGCACTTTGCCTAGCATTTATAATTCCTAAGAGCATTAATAACAAAAATCCAATAATCAAAATTTCATAATTCTGACTCCATGTGGACTAGTGGCAAAAACAACAACCTGATAGGTTGTTGTTAGGTCCTATCTCTTTAGTTTGAAAAGTGCATCAAATATCAATTGGGTAGTGTTCAAAGGATGTATGCAATAGGAAAATCCTCAACTATCTCTCTCATATTTTATAAGTGATTGGAACAACTAGAATGAAACTTAACTAAAGCCACTAAACTAGAACACAAGAAATGATTAATCTAAAAAGCATAACAACTAAACTAGAAAGCATGGAGATAATTAAAATAATAAGCATGTAAATTGCTGAAGAGGAAATGAATGAAAAGAAACTATGAAACATCTGACTAACAACAGATTGAAAACTTAACGATTAATAAAAAACAACTTAACAACTTGCAACTAATAATGAAAGTAGGTGCTTTGAAACTTCAGTTAACAGAATTAAAAGACTACAAACTCAATCTACAACCTGCAAGATTAACTTAATAGAGCTTGACACATGAAAATAAACTTCACTCACAATTATCATTTACAAAATGAAGATATTGAAATTATAAATGGAATACTTATCTATCTACTCTACAGTCCCTTGAGTGGCCAACTCTCGAGTGCTCCTATGCTTAGCTCAAATCACATAAAATTTGTAACTCCAAGATTACTCCATTCAAGATGATTCCATTCACAACACTTCATAACTTAGAATGAGACGAGCATAACTTTCTTTATTCATATTGAAAGTATAACTCAAATTAATAGTTTAAAAACTCATTATGACAACATAATGATATATCTTTGTATCATTGCTTCTGAAAATTACATACTTATACAAAAGTTGCTATCAAAAACCTATAATTCAGTTGGTAAATATTACCACTAAAAAAGTCTTTAACTAAAATTCAACTGACTACGAGCTTAAGTCCACTACATAAAACACCAAAGGGCTAGAGATGATCCATAAAGTCTTCAAACTGAAAACAATAGAAAGCAATAAAAACTCGATCCACCATGCATTCCCCTAAAGTTCTGACACCTATTCTTTTGGCGCTTGTCTTCAACTGTGTTGAAGTCTGCGTTGAATTCACTTGGCTAGCATGATGACCAATTATGCTTATTAACCTGTACAATACATAGAAACTAAACCATTATGTTAGCACAGGTTAGCTAATTTTAATTAATTTCAGGAAATAAAGATTATACAGCTTTTCACATAAAGCAAACAATTATTAATCCTAAAGATAATTAATTGGAGAGGTAAAGGTGATTGGAAGATATGAGGAAGGGTATTTAGTTCATTATATTGATGAGGTTATTTTTACCTCATCATTTCCTTCCCTTCCTAAGCTTAAATAGGTCCTCCTCTTTTATGTGCCCCTTGTCCTCCATTTTCCCTATTTCTGCACAAATCTTCATACTTTTCACTGAGATCATAAAGATCATCTACTTCTATGTCCAAATCCTCAGGTTCTCTCAGAAAACCCTAATGGATCTTAACCCTTGTTGTCCACTTTCAATATTTCCTTTTCTCTGATCTATGTTGATATGTATTGCAGGGGGTGGTGAAAGAAGTAGAGGAGGTCTATATCTCATGCCAATTCAATTTTAGTTGTTGTAGGATACTAACCAAGGCTTTTTCTCTTCTATAAGACCATCTAATGTTAAGAGGTGAAATTACCTCTCTTCTCCTAAAATACATAGGAAGATGAGTATATCTCTCTTCACATGCATGCCAAGCTCTCCCTATCAACTTTGGTTCTTGATCTCGAAAATGGTTAAAGCATAGCTGAAGGTTATTATTGTATTTAATTCATACAACCTTGTTAAGCTTAATACTCAGGAACTGTGCTTTGAAAGCAAAAGGCTTCCTATGAGGACACCTCATTTGTAGTCCAACAATTTTCTCTTCCTGTGAATATTCCCTTGTCCATTCCTTCCATTGGATTTGATTATGCATGGTGGATAGAAATTAACTCAATTGAACTTCCCCAACAAAGAAATTGACATAAAAATCTATATATTTTTAAAAAATAGATTGTGGACAAAGAATTCAAACAACAAATCCTATTGAACAGGGGTTGATTCAATAAATGTTTTCACAAACTCCTTATCATCTAGATCATGTGGTTGGTTATAAATTCTGAGTAATTTCCATCTCATGAGTTGCTCAAAGAGAAACATAGAATATAGCCTGGATGGTCTTCTGCAAGCTAACAATAATTCACCTATTTGACAAGCATCTTGTTTAGCTCTATACACCCTGTCAAATGATTCTTTTAACAAAACTAATTTCTTTTTCAACCTAACATTTTCAATACTTGCCTCCTTTAGAAAGTAGCACCTCTCCATCCATTTCATTAGTAATTGAGGTATACATACCTAGAACCATTCCATTACAATTGGTTTTGTTTGTGTTCCTTTACACTCCATTATAGGCTTGGCATCACTTTATTGTAAATCCTATTCTAATTCAACAATTTTGCTCAAAGAGGCATTAAGTTCAGTTTTTAGGTTTATTCCTTTCTTCTTCAAAAGTAGTAAACAATTATAGAAAATTACTTGTTAAACCTTTGATTTTCCTATCTTTTTCAGATAAAGCAACCACGTGCTTTTTCTTTTCTTGATTCCATTGATGTATCTGATATTGCAATTGCTCAATGATTTTGTCTTTTTGTTCCATTTGTATTTTCAAACCATAATTTCTTGATCTCTTTTCCCTATGATTGTAGTATGTGCCTCTATTTCCTCTTGTTGTTGGATAATTTGTTCCTCATTTCCTTGCAACCGACATCTTAACTCAACAATTTCTATTTTTATTTTTCTAATTCCACTCCCCTTTGATTAAATTTTCCATCCCCTATATTAATAAAAAAAGGCATATTAGGGATTTCCATATTATCATTAATTACATTTTCCTCAACACTAGTACATTACCTTTATTAGACACATCAAGTGAACTTTTCTCAGTAACTCTATCAATTAAAGGGCATAATTGTCTCAAAAGATCATCCTCAATCTCTACATAATGTGGTGATTGAACCCTTCCCTCTTCTTGTCTTTTTGGAGATGACATATTCTCTTGTTAAGCCTCAAGAAATTGTTCATCCTATTTTTCAATTTCCTTTGGAGTCTCCTCAAGGGGTTGATTTCTAGTTTCCAATGTTTGTGCTTCAGCCCTAGGTTTCTTCTTCTTGGAGGTTCTCACTATATCATAAGCCAAAATTTCACTAGACTCAATAGATAACCTTTTACTTCTCCTTAAAGAAGGATTTGTCACCTTGGTTTTCCTTTTCCTCTTGCAAGGAGGCTCTTCTTCATCTCTTGAATGTATAAATTCTACATTTTCTAATTGCCCTAGGGTTTCTGTAGTATGGGGCAAAGTTTTCAGTGCTTTGTCGCCATAAGCTATTGTGGTCTATTGAATTTTAGAATCATCTAAAGCTTCAAGGGTTCTTCGAAAGGTTTAGTTACTTGCTTGGATGCTAGTGATAGAGTCACAAAGGAATGTTGGAAAATTAACTTGAAGAGAAGGGTCTTCAACGCCATGGCGCAAATGTGTAAGAAGCCAAAAAGGGGGACCTACAACCATTGCTACTTGTCCTTCATAGGTAAAATATTTAATTATCCAAGCTACAACAGTTCTTCAGGGTTCCAAGATAGACATTGTTTGGAAACCTTTATTTTGTCCCCTAGTAATCATAGTTATCAAAGGTTTAGGTTCTCCTTCCCTATGAAATAATTCAGCCATTCTTTGATAAGTGATATGAGTATCTTTTTTCAAGTTAATGCCTCTATTCTCAAGACCAGAAAGATGAGAAATAATTTTAGAACTTACTAGGAAATGCTTACCACACACTATAGTTTTTTCATCTGTAATTATTTTTGTAAATTCCTTTACTAACTGCTCATTATGCCCCTCGAACTTCATAAATTCTAGCCACCCATTTTTTGAAGCAAGCCTACAATGTTTCCCAACGCCAAAAAATTATCTGCCGAAGCTGGTTCAGACTTCTTTTTAGCTCCTCCCATTTTATTCTTCCCTCATTGCTTTGCTCAATTTTGTGGAAGTGTTTTGATGCTCAAAGAAACTTGTTTAAACAATTGAATTGTAGATGGAAGAGAATATAATTTTGATACCACTTATGGGAGAGGAATTAATTGTCTCACTTGAGCTCTGTTGTATGGTCATCATGGTTTTGCATGGTAAAATGTGCAAATATTGTTGTATTTCAAGTAATCGAACGATGGCACAATTTACTAAATTTGGAGGGGGAATGACTTGTGCCAATTAATTAATCTTTATTCAAAATAATTACTTACTTTAAGCAAAAATTGTGTGTACCTTTGTGTCCTATCATTTCTTAAACATCACTTACCTTTTGCTAATGTAACAAAATAGTTGCATGATTTGGCGAGGGTGGCAAAAAATTTATTATGTCGTGCATGGGACATCTAGTAAATGGCGAGATCATTATGACATAAAATTTGTCAAAATAAAAATTGTGTGTACCTTTGTGTCCTATCATTTCTTTAAAAATCACTTACCTTTTTCTGACATAACAAAATAGTTGCATGATTTGGCAAGGGTGGCGATGAATTTATTATGGCATGGATGGGACATCTAGTAAATGGCGGGATCATTATGACATAAAATTTGTCAAAATAATTTTAATTATTATGAAAGGATACGGTATTGTAGGCAAAAGGACAAAATGACAATATAGGGTGTGGATTCCAAAATTTTGAAAAATGGAAATGTGTATGACATTAGAAAAATCAAAGGATTGGAAAAAGAAAAGAATTTACAAAAAATTGGAGCATCACTGGAAGATGCAGTCGGGGTGAAGGATGAAAAGTTTTGGAGCAAGCTAAATATGTGCCCAAAATGGAAGAAGTGAAGTGGCAAAGTTCTGGAGCATCACTGAGAGATGTTGTCAGAATACAACAACAAAAATTTTGGAGTATCGTCAAAAGATACGACTGGAGCAAAAACCAAAAATTTCTAGAGCATCGTTGAAAGATGCGGTCGGAGCAACAACCAAATTTTTTTGGTGCATCATCAAAAGATGCAGTCAAAGCAACAAAAAGACAAGTTTCAGAGCATCGTTGAAAGATGCCTCTGAAAGAAAGAAACAACAAAATTTTGGAGCATCACCGAAAGATGCAACCAGAATGCAACAAGAAATTTTTTTGGAGCATCGTCAAAAGAAGGAAGAAGAATGTGGAAGTTTGGACTCAGACCTTCTAGAGCACTGTTGAAAAAAGCGCTAGACTACATGAACACAACAAGGAATGGAACGATTTGGACATGCAAGTTCCAGAGCACCACAACAACCAAGCTGACAAGTTCTGGAGCATCACAACACCTAAACAAACACGTTCTAGAGAACCATAACAAGATGCACAAAATTTTGTGTTTGATTTAAAATGAAGTCCTACAAAATGGAAACGGAATTAAGCCAAGTCCAAAAGATGAAAAATTGAAAAGAAGTGCTTTGAAGGAAAATAAATTCATACACATGCAATTTTTATTTTTTTATTTTTTTATTTTATTATTATTATTATATTTTATTTTATATAGCATCAAAAACTAAAACTATATTGACTCTGCTATTACAGAGTCAATGCAATGGATTTCTCCTTGCATTTCTACCATTTTTATACATTCTTCTTTATTAATAGGTTTATGGTAGATGCATAATCGATGACCATTAACTAGGAGAGTTTGAGTGTCATCATCAACAGGCTTCAGCTGTACTGAGCCATTTGAAAATACCTCATAAATTTCATATGGACCAAGCCAATGAGTTTTGAGTTTTCCTCAGTGATCTTTGTATCCAGAATTGAATAGCAGGGCCCAATCCCCATTATGTAATTCTCTCTCCTTAATATGCTTGTCATGCTAGAATTTGTGTTGTTGTTGCACCAATTCAGTTTGATGGACGACATACAAATGAAGTTCATCCAACTCACTAAGTTGTAAGACTCTCTCTACCTGGGCTCATTTAAGATCTATACCTAACTCCATGGTTGTTCTCAGAGTTTGGAGTTCAAATTCAATAGGTAAGAGAGGTTTCTTCCCAAAAACCAACTCATATGGACTAAAATCGATGGTTGATTTCCACGTTATGTTATAAGACCAAACAACTTCAGGTAGTTTTTTGGCTCAATCTTTCCTTCTGAATGACACTATTTTTGTTAAAATGTTTTCTAGCTCCCTATTAGTGACTTCCACCCAACCGTTTGCTTGAGGGTGATAGGGTGATGATTTATTGTGGCTCACTTGGAAATGATCGATGAAGGCTAACAAAACCTTAGACATAAACTGGGGACCCTGATCTATGATGATCATCCTAGGGGATCCAAACCTGAGAAATTTTTTATTGTACAGGAAGTCAATTACCTGTTCCTCCCTATCAACTCATAGAGCTTAAACTTCTACCCACTTAGTTAGATAATTAGTATAGACCAAAATGTACTCTTTCCCTTGTGAAGTAGGGTCTATAGGACTGATAAAATCCAATCCCTATTTTTCAAATGGTTGAAGAACTACCTGGGGTTGTAGGGGCATTTAATTTGATTCAATTGATCTCCCTACCCTTTGACATTCATCACAATGGTGAACATATCTCTTGACATCCCTATGCATAGAGGGCCAGTAATATCTTGCACTTTAAATCTTATAGGATGTCCTCCAGAAGGATCATCATGGAAAGCTCTTAGGATACTATAAGTCTCATCTACCCTAACACATCATCGTAGAACCATATCAGACTCAAATCGAAATAGGATCCCATTAATCTATTTGAAAGGGGTGCTTTCTCTCACAAGGTGTTTCTTCTATTTTGATGTAAAATCGAGTGGTACTTTTGAGGTGGCCAAGTAGTTGACAATATTGGAAAACTAGGGAGTTTTAGTAGAGATGGAAAATAGATTCTCATTTGGAAACTCATCTTGTACCAAAGTACAATCACCATCTTCTTGTTTAATTTGGGATAAGAAATCCGCAACTACATTGAAATTTCTTGGTTTGTCAACAATTGTTACATTGAATTCCTAGAGAAGCAACAACCACCTGATTATCCTACCATTCACTATAGGTTTGTTCATGAGGTATTTGATGGATGAGTGATCTATGTACACCATTACTTTGTATCCTATAATGTAGTGTCAGAATTTCTTAATTGCATGTATTACAACTAAGAATTTTTCCTCCGTTGTATAATTCCTTTCTATTGGAGTCAAATTCTTATTGATGAAGTATATAGCATACTTTCCCCCATTCTCATCTTCTTGTCCTAACACTAATCCAATAGCATAATCAAATGCATCAACATAAATATGGAATGGAAGGTTCCAATTAGGTCCATGAAGGATAGGAGCAAAGATGAGTTTCTCCTTGATGGTTTCGAATGATGAGTGACACTTAGGTGTCCAAATAAACTCCACATTATTTTGGATAAGGGAAAATATAGGGGTTACAATCTTGCTGAAGTTTTCTATAAACCTTCAATAGTATCCTGCATGCCCTAAGAAACTTCTAACATCAGTCTAGGTTTTTGGGGTCACAAGTTGTTGTATCACTTTGATTTTCTTAGGATCAAATTTTCTATCTTCAGTTGGAATGTGGTATCCTAGCACAATTTCTTGTTTTACCATTATCAGATATTTTTAGTGGCTTAGGGACTAAAAATGATCTTCACATTGCTTCAACACTTTTTCTAGACTTTGGAGGGCTTCATCAAAAGTGGACCCATACACAATGAAGTCGTCCATATAAAATTCCACATAGTCATTCACCAACTCGACAAATATGGCCAGTATAGCTCTCTGAAATGTTGCAAGAGCATTGTATAGCCCAAAAGGAAGAACTTGATATGTGAATGTTCCCCAAGGGAAAGTAAATGTCATTTTATCTTGGTCTTCTGCTACTACTTGTTTCTAGTTATAACAATTGAATCCGTCCAAAAATGAGAAATATTTTATGCTAGCCAAGTTATCCAAAACCTGGTCTACAAATGGTAGGGGAAAATAATCTCTATGGGTTGATTTGTTAATTTCCCTATAGTCTACACACACTCTCCACTTCCCATTTTCCTTTGGAATCATGACCAAAGGTGAAACCCATTTTCTGTCAGAAATGGGATAAATAAACCCTACTTGTAGGAGTTTCTCAAT
The DNA here is from genome assembly GCA_007115665.2 of Sequoiadendron giganteum. Classification (NCBI taxonomy): domain Eukaryota; kingdom Viridiplantae; phylum Streptophyta; class Pinopsida; order Cupressales; family Cupressaceae; genus Sequoiadendron; species Sequoiadendron giganteum. The sequence goes on along the minus strand of CM021105.1, from coordinate 30,428,167 downwards.
TTCAGTTTTAACGATATCTTTTAAGGTAGGATTGAGTCTCTTTTGTGGTTGGCGAATAGGTCGAACATTCTTGGTGTAGATATGATGAGTACACACACTTGGGTGTATTCCTCTCATATCTATGTAGTCCCAAGAAAAATATTTAGATCTATTCACTAGGATATCAAACAATTTATATTCTTCCAGCTCGGTCAACCGACTATTAATGTTTAAAGTTTTTCCTGGCAGCAACATAATGCATTTAACACCCAGATGGTTGGATGCAACAGTGTACATTGGTCTTGTCAAAGTTTTAAGGGGAAAATTGTGAGGTATGGTTCTATGAAGTCTAGCAATATCCTCAAAGAAACGATCTATTTTTGGAATGATATTTGCCAAAGGACAAGGTACTCCCGTGAAACTGGTGTTATCAAATTTAGTGTGGCCTATATTGATGGGTTGTTATATTATCTCTTCTACTTCTAACATCTCCTCATCACTTGAACCCATGGTAAGATTTTCCATGTTTTCCAATTCTTCACCATGTTTTTTGATGACTCCCATGGTCAATGAAGCTAATTTTTCTTGTCTGTTGGGACCTTCTGGTTCATCCACCCATACTTTATTATATTCAACAGGCTTGGCGGGAGTATACAAGAATAAATGTTTGCTATTAGGACCATGTGAAATGGTCATTCCTCCCTCTTTGCAGTCAATTTTGGCTGCAACAGTAGCCAACCATGGTCTTCTAAGAATTATTGGGTAATTGTCTTTTGGTGTAAGGGATTAAATTACTTGAAAGTCCAATAGATATTCCCATCCATCGACCTTAACATGAAAATTCTCAAGGAAACCCTTGGGAATGGCTATGGATTGGTTTCCATTTGCAAGACTATAGTTGTGGAGCATAAATCAGTGAGCCCCAACTTTTCCATTACATCAATAGTAATTACGTTAATGGATGCTCCCAGGTCCACTAGTGCATTAGGTATTGCTACCTCATTGATTGTTACTATTATAAGTGGGCTACTTGGGTCATCATATTTCAGAGCAATGGTCTTTCTAGCCAAAAATTCAGCTAGATAACCATTTATGTGAACGGTATTTATCCGTTTTGGTTTCCTCCCTAGAGTTTTGATACATAACTATTTGATTAGTTGGTTCAACTCAAGAATCTCCTTAATTTATTATATCAGAGGAACCTCAATTTATAATTGTTTGATTTCCTATATCAATGTGGTTTCGATGGACAAGGACATTTTTGGAGTATCTTTCACCATGGTTGGTTACAGACGCTCCAAAAAAGGCACTTTAGTTGTGTCTTTAGGAGTGGAATCCTTTAAAGAATTAGTTGGAGACTAACCCCCCTACTCCTGAGGTAGGTCGAAAGATCCAACTTAAGATGGAAAAAATTTCTTGTCTTGTGTATTTTTTGGGTTTTTCTCTAAGGATGTGGAAGTTTGCTTAGCCGTCTCAACAGATTCCTTAATAGGCTCATCCAGGATTTCAACAATAGTAGGCGGCTAAAGTGTTTTTTTAGATCTTAATATAACATTTCCATAGTGGATAGCGTTAAGTCCAATAACATTGTCCTTTTCTATGGAATATACTGGGGTATTCGGACGATTGTTCTTTGGGCTCGAAATAGGCTACATTAGAAGTTGTGGCTAATTAACTTGCTCATTTTGTTGAGTGTTTTGGGGAGTTGGTAGAAGATTCTGCTATTGATTAGGCATCCTTCTAGGACCAATATAAGACTGATTTTTAGATTGATTCCATTGAGGATCGAGATTTTGAGGATACCACTGGTGTTAAGTTTGGTTGGGCCATTGAGGGTTTCCCCAGGACTAATTTTCCCATTTAGGTAGTCCCCAAGGGTAAGTTCCCAAATTAGGTGGTGGTTGAGGTGGTGGTTGAGGCTAGGGTGCTACCCATTGATTATTATTCTAGGGTTTGAATTTTGGCCATAGGAAAAATTCCCTCCAGTTCTTTGATTTACAAAGTTGACTTCCTCCTCAACTAGAGACGTCCTTTTCTTAGAATTCTTGATTGCATTCAAGATCTCACATTGGTTAGTGGCATGACTCTTCTCAAAAACTTGAAAAATGTCTATTTTATCCAATGGACACTCTCTCAACATATGTTTGTTGCAACACCTAGGACAATAGATGGATAGAGTCTCAGGATTGTGTGTTTTGGCCTATATTCCTTCTAGCATTGTATTTAACTGAACAAGAATGTTAGTTTCAAGATTGACTATCTCCTCACATAGTTTTCCTATCTCATTGGAAACTTTAAAAAGAGTACACTTTCAGATACCTTCTTGAGTACGAGAGAAATTATGACATAATTTAGTGACATCATTGAGTCCCAATTGGGACACATCTCCTTTTCCCATTAAATCCAGGCTCCTTCGAGCATCTTCATCAAGACCTTTGGGAAATATGGTTTTCAAAATCTTCAGACTTATGGCTTCTCTACCACATTGTTTAGATAAGAAGATAAACCTATCTAGGTAATCTTCTAGGATTTCATCTTCATTTTACCTTAGTTTGAATAGATCTTCCTTCCTATCACTAACCCTACAATAACTCTGGTATTTATCCAGAAAGGCAGACTCCATGTCATCCCAGGAGGTAATCGACCTTGAAGCTAATCCCATGAACCAGTGCATTGTTGAGTCCTTCAAAGTAGAGGGAAAAATATTTAGTTTCTAGTTATCATTCTTGTAGTCATATGTCTGACACAAGACTTTAAAATCGAATAGAAACTGGTCAGGGTCTTCAGAAGACAAACCTTAGAAGGTTGGCAAGAAGGTTGGTGAAATATTTGTGTATCATCATCTGCATCAATATCAATAGGATAAGTGAATGTACATGGTGGTGGAGGAGGGTCAACAATATTTCTACGATCACCCATGATGTTGAAGGGGATTTGTTCCTCTTCAAAAGTTCACTCAAATGAGTGAGGCTCTAGGGTTTGGAAAGGAATAGGCTCCTCTACAACTATGTGTTCTCTTTTTGGGGTATGCGAGAAGGTCTCAGGTTGATCTTGCTCAATCAATTCTTCAGTAAGTTCTTGATCTGAGACTACTTCCTCCCTACTTGTGGTTGGTACGTTGATTGGGGGGGTTTTGGGTATGAATCTTTTTGTGGGGGCCTCATTTCTTGACCGTGCATAAAAGGAAGCTTGAGGACTATTTTTGTGCCTAAAATAGATATTCAAGGTATCTCCTACTAACACTAGAAAATGAAGGTCCCCAACAACAATGCCAAAAAGTGATAGGTTGTCATTAGGTCCTATCTCTTTACTTTGAAAAGTGCATCAAATATCAACTGGGTAGTGTTCAAAGGCCGTATGCAATAGGAAACTCCTCAACTTCCTCTCTTATATTTTCTAAGTGATTGAAACAACTAAAATGAAAATTAACTAAAGCCACTAAACTAGAAAGAAAGAAATGATTAATCTAAAAAGCATAACAACTAAACTAGAAATCATGGAGATAATTAAACAAATAAGCATGTAAATTGTTGAAGAGGAAATGATTGAAAAGAAACTATGAAACATCTGAATAATAGAGGATAGAAAACTTAATAATTAACAAAAAACAACTTAAAAACTTTCAACTAATAATGAAAGTAGGTGCTCTGAAACTTCAGTTAACAAAATTAAAAGACCACAGACTGAATCTACAACCTATAGGATTAACTTAACAAAGCTCGACACATGAAAATAAACTTCACTCACAATTATAATTTATAAAATGAAGATAATGAAATTAAAAATAGAATACTTATCTATCTACTCTACAGTCCCTTGAGTGGCTAGCTCTCGGGTGCTCCTATGCTTAGCTCATATCACATAAACTTTGTAACTTCAAGATTACTCCATTCAAGATTATTCCATTCACAACACTTAATAACTTAGAATGAGATGGGAATAACTTGATTTATTCATATTGAAAGTATAACTTAGAAACATAGTTTAAAAACTCATTACAATAGCATAACAATATCTCTCTATATCATTTCCTTTGATAGTTACATACTTATACAAAAATTGCTAACAAAATCCTATAATTCTGTTGGTAAAGATTACCATTGAAAAAGTCTTTAACTAAAATTCAACTGACTAACGAACTTAAGTCCACTACATAAAACATTAAAGTGCTCAAGACAAGCCATAAAGTCTTCAAACTGAAAATGACAAAAAATAATAAAAACTCGATCCACCATGCATTCCCCTAAAGTTCTGGCACTTATTCTTTTGGTGCTTGTATTCAATTGTGTTGAAGTCTGTGTTGAATTCACTTGGCTGGCATGATGACTGATTATGCTTATTAACCTATACAATACTTAGAAACTAAACCATTATGTTAGCACGGGTAAGCTTATTTCAATTAATTTCAAGAAATAAAGATTATACAACTTTTCACAAAAAGAAAATAATTATTAATCCTAAAGACAATTAATTAGCAAGGTAAAGGTGATTGGAAGATATGAGGAAGGGTATTTAGTTCATTATATTGATGAGGTTATTTTTACCTCATCATAGCCTAATGACACATTTCCTGAAAAATGATGCCTTGGACACATGCACAATGCACAAACGTCTATGCGACGTGCTAGCATCCTATCGGTTTTCTGAGTTTGAAATGAGGAATCTCAAATATTGGCTCTCAAAACATGTCTTAGCAATCAAGCTCAAATATTTACTCTCATTTTGGGGGTTCAACTCATTCAGTCAAGCTCTCTCATCAGTCTTCACTCTTGATTTTCTCTTTATTATTGACAAGCAACACTTCTACAAGCGAAGCCATGCTCGAATGAGGTCCCTCCAATGGCTAAAACTCTCAAGAAAACATTCAATGGTGCATCTGTGTGCTCTAGAGAGGGTCTAGGTCCATGGGTAATGCTCTCTCTCTCACACTCTTTTCTACTTACCTATTCATTTACTATTTAGTGGTGCGGGTTCTACTCCTGAAGTGGGTTTTGTTTTCACCACACACTTTGTCCATTTCATTTACACTCCTTTTCTATCTAGCTATCTGTGGAGGTGGGAACACCAAAATGGGGGTACGATAGAGGCATAACCCTATACAGCCCCAACACTTTCCCCTTGTTCTTCTCTGTGTAGGTTGCAAAGTGGAGCTTGGAGTGAAGATTGGAACATCCGATTGAGGGTAAGTTTTCTCAAAGTTCTCCTTGTGCTTTTCTTGAAGTTTCTATTCTTTGTTTCAATATTCTGCTTAGTAGATCCTAGATCTGAGTTAGAAAGCAATACTTTATTTTGTTTGGTTGAGCTCTTGAGCTTTATGTTGCTAAGGACACCAACGTGCCAATTGATGATAGCATGTCATGTTGGTGTCCTAAATCAGTGTTGCCATCCTTTGGTTGAGAGCTCCTTTGTCTAAGGTAGAAATCTGGAAGTTTCACTCTCTTGGGATCTAAAGTATTTTTCTTTGAAATTTAACGTATTCTCATTTCCTTTTCCATTTCTTCATTTTGTTTATGCTGAGGTGGATAAGGGCAGTTCGTTCCCTGGTGATCTCTTGAGAATGAAGAAACCCATGTGCAGTGAATCCCTCTTATCTCTCACATTGATATTAATAGAAAATTGCTTCTTTGGAACCATTTCAGATTATTTCTCTGTAACTAAATTTCAAAATCGTGGAAATGAACATGATCATTTTCTCTTGTGGATTAGAGAAGCACCAATTTATGGAAAAGATAGTAATGCAACTATTGAACAATTTGTAAACAACTACATTACTTGTAACACTGAATAACTACATCCTGATATAGCTATCATACACAAACACCACCACGCAAAACAACGTAGAAAGTAAAAAAAACAAACTTGTTGATATAATTTTCCACTCTCGTCAATGAATAAAACTACAATTCTTGAACCATCTAAAAATATTGAACAAAATACAATTTTGATAGCAACAAAAATACTACCCACTTTACAACAAGCAAACTATGACAATTCATTCTCCTTTCAAATGTTCCTAGAAGAAATGAATATTGATGAAGGTGAATACATACTTTCCATCAAATCTACAATCCATAGGCCTACAATATTTTTGAAGAGGAAACCATCAAACATATGGAATAATATCTTTTCTAAAACATTGCCAAAAATACAGAAAGCAAATACAAATGCACAATTTGTTTTGACTGCGTATGTTGCAACAATGTATTGTAGCTCCTATATGATGAAAATAGACAAGTCAGTGACAAATGCATTCAAAAGAATTTGTAAAGATCACAAGAAAAATAGTGTCGATGCTATAAAAATAATAAGTAAACTTGGTAATGATTTACTCAATTTAAAACAAATATCCCCTAACAAGTGACTCACATTACTCTATCACTTTCATTAAACTATAGATCAAGAAAATGTGTATTCATTGATACGAGAATTAAAGACAAGCGAACATTTTTCTTAAAACCAATGAGACAATTAAACAAAGGACCGGATGAATAAAAAAATGTAACATCAAAATCATTAGTAGATCACTATCTTGCTAGACTTGCGCAACAATTTTGCACATTTTTCTTACAGATTTCATTTCAGAATATAGAAAAGATGGTAAAAAATTAAAAAGTAAAGTTGAAGCAAATTTTATATATTTTGTAAACATCAAAAAACATATTGACCTAGAAAACCACTGCAGAGAATAATTAATACTCTATGTTCCATTTATAGAGAGTGAAAAAAAACCTATAAATGGTTTCAAAACATGACATAGTGCTTATTTATATCATGAAAATATTGTTAGATCAAATCATACAAAATACAACTACAAGGTCAACCAAATGTGGTGTGACATTGACAAATCTATTGATGAAATCAATACAAAAAATGATCACATTTAAAATCAAATATTTTCTAAAAATCATACATCGCATAAAGAAAGATATAACATACAATTAGATATTGAAATAATAAAACTTAGCAAACCAAATAAAATATTTCAAAACAATTTTGAAATTGTAAAACATCCTCAAATTATCAATAATACTGAATAGTATTCGTTGAGATGAATGCTAAATAAAGAACAATAAGAAATTGTAAAAGACATTGCATTGAAAAATTAAAAAACAACAAAGAACCATTACACTTGTTCTTAACAGGAGGAGCTGGAACAAGCAAGACATTTACTACAAAATCCATATATCAAACACTTATTCACATATACAACACATCTATTGATAATCATCCAAACAAACAAAAAGGCATAATGCTTTCTTATACAGGAAAAGAAACATACAACATAGGTGGAATCATAATACACTCAAGATTATGTACATGCCATTTAACAAGTCAAAATTCATCCCATTGAGTTCTGAAATATTGGATGCAATGTCAAAGCATTATCAACAACTCCATGTAGTCTTGATAGATGAAATTTCTCTAGCTGGTGCATGATTTCTGCGTTACATTGATAAATAATTATGAGATATAATGTGAACCCCTACTATGTTACACACCGTGTGTTATTACTTATTTACTAATACCTTGTTTGTTAATTTTTTTTAATATATGTGAATGTGTTTTATATATGATCCTGATGGAAATATGATGAATGAATGTTTGATTCAATTTAATGTTTTATGATGATTCAATATGTGAAATATATGAGATGCATATGAATGTATTTGATTTGGATAACTACTGTTATGATGTACTAAGTTGGATGTAGGAACAAGTTCAAACCTCTGGAAGAGAGTGGAAGTATCACTCAGGAGAAGAACTTGGTCTGGTAACCTCTAATTCAACATTACTAAGCATTCACACACTCACAACCTATTTGGCCTTAGTTGAGTCAAGTCAGTTGGGGTAGATGGTAAGTGATCTTCAATTTAGTTGTGAATGTTTATATTGATTTGCGATCTTGTTTTATGAATGTTTAGATTGAGAAATGTGATTAAGTCTTGATGTCACTTGTGTGTTTATTGTTATTTCAATGAGATATATGCATAAAATGTATATATATGTATGTGGCTATGATAAAATCATACATGTGAGTGAATATGTACATGAGTATATGTAGGTAGACGTACCTACACATGCTCATGAACGGATTACCCATATGCATGGTACTATCAATTGGACTATAGTGACATATATATGTATATATACACTTCATGTATATATATCAATCGATGGATAGGAGAGTATGAGTATTTTTATAAAATTATTAAAATAATATTATGTATATATATAATATATATGAATAAATAATTTAGTTTCATATATATTAATATATTTATATATAATAGTATATATATATGTAATGTTATCCGATATATGTATTTATATATGTTTGATAATTGGTAATTAATGTATTTGATAACCTTATGAGTTGAGTATATATTAACATATATATATATATATATATATATATATATATATATATATATATATATATATATATATATATATATATATTATATATATAATATATAAGTGGAAATCATTTGAGATATGTATAAAGCACAATATAAAGTGTTGTTATTGATATTAGTGAAGCACTTAAATGTGATATAGGCACATATATATGGTGCGGCCATGGATGCATTGCATAGTAAACCTCTACATAACAACAAAAGACCAAGTAAACAAGTTTAAGAGGCACGTAGGAATAAATGTTGTGTAAACATTGAAAAAAGTAAATGTAGTTTTTAAGTAATTTGGAAGTAGTCAAACTTGCACTTTCTCAAGAGGCGCCAATATATGAAATGTGGTGCAAATATAAAAGTAAATGGAATGCATAAGAAGTTTCTTTAAAGTGCATAAGTCTAGAAAAACAACATCTTATCCATGAAACCCAATCAACGTAAACTTGGTAGAAATATAAGAAAGAATTTTATTTGTAAACCAAATAGAAAACTTGCTTTGAAGCTTTTTGTTCTTTTGAATCAGTACAAGAGTCTTGTTGTCTCTTGAAACAAGTTGACTTAGCCATTTGAAAGGTGAGGAATGTTATGTGTTGCAAACCTGTAAGTTAGTTTGATGAGTCGTTGCAAGGGGGTAGAAAGGTGGCAAAAATATTAACTTGTTTGTAGCCTTTAGTTGCTCACAATTTAGTATAAATAGAAGTGCTCATTCTACCATTTCCTAAACTTCTCAATTTGATTACCTTGTTATTTTGTTGTATTGAGAGCTTGAGAGTTAGAGAATTGTTTAGTTATTTTTCATTAGTATTATTGAGAGAGTTGGTGTGAAGCTAGTAGTGGGATTTGGGGTGTTCTTGGAGGAAGTTGTAAGCAAGCTTGAACCATTAAACTAGGAGGGAGGAATAATTGGTTAGAGCTTTAAATAGGCATTATGATTTCTACTCCTTTGTTATTATGTTGAAAATATTGTTTATTACATTGCCATGTTTGGAAAGATTATCTTCTACGTCTGTTATGATGCTTGGATATGCTTGCATGTCTCTTGGTTATTTCTTGTATTTGTGAAACCTTTCTTTTTGATATTTACTTATATAGATATTTATACTATGTTAGGTTTTATACGAATATATATACTATTTATACTTTACGTAGAATGTCAGTACCATACGTAGTATGACAACACTCTAGGTGCATACCATATGTAGAATGTCAGTTTAATATGAGTTAATGGGAAGGTTATTCCTAGGGTTAGGATAATCCATGAGAAAGGGAATAACCTAGAATATAATACTAATGGTCAAATACAAATCAAGTAATTATAGTGGTGAATATAGATGACCATCACTCGAAGTACTGGGTGTTGAATCTTTGGCCAAAGTAGTGTATGTTGCCACTGTCTACACTATCAATGCACTATGATCCAAGTACATACTAGGTTGTGAATATCATAGATATATAATTAGACTTTATGGTAAGCTCTAGATATGTAAGACACATCACTCTACTCAGGAAAGGCTATATGAAGGATAAGGTTACCAAATCAATCTATTCATCGAAGGGAGGGTCATCTTACCAAGTTTGGTAGATGTGTAGGGGATCACAATGAGTCCATGGTTGGTGAAAAAGTGCTCGAGTGATCTACATATCCTCATGCATTTGGCAACCAAGATTTGGGATAAGGACATTTTGGACCATTGGTATTTCTAGTTCATGTAATATTGTTGAAGCTATTTATTTATTCACGTGTCCATCTATATATGTAGTGCCCCTCAATTTTATTTTGTTTTGGACAGTTACTTGGATGCATATGGAATTTATGATACTATTTGATGACACTTGGATATCGTGATGTCCCTGCTCTAGTCAGTTCTCAGGAGCAGTGGAGTTAGCTTATCTCTTGGACCCTTGTAGGCTGATGGGATTTGGTTAGAGGGTCAGTGGTCATTTTAGTGGGTATTGTCATTGCCCATTCCTTTGCTCCAATATTGGTTTCAGTACAAGCATCTATGGTTCAATGTTCGCCAGCTTATGACAGCACGAAGATCTATGGAGTTTAGAGGGATTTATGGATATTTAAGTGGTTTAAGTTAATTATTTAACTTAACGCTTTATTATAAAGTCAAATTGACTTTATAAATATTAAATCACTTAAATATGTCATAAAGTGATTTAAAATTAAATCACTTAAGAATAAAGTGCGCTCAACTTAAAAGGGAAATTATTTAATTGCTGAACTATGGAAAAGTTATTAAATACATTTTAATGTATTTTATTTGAGAGAAAAGCCGTACTTTCTTGGAATTCGTGCCTTTTGGGAATATAAGGCAATTTTGGCAAATAAAACTCATTGGTTGATTATTTTCCTTTGCAATTGGGTTTTCCTATGCTATTCTCTAAGACAAGGCTTTCAAAAATTTCTTCCATTAGAGAGCGGGATCTTCTCCAGTGTTGAGCATTTTTGAGACTATGAAAGACCAGTCGAATTAGTGCAGCTGTGAGGGCTTCATACAGAATTTTTGTTGTGCTTCATCTGAGTTATCTATTTCAACATTTTAGTTTTTGTAATAAGGGAAGGGCTTATCTACTTTGGACGCCATTCTTCATCAGATTCATAGCTTTGTCAAGGTTGTACCTTAGCATCAATGGGTTGTGTTTTCTCCTTGGGATGCGTGCTTCCTTACTTGAGGCGTGTGAACTCAAAGGCAAAAACGCCTTTCCTTGAGGCTGATTTTGTGTTCCATTGTTGGCATCCTTCATTTGCAACAACATTTCTCCAGCTTCTGTGCGGGAGAAAGTAGATCATGAGCCCCGACAGTGATTTCCTCCAGTTCCAGCATTCTTGCCTACCAAGCTTTAAAAATTATTATTTAATTATTCTGGAGTCTTTCGAGTATGTAATTTGATTGCAATCTCATTGTATGTACTGAAAATTAATAACTATTACATCTATTGCTCAAAAGATTACTATATTTCAATTTTGTGTGCATTTATATGCTATCGCCCCTTCTCTTCTGTCTAAAAATCTTCTTTAAAAAACTTAAAAAGACATAAAGAGAAACAAAAATACAGGGGTTTAAGTTGGGAGCCAGCAGGGCTCATCACAGTGGTATCAGAGCTTTCTAATCCTGCCCGCTTGTGGGAAAAATAATTCTATGCGGCCACACTAGAATAGGTTTGACAGGCACTACACATGTAGGGGCCCTGGAATTCAAAGAAACACTTTTGAACCTTTTCAGGCAATTCCATTGGACGAACAGGAAGAGGATTTTGACTTTGATAATATGGCTAAAAGGAATGATGATGCTCATCTTAATGATGAAGACAGGGAAGCCAGTGAAGTACTGAGAGGAATGGTGGTAGGTGAAGAACAAGTGGAAAACATCCTCCAGCAACTTAGTACCAATGTGTAGAACCTGATAGTTTTGAGAAGGCCGAATCTAGATCAAGATTAGGAAGGAAGTATACATGGAGAACATTATAGGAATATTGCTCCAACACACACCTTTGAGAGAGCCACATGCCCTACTTTTGTTAGAAATGATGCTGAGGAGGAAGAGGAGGTGGAAGAAGGTGGTGAAGTGAACTTTGTTGACAACATCCTCACTATGCATGATGAATGGGATGCAATGCCTCCACAAGTTAAGGATCACCTTAAATTTGACCATCTCATGAGCCATAAGAGAGAACACACCAGGAACAAGAATGATAGGAGGCCTAGATTCAAGCATAATGATCTACGAAAGGCTACCAATAAGCTTACCTTAACGAACTTTGATGGCAGTGGTAGAGTTACAACATGTGCCTGGGTAAGTAAATTGGATACGTTCCTAACACTATGTCCTATGCCAGAGGAAGATTTCATTCAATTTGCAGCTCTTCATCTTGATGGCGTGGCACATGACTGGTGGATTCATGGCATGGTAACACTTCATCATGACAGGATTACCTTGTACCAGGAGTTTACTGATAGACTGGTAGAGAGGTTTGATAGACGTGATCCTGAACTATTCTTCAGAGATCTTGCATAGTTAAAATAGTTGGGTAGTTTGGAATCCTACATTGGAGAGTTCCAGAGACTTTCCGTTATGGTGACAGACATATCTAAGAGAAGGCTAATCATACTGTTTATTGAGGGTCTTTTTGAACCCATGAAAGGATGGATCAAGGCATTTGATCCACCTACATTGTAGGAAACCATGAGGAAGGCTCGTAGTATGGAGCTTATAGCACCTCGAAAACAATTTGGCTCAAAACCGTCCACTTCCTACAACAATACTAAATCTGATCCAAAGAAGTTTGAAAATGTTGATTAGAAGAGAAAATTTGCAGCACCATTAGATCGTGAAACAATTAACGATCTACGTAGGAGGAAGCTCTGTTTTTATTGCAAGGGACCATATGACATCAACCATGATTTCCTCCTCAATCCTAAAGGACAAAATAGGCATATGGAGTGGTTCTTTGAGGAAAAAGAGGTGACTAATTTTTTAGACCAACAAGCTGCAATTTATGATACAAATGAGGAAAAAATAGAAAATGAGGCAGAAAAAGAGGTTGAAGTTGAGTTGTAGGAAGATCGTATGTCTAGTATGCAATGAGAAGGTTCTTTCAAACTTCGTGGGCTACTAGCTGGTCAAAGAGTCATATCTCTTTTGGATACAGGTGCAACCCATAATTTCATTGATTCACGACTGGTTGAAAAATGAGGCATTCAAACTCAGCAGTTTGAAGGCATTAGAGTGAAGGTTGCAGATGGTACACTCTCAGTTGTGAGAGGATGATTTCAGATCTGCCAATGAAACTCAACAATTTTGAGTTTAAGGAAAATTTCTATGTTGTGAACATGGGAGGTACAGATGTAGTCCTTGGCATGAAGTGGATTCATGCAATAGGAGAGTTCACACTTAATTTATGAGACATGGAGATGAAGTTTAAAGTTGATGGCACAAATCATATTCTCAAAGCCATGAAGGACAACAATATAAAAGAAATTTCACTCAAAAGAATGGAAAGATTGATTCGGCACAACATGGTGGATTAGGCAGCTAAATGCAAGATAATGCCTTCATAATAGGAGCAGCAAGAAAATCCTTATCATCCAGATGTCCAGGAACTCCGAGTCAAGCATGCAAAGGTTTTTAGTGCTATACCACCTGGTAGGCCTCCTGATAGAGGTATTGAGCATATTATAGAGTTGGATGAGGGCACAAAACCTATCATGATCACTCCTTACCGACACCCCAAGTGTTTAAGAGATGAAATTGAAAAGACTATCAAAGAACTTTTAGCCATGGGGCACATCAAGCCGAGTAAGTCTCCCTTTGCTTCATCAGTTGTTTTGGTGAAGAAAAAGGATGGTACACTCAGAATGTGTATTGATTATAGGATGCTGAACAGGAAGACTATCAAAAACAGGTATCCCATACCCCGGATTGATGAGTTAATAGATGAGCTACATGGAGCTTGCTATTTCTCGAATATTGATTTGAGGACAGGGTACCATCAGATTAGAGTATGAGAGGAGGATATTGAGAAAACCGCTTTCAGATGTCACTATGGACATTATGACTTCTTGGTTATGCCATTCAGTTTAACCAATGCTCCAACCACTTTTTAGTCCATAATGAATAGGGTTTTCCATCCTCATTTGAGGAAATTTGTGTTATTGTTCTTCAACGACATACTAGTTTACAACAGGTCTTGGGAGGAACACATAGCTCACCTGGATGCAGTATTGGGTATACTTGACAGGGAGTCCTTATATGCCAAGGAATCCAAGTGTGCCTTGGGCTTGGCAGAACTTTTGTATCTGTGTCACATCATCAACAAAGAGGGAGTCAACATGGATCCAAAAAAAGTTTGTGCTATTGTTGACTAGCCTACACCTTAGATGTTGACACAACTTAGTAGGTTTGTAGGATTATGCACCTTCTATCATCGGTTCATTAGTGGATTCTCGCGACATGTTGCGCCACTAACAGATTTGACAAAGAAGGTAGCCTTTATGTGGACACCTTTGGCACAGGCGTGCTTTGCGAAGTTTAAAATTCTCATGACTACATGTCCAGTATTAGCATTGCCAGACTTCACCAAACCGTTTGAGCTACATTGTGATGCCAATGGTGAGGGTCTTGGTGCAGTCATTATGCAGGATCGACATCCTATAGCTTTTGAGAGCAGGAAGCTGAGAGGTCTTGAGAGGAGTTTCAACATCTATGATAAGGAGATGTTGGCCATCATGCATGCCATGGCCAAGTTCAAACAATATTTGGTTGGTAGTAAATTATGTGTTAAAACCGATCACAATAGTCTGAAACATTTCCTAAGACAATGAGATTTGAATGAAAGACAACAGAAATGGGTCAGTAAGCTTCAATCCTATGATTTTGAAATCTCCTATGTTAAGGGTATGCAGAATGTGGTTGCTGACGCATTATCTCACCATCCACACTTGAGTTCCATTACAGAGATTGCTGAGGACTAGAGACACATGATAGTGGTAGAGTATGCTAAGAACCCGTGGGCTTCTAGCATAATGGATGGGACAGTACAGGATGGAAGATACTCACTTGTAGATGATCTTATCATTTACAAAGGGAGGATATTTCTAGTCCCAAGTTCTAAGATGAGGGGCAGGGTATTGAGATCATTTCATGATTCACCTATGGCAGGACATCCCGGTTACTTTAAGACCTACAGGTAGGTACAAGAGAGATTTTCTTGGAAAGGTCTCAAGTCTTTTGTTCTTCAGTATGTCAGGGAATGCCTTGTTTGTCAGTAGAATGAGCAAGAACATACATACCCTACAGGATTACTACAGTCGCTTCCTATTCCTGAGAGGAAGTGGGAATGCTTGTCGATGGAATTCATTATGGGCTTGCCGAAAGCTCAAGGGAAGGACAACATTTTTGTGGTAGTAGATCGATTGATGAAGTATGCTCATTTCTTCCCAATCACTACTACTCACACAGCTACACAGGTGACAGACTTGTGTTTCCATGAGGTATTCAGATTGCACAGTTTGCCTCAGAGCATAGTCAATGATAGAGATAATAGGTTTTTGAGTAACTTCTGGCAGGAGTTATTCAAACTTTGAGGGACAGAACTCACTCTGAGCACCAAATACCATCCACAAATAGATGGGCAGACATAGATAGTCAAAAAATGGGTGGAGGGATACTTGAGGAATTATAGTTCAGGTCAGCAGAAGGCATGGGTGAAGTGGTTATACCTTTGTGAGTATTGCTACAATACCATTCATCACATGAGTATTCAGATGACACCATACCGAGCGTTATATGGATATGATGCTTTGAGTTTTCTAGATTTGTTGTTGAGTGACAACAGAGTACCTAGTGCTGGGGATCTATTACAGGAGAACCAGGACATTATGAGAGCACTCAGAGAGAACATTCAGAAGGCTCAAAATCAAAAAAAATAATATGTAGATCAATGACAAGTGGAGCGATCTTTTCAGATCGATGATTTGGTGTATCTGATGCTACAACCTTATAGGCAGTCCACCCTTCGTAAGAGGGGTGCCGAGAAACTCAAGCCACAATACTATGGACCTTTCAGGGTTGTCAAGCGTGTCAGTGAAGTGGCTTATGAGTTGGATCTACCAGTGAACAGTAAGGTTCACAATGTGTTCCATGTGTCATGCCTCAAGAAGGTGTTAGGACAACTGGTGATTCCTTTTGTAGATTTACCACCCCTGGATGATGAGGGGAAGTTGATTTTGATACATGAGACCATTCCGGAGTCCAAAGAGCGTCATCTTTGGAGGCGGGTTATCAGGGAATATCTGGTGAAGTGGAAAGATTTACTGGCAGAAGATGCTACTTAGGAGGGTGACAGTATTTTACAGCATCCAGCTTTGAGTTTGCTTGCAGACAAGTGAATTCGGGGAGGGCGGACTATGATGTCCCCGCTCTAGTTAGTTCTCAGGAGTAGTGGAGTTAGCTTATCTCTTGGACCCTTGTAGGCTGACAGGATTTGGTTAGAGGGTCAGTGGTCATTTTAGTGTGTATTGTCATTGCCCATTCCTTCACTCCAGTATTGGTTTTAGTACGGGCATCTATGGTTTAGTGTTTGCCAGCTTCTGACGGCACGAAGATCTATGGAGTTTAGAGGGATTTATGGATATTTAAGTGGTTTAAGTTAATTATTTAACTTAACGCTTTATTATAAAGTCAAATTGACTTTATAAATATTATATAACTTAAATATGTCATTAAGTGATTTAAAATTAAATCACTAAAGAATAAAGTGTGCTCAACTTAAAAGGGCAATTATTTAATTGCTAAACTATGGAAAAGTTATTAAATATATTTTAATGTATTTTTATTTGAGAGAAAAGTTGTACTTTCTTGGAATTCATGCCTTTTGGGAATATAAGGCAATTTTGGCAAATAAAACTCATTGATTGATTATTTGACTTTGCCATTGGGTTTTCCTGTGCTATTCTCTAAAACAAGGGTTTCAACAATTTCTTCCATTGGAGAGCGAGATCTTCTCCAGTGTTGAGCATTTTTGAGACTATGAAAGACCAGTCGAATTAGTGTAGCTGTGAGGGCTTCATACAAAATTTATGCTGTGCTTCATCTGAGTTATCTATTTCAACATTTTAGTGTTTGCAATAATGGAAGGGCTTATCTACTTTGGACGCCATTCTTCATCAGATTCATAGCTTTGTCAGGGCCGTACCATAGCATAAGTGGGTTGTGTTTTCTCCTTGGGATGTGTGCTTCCTTACTTGAGGCGTGTGAACTCAAAGGCAAAAATGCCTTTCCTTGAGGCTGATTTTGTGTTCCATTGTTGGCGTCCTTCATTTGCAAAAATATTCCTCCAGCTTCTGTGTGGGAGAAACTAGATCATGAGCCTTGACAGTGATTTCCTCCAGTTCCAGCATTCTTGCCTGCCAAGCTCTGAAAATTCTTATTTTATTATTCTAGAGTCTTTCGGGTATGTAATTTGTTTGCAATCTCATTGTATGTACTGCAAATTAATAACTATTACATCTATTGCTCAAAAGATTACTATATTTCAGTTATGTGTGCATTTATATGCTATCGCCCCTTCTTTTCTGTCTAAAAATCTTCTTTAAAAAACTTAAAAAGACAAAAGAAAAAACAAAAATACAGGGGTTTGAGTTGGGAGCCAGCAGGGCTCATCATAGATATTGTGATACTTTGATGTTTAGTTATGATAATGCTTGATGGCATTGTTATATTTGATGCTTTATGCTCATACCATGTTTAGTAGATCAATTTAGTTGTCCATGTGAGTTATCATGGATATGAATATTATGTGTTTATTAGATGTATGTTTTATCATGATTTGATATTAGTTTATTATGAGTTGACGTATTGGTGAAGAGGAACAAGGTCACATCACTCGCTTGTGAGTGCCCTGCGATGCTGTGATTTTCTCTTCATGGTGTGATTGATTATTTGTCTTTATACACATTTTAATGTGTGGTTTTCTACAAGTTGCATGTACCATGCATCGACTCCACTTGAATTTCCAGGTTTGAGTGTGCCTTATGCCCAATGGACATAGTTTACTTGGAGATAGTATGGGGTCCCCATGTGTTGAGCCATCATCCTCGTCGAGGATGAGTATTTGTGTCACGCCTCATCTGTAAGGTCAATTCATGTTGTGTTGTCCTATGGTGGGGCGTTACACGTGATATCAAAGCCCAAGTTCAAATACTAGGTGCTTTGGCTATATACAAGAGCCCATTAAGTTGTATCAGTTGTATAGATCTTGAAGTTTACGTTTTTCCTTTGTTGACCTCGTCTAACACTCTAAAATTGTCTTTGGTGGTGTTTGTGTAGGATAATTCCTAGAGGTAGAGGTAGAGGTTGAGGTTGAGGATGTGGTGGTGGCCATGGGGCTAATCGCCAAGACTCTCCCCCTCAAAGTTCCCATGATTCTGATTGTGAGGAACAACAAAGTTCCTAGAATAATCAAGGAGGTGGAGATCAAAATCTAGGTTAGTCAAGATTATAGCGCACATAGTTGCATCACTTACTTGAGGATATCCTTGACCATCTTGGTTTGAGACTACAAGGTGAGAAATTGGTTGTTAGAGAGAGGGAGAGGTCTCCCAGGAGAAAGGATGTTACTATAGAGAAAGAGGCAGTTTTAGCTAGACATATGAGAGATCTATTGAGAGCTTGTCCTCCTTTTTTTGATGGTACTGGTAGTGGTTTGGAGGTTGATACATGGTTAATTGATCTGAATAGGTGTTTCACTATGCATCCATATGGTAGCAACACCAAGGCTAGGTATGCTATCATGCACCTTTGAGGTTTTGCTTCCACGTGGTGGCATTTGGAGGAGCAAAAGCTCCATTTGGATATAGATTCAGTCTCATGGGAGATGTTCTTAGAGAGATTCAGAGTTTGGTTCTTGTCTGATCATTGGCGACAGTGTCATGTGGATGAGTTCCATGAGCTGAGGTAGATGGTGATGTTAGTTGAGCAGTATAAGCAAATATTTTATGGGCTTAAGTAGTATGCTAGCATAGGTGATGATGAGGGTATGTTAGTACAAAACTTTATCAAGGGCTTGAATGCTCGTATCAATGGGGGTGTTTGAGTGTTTGAGTTGAAAACTATGGAGATGGTTGTGGAGAAAGCTTAATTAGTTGAGGATAATTTATCTATGGATTTAGGTGGTCATACTGACTTGTGTAGATTGGAATTGCACCTCCAAAAATTTTTAATTCTTATGGTGGTCAAACTCAGTCAATAGGTCCTTCTAGGAGTCACTGAGCACCCTCTAAGGGTGGTCAGCAACAACAACAACATTCACAGTCAAAACATAAGAACTCTCAGTCTTGATAGGGTGACAGGTTTCAATTCAAGAGAGATAGGAATTGGAGATGAAACAAGAATTATAGCTCAGAGTTCACAATCTACAATAATAGGGGCAATGTTCAGCAGTCTAGTGCACCCCCAGGTGGTAGAGGTTTTCAGAAAGGTACTAGGTGTTTCTCTTGTGGCCAGTAGGGTCACATTGTTAGGCATTGTCTTCAGAAGGGCACATCTAGATTTAGTCAGAGACCAACAACTTCAGAGCCAATAGTAGGATATGCAGACAAATCACACAGAGTTTGCGATGGTTGATAATTTCTAGGTCGAGCATCAGGGTACAATGGTTGAGACTTCATGTGTGTTATAGGGCAGTAGAGTCTCTATTCTCTTTGATTCAAGTGCTTTAAATTCCTTTATTTCTCTTTTTGTTGTAGCGCGATGTGGATTGGTGGCAGTGAAGCAAGATGATAGGTGGTAGGATGAGTTGGCCTCCAGTGCTAAGGTCACAATTGAGACTCTTGTTCATGGGTGTATTTTGAGGATTGGATCTCTTTGCACCATAGTAGACCTTCGTGTTATATTTCTTGGGTCTTACGATATTGTATTAGGCATGGATTGGTTAGAGGCTCATAGAGAAGTCATAGATTATCATCATAAGTTAGTGTAGTGTGTAGATGACTCTGGTAGTGAGGTTGAGGTAGTTGGGGTTCAAAGGCCTATTTCCTTAAGGATGATCTCAACTATGTAGTCGAGGAGGAATATGTGGCAGGGATGTCAATTATTTGCAATGGCAGTTAATGATTTGGAGTTAGGAGAGATCCAAGAGGAGGTGTCTCTTGATAGTCATCCTATCCTTAGACAGTATGCAAATGTCGTTCCTAACAAGATTTTAGGGATGCCACCTAAGCGTGACATCAACTTTAAGATAGATCTTGTACCTAGAGTTGAGCCTATTTCATGAGCTCCATACCAGATGACCACTTAGGAGCTTAAGGAGCTTCAATTACAACTTGAGGAGTTATTGGTGAAGGGATTTATTTGTGCTAGTGTCTCTCATTAGGGAGCACCAATGATTTTTATGTAGAAGGATGGGTCCCTTTGATTGTGCATTGATTACCGGCAGTTGAACAAGGTGATAGTGAGAAATAGATATCCATTATTGAGGATCGATGATCTATTTGATCAGATCAAGGATGCTAGGAAATTTTAAAAGATTGATCTTAAATCAAGATATCATTAGTTATGCATCTTTGAGGAAGATATCCATAAGACCACATTCGTTACTCATTACAGACACTATGAGTTCATAGTTGTTACATTCGGATTAACAAATGTGTTGTCTATATTAATAAGTTTGATGAATGGTGTATTTTGTACTTACCTTGATAGATTTGTTTTGGTATTTTTGGATGAAATTTTGATCTATTCGAGGACCATGAAGGAGAATCTAAGGCAAGTGTTACAGTCTTTGAGAGAGAACTAGTTGTATACAAATTTTTTGAAGTGTGAGTTCTTCCAGATAGAGGTGAAATATCTGGGTCATGTTATCACTAGTGAGGGAATTGTCGTGGATCCTTCAAAGATCCAAGCTATCATGGATTGTCCTGCACCCACTAATGTGGCAGAGGTTCACAGTGTCATGGGTTTGGTAGGTTATTATTGTTGTTTTGTATAGGTTTTTTTGAGGATAGCCCACCCCATTACTTCTCTTCAGAAGAAAGGGAATAAATTTATTTGGTCAAAGCAGTGTTAGGAAGCTTTCTAGACTCTTAAGGAGAGATTGACCAGTGTGTCTATATTGGTTGTTCTTGATCCTACTAGGGAATTTGTGGTTTGTACAGATGCTTCCTTGGAGGGATTAGGAGCGATGTTGATGCAAGATGGTCATGTGATTGCCTATGAGTCTCACAAACTCAAGGATCATGAGTTGAACTATCCTACTCATTATCTATAGTTAGTCATAGTGGTTCATGCTTTGACAAGATGGAGGCACTTTATTTTGGGACATCGGTTTGAGCTACACAATGATCACTGTAGTTTTTAATATATTTTCATGCTACCTGATCTGAATGCCAAGAAGAGATAATGGATGGAGTTCCTATGTGAATATGATTTTAAGGTGAAATTCATTTAGGGAAATGAGAATGTGGTTGTGGATGCACTTATTAGGCAGAGACATGAGCTATCAGTAGTGAATTTTGCTGTAGACTTGAGGAGCTAGATCCTTTTCGCACTTCCTTCAGATAGTTGATATAAAGAGGTGAGGATTGAGGTGGAGTCAGACAGAGCCTTAAAGGGCAGATTTGCAAGATATTCCCTTGATTCAAATGGCCTTTTGAGGCACTTGGGTCGTATTTATGTACCTTCCTCAGGAGATCTTCATACTTTGATCATGTCAGAGGTGCATCAGGCACCTTATTCAGCTCATATGGGTGTCAAAAAGATGTACATAGATCTTCAATAGATATACTTTTGGGCCAGAATGAGGAGAGATATTACTAATTTTGTGTCAATATGTTTGGAGTGTCAGAGAGTGAAGGAAGAACACTAGGATCCTGTAGGACTTTTGTAGCCTCATCTAGTTTCGGAGTGGAAATGGGATATTATCTCATAGGAAATTATTGTTTGTTTGTCTGTTTCTTCCCGTTGACATGATGCCATTATGGTCATGGTGGACAAGTTGATGAAGGTGGCTCACTTTCTCTTGTCTGATCCTCATACAATACTTCATTAGTGGCCAAAGTTTTCATGGAGGACATTGTAAAGTTACATGATATTCCTTGCTGGATCCGATATGGAAAAGGCTCTAATCTCGCACCGTGCTTCGTTAGGAATTTTGAGGTGTTGGAGAGGATTGGTCTAATAGCTTACCATCTTGCTTTGCCACCCAGTCTCTCATGCATTCATGATTTTTTTCACGTTTCAATTCTTAGACCCTATTATATTGATATATCTCATGTCCTTGGTTGGAATGCATTATAGGTAGAGGACATACAACTAGCTTTGGAGCCCGTGGGCATCATTTAGCATAGACGACGCACCCTTAGGGGACAAGTCATTGAACAGGTTAGGATCCAGTGGGATCTAAACAACGAGTCTTTTAATACATCGGAGGATGCTTCTAGGATGAGAGAGTTATACCCATATCTATTTGCAGGCTTCCAGGAGTAAGCCTGGTCCTAGGGGGAAGGATGTAGTGCCCCTCAATTTTCTTTTGTTTTGGATAGTTACTTGGATGCATATGAACTTTATAATACTATTTGATGACACTTGGATATTGTGATACTTTGATGTTTAGTTATGATAATGCTTGATGACATTGTTATATCTGATGCTTTATGCTCATACCATGTTTAGTAGATCAATTTAATTGTTCATGTGAGTTATCATGGATATGAATATTATGTGTTTATTGGATGTATGTTCTATCATGATTTGATATTATTTTATTATAATTTTATGTATTGGTGAATGGGAACAAGGTTGCATCAATCGCTTGCAAGTGCCCTATGACACTGTGATTTTCCCTTCACGATGTGATTGATTATTTGTCTTTATATACATTCGATCATGTGGTTTTCTATAGGTTGCAAGTACTAGGAATCGACTACACCTGAATTTCTAGGTTTGAGCGTGCCTTATGGCCAATGGAGATAGTTGACTTGGAGATAGTATCAGGTCCCCATGTTGAGCCATCATCCTCGTCGAGGATGAGTGTCTATGTCACACCTCGTCTGTAAGATCAGTTTGTGTTGTGTTGTCCTCTAGGGTCCTATGGAAAGGCGTTACAATACATAAATTGTAAATGTGAAATATTATCTTGAATATATTTATGTAAAGTGAAATCATACTTATATTATTGAAAAGATTCTTTTTTTATGCAATTGAAAAGTTTGGAAAGGTTATGTTTCAAATGGTGCATGTATGTTTGAATAAAAAATAATTTTTTTATTGCTCATAATGTTAGATGCATAAACCATTCACTTGTGGGTAAAACTTAGAAATTTACTGAGTAGAACAATGGGCATGTTACATATTAGCTATTTTGGAAATGCTGATATGATTTTTTGTGGTTATCTTTACCAAGTACAACATGTACACAATTTTATAGTATTTGAGAGTTCCCCAACATTAAATGAATTAATGACATAAATTTTGGAAACAAAATATAAAATAATACGCATTGCAATCAACTATGCGACAAAAAGATGAGATTTTGTTACAATACTCAATAGAATCTGAATTGGATCATAAAAAAATGAAGACTTAGAGTATTTAAACAAAAAATGTTTATGGTCACTGCTAATGGACCCAAGATTCCCTTTCCTCTTCTATACAAGAAAATATATCAACACACACAATAAAAACATGTTATCAATCACACCTGAAAAACTAATTATATTGAATGTAATTGATGAATATAATGACAATTGTAATGCAATTTCATTCTATGACCATACAATAAATATACCATCTTAGATACTCTTAAAACCTAATATGCTAGTTGAAATGTATGTTAGTAATTATGACACAAAAGATGGACTAGTCAATGGATCAGATGGAACATTTGAAGCATACATGAAATATAGTAACTTCGACATTGTTTGGGTCAAATTTAATGATCCATGAATTGGACATTGATAAGATAAAATATTAGCGCAATCTTATAGAAATTTCATTGACAAAAGTTGGACACTCATAATTTGCATTGCAAAACCTATTAAAAAACTATATAATCAAAATAAATTGACTATTAGAAAACAATTTCCAGTACAGTTAGCTTGTGCTTGTACTATTCATAGATCTCAAGGAATTTGCAATGACCTCCATAGATTTAAAATTAACTAATTACACATATTACACAATCATCAAGAATATAAAGATGACACATGTCCATTGATCAAGAATATAGGCAAGGATTGTATTAGATAGAAACTTTGAAGTACAATTGCCAATATTATGGTGTACATAAATGAATTTATTTCTTACACAAAACCACATGGTTTAGTACAAAATTAAATTGATAAAACATAACATGAAACTTTCTGACAGGATTCTTTCGTTGTTTGAACTCCTTCGATCACTTCAAGGGAAAGAAAATTGTTGGAGCACGTTTCCACCCTACCACGAAGTGAATCACTTCCCTGAAATTCTTCATGAAAGAAGAATACTCGACCCAG
Organism: Sequoiadendron giganteum; assembly: GCA_007115665.2. Classification (NCBI taxonomy): domain Eukaryota; kingdom Viridiplantae; phylum Streptophyta; class Pinopsida; order Cupressales; family Cupressaceae; genus Sequoiadendron; species Sequoiadendron giganteum. Next base: position 30,403,777 of record CM021105.1, on the reverse strand, counting down.
CATGAGGAAGACTAACAATGTTAAAACTAATTGGAGTAATGGAATTGAAGTGATATAACAATATATAATGATAACATGTTTTCAATACTTGACAAAGAAAACTCTTGGGAACAATCATGCATCAAAGCCTGTACAAAATACATTCACTTAGGTAATAAAAAAGTTCATCTCCAATAATAATTGGTCATCAATTATTCATAAGAAACTAGGCATGATCTTTACAAGGCTCTATGGTAACGTGCCAAAATTCAATTCATTTTAATCATGTGCAAGCAAGTGTATGCAATATTACTAAATTCATACTTCAATATATTCATAGAAATGTATTGGTTCCAACAATATAAGAATTTGTAAAACTAATTAAGGAAGGTGCATCACATCTATGTATTTATAGGTACATATATATGCATGAATATGTGTACACATTCCTATAAAATACAACACTCATATGATCTATTATAGAGTTTCTAATTTAAGAATGAAACCATACATATATTTCCATTGCATTCACTACAAGGATTAAAGAGAGTTTTACACATATCTTCTAAAATCTTGCTATCATCACTTGCTAACCTTCCTGAAAAGCTAATATGTAGTCCATTCATAATGAAATTAATATCGATTTTTCTTATAACCTATTCTATCATATCTAGGCTAAGCTACCTAGCATCAAAATCTTTAACCAATTTCTCTAAAGATGATGGCATTCTTTAGATTCCTATCAAATCATTAACTATCAATGTCAACCTTTAACCATTGCAACCATATAACTCAAATCAAAATTTATAAATAGAAATCTAATATCCTTTCCAATCAATACTAGGAACTATCAATTCATGTCTATATAGAAATAATGATTAACAAATGATATCTAGACAATACTAATGAACTTCTTGTGCCAACCAATGTATTCAACTATATCAAATTTTGTAAGTCTATTCAATACTAATGAATACACGTAGCTAGCTATTGTTTGTAAAATAAAATACAATCATTATTGACATCTATTCCACGTAAATGAACATCTAAATGTTTACTAAATTAATGAATGTCAGATTATTGGAAGAGCTTTACTATCAAATGCCAACAAATAACCTTGTAATTCAATTGGCTTTCAAACGTCATGGTAAGACTTTTAAGTCAGTACTTTTGTTCATCCTCCTAATAGAAGAGAAAATTAACATCCACAAACCCATGCACATTTTTCCATGCAGTTACCAACCTCGGTAATGGAACATATCTCCTCAATCATGACTACAACTGGAAGGCCACCACAAATAAAAGTAGTATTATACTACGACATACAGGCTAATGATTCATTAAATATTTACATGGAAACCTATTTCAACTAGAGTAATGCTTACCAAGCTAGCTACTTTTAAATTTCTACTTCATTCAAAGGAAGTTCTCATGATTTACCTTGCTTGGTATAATTGAGCCCAAAGTTTTGAATTTGGAAAGAAACCTCAGCTAGTTAATGATTATAGTATTTAATTTCGCTTGAGAATTTAAAATGTAATGGGGGAGAAAGGTGCACTTAGGTTCTTGTCACCTCAAATAAGCTCACATAAAACCATTTGCAAGATTAAAAGAAGATATTTCTAGTGCAATATAGTCTAGAACACTTTATCCTTTAGAAAGGTTGCACCATTTTTGAAGACAATGATAGCTCTGAGATCTATTGAAGTGCTTGAATTAAAAGAAACATCTCTAGAGTGGGGAGTTTTCTATAATTGGTCATGGTAATTGATAATATCATGCACTATTTTTTCATTGACCCACCTATAAGAGGTTCTTAAATCTATCCAAGATCTTGATAGACAACAATTATGTGGGATGTACCCCAACAAGAAAGGTTGTACAAATATTTTGATGAATAGGAAACTATCTATATTAATATAAAGATAAAGTTACATATTCACAAACAAAGATGGGTGGTAAAAAGGCACACCCCGAGAGTCACATGGGCCTAGCCCATAAGTCCATGATTACAAAAAATAATAAAAAGGTCATTAAGTGGCTAGAGTAGTTCTAGCAGAGCCATGAGGTTCTTTGTCATCCATGTGTTTCCCCCATACATCAGCGGGGTTTGGAGTGACATCAGGAGGAGCACCCCAGCCATCGTCATCATCTTTTTTCTCTTTATCTTCCTCCTCATGCCGAGGCGAGATTGCAAGCGCTACATTCATAAAAATTTTGCTAGTTCTGGATACCCAGAACCAGAGGCAGGAGGATCATCAGAGGGCCATCCAGAACCGCCACCACTGCTCCCCGAAGCACCACCAGAGGGCCACCCCTGGCCAACCCGTGATGGAGGAGAGCAAGCACGCTGAGGAGGGAAAGAGTCCCGTCGAAGAGGAGGCTGAGAGCGAGGACATATAGAGCCACTCCGTTACCAACCCTAAGAAGGCGATTGGCCATGGGAAGAGGTGGGTGAAGTAGGGACCTGAGCAATAGTACATGAGGCATTGCTCTAGTGGTCTAGCAGAAATTGGAGGTGAGCAACCTCTAGTGCAACTTTGTTTGCTTGCACCTGAATCTATAAGAGCACATTAGAACAAATAATAGCTTTACCATATAAAGATACATTAATATCCATTTGAGAATGAGAAAATATGTAGACATTTCTATCTTTCCAAAGATTAAAGAGGATTTCCTTCCTGAAAGTGTGCCAAAGTTGGGTAAACTTAGCAGGGATTCTAGGTGAATCTCCCAACAGAACCATATGCCAAGAAAAAGGCTTCAGACTAAAAGTCCGAAAGAATCATGAATCAAAGTCCAAATTTGATGAGCTCTGGGAAAAAATAAGAAAATATGCTTAAAATTCTCAACTTGCCCACAAAAAGGGCAACGAGGGTCCTGGACCCCCAAGTGAACAAGTCGAGAGGCCACAGGAAAGCATTGGAAAAGAATAGACCAAGAAAAGTGGGCAAGCTTCGGACTAACACTTGTAGACCAAGTGGCAGCAAATATTTTATTCTAGACATGAGTGGAGGATTGGAGCAACCACCTCTAGTTCAAAATTTGAATCAAAGGAAAATGAGGTGAAAGCCACCTATAACCAAGCTGAGGCTTGTAATTCCTGAAAGGGGTGTCTAGATACCACTTCTAGTCTTTCCACCAGGGTTTGGTCCCAAGAATTCCAAATTTATGAAGCATCTCTATTGGAATAGCACTCACCAGACCATCATAAGTAGTATGGTCTTGGTTTTGAGGTTTGAACTAGGCACAAAAGGCTTCCCATTGCATGATACGCATAGTGGGTCTATGAAATAACTGTTGTAGGTTCTAAATACCCTTTTTGTGGAATCTAATTGCTTTAAGCCAAGGTGACTTAGCTAACGGCTGACCATTATGTGTTAAAAGAGGAGACCACCAAATATTTTGTTGGTTGAGTGAAAGCCCATCACAAAATCCAGAGCCAGCCCGCCGGAGCCAAGGCTTAACAACCTCCCAAGCATGCCAAATACTTTTGGCTACAAAAGTCCCAAAAATTTGGACTGGTTCCTTCATGAACAAAAGGGTTTGAAAGTTGATCCCCTTCCAGATGGGTCTGTGAGCAGGAAATCCAGATTGAATACAATGCCTAAGAAGAATTTTCTAGGCCTCATCCCCAATAAGGGCACAAATAATCCACTTGACACATAGAGTAGTTCCTTGTCATTGAGTGGAGAGCAGACCAAGTCCTCCAAAGTCTCTAGGAAGGTAACACAATTCCTAAGCAACACAGTGAAATCCTTTGTGAGTTTCAAAAGAGGCCCAAAAGAAAATCTTTGAGTAATTTTTCAAGATTTCCATAAGCAACTTTGGAAGGGGCCCAACAAGAGGAATAATAGACATGAGTGGTTGTCAGAACTTTAGAGTACACCTAGAATTTTCTGGCCAAAAAAAGAGTCTTTGTAATCCAGTAAGCAATTTTTTGCTTGACCCTGGAAAGCAAAGCTTGCCAAAGCTCAGCCGAGGATGCCTGGAAATCAAAGGGAATGCCTAGGAATTAAAAAAATTCTCCTAGCCCAATCCACTTCCAATTATATTGTTGAAGCCAAGTAGGAGTGGGAAAAATGGATTGTCTATAGCATAGAGTCTTGTGCCACTGTATGGCAGAGCTAGAAGCAAGACATAAAATATTGAGGCATTCAAGGGTTGCTTTACTAGTCTCTTCTTCCTCTAAGAGAGTGAGGAAAGAGTCATCCACAAAATGGCCATTAACCAGTTGAGCCTGAGAGTTGGGTAATGAAATACCCTTGACACATCACTAAGAAACCGCATTGGCCAAGAGGTTACCAAATCCTTCTGCAAGCACATACAAAGAGGGGGCAAGAGAAAAAGACCAAAGGCAGAATATTGGCGGCCATTAATGGTGATACAAGCTGAGGCATCTATAAAAAGCATACGAATAGCCTAAATGAAATTGGGCCCAAACCCCAAAGCTTGCAACATTGCAAGAATAAAAGGCCATTCAATGCGGTCATAGGCTTTGGAAAAATCAATTTTAATAAAAATGGCTTTATGGTTTGAACGTCGGGCCCATTCCATGCCTCCCAAACAACAATAATATTATCCAGAATGAACCTGGATTTGATGAACCCAATTTTCTTTGGGCACACAATCTAAGGTAAGAGATGGCAAAATTTTAGAGCCAAAGCCTTGGCAATGATCTTATAGGAGACATTGAGAAGTGTGACAGGCCTCCAGTTTTAGATGTCTTATGAATCCCCAGATTTAGGTATGAATTTGATAGTGCCTTTGTTTATTAAGTTACCTATAGAATTAGCATGAAAAGCCTCAAGGTAAACATGATGCAAATCTTGCCCAACACAGTCCCAAAGGGCCTTGTAAAATGTGTAAGGGAAGCCATCGATCCCCGAGGCTTTGTCATCGACCATGGAATGAACAACTTCCTTTGCAAAAATTCCTCTGGCCTAAGGAAAGCCTAGTTGGAACAACAGAAAGGTAGTCCTTAAGGGCTTGTTGTTGCACAGGTGTGGGCTCTTGTGCAGCGAAGAACTGCTCATAATGATGCACAAAGGCCTCAAGAATGTTAGGGAGCTCAGAGAGCACTTGAATGTCATCCTTTATTTTTTTGATGCTCGGGGATGAGTTCTTGGCATGTAGTGCCAAAAAACACTCTTTGGAGGCACGATCACCAATTTTTAGCCAATGTAGCCGAGCTTTGATCTGCACATCTCTGGTAGTGTAATTGTCGGCCACCTACTTTTTTGTGTCTTAAATTCACCACCTTGACTTGCAATGATGGGGAGAATGGGTTGGCCACCAAAACCTCAGTAACCGAGTGCAGGTCAGCAGTGGTCACTTCATAAGACCACCGGAAAAAAAAATTCCAGTCAACGCCCATAAATATGTAGAAATCTAGTTGTGCATGTGATGGCATCGTTCCACCAGGTAGTCTAGCTTATTTGATTAGCTGGTCTACACGCCAAATTCCACACTCTACGGATGTGGGCCAGGGTAGGCTTGTGGCAAAGCAAAGATGTATTAAAAAAGAATTGAGTTTTACACGTGCAAGGTTGATGTGACTCTCATTCAATGTGAAAAGAAATAGGGAAGTGATCAGACAGGGTCACATCCACTAACGACTTAACTGGCAGAGCAAAGTTGTCAAAAGAGAAAAAAGATTGGGTTGAGATCATGGCACGATCAAGGCGTTTAAATATTTTGTCAAAGTCGGCTCTGTAATTACACCAAGTATGCCAGAGGGAATGAAAATGGTGATGATCAATATTGGGATAAAAAGGCCCAATTTATTGCACATGTAAAACTACGCCTCCTGCTCGCCAGTTGCTCATCTGAATGGTAGGGTTCCATCCTTGTCATATTCCATCTCAACCATATTGAAATCCCCACAAAGTAACCAGGTGGAAACTGGTAAAGAATCAACAATCCATCGCCAAAGCAAAGAGCATTCCACAACATCATTGGAGGCATAGACATTAATAATCCCAAAGGAGTGATTATCAATGTTAAGAAGAATCTAGACGAGCCGATGAGAAGGATCAGTCCCATGATAAAAAACATAAGCATGCCATCATGGGGATAGAAGGGTGACAAATCTGCCACGCCCAACCTCATGCATATTACAAAAAAAATTACTAGTTGACCAAATAGAGCGGCAAGCCGAAGCAAGCAAAAAACCAGAAATTTTAACCTCTTGGAGACAAAGAACTTCAATACCAGAATGCTTTTGCAAGGTATTTCTAACATAATAAATTTGGGAGATTTATGTCAGACCTCGAACATTCCATGAGAGGAATTTCATGGATGAAACTCCTCCATATTATTAGAATTTGGTTCCTCTTCATTTAGGGAAGAGATGATTCTGCAAAAAATCTTATGGAACTGATCCAATCTGAATAGACAGAGGGGTAAATATCCTCTTTTCTTGCACATATTCACCCTCTTCATGGGGTGGAGACGGGCTACGAGACCACCTTTGAGCTCCTGACATGGGAGGAGGAACATTCAGTTGAGCAGATATAACAGCAGCAGGCTGAGGCGTCGCCTTTGTCCTAGGTTGCACCAAAACATTAGTAGCTCCAATAGGAGCGGTTGTCCCCTTCTCTAAAGGGTTTGAAGTGACCTTTGGTGGTTTAGAGGCTTTAGAGGTCGACCTAGAACCAATTGACTTATTTTTCTGGTTTGTAACTGTAGTCCACTTTGCATCAGCCTTAGCAGAAGGCTCCGCCTAACGAGGCTTTTCAGCATCTCGTGATGGGGAAGGTGTACGAGGCACTGCCAAAGGGCATTCCTTAATCTTATGGTCAGTTGATTGGCACCTATAGCACGTGTTGGGAAAGTTAAAATACATGTCTTTTTGGGTATTATTGAGAGCTCCAATTTGGATATCAACGGATTCTTTCAAATCCTTGGATAGGTCAATTTCCACACAGACCCATTTTTGGGGTTGGGCCTGGAAAAACCTATCTGGTTCAACACAAATAACCCTCCCTAGTGAGGAAGCAATGTGATTTAAAAAAGGAACACAAGGCAAGGGCAAGCCAGGGAATTCAATCCAAACTGGGACCCACAATTAGGTGTCATCTGAGACAACAAAATCCCAAGTCCATGCCTGGAAAACCAACAAGGATGACCTAACATACCAGGGACCATGGGCTAAGATAGCCTGGACATGATTGACTTCTACGAAGCGAAACAAAAAAAATCCATGGTCAAGTTTTGGACCATGTCAAGGCGGACCCATGAGGGACCCAAGCCTTGCTAACCATTCTTTCAACACACTTTCAAGGGGAGTCCTCCCAACAAAATAACCCACAAGGGTGTTTCCTTCAAGCCACTAGCAAGCAGAATCAAAATCTGGTAAAGGAAAAATCACATCAGCTAGGGAATTAGAGTTCTTACCTCATGAAAGACTTTCAAAACAAACTTTTGGGGATGTTTGTTCGGAGGAGGAGCCATTGAGCTGTGTCGTCGAACCTCTAACACCAACATGAATTACTAGGTTAGAGCCAGTTGAAGGCATATTAAAACACAAAAACCACAATAAATGTAGTCATACACACAAGAAAAAAGGGATTTCCTGTGTAAAATATGCAGTATGACGCAAGAGGGGCCAAGGGTGACCGCAGAAACCACAAAACCCTAGTAGAGCTCATACACCTAAAAAATTGTACAAATGTTTTAATACAACACACCTCATTAGTTGAGGCCATAATAATATGCAGCCATGGTAGGATTTTATGTTTTATAAACTATCACATAGAATGTTAAGGCTAAATACAATTTTTGTTCAATTTTTTCAATTCACACTCCATATGAAGGATTGTTGGAATACATCAGACACATCTAGCGAGAGATGGGTTTCAGAAGTTGAAGAATTTGATGTAATAAAACTAAACCCCAATATTGGGGTGGATTGCATCCTAGCTTCTTTTGTATTGTTTGATGGGTATTCTACAAGCAGTTGAAAATTTGGACTTTCCGAAAAAAATTGCAACTATGGATCACCCTGATGTGCTACAAGATCCTCAACCTAAATGGGATAAAAGACAAGTGTAAAATAAAACATGTAGAGAGGGGTCTATAGGCTTCTTCTTGTCGAGGAACTTCCTTGAGGTCATATCCTTGAATGAGTGAATCTCTATATCCTTGGTAGATCTAAGAGTATCCTCTATAACAGTGAGTAGGTATTTAAAAAGTGGGATGTCTCCATCATAATTGAAATAAAGTGGAAAGATAAGAAAGACATCACCTGAGCCATTGGCACTGACGAGTATTTTCCTAGATCCCTTTGGGAGATCCAGATTAAAATCGGTAATAAAGTAAGGTTGCCCCTGTCCACTGTAAGAGAAATTCACTCCTCTTACTTCAATGCTTAACCTTTTTTTCTCCTCTTCTAGTTGAAGTTGATTTATTTTCTTTTTTTGGTGATCCTTCGAGAGAAGAAATGTTGACTATATATGCCTTGAGCATATCAGGCTTGCTAGGCATTTCGACCAAAGTTCAAAGGCTAACCTTAGAAAATGATAATCCTAGCTCAACCACCCTCTAGAAACTCAGAGAAAGCTTAACAAATTTGTTGCCTCCCAATTTATTGAATAGAGAAATAAAAAAAATCTCTACAACATAATCATGGGGGATTCTAGCATAAGCGCAACCACCAACAAATCATGGAGTTCGACACATAGGAGACTCACAAAATGGTTGATGTGATAACACACTAGAATGGAATAGAGGCCAAAGAAAATTCATATATGGTCATTAACTTTCAAATCCTCCTTGTGGTTGCTCTCCTTTTGTAACATTCCAATCGTTCATTGAAGTAATTTTTCCTAAGTTTTCACTTTGCGAGTAATCAAATTATGAACAAGCCATAGCAATAAAAAAATTATTTCCTTTATTGAGAACAAATGAACATATATGCCATAACAATATACAAAAAGGATTCCATTCAAAATAATAATTTCACATATTTCAATATTCCAATAATGTGCACAGTTGCATACATAGCTCAACCGAGCTTCAAAGCAATAGATATAGATGGTCTAGGATCTACTTTTCAAATCTTCGTCTTTTGTCGCCTGTTGAGGAGAAGCATCACTCAAGCATTTTTTTTCCAACCATAGACTCATATGCGGTCCCCACACATCTATCATATGATAGATGGTACTACCCTTCGATGAAGAGATTGGTGGAGTAACCTCGTACGACAACCATATTGAGCTTAGTGTTGTGCCCTACATGACTAGAAATTATAACCCTACAATCTAGAACTAGCATGCACTACATAGACACAGTGAACTGACAGTGGAGCCAAAATCAATCAGACTACTTTGGCCTTGAAGTGTTCTCACTCAATACTTTGAGAGATAGTCAATCTATTCACTTACACTAATTAAGCTTGATTTGACTTAAGGCCACTATAATCTATGCATAGGTATTTCCTCCAATGGGTAATCTTTAACCCCAAAAATATCCTATCACTTTTCTTACAAACTCGAGGTTGTTCCTACTCACAAATATATGTACACGTTCCCTCCCTTCAATGGAAAAACAATCCCAGGAGTAACCCACTAGCTATTTAGTATAATCATATAACTTAGCTATGAGTAACCCTTAAGCTACCCTTATTTAATCATGTCTATTATAATAATGCATATGAAAAACAATCCCTCCTATTATGGAGTAACTACAAGCACTTCACAAAATAGCATAAACAATTTCTATTTTCCTTTCAAAGTAAATACTATATTTCCATAATGCAATTAATCTCAATAGATCAAATAAATCATTTAAGAATCAATCTTTCATAAACAAAGACAAATAAAGGAAGGTGTATCCTCATGCCTATAACACGCTTATCCAATTGACTGATTGATGCTCAGCCATCTATATCAGCTTCATAGCTTCACTTTATCAACCCAAGACAAGAATCTAACTCAAAATAATATATATTCTAGAAAATAATTCTCAGCTCTCACAAAACAACTATAAACTCTCATAGAATAATGCAACAGAGTAAAATAGCAGAATAAGTTTGCAAAATGAGATGTGCATCCCAAATGAGAGCTTTGCTTCTCTATTTATACAACAAAAAGGATATTTCACAACCTACAGAAAAGGCATGTAAACTGATAGCTTAATCCATGTAGTCGACTCACTCTACTTAACTCAAAAGGTGGTAACAATCAAAGAGTTTACTCAACACAAGAAGCTACAAGTCGAATTTTATGTTTTGACAACAGCATAACACTATTTCAATTTGTACATGATCAAACGGTGACAATTGAATTGTTTCCTAAATGGACTTCTATAACATTAGAACTTCATAAATTTGGTGCCAAGTATGCAACATACTCTCCTATTTTTTGGCACAACTTTACTCATTGAATCGGTCTACATTTAAAATGCAACATATGCATGGGGTTGACTAAGTCTAAGCTTAGCAGAAAATAGAGGAATGAAGAGTCATTTAGGTGCATAAATATATTTTGATCAATTCATTGCCTTGTTGTAACTCTTCCAAATATCATGCATTTTACACTTTACTTTCCATCACTTCATGATAAGGTGTCCAAAACTAAATTGTTGTTTATTAAGTCAAAGATATTTTATCTCATAGCATCGACTATGATATATTGACTTAACTATTGCATAATGTATAGCATATTGTTCGATCTTTACTTGCAATGCCAATATATATTATATCCGACCTTTAAATGTTTTGTATATGTTATATACAACCGACCTATTTTTATGTAAATATAATCAGCCTCTAGCATTACATATGTTAATCGATCTTAAGCATATATTCATATATTTACATATACATATATATGTATATTAATAATATCACACACATACACTCACATATACGTATATGTATATACATGTTAATATATATATATCTCATTTCAATAAAATATGTATATATTCGATATACATATGAATATGAACAAGTTAACATTCTTATAGTAATAATAATTATATCGATTTTGTACACATATATATATTCCTCATGTATATGTATGTGTACATATATTGATACATTCATATGGGCATGTTTGTTTGCCACACATATGTGTGTATTGATACATGTATACATATGGATATATGTACATATATCATATATGCATATATATACACTTTTGATTGCACACCAAACACATACACAATTACTATCGTATTGATAGGTGCCTACGTACAATATATTTATACATATACATACATGTTGTAAGGTTCCATTTGATAGTTCCATGCGCATAAGCAACCCGTTCATAAGATCACATAGACTTGTACATCTACCTATGTACTCTCATGTACGCAAACCTTCATGTGTATGGTCTTATCATCAACATGCATATGTGTACATATACCTATATTCCACGTGTGTTCAACTCATCAATACAAGCATAGTAATATAAGGAAGAAAATATAAAATACAAACATATAAACATCATCCAATAATATTGATGGAATAAGAAAGGTTGTAACACCCTTCAAAAATCGCTTCAATCCCTCTTTAAAATCCACATACCTGCATTACATCAAATAGTTGGAAGTATTGCTCATAAAACAAGAAAACCTGGTTTGCACTTGCGAACTTGATATTTCAATGTAAAAACAAAGGATTACAAAATATTTTCAGTCAACAAAGGATTGATGGACAAAAATATATGTCCATTTAATACTTTCAACAACCCTCTTAAAACCCTCTCACAATTGATTCTTCAAACAACATAGAAATTGCAAACAATCCAACACAATCTTGGTTTGCAACTTGCAACCATTGTTATATGCTTCAAAGAAATATATTATTACAACTTATTTTTAGTCATAGAGGACTAATAAAAAACAATAAAACCCCATAAAAATATCACATAAGCGAATGAAATACATTGAAAATAATTCTCATTCTCATTCTCATTCTCAAACTATGTGAGATTCCACAAATCTATGCACTCTCCAACACTTCTATTCCACCTGCAACTCCTATAACTTCTCACTGAAAGACAACACTCTATTTTTTGTTATCAATCACTCCAAACCTACAATAAACTACATTTCAAACCCCCAAAATTGAGAACTAAACTCATGTATTTTCTCCCTTCTACAAGTAGACTTATGTCTTACAATCTTTAGTTATGCAACCTGCAACAAACACTCACAACACTCAACAAGTTCTAACCATGAACTTCCAATCTATTTTCTACTGCAAATAGATCCTCACACCTGCAACATACAACAAAAATCAACCTCTATGGGATGCTACAACCTCTCTCCAACTCCCTTTCAACTTACCCTCCCCAAAACTAAAAGCTACAGGAAGAAAAATGCCTTCATAACTCCATGTAGGAATGAAATTTCATTTCATTTCCTTCAAATTCCCCTTTCCCCAAATTGGAACGAACCCTATTATGTATTTGCACCAAAAAAATAAATTAGAACATAAAATAATGTTAAAAAATTAAATCCAATTGATTTCTCCATTCCAAAAAAGTTGGGAGTTACGTTTGACCAGTCCTCCACTAGCTCCTGAAAAAGAAAATCCCAAAAAAGCAGACCTGGGCACCCACCTCCACAACTCCTATTTTTTAGGGATTCTAAAAAATTGTATTAAAACACCTTTATTTCGTATCCCAATTCCTATCATGTTGATAGGTTGTCGTTAGGTAATATCTCTTTAATTGAAAAATGCATCAAATGTATTGACCAGATAATGTTTGGAGGCTATATGCAATAGGAAACATCTTGACTATCTCTCTTAGATTTTCTAAATGTTTGGGACAATTGAAAAAATAACTTAAACTAAAGAGACCATTAAACTAGAAATTAGGAAATTATTCATCTATAAAGCATAGAATAACTAAACTAGAAAGCATGAAATATTTAAACTAGAAAGCATAAATGATTAATCCATAAAGCATGTAAATTACTTGGAAAGGATTCCTTGCAATAAAATTGTAAGTTGAAATGAAAACAACCTTTAACTAACATCTAGCTTTCAACAAAAAATAAACTTAACCTACAACTAACAACTAGAGTGGGTGCTCCAAAACTTCAAATAACAGAACTAAAGTTTACAGACTCAAACTACAACTTGTAGAAATAACTTAATAGAGCTCGACATATGCAAATACATTCACTTACATTTATCATTTACAAAATAAAAACAATAGAATTAAAAATGAAATACTTATCTATCTATTCTATAGTCCCTCGATTTGCCAGCTCTCAAGTGCTGCAATGCTTAACTCAGATCACATAAACTTTGTATCTTCAAAATTAATCCATCCAAAGTAATTCCATCACACAGCACTAACAACTCAAAAGAAGATGGGAAAAACTTGTTTTATTCATATCAAAAGTATAATTCAAAAACATAGTTTAAGAACACATTATGACAACATAATGATATCTCTATATCATTGCTTCTAGCGGTTACATATTTATACAAAAACAACTAACAAAATCCTATATTTCAGATGGTGAAGATCAGCATTGAAAAAGTATTTAACATAATTTAACTAACTAACGGGCTTAAGTCTGGATAACATAAAACATTAAAGAGGCTTGAAGTGAGCCATAAAATCTTTGAACAAAAAATAACAAAAAGCTTTAAAAACTCAATCCACCATGCACTTCCTAAAATTCAGATGCCTATACTTTTGGTGCTTGTCTTCAATTGTATTGAATTCTGCTTAAAATCCACTTGGCTAAGAATAATGACTGATTATGCATAATAACTTGTACAATACTAGAAACTAAACCATTATGTTAGCACAAGTTAGTTTATTTCAATCAATTTCAAGAAGCAAAGATTATACATTTTTTCACAAAAAAGAAAGTAATTACTAATCCTAAAGATAATTAATTGGCAGGGTAAAAGTGACTGAGAGAAATAAAGAAGGGAATTTGGTTCATTATATTTATGAGGTTATTGTTACCTCATCACATGATTTTCTTGGCATTTTTGAATTCAAATTGCATTTTTGCATTATTTGCACTATGCCAATTTTGACCATTTCCAAATGAGCTTGAATAAACATGAAATTAACCAAGATTAAATGAAATTCAATATCCCTCACATGAAATTTAAATTCATCTCACAGCCTCACCAAAATTCAAATGCAAATTCAAATTCAAATTCCTTTTGGTTGATGCGGGATAGCCTACCAACCATGGATGCTCCTACATCAGACACCCATGGTAAGAATTTTTTTTATGAATATGGATTCACAAAATGGAGTTGAGTGGTAGAACCACCCTTTTAGATTGCAAGTAATCTATAGAAAACTCCATCACTGATATTGGTACCTCTAATAATCTCTTCTTTCTCCTCTTCCAACATCTTGTTGAAACATTCACCATCCTCCTCCAACAACCCTACATTTCATTCTTCTCTCTCCTCTTGTGGGCTTATATCCACCATTTACCATCTTCCTCCTAATTCCACACATTTTCCTCTCTTCTCTTATGGGATTTGACCCACCATTGACCGACCAACTCCACCAAAATGTATTGGCACCAAACTCTGCAATACCATACAAATGCTCTGCATGCCAAACTTCACTAGCAATCTCTAACTCAACCATTTCATTTAAATTCACTAAATCATCCAAACAATCATGAAAATAATTAAAAGAAAAGGTTTTACCTTCTCATTAATTTTTGCAATATCATTCTCAATGTCATCAAGCCATTCATCAAAATTTGATTACATCTTATTACCTTTTATTGGAATCTTCACTCCACCTTCTATCAACACTTTTCATTCCTTTTCTACCGCTGAAATCTTTTCATCTGCACAAGATCCACTCTCATCTTTATCATACAAAATGAAACATATTTTGTATTACCTCTTTCTCTTCAAACTTTTCTTCACCTTCACTCTCAGATGCACTTTCATTTTCCATTACTTTCAAGTCCTCCAAAGGACACTCATCATCCTTAATCATCGTTGCGCTTTCCTTTTCTTTTCCCTCTTTATAATTTTGAACAAGGATTTCCATATTTTCCTTTTCATCCTTCTTCCATGCACACAAATTTTCACTTGCAAACATATCAGTACCAAAATAACAATAAGATTCAACCCTTCCCATTTTATTTTCCTTTCTATCCTTATTATCTACTACAACCTCTTTTGCCACTTCCTCTTGCTTATCTTGCAAAGGATTCAAAACATATTATTTCTAATCCTTTATGATGCTATATGTATTCTTCATACCATCATGTAGAGCTATTTGATCATACAACCATGGTTTACCCAAAAAAACATGGTATATATCCATAGGTACTATATCACATACAATCACATCCTTACATCTACGGATTTGAAAATCAACCACACATTTCTCACTTACCCATATCTGGAAATCTCCTTGAAACCAAGAAATGTAGTATGGGTTAGAATTCTTAATTCTTTTCAATTTCAACTTGTCTACCATCTCTTCAGATACAATATTATTAGTGCTACCGTTGTCCACAATGACTTTGCAACATTTCCCACTCACTTTACTCCTTGCTAATTACTCCTTAAGATGGGTTCTTGATTCTCTATTTGTAACTCTAGAAATTCTTTCTTCATCACAAAACATTCTCCTAGCTTCCAAGACATTTTATCAAACACTTTTCCACTCTCTCTTTGCAACTGCCTCACTCTCTACCCGCAAGTCCTAGTGTAAACTGCCCCACATCAATGCTTCTACTTGCACACTCAAGACCGGTTTTCATGTAATAAGCCCAATCATGCTTTTGCGGTGACGGTCATTTGGCCGTCAAATTTAAGCTCGTCTTTTTGCTGCGATGGCTATATGACCGTCAAATTCAATGCAGCATTGGCTTTTTTCCCCTTTGGAGTTGTTTTCTTCTAGAGGTCGTAACTTGGGCATACAATACCCTTTTTTGGCAAACGAGATATCGTCGGAAAGCTAGTTATGTCAGCTTTCCAGTGGTGTGGGTTTCATCGCTTCATTTATCTGTTGGTGCATTTGACAACTAGTTGAAGTCAAAAGAGTTGCTTTCAGTCTCAAGCTCATAACTTTTGATTTGTTTCTCCGTTTTTCGCGATCTCAGCGGTGTTGGAACCATATTTTAGAGATCTTCAGTTCCATTCATGTAATTTTTCTAGATTTCACTCCATGTATATTTTATTCAGTTTTTTGTGTTTTCACACTCTGGTGAATTACCTGGACATATTTGTTCTTGGGAACTTTTTTGTTTGCATGGGATGCTTCATTTTTGGTTGTTCTTCATGTATTTCTAGTTTTTTGTCCTTTGTGGGCATTTTGAGCATCATTTGTAAGCAAAAATTTTATGTAAACACACTGAGATAAAGTGCCACACTATTGTACCTATATTTTTGGGGATTTTGCACATAAGGTTGTGCCATATTTTTGTACTCGCACTGTATTATAAAGTGTCATGGGGGATTGTGTAGTGCCTTTGTTTTGCCATCACACCTTTGTCCGGTGAGTGTCCCTCCATGACGACAGTGGATCCATATGATTCCAGCCTCATGCATGTGTGCTTTGTTTTGCACACCACTTTTTCAGTTGCAGGTTCTTTCTTGTGCACTTTCAGATGTTGTATCTTCTCTTTCATGCACTACAGGGTGTTACACACCATTTCAGTGAACTGCCAAGCTCTCCCAGTTCAGCATTATGGGGGGGTATTATATTGTTCGTGCTAATTCTTCCTTGGTTTTGCCTTGGAAGGAATCTTCCATTCTCAGTTGATCAGTGTTTTCAGACTATTGGTACTTGTGCCATTTGTATCTTTGTTCCAGGTGTTTGCCTTTGTTTTCCATCTGATTCGAGTAGTTTTGTTTGGGGCACTCATGCAGATTGTTGTCTTCTTGATCCTGATCATCCTATCTTTAGCGGAGGTTCTTCAACACCATAGCAGTCATCTTTCGATAGTTGTTTGCAGCTTCTTCTGCTTCAGTGATGTTCTTCTTGGCTTTTTGCATCTCTTTTTGGAGTAGAGATTTTCCCATGAGGTTTTCTCTATTTCTCCACTTTACAGAGATTTGGTTGTATTTGGGTACCTGATCTGGCCTAGTTGTCGGGACCCATGTTTGCCTTCTTGCATTGTAGTTACCTTTGCTTTTTTGCACATGTTTGTAGCTGCACTATTGCTCATCTTAAGGGGGGGTGTTAGAGTAAAGGTTTTAACTTAATTATGTTGATTAAGTTACCTTTATCCCCTTCTTAAGATTTCACGTTAGTTTGCATAAAGTGACATTTAATAATTATATTAATTATTAAATGTTTTCCTATTAGGGCTTCTTTTAGGGTTTTTCCTATTAGGGTTTTTTTAGGGTTTGCATGATCTCCTTTTATAAGGATTGATCCATTGTATATTCATATCAATTCCCTTTTGTTCTGATAAGATAATTTCTCCATTTTTCAGAGCTTCAAACCCTTGTTTGTTTTCTCCATCCATTCTCTTCCTTGTGATAGGTATCCATTTGCATGCAGGTGTTCTTGGAGTCTAAAGTTGGTTTTGACAACTCCTACAACAATCCCTATTATGTAGCTGCACCAAAAACATAAAATAATGTTAAAAAATTAAATCTAATTGATTTCTCCATTTCACAAAATTTGGGAGTTATGTTTGACTACTCCTCCATTAGCTCCTGAAAAAACAAATCCCAGAAAAAGAAGACCTAGGCACCCACCTCTACAACTTTTATTTTTTATGGATTCTAAACAATTATTTTAAAACACCAAGTTATTTCATATCCCAATGCCTATCATTCTTTTCTTGGCATTTTTGAATTCAAATTGCAATTTTGCATTATTTGCACTATGCCAATTTTGACCATTTCAAAATGAGCTTGAATAAACATGAAATTAACCAAGATGAAATGAAATTCAGCATCCCTCACATGAAATTTAAATTCATCTCACAACCTCACCAAAATTCAAATGCAAATTCAAATTCAAATTCCTTTTGGTTGATGTAGGATAACTTGCCAACCATGGATGCTCCTGTATCAAATGCACTCAATAGTAATCATGACCCTTACTAATGAAAACACATCAAACTAAGGATGAGTTACCAATTCCAAACATAATAAGTTGACTCAATAATTCTACTGTGAATCTGTGTAAGCTCAGATAGGATACGTTACTAGTTACCCAACCAAGATCTTCTCTTGAGTGATACTTCCCCTCCACCTGGAGGATTGAACATATACTTGCATCTAACTAACACATTCCCATGGTATTCATTTTTTCAATAAAATATGCATTTCACATAATACATCTCCATAGTTAGAATATCAATTCAATAACCATCCATTTCACATATATGCATTTCTTCACATATCATTAAATGAAATAAAATTCATTTGAAAACAAAGAGCAAGCACAATTTATTCACCTTTAGAATTCAAATTACATTCACATTTACCCTACATAGTAATAGTAAATAGTAAATACATAATTGGGGTGTAACACCCTTCAGTCCTTAATTCCAAAGTTTCTTCCTGAAATCCCGCTCTCCCCTTTTTTGGTGAGATCTCCCTAAATAGATTCTTTATGCCCCTTTACATATCAGGTTCCTTTCTTGAATACGTTGCCCACTCCATTAGCTATCCTTCTTGTTTTTAATATCCCACTACTATCTCCCACTATTTGTATCTTAAAGATTTCCCACTCCCTTATGCATGAAACAACACAGGATGCCAACCAATAACACTCCCTTTTTATGATATATTAGAATATATATACAAATATAATAATACTTCAAATTTTAGCTCTTTCACTTATTTCTATTTTCAAACACTCAATAATTGAAAATACATATATTTTATTTTAATAAAAAAATTCCCTAATAATTTAGTCTTCTCAATTTAATAATTAAATTGTGCAAGAGAGCAGGACATGACAAAATTAAAATGCAAGGATTAGCATTTGATCCTTCAGGAATAAACAAACATGGATTAGCATATACATCACTTTCATGCACAAGAACAGTTGACACATTGTTTTTGTTAAAACCTCTTACACAAAACCATTTCAAAGTAAAGAAAAAAGTGCTTATCAAAATGTCACGCCTACAATCAACAACAAATTGTGAATTTAAAATGAACAACTACAAAGCATAACCGATACACATTTACTATTAATCACATTTAAATACTCATAACCTAGTTCTATATATGGAAGACATAGTTAATGACCATGATATAATGCCATTTGATATTATCTATTTACAAGAAACACATATGAAACTATCTAAACTTAATAATTAATTGCAAAATATTAATCATTTCTCAACATATCATATGCATGTGGTGTAACAACTTTCACTAAAAATAATCTATTAATTTAAAAAATAATGCAGCTACATAAAAAAAAAATGTAGAAGTTATAATGATAACAATAACTTTGATAAGTGATGAAATCAACATATGTAATTTATATGCAAGACCTAATACGTCACCAACAAAAATTATAAAAAAACACAAATGAAGTATTCTCCTATGTAAATCTACCATTGACCTTATATATTATAGGCAACTTCAACATTGACATGTCTTTAGATAATAGAAAAAACAATCGCTCTTAAACCATATGCAGAGTTCCAATATGCCTTTTCTATTATATAAATTAAACCGCCTCTCCAAACCACTAATTGACCATATTTGGTGTAATGTAAACAAACATATTGTATTTATAAATTAGAAGCATATTGGAGTGATCATGATCTAATTTATATAAAGTTTCAAATAAATGATTGAATTAAATCTAAACAATATCTTTAAATAATGTTTTGGAGGGAAAAATATGCAAACCAAATAGAAAAAATTTTAACCAAATAAGATTTGTTCTAAACATTATTATAACAAAGACTACAAATACCATTTTTATAAGCTATCATTGATAATGTATTAAAACCTAATTATAATAGAATTCACCAAAATCAATGACAATCTCTTATTAGATTTAAAAATAAAATTGCTTATGCTTTTTCAAATCAAAGTTATATATACAAATTTGAATATTAGAATGACATGAAATTTCTTTCCTCATAATGGCAATGCATCATCATCTATATTTCATAGTCCTATAATTCATGATCCATAAATTATGTCTTAAATCTCAATATTGTTTTTGAATAAGCATGTTAACATTTTGAATATTTCTTGTAGCAAACAATGGAATCCAACAAAAGAATGGAAATAAACCAGAAAAGCATACAACAAACATCCAAATGGTAAATAAAATTATTTATGTTCAATTATACTATCTAAATTAGTCTTCAAAACTATAAATTCATTTCTTATCACCATTGCAAAAGTCAAAAAGAAAAAATAATATCAATTGAAGCACTTAATTCCCACAAATCTGGAAATATATTTGAAGGAGATGTCACTGTCGTTTACAAAACTAGTTTGGACAAAGCAAAAAAATAAAGAGATGTACTTCATGCATATTTAATTGATGAGAAATTTGAGATGACAATTACTATCAATTTAATTGGTGACCTTTTGAATCAACATGAAACAAACGTAGTTCTAGGAACAACTATTTGCATTATAGATTTTCAAATTGCACCTAGAACTGACTATGATCATGGTGATTGTGACTACATATTCATTTTGAAAAACTCAAGCACAATTGAAGCCATACCACGCATGCATGAAGATTACAAATTCATACCAAGCACCAGCATCAGACAACTTCTTACAAGTGAAGATAATTATGCAATTTGATATATAGGGGCACTTGTGGTCAACACTAAGAGAACTTTCTAATATATTGTTGACATAAAATATGGATTTTGAATTTGACAAAGCATAGGTGCAACTATTTTTCTAATTCTTTGAGTTATTGTAATTTAAAACCTTTATTTCCTAACATATTTCCTCGATAAATAAAAATATTCTAATAAAAACCATGTCCACAATATAGGTACAAATACATGAGTGTTGCAAGTGTGCGCCCTTGGTCCCCTTGGTTGTTTAGTGTCACCCTCTAGGATTTGTGACATGGATTAACCACCTCCCATGGATCTTATCTGATGCTTGTATCGAGTATTGATAGGTCGACCTTTTGGTGCAACAACAAGGCCAACAATTGGTATTAGAGTCGGATCACAGGTTCGAATCTCACGGTCGTACTGGGGGGGATTGTTGCAAGGGTGCGCCCTTGGTCCCCTTGGTTGTTTAGTGCCACCCTCCAAGATTCGTGAAATGGTTTAACTGCCTCCCGTGGATCTTATTTGATGCTTGTATCGAGCATTGACAGGTCGACCTTTTGGTGCAACAACAAGGCCAACAATGAGAATTTGGCACATCAGTTCTCTGTAATGGAAGAAAAATTTCATCTCAATGAATACCCAATAATGCTATTAAGAAACTAGTGTTGAATCATTCCAGTACTCTGGTTATCCGCATCATTTTCATTCTCAATTTTGTTTTGATGTTTGTAAATTTTGTTGTAGTGTTCAAAAACTCGATGGTTTCTTTCATTTGTCTGACTGGCATAACCATTTGGAAGTTATTTAAATGATGTCAAATTTCAAGTGTCGAGAAATTGCACATTGGAGATTAAATTTAAAAGGTAGATTAACAGTCTGTATATATAAAATTTGAACCCCAATATATGGCACTCTATATTGGGGAATTAATTAGCAAAAGACGTGGGTTTTGAACTATTCTAATTCCTTATCTTTGACAAGAAATATAAGACAACATAAATGCCTTTAGAAAGTCTACGTTGGGGAAGGGGAATGTGAAGATTTGGCTCTACTAGTAAATGAAATTTTACGTGCCTAAACCCTAAAAAAAAGACAACAGAAAGGTGTGGAAGAAATGAACTTCATCGAGCTCTCTTTTTGGTAGTTAATTTCTACAAAAAAAAAACAATAAAGGGGACTGGTTGAGAGGACAACATAGGCATTGGAGGTGAAGAAGGAAAATGGCATCGACCCACTTTCTAAGTTAGAAATTTTTGCACATAAAAACTAAAAGATGTGTGGCATTTGGAACTTGTAGAAGTTGAGATTTGGTGTTTAAAGATTGTAATGAAGCATTTATATTTTCAGATTTTTTGTTTAAATATTTTCACGCTGTAAATTGGACAATAAAAATTAAATAATTCAGAGTGATTTTCATAGTTGTGATTGTGTAATAGAAATCAAAGTGATATTCTTTCTTTTTTGTTGATTAGTGGCACTTGGCTATTGGATGTTGAATAATCCCACATTGCTCTATTTCATTCTCTCTTCCATTTTGGAAATCTATAAATTGGAGACTCCTCTCCTCATTCAACAACACGCAACTTTGAGTAAACTTACTATGCTCAAATTCACCTTCACAACACATCTTGATGTAAGGTTACTCTCTTCATTTGAGAATCAATTTTGCTCTTCATCATCTATCATCTTGGCAATCTTGCTTATCATGGATTGGGAAAGGGCTGCTTACTACACAACAAGGTGGCACCAATCCACTATGAGATAAAGGGTTAATTATGTTTCTTATATGTTGTTGTTTAACTTATTTTTCTACTCATTGGTTGCATATCTAAACATGGTTAAATATTTCATAGGGATGTCTAGGTTTGCTGGTTTAAACTAACTTTCGTGCTAACAATATGAAATTGTTTAAGCCTTATCTTACAGATTTTAGCATCCACATTTTGGCGCTAGAAGGAGGGCCTTGCTTTTATAGTCCTATTTATATCTCTGTTGCAGGAAATTTTGTTTGATGTATTTAATTGTTCTATTAACAATAGTTTCTACTATTATTTACAGTTGAAAAAAAAAAAACCTTTTGCAGATCGTTGCAGTTCACAAGAAGATTGTTATTTACATTTCTATTCCTTTATGTTATATTCTGTCTGAGAAATCTTCTATTGCTTTATAGTTTAACGACTGAGAAATTTTCCATGGATCACAAATCTTGAATTTTTGTTGATAAAGTGTTTAATATTTATATATCTTGGAGATAAGTAAGCTAAAACATTCAAATCATAATCTGAACAGGTCCTGCTACGAGCCGTTTTCTTGTGTCTTTCCTCGCAGATTCTCCCATGCAGCTAATCCAGCTTCTCATCGCCTTACCGCGGCCTACACTTCCACTTCTCGCGGTATCGCGGTATCCACCGCCATACTGTGGCCTACCCTTCCACCACCTGCGGTATCGCGGTATCATTTTCACCTCCTCCACCTCTGACATTCCTTACCGCTTAACCACAGCCTTCTTCTGTACCCCCATGGTAGCACAGTAACCGCCCACTGTCTTCACCGTTTCACCGCCAACTAAGTTTCAACCCCTGTGGTATTGTGGTTAACCAGCCACAGTCTTCACCGCCTTACCGCGGTCTACCCGCTAACCCCCGCGGTAGCGCGATAACCATCCACCGTCCTCACTTCCTTACCGCGGTCTACCTACTAACCATTGTGGTATCGTGGTTAGCCACCACTGTCTTCATTGCCTTACCGTGGTCTATCACTTCACCCTCCGCTATAGCGCGGTAACCGTTCACTGTCCTCACCACGTCACTACGGTCTCTTGCCTAACCGTGCACGGTATTGCGGTAACCGCCTGACTGTCTATCTTGATCGCCACCGCATCACCGCAGTCTCATGCCTAATTGTGTGCAGTATTGTGGTAACCGCTTGACTATCATTATTAACCGCCACCACATCACCACGATCTTCCATCCTGCCACCCGCGGTATTGCGGTGAACCTACTAACCGACTATGCAAACCGCCACTGTGTCATCGTGCAGACTACCTTAACCTACCGCGATATGGCGGTAGAGGCTAAAATTTTGTGAAAAAAGCAGCGGTAAATGAAATTTTTGCATTATAAAGGGTTGTAATTTGCAGATTTCTGATTTTTTTTTAGTTTTTTTTGTGATGCAGGAACTTCCCAAGGTCATAACTTTTGACTCGGATATGAGTTTTTTCTAAAATTTTACAAGTGGTTTTTTTATGAGGTGGCAAGTGATTTGGCAAACAATCTAGATGGGTTGGATGCCATCTTGGCACATTTTTGGGGCTTCAAACTTTGATCTTGGCCCTCAAAATGACATTTTAAAGTTTTTTCCTAGTTTTTTGAAAGTTGTTTCTATTAATAACTCAAAGTCCATGTTTCCAATTTCAAATGTTAGTTGGAAATTCATCCTACTTTAGTTTTAGAAAGTTTTTGAAAAAAAATAGGACTCTCAAAGTCATAGATGCAAAATTACCAAAAATGGAAAAATCTAAAAATTGTAGAAATTCGCCTAAAAAGGAAAAATTTTGATCAAAAGTGAAGGAAGGAAAACGAAGGCCAAAGGTTCTCTATGAATTTATCATAACATTGTATCAAGTGTTTTTAAATACTTTGGGAGAACTTATAATCCCTTTCTAAGAAATTTGTTTACTTTCATGCTCTTAGGACACTAAACTTCTTTTGGGTTATAAAATAAACAATCAAATTTATTTTCAAAAGTTGCCAAGGGGCTAAAAAGAACCTTAGACAAACATACTAGATTTTTCTTAAAGGTTAACAATTGAACAAGACAATCTCACATTTCACTTGGTGCTTAAAAAGAACTCATCATTGCTTTGAGGTCTAAAATGAACAAGTGTTTTCTATGTTTTACAATCCTTTTCACAAGTTAATATCATCTAAAATGCATATGCGCTTCTCTCGCGCTTCACAATGATCTTGAGAATCAAAATAATTTTGGTGATATTAGGTTGTTAAAAATATTGCCTCCACATTTCAACTTGGGCATTTTAAAATTGAACAAAACATGCAAGTGTGAGTAAACTTATTGTGAGTGTTCTCCCTTTGTTTATAAACAAAGGTTGATCGAACTATGAATATGTTTATTCGCTATTGTTTATCTTAGAGGGCCTGCTTTGCGGGAAAAAGTACTCACCCAAGGGAATGACCCAATGGGAACACGCTAAAGCCAAGCGACTTCCAACTGGTATATAGGTGTGGATTCTTGAGGAAAGTTCAAGAATCACTAGGATTATTCCGACGAGATGGACAGAAATGGACTCTCACCGATGTTGGATAATCCCCCATGAACGGAATGCCTGAATTAGAACCCTTTGTTTAGAAAATACCAAATCCTATCTATTTGTTGGTGCAAAAGGTCATGTCCTTTGAAGCCGCCCCACGTTATACATGCGATTTTGTTGAAGAGATGGAAAGTATGCCATGGGAGATTCATGGGTACTAATGCTTGGCTGACCCAAGAAGTGTGTGTCATGGAGGGGAGGCAGTGTGGTCAAGCATTTACCCATTCGCACAGAATATGCGCAACTTGATTTATCCAAGTGGGAACCCAACAAATATTGCCTTTTTAGCTTAGGGTTGTACATATGCTTTGAAGCGAAACACTTTGTTTGGATCTAAAACAGTGGAAAACAAACATTCAATGAATCATCAGAATTTCAAACCCTTTAGGGAAGCAAATACCTTTGAAAAATTCAAGTGCTCATGCTTTCCCTAGGGATTTCATCCCTAGAGGCTTCTAAGCATTTGGATTTCATCTCAATTTGCTTACTAAAGTCAACAATAGGTAACCTTTGCCTTAATATTCCTTGATTTCCACATAATGCACTTTGTGGGATGAAAGAAAATTAGGGTATTGGACATTCAATTTGAAAAGCATAAATCAAGAAAGTGTTTGTGGTAAAAAGAACTGAATCTAAGAAAGATAAATAAACAATTGAACCACACATGTGCTTGGTCTCTTTTGAGTCATTTGGTTTCCATGCAGACATTGGTCTTTTGGTTTGAATTACTTCTAGGGAAAAGCATGTTGTTCATCACCTTGGTCTTGTAAGTAAGTCCTCATAGGGTCATCTAGGATCAAAATCATCAGTTCATCCATCCAAAAATCAATCAAATCTCATCTCACCAACAAATTTTGGAACTTTGCAACATCACTTATGCTAGAATTTTGGAAAATCAAAATCACCTTGTTTGACTTAACGCACCTAGTCAAATTATCAATCTTCTTGAAAAAATTTACCTCTAGGATAACACAACTTCCTGAGGTCTACTAGTTCATGATCACTTTGATCAGCTTAACATACTTAACCAATTCATTCTCTTATGCGAGTTTTCCCTAGGATAACACAACTTCCTAGGGTTTACAAATTCACCATCATCTTGTTTGACTTAACGCACCTAGTCAAACTATCCTCAAAATCAAATCGAATCAATTCCTAAAGTCTAGCATTGATCCAAAGTTCCTAGAAGTTCAAACACCCATATCATTCACCCCTTTCATCCTCCATCTCATCATTGGTCCTAAACACCTTAGAGGTTCACTCTTGCAACAAGATCAAAACACAAGAGGAACATGAAATATAAACTCGACTCATACATCAGGAGTAATCCAAGTCTCACAATGCCAATTGATTATCTGAACTCACATTTATACATGGAATCATTATCTCCTCCAAACCACAAAAGTACAACGAATGTGAGTATGCCCAATCCAAAGTTTGGAACACCTTTCCCAATGGTAGATTTAAATCCAAGTCCAAATTTGAAAATCTATCAACCAAACGCTCAATGCATGAGTTTTCCAAACAAAATTATCCCACCAAATCCATACATGTCAAATACAAGTTTTCCAAACATGACCATTTCAAATCCATACTTGGTGAATTTTGGGATAGATATGATTGCAAATCAAACAAATTTTGTTCAAAATCCAGGCAATATATTGAAAAATCCATATGTTGATCCAAGTCAAGGTAACACCATGCAAAATCAAAGTTACCTAAATCAAGGCAATATGATTCTCAACCACAACAATGTTCAAAGTCAACCTATAATGCCAAATCAAAACATCATACCAAATCATCCCATTTTTCCATGGATATCACAACAACAAATGGCAACCATCCAAGCAACCCCAACGGTTAACACATCTACCATTCCTCAAATGTCTCAAAGACCAATAATCTCAATCGCACCATTCACCACTCAAACCTTGGCAATCAATGAGACCGTTCCTCTCACGCTAACAATCAACACCATCCCCAACCTGCCACCACCGCCACCACCACCAAAACACAACATGACAAATTCATTTTCCATCATGTTGCAAGCCGCTCAAGAAGCTTCCCGCAAAAAGGCACTCCAATTCCAACAAGCCACACAAATTGCACAAACGGCTCAAGTAGCCCAACACCAAGCTCGACAAACGCAAGCACAATTCCAGGCATTATTGCAAGCAATCCATCAACAAGTGCATCAACAAGTAGCTCAACAACAATCCCAACAAAAATCATTGTTGGCACGACAACAACACGACCAACAACAAGCATTGTTGGCTCAGCAGCAAACACAGGCATTACTTGGTCAACAAAGCTTGCAACAAATTCCCACCATAATTGTTGAAAATATTGATCAAGATTTATCCATCAATGAACATATTGAAGACGTTCCCATCTCATTCAATGATCAACTCAACACACCCCAAAAGCCACTTTTCAATCATGATCAAAACTCACCAACAATGCCCAACAATGATCCAATCCAAAAAACATTAATAGTATTTGATCCTATGGTTGAAGATATTGGCAATCCCTCCAATTTTTTTGAAAACAATGATCAAAATCAATCCATTAATGAGCTCTATGAAGATATGTCTACCCCATCTAGTGATCAACTCACCATACATCAAGAGCCACTTTTTAACGATTTATTTCAAGATGTGTTACAATTATTTGATCCCATTGACATAAGCTACAATCCATTCACTAATGATCATATTGTAAATGTCTCTACATCACTTTATGAGTTAGAGGACATATCTCAAGAACGTATTCCAAAGCATGATCAAAATCTTCCATCAAGGTCTAGCAATGGCCCTTCCAACGACATATTGACATCCCTTGACCTCATGATTACGGATAGTGAAGGAATCCTCAAAGATCAAAAGTATATTGAGCAACTTTCCAGGCCTAAGAATGATGTCCAAGAACCCACTATAAGAAATCCATCCTTTGAAATTGACCCATGTCAAGAACTTGACCCAAAGCATGTTGAAAATAGTTCTAAAATCACACAAGATCAAGAATTCGTATCTCCAAGATACTACAATGATCTAATGGGCACTCTCCTATCTATACAAGATGTCGCAAATGATGATCATATCCATATAGCAAAAACTCATCCATCTACCCATGAGATGCTTTCTTTGGATGGACATGTAGATGATCTTCATTCAAAACAAGAGTCTCATACTCTTGATATCATTACTGAGGAACAAGAGTCTCATACTCTTAAAATTTGTACACATGATCAAGGTATAGAAAAATCTTCCGGAAGCATATCATAAATGGATTGTAAAGAAGGCTTCTATAGAAGTTGTCAATCAAAAACATCATACGAAAGAATATCAAGAATGAATCAGGAGAAACAATTTTACAGTGAATCTTTAACATCACTTGAAGGAGCAAATAAATCTGATATTTCACAAGATCAAGCTAATTATATCAATCAGGCATTCATCCCACTTATGAAAGATTCCATCACTTATAAAGTTGGATCACTTACCTTTCTTAGGGCAAGCTACCTCATCAATAAAGAAGTTGTCACTTTTGAAGATTCACCATGGAGCAGAGAAAGATTAGCACCTTGTTTCCAAGGAAAATCATATCCTATTGCAGACAAAAAATTTCGGCAGATGAATTATCAAGGCAGAGGATTAGGCCTACATGAACAGGGTATCCTTGAACCAATGTAGATTGTTGGCAATCCTAAGCGTCAAGGCCTTGGTTATTCGAAAATCAAGGGATCTCAGCATATCAGTAATACCTCCATAAAATGGGGGGCAACTTCGTCTCAAGCAAACATCAACATAGGGAGCATGAAGAATCCTTATGATGAAACCAATGCCAATACTACAACCTGCCATGCCATGAATCTTCATCCACCCATCACCCCATCCATGAATTGAGACCAACATCAAAAGAAAGAGTTGAATCAAAACACAAAGATTTCTATCAAAGAAAAAGAAGTAGCGAAGCGCGTAGGAAAAATTAAATACATATGGATACCAAAAAATACAAAGAAAGATTATTCCTATCAAACTCCATTAGTCAAAGAAACTATGGGACAAAATAAAAAAGGGGCAAGTATCCATCAAGGATGTCCACAAAGGAAAAATAAGCTTCTCAAGCAACATACAAAGTGTATCAGGCTGTTGGTCCTAATTCCATGCACACTTCTGTATCCACCCATCACTGCTCATCTTCCCAAGTTTGGAGAGTCAAAGGTTCCAAATTGTCAACCAATCCATATCTTATTCCTAAACACACCCCATCCATGCCTCCACACATGATATCCAATTCTCACATTGACCATGTGTTGGAAATGACCCTTCATCATAAGGATTCAGAAGACACTCTATCACGATGTGTGCACAAAGACAAAGTTAACTCCGGTATCAGCAAAGCAGATCGTAAATCTTAAAATTTGCATTCAAGTGCACGTATTTTGGCAAGGCAGCTTCTTCAAGCAGGAAATCGATGGCACATTATGACAGAAGCATCAATGTCAACAATACCAGGTGATTCAACATCAGCTTAAAATCTCTCAGAAAATTTTAAAAAAATCAAAAAAATGTTCTGAAAAAATGGTCACCTTGATGAAAACCTGGCAAACAGGTGTCTTGGCGACAACAAAAAAATCAAAAAATACAAAAAATCCAAAAATAAAATAAAAATCAGAAGAAGGATTGAAAACAGTAAAGAAAAAAATCATCCTCCAACGAAAACCGTTTTGGTGGCGCTTTGGACAAGTACCATGATGAAAACCTGGCAAACAGGCATCATATGTAGAATCGAGCATCTACGTGCGCCAGTTTGGGAGAAAGCATCTTATTGCATCCATAATAAAGCAAGCATCCCAGCCATATCATTCGTTCACCCATGAACCGTTTATCCAACCCATTACCATCTAACTGCATTATCTTGATAAAAGTTTGGGGCACACTTTACACTTGTTTATGGTAAACATGTTGACATGGGTCATTTTCATTGATCCCATCCTACCCAACATTATCAGAGCCTTGAAGCATTATCCGAATGAGAATCCTCTATTTGAACACCCTTATCTTAGCACAAGATAATCCATTTATCCATTCGCCCCAAAGTCCACCCATGGCCGTTCAAACATTGCTAGACATTGGGGGCAGATATTTGCATCTTGCTTCGAGAATAAATCTTGATCTATATCATCCAACTTATGTGGTGATCTAAGCATTGGCAAACATGAAATAAAATTGGTCAAATCATTTGTGATTCGAATCCAAATCACTAGCCCATGGCATATTTTGACAGGAAGATGTTCCTTATCAAGCTTTATCTTTCATCGAACATCAATCCAAACAATCAATATCAGTCGTATCTAGCTTGCACATCAGTGTCACATCAAAACAAATTTGTTCCAAATCAAGCTTCATCAATCTTGATCAATCGAATCCAATCATTTATCACCTTGTTTGACTTAACACACTTAGTCAAATTATCATCTTGTGCACGAGTTTACTCTAGGATAACACAACTTCCTTGCGTTTACAAGTTCATTATCATCTTTGTTTGGCTTAACACACTTAGCCAAATTATCAAATCCAAAACCACCTCGTTTGACTTAACACACTTAGTCAAACTACCCTCTTGTATGAGTTTACTCTGGGATAACACAACTTCCTGAAGTTTACGAGTGCATTATCACTTTTGTTTGACTTAACACACTTAGTCAAATTATCAATCCATCAATCCAATTGATCAACATTAAGCTTGGTTTTCAACAAAATCTCAAAACAAACCATTGATATCATATTGTATTTGTATCCAAATTGTCAAAATCATGTGAAAAATCAAAAACATTCAAAAAACTCATCAAAATTCCAAAAACATTCAAAAAATTCATCAAAAATCCAAAAACATCCAAATCATTCAAAAATCCAAAAACATCAGAAAAATCTCAAAAAATATTCAAATAATTCATCATTGAGTCTTGTCAGTCTTCCACCTTGTCGAACTACGTCGTCTTTGAGCTTGAACGTAGGCAAGGTTGATCTTTGATCACCCCCCGAGACAGTTGGGTCAATCCTTAGGCGTTCGTCGCATTGGCAATCCATTTGCCCATCTATTTTACAATTAGGTCAGTCCTTTAGGCTTTCGTCACATTGGCAATCCGTTTGCCCATCTAGTCTACATCTTAAGTCAGCCCTTTAAGCAATAAAAGGGACAATCTGTTTGTCCATTGTATCATCAAGTCAATTGTCGTCAGTCAAACTACTTGGTCTCTATGTGTATAACATAGGCAACGCTAATCTATGGATCAGCTCCTGAGACCCCTAGGATAGGTCTTTAAGTTAGTCTATTCACCGTAAATCTTGAAAATACCAAAAACAACCATCCAAATATCTGAAAAACCCAAAATGGTGCACCTATCTCATCTCGCTTGCACCTGCAATAAACGTCGTGCATAATAAAATCAGTCATCGCTTTCACCCTTTGGTGAGTCAGTCAGAAGCAAGTTTAGCAGGTTCCAAAGTGAACACCTAATCGTCAGAGTCTTAAGCCTAAGTCAGTAAGCAAGCAAGTTGGTCAACTTGGAATATCAATAGCTTATCACCCAAATCAGTCACATCAAAACCCTGATCACAACATGTCCTAGGATGAAGCTTTCCTATGATAGACATAAGCATCAAGTACCACACAGTAGTTTAGCCTTGGCTGGTGGTACGAAGAACATTAGCTTTTTTGTTTACTTTATTTGGTCTTTTTGACTTATCTTATTTTGCGCTCATTCCAAGGATATCTCAATGATGCCTAAACAAAACAGGTTTAGAGAGAAAGGAATGGGGCAATGATCATTATATTTTTATTTGATGTGCTTGTTGGATATTCTTGTAAAATAACTTCGTCATGCATACCTCATTTTGTTTGTAGGAAGGATGTGTTAGGTATCTTGTTGACCACATAAGAAGGCTTGCCTTTTTATGTTTTGGCCCGAGATGTCTAGAATATCTGAATTGCATTCTGAATAAGGTTATGTTTGTCAAGTGTGAACAAAAGTACTCCTATCTATTTGACGAATCAAAGTCCATCGCACTAGGTATAACGTCATCCTGGTCCTTTATACCTTGATGCATCATACCTATGTGTGTTATCAAACATAAAGTAATTAGCCCTTTGAAAATCCCAACTCCTGATAAACAATATATCATCATCATCGGTAATAGCATGAACTTGTGTGGATCCTCCTTCCATCCATCTTATTCATCTTATTCCTCTATCTTTAATAACATTTCTATCGGTGTGTTGAATCAAGATATACACGAGGCTACCCATGGCCGATGACTGTCTATATAACATTAAAATTGTCTACATCAAATAATTATCTTAAGTCCTCTGATAAATAGAACCACTCCTCTCGCATCTTATCGCGATCTCGATCGGAAAATCGTGTGTTTCCGCTCGATCTCTTGAGGGGGAAATATACCAACATAATCCTTTTGCTGGGGCAACAGTGGGGCATTCGAAAAAATCGAGAAATTTTTAACTTTGATCATAGCAGTTTATTCTTTGAATCAATGCAACAAGTACATTGCTTCAAAGAGGGGCAAAATGTAGACATGGAAAATGTACAATTTCGGTTGCACACACTTACTAATAACATTTCCTTTTAAATCACACTCTCAGCATTTCATCATATTTCTATCCCTTAATCTAATGAATCACTATTTATCTGATTAAATCTATCACCTCCTCTAATTAAATTAACCTATTTAATTTAATTAACCTAACATATCTATTTAATTAAATAAATCATTTTATTTGATTAAATTCTCTAAAATCTTTTCATTAAATTAAATAAATTAAACCTTATTTGATTTGATCTAACATGTTCCTTCTTGATTAAATTAATCAAATTATTTATTTAATAAATCATTTCCTC
This sequence comes from Sequoiadendron giganteum, assembly GCA_007115665.2. Lineage (NCBI taxonomy): Eukaryota > Viridiplantae > Streptophyta > Pinopsida > Cupressales > Cupressaceae > Sequoiadendron > Sequoiadendron giganteum. The sequence continues at coordinate 30,370,841 of CM021105.1, read as the reverse complement.
TCAATTCTTGATTTAAATTAATTCATCTATTTAAGTCTAAATTGTCAAATCATCTAATTTTTTATTTAGTTAATCAAACCCTTGATTAAGTTAATCCTTCTCATTAAAATCTTCTAGAGAATGCAACTTGCATATTAAATCAATTACTTTGGTTTATTTAATTCTCCATTTTCCCTCACATGGCATCAAAAGGGAATATTCCCTTGTTTGAATTCAAAAAGTCTAAGTAGACTTGTACATCCAACAAGGAATTCACTCCTCTTACATGTCCTTGTGCATTGAGCCAAGTGGCATTTATTTCATTCCTTTTTCCCTCTCACATGTCATTTCTCAAATTTGAAATTCCACCTAATGGCATTTATCATGCACATTGACCAAAATGTGCTCATTCCTCAACCATTCACATCTTGACAAGTGGCACTTGGCCATTGGATGTTGAATAATCCCACATTTTTTTATTTCATTCTCTCTTCCATTTTGGAAATCTATAAATTGGAGACTCCTCTCCTCATTCAAAACACACAACTTTGAGTAAACTTACTATGCTCAAATTCACCTTCACAACACATCTCGATGTAAGGTTACTCTCTTCATTTGAGAATCAATCTTGCTTATCATGGTTGGGAAAGGGTTGCTTACTACACAACAAGGTGGCACCAATCCACTATAAGATAAAGGGTTAATTATGTTTCTTATATGTTGTTGTTTAACTTATTTTTCTACTCATTGGTTGCATATCTAAACATGGTTAAATATTTCATAGGGATGTCTAGGTTTGTTGGTTTAAACTAACTTTCGTGCTAACAACATGAAATTGTTTAAGCCTTACCTTGCAGATTTTAGCATCCACACGAACCTTCAAATTTTTCCAAAATTTGAGATACCCATGTGAAAAACTTGATTGCAGCACTCAGAAATGCACTTGTAAAATCTATCCCGGTAGCCTATTTTGGAAAATCACAACTTAAAACCTATTCATTCTTATGCGAAATAACTTTTTAAGAATATTCATCTACCATATATGAGTGTGTATGCCTGATTTCAGCTTCCTATGATCAAATTTGATAGGGTTTTGAAGCATCAAGTTGGAGGGTTCTAGAAAAGTTTCATGTTTGCATATTATGAAATCTGCCAGGGAGGTCAAATTTGGAGGCCAATATTTATGGGTTTGGTGATCTTCATAACAAACCAATTGGTTTCTCAAATTTTACCCATGTTGATATACTTTCATTCCAATTTTCAAAGCCCCAACATCTTGTTTGATATTTTCCAAAGCCAAAAGCAAATGAGATTTTACACAGTTTTGATGATTGCATTTCTTGAAAGTTTTGGTAAGGTCAATTTTGACACAATATTTTGTGAAGAAAGAGGGTTGGTGAAAAACCCTTTTGCACACATGTTTATTAGACCTAAATGAACTAATTCCCCAAGTGGCATCCTCCCAGGAAGAGATTTGATTTTTTTTCAAAGTGGCAATTTGGTGAGTTTCAGTTGACTTTTGATAGGTGCAGTTTCAAAAACAACTAGGTAAGCTATTTTGATCGTTGATATTTTACAATCCTAATTACTTCATGCAAATCTGTTTGGTGACCATTATCCTATATCATCACTCAACATGTTGGTACATTTTCGTGGTTCTGGGAGATTGTTTGATCAATTTTTTATGGTGATTCTAGAGGCTACTTGACCTATTGGTCACAATGCATAATATCAAGAAGTTTCTTAAGAGTAACAGTATCACTGCAAATTCCATGAATAAATTGAACCTATACCTTACTCCATTTTAATCAAAAGGACCTGATTTTGTTGTAGGTGGCAATGATCCAAAGGAATTTCACACTAGTAGTGGAGCATCTAAGAATCAGTGGTGATATTTGGAAGAAAGTGACTTATGCTTTAAAATATGCTCTTCAAGACAAGGGTTGTGTTATTCTATTTCCAAATATGGAGGTGCATTTAAGGTCCAAATATTGATCCTAGGATTGAAAATCCCCTTAGAAGAAAGTGGTAATGCTCAACAATTCAGAGCACATCTTGGCCACTAGAGAATGCAAATTAAGGAACAATGTTCTAGCAAGGTATCAAATTGCAATAAAAAGATTTAACAATTGAACGTGCTTCATGGGAGGAACCTAATTCATCCATATGTGAATCACACTTATCTGAATTTTTGAAAAAAACATTGACAACAAGGCTCTGCATGATACTTTCTTGAATTTTGGACCTATTCTTTCTTACAAGATTGCAAAAAACACATCAAGGAAATTTAAAGGATATGGATTTTTGCAATCTAAACACGATGATGCCAAAAATCTGTTGAATTTATTAATGGTAAGAAAGTTGAAGGCAAGGAGTGGTATGTTGGAAGAGCACATAAGAAGTCTGAGTTAAAAGGGAAATATGAACAGATGGTTAAGAAGTTTCAAGCATTTAATTTTTATTTAAGGCAAAAACTTTTGAGGTGATAACAACATTAAGAGATGTGCTAAAGATGGGTTCATTATGGAGGGACCATGTCCAAACATTTATTCAACATGATGGTGACTTCACCTTTCTAAGATTGGTTGACTTTGATGTCGCTATATTTGGAGAAAAAAAGCTAGAATGCCAAGAAATGCTTGAAGAACTAGATGCACATAAGTGATTGAAATTATCATTGGAATCAATGAAGAAAGAGATGGAGATTAGCAAGATACAATCTATTTCCAAAGAAATTGTAGAGAAGATAAGTGATGAACAATGTTGGTATATATTGAATAGCTAGTCGGGATAAGTCAATCACCAAAGATTCAAAATTATTGGAAATTAGGGTGTGCAATTAAAAGAATTTCATCTAAATTTTCCATTAGAAGACCAATTCTCTATGGAGGGTGACACAAAACTCTTCATTTTTTATTCAGAGTCTCAACCGCTTCCCAGTTCCAAAATTATTATTAAGATAGATACAACACCTCACATTCAAAATTCTCCTACTCTAGCATAGTAGATAATTTCCCATCCAAACCAACACATTTCCTATCCTGGATGGCCCTTATCCTTAGTAATGAGGTAGAGGCACGAGCAACTCGAAGCAAAGATAAATTTATGTCCTCCTAGTATTGGAAAAGTTACTAAGTTGTAGGCAGAGCTTAACTTTGACCTCATTTACACCGTACTTTCATGACTTCTACAGTCTCAGACTCCCAAGATCTTTAACTGGTAGCATCACAAAATTTACAAGCTTGATGCATAATAGGTTCTAGAGATATCAATACACAATTTCCTGGCTTTAACAGGTTGGGAGGAAAGGAGTTAGATATCAAAACGAAGCATGATTGTTGTGAGATTTATGATGATGAGTAAAGCAATACAACAATAATTTTTTCTAGAGGAATTAAGAGACCCACATATGAGAATTATATCGGCAATGGCAATTTTCAGAGAAAGGATAACAAATCCCTTCCTCCACTTGAATATTTTGTCAATTTATTTAACGTAGTAGAAATGAAAGATTGCAAAAAATAAAACAGATTAAAAAAATCCACAAACAAGAACACCAAATTTTATAGTGGTTCACCAATATATGGCTACGTCCACTTTCAAGCAGGGGATTACTCTCTTTACTAAATTTGATACAATATATTATTACAGCTACTTTGTGCATCATAGAAATACTCATCTACTCTCCAAATCTAAAGAAAAGATCATAAGGAAGATCACCCACGAAGGATGATGAAAGGTCGTCAAGAGAAGAAAAAAGGTCAAGAGGCAATGGTTACATCTATGTAACAGTTATGTGTTTACCTTTGTTGTGGCAACGATCATTTGGGTTTCATGGTTGCAATAGGTGGTTGTACTCTCATCTACTGAGACAAAATAATTTTCTCTCACTGAAAGAGCAAAGGAGATGATATGGTTATAGTGGTTGTTGGGTGAATTGTGGTGTAAGTAATCTATTTTCACCTTATTTTGTGATAGCAACAATGCTATTCACTTGCTAAAAAACTCTGCTTTTCATAATAGAACGAAGCATATCGAACTTAGATATCATTTTATTCGCCATGGTCTTGATGAGGGTAAGTTGCAAGTAGAGAAAATTGATACTAAAGTAACAAAATAGTTAGCTCCTCCAAAATAGGTTGCCTCTATTGGACCAAAAACATCGAAATGCACGAGCTCCAAAGGTGTAGTTTTCCTCTCATGACCAATATTCAAGACTTGGTTTGAGTTTGATTTCCATAAAGGAAATACTCACATAACTCCAAATCAACTGATTTTAGGCTTGGAAGTTGATCCCTTTGAAGCATAACTTCAAGTCCTCTTTTACTCATATGTCTAAGCCTCTTATTCCAAAGCTTTGAACCGATGTCCACAACCACCATCACAACTCCCACTTCACCATGGCACTCTAAAACATAAATATTACCAAATTTATTTCCCTTTGAAAGCACCAAAACACCCTTGGTTACCTTCCAAGTACATCTAAAGAAAAATTCACATCACACACTTGAGCATAAAGTTGGCTCATTGATATTAAATTTCGTTTCAATGTGGGAACATGTCTTACATCTTTTAAAATCCATTTATTGTCATTTTTTAATTGTAACATCACATCACCTTTACCTAATATCTCACATTCTTTGTTATCTCCAAGAAACACTCTATTGAACTTACCTTCTTGGTAGTTTTTGAAAGAACCCTAGCAAGGAGAAGCATGAAAGGAAGCATAAGAATCGAGCACCCATGAATTTACAGTCATGTCACTTGATGATAAAACCAAAACACCATCATCTACAACATTTAATTTTTTCTTTCTTATCTTATATTGTGCCTTTTTATAATTCCAACAATTCTTTTTTGTATTACTTGGTTTGCTACAAAATCAACAAGCACCATTTTTGCCCCTGGACTTCGATCTTGGTGCAGATTTGGACCTTCTTATATTATTTTTTTTGCCTCTTTCTTGACTCATTCCCCTATTGTCAGTGCTTACAATAGTTAAGGCATCACTGAATGAGGGCTCTTGATTCTTTCTCCTCATGTCTTCACTGAGAAGTGTGGCTGCAAAATAATCAAATTTTAATTTACTTTTGGCAGCCATTGAAGTGCTAACTGCCATCACCACTCCTTCCCAGCTATTAGATAAAAAACATAATAACAAGATTCCCTTAATTTCATCATCTAAATTGATGCCTACTAAAATCAATTGGGTGACTAAGGTATTGAATTCATTGAGGTGGTTCGACATAATTCCACCTTCTCTCAACTTCAAATTATATAACTTCATGATGAAAACCTTGTTTGATGCCAATGCCAACTCATACATTGAAGAAAGTTTATTCCATAGCTCTTGTGTTGTCTTCTTAGCTGAAACATTGAATAGCATGTTGTTGGACAACGAAAGAAAAATAGTTGCCCTTGCCTTCTTATCTAATTTATCCCACTCTTCATCTGATAGAGAACCTTTCCTTTTGAATTTCCCTACCAGTGCGTTTGAGAGATCCTACTTAATCAGCAATGATTCTATTTGCACTTTCCACAATCTAAAGTTCTGCCCTACGAACTTCTCAATCTCCCATTTATATGTGTTGTCCATAGCTCTAGAAATTCTTCACCGATTTCCAAAGAACCGCTTCAACATTGAGCTTCTCCACAAAGCCCTAATAACAATTGTTGATTTATTTAACGCAATAGAAATGAAATAAATTGCAGAAAATAAAATAGATTAAAACAATCCACAAACAAGAATGCCAATTTTTATAGTGGTTCACCAATATATGGCTATGTCAACTTTCAAGCAAGGGATTACTCTCTTTATTAAATCTAATACAATATATTATTTTAATAGCTTTGTGCATCACGGAAATATTCATCTACTCTCCAACTCCAAAGAAAAGAGAATAAGGTAGATCACCCACGAAGGAAGATGAAAGGTCATCAAGAGAAGACAAAAGTTCAAGAGGCAGCAATTACATCCAAATAACGGTTATGCAGATTATTGGTCTTCACACATACCAACATATTTTGCATCTAAATAAAAAAATGAGATAGCTATTGAATTCAAAGTATTTGATCATCTATGAGACGATGATGATTTTTAGTTAGGAAAAGATAGATCCAATGGTAGCAGAGGAAGGTGATTTGAAGTTGACGATCACAAAGTGTTGAAGACATGTTTTACCGTAGGCTTAATTTAAAGAATGTGTAGGAGAGTAGTAATTCAAAAGGTTTAACTCACATCATGCAAAGACCAAACAAGAAACCCTAAAAATGTTGCAATACGACAAATAAAAATCTCATCGGAGGGAACAATGAATATCAGCAAGAACCAAAAATTAGTCTCTTCAACACAGTGAAGACACTGCCAAAATGCAAGTAAAGACTAAATAAAGATTATATTGGGAGGATATTTGAATATCGAATTAACTATTTTTAAGTCCCTTCGATATAATGAGAAATAGGAAATGCATACTACTAAGGAGGTCATCGAAGGGAGAAGTAAAATTTGGTAAAAATAAACTTATGGTCTCCTCGATATTGCAAAGGCACTTCCTCTCTAAAGAATACAAATAATGATTAAATGAAATCAAGATTATGGTGGAAAATATAAATTTCGTTGATGGTAATTTCACCGAAGAAATTAATTAAATTTAGTCATGAAGCAGGTAATTATGTCTACCCAAAAAGCATTTGGTGAAAGTGGTATACAAGCAAAAGGTGAAATATTTCTATCAAAGAGTAAATGTGAGCGTTAAAATTGCCAGCAAAAGAAGAATAATGATAATCATTAAAAAAAATAAAAAATCACGACATTGCAAAGATAAAGGAGATTAAAATTAAAATATTTATTTGTCGAAGGAAATCGAGATAATGAAAAATCACATTGAATGAATATGTGAAGGGTCATAACCCTTGGAAATATAATGTATATATGAAAGATGAAATCAAAAGAAATAACCAATAGTTAGGGATAGTGATCAGTAAGCAGTAGTAGATATAGTATACCAGAAAATGAAGACTTATAATACAAATTGTAAAATACTTTGAAGCAATTTAATGGAGCAGAAGAATAAAATTGGTGACCAAGATTCTAGTTTTCAATTATTTGTTGAAATTTATTCATATATGTTATCTTTGTTGTCTCTAGAGTGGTTTTCCCTTGATATTTAGATTGGTTGTATCGAACATATATTTCATTTGTCAAGAAACATTTGTTGTCTCTATGTGATTCTTTTGATTGGTTTCTGCAAGAAAGAATTAAAATTCCTTTTAATTGGTTTATGTCCAAAATTAAAATCCTTTTAAATAAATCATCTTGACTGGTTTCCTTCAAGCAAGAATTAAAATCCTTTCAAATAATCACAGTAACTCGGGAAGATATCATTGGGATTTGTAAGAAGAGCCTGGTAACTGACAACCTTGCACGTTTATACAAGGCATAAACATTTGAAAAGTGCCAAATAATTCAAGTTAAGTTAGGAGGGTGGATACATCTTGACTCTATTGCCCAAAGTAGATAGAAATCGCTAGTCATACTCATTAAAAAATAGTACTTCATAAAACCTCATTCACATACTTTAAACTTCAAATATTAGAAGTAGGAATAGTTGTTAGTTTTGCATCTATTACACATTTAAATGCCAATGAGGATAGATTTCAAAAGTTAGAAAGTACACACAACCTTTAAGGTTCATAATCTACTTAAGTTATTAAGGTACACCCACCTAGGTCTAGCAAAACCTGAAGTGCAAGGAATTCCAACCATCTTGGTGGATTATGTTCATTGGCCAAAACATTGTAAACTTAACCATAGAGCTTGGCATACTCTTAGGGTTTGTAATCTGCAATTTTGGGAAACAACATATTGGCGACTTCATTGGGGATAACTCAATTATATCCGGTTGAAGGCCATCCTAAAGAATCATTGAAGAGAGATTCATATTTGAGAAGTTTAAGGAAAATCAGAAATCAAAAGGTACAAGTGACTCCTCTGGAAGAAAAAACTTAAAAGATAAAATTTATTCCTCTTTTGAAAAGAGGTGGTGACTCTGTTAAAACAAATCTAATGAAAAATGTAAAATAAATCTTGGAAAAATTGTATTCTCAGTCAAAAATAAAGATTAAAGTGTGCTACAAGTCTCTTATTGAAGTATGTATTCTAATTCTTATTTTACCGATGCAAATTATGCTGCCCATGATACTAAGGGAAGAGGTTGAACAAATGTTGGAACAAGTGGAAAGGCTTAAGTCGACAAAGAAAAAGGAAGAATTGACTCAACAACTGCTATAATTAAGAGGTGAACTTCTCATCACAATATATACCACTCTCTAATGAGGATGGATATGTGAATGCAAGTAGTCCTTTGACCCCACAACTGCCTCATGATACAATTAGGAAATTTGGTGATGGAAGTAGTTCTCATTATACACAACAACAACAAAAAAATTGCACCACAAGCCTCAAATCAAATAAATGCTTATCCAATCCAAGATCATGAATACAATTAGTATGTCGGGCATTGTAAATATCAAGCCCCACATCAAAATAGTAAACCACATCCACAAAGAAGAGTTTTCATCCTAGACATTGATAAACCATTGGACTTCAATAATATCCAAGGCTACCCAAATCCTTGTCTCGTTGAGCTTAGAGATCATGTGCCTATATTTCATGGAGACGAATATGAATCAGCTCATAGGCATGTAGGACTATTTTTTGAATTTATTGAAGACTTTTAGATTTGTGCAGAAGATGCCATTATGAAATTCTTTGTAAGATCTTTGAAGGATGATGCAAGGGAATGGTGTAAATGCTTACCCATGCAAAGTATATATTCATGGGAAGATCTGAAAAGGTTATTCCTAGGTTAGTTTGATAATAATGAAAATTATACACAAACTTTAGGGCCTCAATCTATTCCAACAAACAATGAAATGACAAATGATACATCAGAGGTTGAGAGCAATCTTCAAAATGTAAATGCCCCTGTTGTCCCAACTTACCTGCATCAATACCTTGTACACCACAATCACTCCCATATTCATTATCAACAAATTGCACATGTTGTTGACCTTGTTGTCCATATTCAAGAAAATATGAACTCTCTTGAAAATGTATATCAGAATCAACAATCTAAGGAGGAAGATGATGAGTATTCACATACTCAAGAAAAAAGTAAAGACTTCATCATAAAATCATGATATTGCACATCCCTTTTGGATGCATTTTTTGGCATAAGGAGACATGAAGGAGAATTTGGACGCTTTATGTTCAGTAGAATGGCAGATATCTAGATGAAAATACCTCTTAATTATGTTCCTAATAAATATGTGTTCATTGAGTAGTTCATGATAATATATGAGCCTAAATCATTTTATTGGCATGTCATTAAAACCAGTTACTTTTGACCATGTGGATGAATTGATTGGTATCATAGATAATAAAAGGTATGGGTATTCTATATATGTTGAATCTAATGGTGATATCATTAATGAATATGGAGAAACTAATCAAACAATACAACCGGTAGAGGAAACACATGCAAGTGATGACATTTTAGATTTGAATGAAGATGAAATTATGGAAAGTCAACTCTTCACCTTTGAGGATGATTGCAGTATTAAATATATTGTTAAAAACACAATGCCTAAGGAGTGCATCAGGAATGAGGTATGTGAAGAATCAAATCCACTTGGCAGTGAACAAATAACACATTCATTGACAGTTGAGTACCATGATGAGACAATTGATGAATAAGAAGTATGCATACTTGAAAATGGTATACATAATAATCTAAGTGCATTTCATGATCAAATAATGGAGGTGCAACCATTTATGCATTGTCATAACATTGGTAATAATGAATTAGAATCTAAAACAAAAAGGGACAGTGTGACCTGCAACAATGAAGAGGGAAATGATTGTGATCAGTCCATAGAGGATGGGTATGCAAGTGAAAATAGTTGTTATGACAGTTTGAATGATAAAAAGGATGAAAATATTGAAGGTCTCCCTTCCATATTAGATTATGATTGTGCTTTTGGCAAGAGCAATGTATGTTATGATGAATCCATTGAATATCCAGATTTTGATGTTAAATCTATGGATTTTGATTTACAACAAAGGGATGCTTGTAGATCTTATGGAGATCAAGAGGAAGAAGCAGTAGAAGATGGGGAAGAGGAAGTATGTTCACTCAGTAGTGAGAAAATTTTAGACTTATTGACCATGGAATATCAGAGGCATGTACATGAAAATGGTCATGAAATTTTGTGCCCTACTCATATAAGATTTGATAATGATGATTTTCCTTTGGGTACTAAATGTGACATATGTCCATTTATTTTTCCTTCTACAAATAAAAAAGATAATGTTGCATCAACTTGTGAGGGAGATAAGTATGCTAATGATATTTTCATATCATTATCCAATGATTTTGAGTATTGTTGTGATGAGCACAATTCATATGATCACAAGCATTGTGTACACAATGATGAAGGAGTTCTTGAATCTAATCAAGAGCCTATGTTTTTCCTATTCACGAGGAAATATGTAAATCAGAATTAGAGATATTTGGCTCATGTGAGAATGATGTTGATTTGCATATGATAAATAATATATGTTCAACATTTATTAATTTAAATGTGCATGGTGATGAATATATGAATCATAAACTGGTGTCACTACAAATTAGTGATATGGAAGAGATGGAAAATGTTTCAGATCAAGTTGTCTCAAAATGTATTGATATGGCAGAATTTTCAGACCCATGTGAGAAGCATTCAAATGATGGAATGAAGAACATAAATAAGTATGATTGTTGTCCTTCCCATACACCTAGGGGTTTTTTACCTAGTTTGCATCAAGGACATATGATAATGTCAAATTTTCTATGAAAAATTATGATGAACTAGGACCTAATGATCTTGGCTACATGGTGGATTATGAGTGTTCTTAGTTTTCAACTTAGCTAGGAAATCATTTCATGACACATAACAGTGAACAAAATAATGAAAAATGTTGCATTGAAGTGAATATTCTTTGTATGATGAAGATGGCAAGATTTTATCACATGATGGTGACAATTTTAAAATTGTAGCTAATTATAAATTATAAAATGGTAAAGGAAATATGGGCAGTGTTGAACATGGTGTTATTTTGAAAGTTTCCAATAATAGTGGATATAACCAGGCAAATTGCATAAATATCTTCAAGTGGAGTTTGATGAAATCATATCATAATAAGATATATGATAGAGGTAAGTTCAAGTTTTTCTTTTTCTAGTGGCCTTGTGCCATCAATTGTGGTTTGATTTCTCAAACCATAACAAATCATAGCCATAGGTAACCTATGTTGCTCAATGGACAAGGCATTCGGTCTGCTCCCATGAGATTTGAATTCTTACTATGCTCGCAAGGGGAATACATCCCTAAATGGAGCCACTATTGGAACCTTCAAATTTTTCCAAAATTTGAGGTACCCATGTGAAAAAATTGATTGCAACACTCAGAAATGCACCTATAAAATCTATCTTGGTAGCCTATTTTGGAAAATCACAACTTGAAACCTATTCACTATTATGCCAAATCAATTTTTAAGAATATTCATCTATGATATATAAGTGTGTATGCCTAATTTCAACTTCCTACAATCAGATTTGATAGGGTTTGAAGTATCAAGTTGGAGGGTTCTAGAAAAGTTTGATGTCTGCATATTATGCAATCTTCAAAGGAGGTCAACTTTGGAGGCCAATATTTATGGGTTGGGTGATCTTCATAACAAACCAATCGGTGTCTTGAAATTTCCCCATGTTTATATACTTCCATGCCAATTTTCAAAGCCCCATCATCTCGTTTGATATTTTTTCAAAGCCAAAAGCAAATGAGATTTTACACAGTTTTGATGACTGCATTTCCAGAAAGTTTCAGTAAGGTCAATTTCGACACTTAAAATTTTGTGAAGAAAGAGGGTTGGTGAAAAAATATTTTGTACACATGTTTACTAAACCTAAACGAACTGATTCCCTAGTGGCAGCCTCCTAGGAAGAGATTTGGTATTTTTTCAAAGTGGCAATTTGGTGAGTTTTAGTTGACTTTTGATAGGTGCAGTTTCAAAAACAACTGGGTGAGCTACTTTGATCGTTGATATTCTAAAATCCTAATTAATTCATGCAAATCTATTTGGTGGCCATGCTCTTATATCAACACTCAACATGTTGGTACATTTTTGTGGTTCTGGGAGATTGTTTGATCAATTTTCTATGGTGATTTTGGAGGCTACTTGACCAGTTTTGGTCACAATGCATAATATCAAGAAGCTTCAAAAGAGTAGCAGTATCATTGCAAATGCCATGAATAAATTGAAAATAGACCTTACTCCTTCATTTTAATCAAAAGGACCTGATGTTGTTGTAGCTGGTAATGACCCAAAGGAATTTCACACTAGTAGTGGAGCATCTAAGAATCAATGGTGATATTTAGGAGAAAGTGACTTATCCTTTAAAAGATGCTCTTCAAGACAAGAGTTGGGTTATTCTATTTCCAAAGATGGAGGTGCATTTTATGGTCCAAATATCAATCCTAGGATTGAAAATTCCCTTGGAAGAAAGAGGTAATGCTCTACAATTCAGAGCACATCTTGGCCACTAGAGAACGTAAATTAAGGAACAATGTTCTAGCAAGGTATCAGACTACAATGAAAAGATTTAAAAATTGAATGTGCTTCATGGGAGGAACCCGATTCATCCATATGTGAATTAAACTTATCTGAGTTTTTAAAAAAACCATTGACAACAAGGCTTCGCATGATACTTTCTTGAATTTTGGACCTATTCTTTCTTATAAGATTGCAACAAACACATCAGGGCAATCTAAAGGATATGGATTTGTGTAATCTAAACATGATGATGCAACAAATCTATCAAATTTATTAATGGTAAGGAAGTTGAAGGCAAGGAGTGGTATGTTGGAAGAGCACAAAAGAAGTACGAGAGGAAAACTGAGTTAAAAGGGAAATATGAACAAATGATTAAGAAGTTTCAAGGATTTAATCTTTATTTAAGGAAAAATCTTTTGAGGTGATAACAACATTAAGTTATGTGCTAAAGATGAGCTCATTATGGAGGAACTATGTCCAAACATATACTTAGCATGATGATGACTTCACCTTTCTAAGATTGGCTAACTTTGATGCCACTATATCTAGAGAAAACAAGCTAGAATGTCAAGCAATGCTTGAAGAACTAGATGCACCTAAGCGATTGAAATTATCATTGGAATCAATAAAGAAAGAGATGGAGATTAGAAAGATACATGAATCTATTGCCAAAGCAACTATAGAGAAGATAAGTGATGAACAACGTTGATATCTATTGAATAGCTAGTCGAGATAAGTCAATCACCAAAGATTCAAAATTGTTGGAAATTAGGGTGTGCAATTAAAATAATTTCATCTAAATTTTCCATAGGAATACCAATTCACTGTGAAGGGGAGGGTGATACAAAACTCTTCATTTTTTGTTCAAAGTCTCAACCACTTCCTAGTTCCAAGATTATTATTAAGATAGATACAACACCACACATTTGAAATTCTCCTACTCCAACATAGTAGATAACTGCCCATCCAAACCAATGCATTTCCTATCCTAGATGGCCCTTATCCTTAGTATCGAGGTAGAGGCACAAGTAGCTTGAGTAAAGATAAAGTTACGTCTTCCTAGTATTGGCAAAGTTGCTAAGTTGCAGGCATAGCTTAACTTTGACCTCATTTACACCATACTTCCATGACTTCTACAATCTCAGACTCCCAAGAGCTTTAATTGGTAGCATCGCAAAATTTACAAGCTTGATATAGAATAGGTTCTAGAGATATCAACACAAAACTACCTAACTTAACGGGTTGGGAGGAAAGGAGTTAGATATCAAAATGAAGCATGATTATTGTGATATTTTTTATGATGAGTGTGAGATGAGGAGTATCGGTGGGGGTCGATTACACTTGACTTATGATGAATCAAAGTATAACTTTTCCAAAAATACCTACATCTACAAACAAGATCATTCAAAATGCAAATCTAAGTTAAGCATTTAATTGAAAATGAAAGCTACAAACTGCACAAAAATAGTTAAATTCCTAACCTAGCCCATCTGAAACTTATCCTATTTTGGAATTGGTGTTGTGTTGATGTGAAATGATGGCCCTTTCCCAATCCTGTGATTAGTGAGCTTGTTTCAGTCAATTCTATGGAAGAGAATTGATGAAACCATTGTGATTGATGTATGAAAACCTAGTTTATGCAAAAATGAACATGATGCAAGATAAGTTACCATGATTTTATGTTACAAATGATCTAATTATGCTATTTCTAAGCTAATATAAACTAAAACTATGCTAAAAGATGAAAACCCTAATTCATATACAAACTAAGATGAATGCATGGAAGCCATTAATGGATGTCTAAGCTATTGTGCAATGAAAATGAGCTAAAATAAGCTAATAAGTGAGTAAATGAGATTATGAATGCAAGTGATTTCAACAACATAAGTTTTCTTTGAAAGATGGATCCATTTGTCTCCAAATAGTGACCTATTTATAGGAGAGCAAATGAGAAATGGAGGGTTGAGATTGAAAAGATTAATCAACGGTCCAGGATGAAAGGAAGGAGAGGCATGGGTCATGGATTCTCATCAACGGATGAGAATGTATGGTGGGATTTAATCAAGGGTTCACTCTTGCCTCAAACAAACAGACTTTTTACCTACACACACACGTCAAAGGTGACTTGTTCAAAAGTTAAAAGATAACTTGTAACTCAAGTTACAAGGTAACTTGCATTTGAAGCCAAGTGAAAATATCCCTTTTTCAAATGATGGAGGAATAAGAATTTTTTTTTTGGAATATTCCTATGGGTGAGAAAAAAGGTATTTTGCAAATTAAAACAAAGTTTTAATTGTGCAAAAAGGGGATAAGGAATAGTCTATGGGAATATTCCCTTTGCTTAGAGGAAAATTAGTTTAATTGCTAATTAAACAAGATTTAATTTATGCAATTAGGAGATTAGAAGAATTAAAGTGATATTTATTAAATTAGATGATTTAATAAATGTGGGAAAGGTGAAATGATATTTAATTAAATAACTTAGGGTTATTTAATTAAATAAGATGACTTAGGAGATTAAATTAAATATTTTGATTTATTTAATTTAATTAGATGAAGTGTTAGTGTGAAAAGAGATGAATTAACGTGATTAAATTTAATTAGGACAATAGATGAAAATGATGCAATTAATTAATTAGCTAGGCTAATTAAATCAATTAAGCAAAAAGATGATGGATTTAAAGAGGAAATGATATTAGTAAATCTTATTCGATTGTATGATATCGATTAGGACATTTTTCAGTGTCTACAATGAATAAATCCATACAACTATAAAGCTATCTAGAGTAATTAAGAGACCCACACATGACAATTATATCGGCAATGACAATTGTCAGAGAAAGGATAACAAAGCCCTTCCTCAAATTGAATATTTTGGATCTAAACAAAAAACAATGAGATAGCTATTGAACGTCAAGTATCTAATCATCTATGAGAGGATAATGATTTTCAATTAGGAAAAGATAGATCCAATGGCAGCAGAGGAAGGTGATTTGTAGTTGTTGATCACAAAGTGTTGAAGAGGTGTTTTACCACAAGCTTAATTTAAAGAATGTGCGGGAGAACGGTAATTCAAAAGGTTTAACCCACATCACCAAAAAGATCAAACAAGAAACCCTAAAAATGTTATAGTATGGGAAAGAAAAATATCATCAAAGGGAGCAATGAATATTGGTAAGAACCAAAAATTATTCTCTTCGACATAGTGAATACACTTCCAAAATGCAAGGAAAGACTAAATAAAGTTTATATCAGGAGGATATTTGAATATCAGATTGACTATTTTAAGTCCCTTCGATATAATGAGAAACAGGAAATGCATACTACTAAGAAGGTCATCGAAGGGAGAAGTAAAATCCGGAAAGAATAAACTTATGGTCTCCTCGATATGGAAAAGGCACCTCCCCGCTAAAGAATGCAAATAATGATTAGATGAAATCGAGATTATGGTGGAAAATATAAATTTCGTTGATGGTAATTTCACCAAAGAAATTAATTAGATTTAATCATGAAGTAGGTGATTGTTTTTACCCAAAAGGTGTTTGGTGAAAGTGCATATAAGAAAAAGGTGAAATATTTCTACCAAAGAGTAAATGTGAATGTGAAAATTGCCAACAAAAGAAGAATAATGATAATCATTAAAATTGAATTTTTCACGACGTTGCAAAGATAAAGGAGATTAAAATTAAAATAATTTATTTGTCTAAGGAAATCAAGATAATGAAAAATCACACCGGATGAATATGTGAAGGGTCATAACCCTTGGAAATATAATGTATATATGAAAGATGAAATCAAAAGAAATAATCAGTAGTTAGGGATAGTGACCAGTAGGCAATAGTAGATAGAGTAAACCAGAAAATGAAGACTTCTAATACAAATTGTAAAATACTTTGAAGCAATTTAAAGGAGCAGAAGAATAAAATTGGTGACCAAGATTCTAGTGTTCAATTATTTGTTGAAATTTATTCATATATGTTATCTTTGTTGTCTCTAGAGTTGTTTTCCCTTGTTATTTAGATTGGTTGTATCAAACATATATTAAATTTATCAAGACACATTTGTTGTCTCTATGTGATTCTTTTGATTGATTTCTACAAGAAAGAATTAAAATTCCTTATAAGAGATTCTTTTTAATTGGTTCCTTCCCAGAATTAAAATCCTTTTAAATAAGTCATCTTGATTGGTTTCCTTCAAGAAAGAATTAAAATCCTTTCAAAAAATCACAATAACTTGGGAAGATATCATTGGGATTTGTAAGAAGAGTCTGGTAACTAACATCCTTGCACATTTATACAAGGTATAAACATTTGAAAAGTTCCAAATAATTTGAGTTAAGCCAGAAGGGCAGACACATCTATCATACACATCTTGACTCTATGGCCCAAAGTAGATAGAAAGCACTAGTCATACTCATTACAAAACAATACTTTATAAAATATCATTCACATACTTTAAACTTCAAACATTAGGAGTAGGAATAGTTGTTAGTTTTGCATCTATTGTACATTTACATTCCAATGTGGATAGATTGTCATAGTTAGAAAGTACAAACAACCTTTAAGGTTCATAATCTTCTGAAGTTATTAAGGTACACTCGCCTAGGTCCAAGTGTAGGGAATTATGATTCGAGTGTATGGTATCGATTAGGATATTTTCAGTGTCTACAATGTGTAAAGCCATACAACAGTAAAGCTATCTAGAGTAATTAAGAGACCCGCACATGAGAATTATATCGATAATGGAATTTTTTAGAGAAAAGATAACAAAGACCTTCCTCCACTTGAATATTTTGCATCTAAATAGAAAAAAAATGAGATAGCTATTGAACGTCAAGTATCTAATCATCTATGAGAGGATGATGATTTTCAATTAGGAAAAGATAGATCCAATGGCAGTAGAGGAAGGTGATTTGTAGTTGACGATCACAAAGTGTTGAAGAGGTGTTTTATCGCAAGCTTAATTTAAAGAATGTGCATGAGAGAGGTAATTCAAAAGGTTTAACCCACATCACCACAAAGACCAAACAAGAAACCCTAAAAATGTTACAGTATGACAACTTAGCAAAATTTCATCTGAGGGAACAATGAATATTAGTAAGAACCAAAAATTAGTCTCTTCGACATAGCGAGGAAACTTCCAAAATGAAAGTAAAGACTAAATAAATTTTATATCAGGAGGATATTTGAATATTGGATTGACTATTTTAAGTCCCTTTGATATAATGAGAAACGAAAAATGCATACTACTAAGAAGGTCATCGAGGGGAGAAGTAAAATTCAGTAAGAATAAAATTATGGTCTCCTTGATATGGCAAAGGCACTTCCCTGCTAAAGAATACAAATAATGATTAAATGAAATCAAGATTATGGTGGAAAATATAAATTTCGTTGATGGTAATTTCACTGAAGAAATTAATTAAATTTAATCATGAAGTAGGTGATTTTTTTTACCCAAAAGGTGTTTGGTGAAAGTGCATACAAGCAAAAGGTGAAATATTTCTACCAAAGAGTAAATGTGAGCGTGAAAATTTCTAGCAAAAGAAGAATAATGATAATCATTAAAATTGTTTTTTTCACGACGTTGCAAAGATAAAGGACATTAAAATAAAAATAATTTATTTGTCGAAGGAAACCAAGATAATGAAAAATCACATCGGATGAATATGTGAAGGGTCATAACCCTTGGAAAAATAATGTATATATGAAAGATGAAATCGAAAGAAATAATCAATAGTTAGGGATAGTGATCAGTAGGAAATAGTAGATAGAGTATACCATAAAATGAAGACTTCTAATACAAATTGTAAAATACTTTGAAGCAATTTAACAGAGCAGGAGAATAAAATTGGTGACCAAGATTCTAGTGTTCAATTATTTGTTGAAATTTATTCATATATGTTATCTTTGTTGTCTCTAGAGTGGTTTTCCCTTGTTATTTAGATTGGTTGTATCAAACATATATTTAATTTTTCAAGACACATTTGTTGTCTCTATGTGATTTTTTTTATTGCTTTCTGCAAGAAAAAAATAAAATTCATTTTAAGAGATTCTTTTTAATTGGTTTCTTCCCAAAATTAAAATCCTTTTAAATAAGTCATCTTGATTGGTTTCCTTCAAGTAAGAATTAAAATCCTTTCAAATAATCACAATAACTCGGGAAGATATCATTGGGATTTGTAAGAAGAGTCTGGTAATTGACAACCTTGCACATTTATACAAGGTATAAACATTTGAAAAGTTCCAAATAATTTGAGTTAAGCCAGGAGGGTAGACACATCTATCATACACATCTTGAATTTGTTTCCCAAAGTAGATGGAAAGCACTAGTCATACTCATTACAAAACAATACTTCATAAAACATCATTCACATACTTTAAACTTCAAACATTAGGAGTAGGAATAGATGTTAGTTTTGCATCTATTGTATATTTACATGCCAGTGTGGATAGATTGTCATAGATAGAAAGTACACACAGCCTTTAAGGTTCATAATTTTCTTAAGTTATTAAGGTACACTTGCATAGGTCCAATGGAACCTATAGTGTAGGGAATTCCAACCATCTTGGTGGATTCTTTTCATTTGCCAAAACATTGTAAACTTGACCATAAAGCTTGGCATACTCTTAGGGTTTTCAATATGCAATTTTGGGAACCAACAGAAGGTAGAGAGGAAGTAAACCAACCAATTCTAGAACTTGGAGAAGAAAAATTTATCAAAGCCATTACAAAAATAAATTCTAGGCCACAATTTGATCCTTCAAGTTTCAAAGGTGGGTTAAATGTAGAGGAGTTTCCAGATTGGATTGTTGAAATGGATAAATATTTTGAATATGGCAACACTAAAGAAGATTAGAAAGTGAAATATGCTCGTACCAAGTTGAAGGGGCACACATCCCTATGGTGGGATCACCTACAAGAAGTAGAAAATGAAAAGGAAAAGATAAAATAAGATCATGGGATTGAATGGTGATGAAAATAAAATCTAAATTTCTGCCAACAAACTACCAACTTTTTTTTTAAGGAAACTCTAGAATTTGAAGTAAAAGGAGAGCAGTGTTGAGGAGTATACTAAAGATTTTTACTGGTTAAGCATAAGATCCATTCATGAAGAAGATTATATAGAGCAAGTTTCAAGTAATTGAATGGTTTGTGCATATCTATTCAAAGATGAAATCAATTTTATTAATATGCATATCATGGAGGAGGCATATCAATATGTCTTGAAAGCGGAAGAAAAACTCAATAGGAAGCAACAAAATAACTCTCAGGGTAGAGGAATATTTTTATGTGAAAAAGAACAACCCAACAATGGGAGAGGTTACCAAAACAAAAAAGAGGAGGCAAACATGTCTTATGCAAACACATAAGAAGGCAAGGAAAGAGGAGACTACTCTTGTGGAAGAGGGTCATTTGGAAGAGGTAGAGGAAGATTCTTCAAACTTCACATGTTTCCAATGTGGATAGGTTGGACATAAGGCCTTTGAATTCCCTCAAATACAACAAGACATTAGCAAGAAGAGTGCAACAAAGAACTTTGCAACACAAGTTGATGAAGAGTGTGAATTCCCCAAAGCAAGTAGAAGAACCCGAAGAGGGAGAGGCATTGATGTTGAATAGAGTTCTTTTGAAACTAGAAAAAGAACAACTGGATCCAAAAGGTGGAGTTTATTTTGAACGATGTGTAAGTCAGGTGACAAGTGTTGTAAGGTAGTTGTGGAAAACAAAAGTACCGATAATTTGGTCTCACATGAGATGGTAGAGAAGCTACAATTATAAAATACAAGACATCCAAATCCTTAACGATTCACTTGATTACAAAACAATCATCAAATTCTAGTAAGTGAACAATGCTTGGTTCAATTTCAGATTGGTAATTATGTTGATAAGGTGTTGTTTGATGTGATGCCCATGGATACTTGTCATGTCCTTTTGGGTAGATCATGGAAATATGATAGACATACTATTTATGATATTTGGGAAAGTATGTATACCATCACAAAGGATGGAAGAGAGTATCATTTCAGTCCATTGAAGGACAAGGAGAAACAAGTGAGAGATAGTTCATTAGTTTGTTTTCATCCTAGTAAACAAGTTGTGATAATGGCAAGTAAGGTTGAGAGCAACCCAATAGTAGTTCATGAGAAGAGGAATTTAAGTGAGGTCAAGGGAAGTGATGAATATTTGGTGTAATAGTTGCACAAGGAATAGAAGAAGAGCAAGGGGCAACCAAATAATTGTAAAATAAGTGAAAAGAGTCTAAGCGAAAAACATAATTTAGCATTGGAACAATATACCCACTTGTATGAGAAGTCTGAAATGGATCTTCGTCATTGGGAAGAACCAAGTGGAGGTGACCACCAAGGTGAGTGTAGATTGCAGTATAAGCAACAGAGGAATGTGACAGAGGGAAGAGGTAAAGAGGTTTTGATCAACGAATAGAAGAAGAACCCAATTGATGAAGAAGAGATTTGGATAAAAAATGAGCACGGGATCACCGTTCGAAGCTTCCAAAAATGTTTATGAGATACAACCTCATGTAACATTTTTGTACCCAGTGTGTTTGATGTCAAAGCATCCAGATACTCCGGTTATCCACATCATTTTCATTCTCAATTTTTTTTTGATGTGTGTAAATTTTGTTGTGGTGTTCAAAAACTTGGTGGTTTCTTTTATTTGTCTAACTAGCATAACCATTTGGAAGTTATTTAAATGATGTCAAATTTCAAGTGCCAAGAAATTCCACGTTGGAGATTAAATTTAAAAGGTAGATTACCAGTATGTATATATAATTTGAACCCCGATATATAGCGCTCCATATTGGGGAATTAATTAGTAAAAGGTGTGGGCTTTGGACTATTCTAATTCCTTATCTTTAACAAGAAACATAAGACAAAATAAATGCCTTTAGAAAGTGTGCATTGGGGAAGGGGAATGTGAATATTTGGCTATGCTAGGAAAGGCAAGTTTAGGCCCCTAAACCAAAAAAAAAGAAGACAACATAAAGGTGTGGAAAAATTGAACTTCATCGATCTCTCTTTTTGGTAGTTAATTTCTGCAAAACACAAAACAATAAAGGGGCATGGTTGAGAGGACAACATAGGAGTTGGAGGTGAAGAAGGAAAATGGCATCGACCCACTTTCTAAGTTAAAAATTTCTACACATAAAAACCAAAAGACGTGTGGCATCTTGAACTTGTGGAAGTTGAGATTTGGTGTTTAAAGATTGCAATGAAAATAGGGGAAGCATTTGCATTTGCATATTTTTTGTTTAAGTATTTTCATTATATAAATTGGACAATAACAATTGAATAACTTAGAGTGATTTTCATACTTGTGATTGTGTAATAGAAATCAGAGTGAGATTCTTTGTTTTTGGTTGAATTGTTGCAACTAATCTCAGTCTGGTAAGACTCAGATTGTTGAACTGCATCAGAAATATTGTAAAGTGGCATGAATCAAAATACAACATTCTCCATACATGTCAATCAACATACATTGGAAAATTTAATAATAAGAGGGCCTTCGATCATCTAAACAATTCGCTACATTTAACATTTGAGGTAAGTAAATTTGCAAGTTATTGTAATTCTAAACTATTAAAAATATGCTCAAACAATAAAATAATATATATCTTTGTTATATCTTGCAAATTCATGGAACCATAAAAAAAGCTAATCCATTTTTAAATCTATTTCATACTTTTTGTCCAAGTTGTAACTATAAATTTGATACATATGGAGCACTTCAATACCAAACTACTTATTGTATTAAATGCAATCAACAAGTTGCATATATTTACTCTCACTACCTTAAAGTGGTTTTGACATTTGACAATAAGAAAACAATAGATTGTTCCATGGACAAATCTATTATTCAACTCTTGCTTCCTCAGTTACTAAACTTTAACCGTGAAGAATATATCGATGATAAATCAGCAAAAAAATCATCCTACGAGATTTTGAAAAAAAAGACAATTCACATTGAATCAAAACAACCTCATAATCAATGCAATATGTGCATTCAAGAATGATCAATAGATCCTATGGCCAAGTATGATTATACTTCACTACCAATTAGCTTAATTAAAGTTTGTTTCTATACTACATTATCTTTTCAAACATTATCACAAAAAATATACCTCATAATGAATTATTATCCATTTAAATATGACAACCACTTAAAGATAGTTATATATTAAATAAACACAATGTCCTCATAGCCACCTTCATACATTTTTTGTAGGAAGCAATGAGTTGCACATATCCAATAGAAAAAGAAAATTGTAGTTGAAAAGATCTTTGTTCTCTTTAAAAGTATGTGGTTTCCCATCTTCAACAGGAAAAATTAGTGTGACATCTTCAACAAGCACAATGAATATGCAATATTTGTAAATGTTATAGGCTTCTCATCTCAGCATAATGACTATAAATTTCAATTATATAATTATCTATTACCACTTCTAATGTATTGACCAAAGTGGTCTATAAATGGAAATTTTATATATTACTTAAAATTATATGCATTTATACTCATATAATTATTATTGCATGAAAAGATCACTACAACTTTAAACCTTTCTTAAAACAAACAACATTTTATATATTCTACCGACAAGAATTGAATGCAATGCGTCTCTTGTTTGTGATGTTTTTATCTTGGTTTAAAATTATGGTTGTGGTTCCAATTTGGGTTAGGATTCCTATGTATAGGATTGATATTCAAAATTTTGGAAATAAATTTAATTATGTGTTTAATTGATTAATTTTTAATTAGTCAACTTATCAATTTAAGTATGAAACATATAAATTGTGACACTACATTATATAAAAGGACAAAGTTCTAATTTATTTTAGACATTCAATTATTCACAAAAATTATTTATATATCATTAAACCATTATCTAACAATCATTGCATAACATATAAGATCATAAAAACAATATAGAAATTCCAATTTTTGTTTGGTATATCTTCCAACTTGTTCAAAATGGTTAAATCAATTCAAGAGTTTGACTAAGGCAATAGATGGGAAGTTAGTCATCTTCCTCTCATAGCATAAAAAGTTCTACTTATGTTATGAGAGCTTTTGATTTTCACTATTATTTTCAAACAACAAAGATAAATTTATCTTTGAAGACCAAAAGTGTAGAGATTGAAGTTGCAATAAAAGTTTAGAACTGCAAATCAAGATTCAAATCCATGGTTGCAAAGATCAATTTTGTAGGAAGTGTGTTGAACCAAAATAAAGTGCATGTCATTTATTACTTTGTTGATGCTTCATAATCTCGAGTTTGAGAGAAAGAACCAAAATTGAATTATTAAGTGTAAGTAACCAAACCTTATCTTGTCACATCCAAAGCTAAGTACCCTAATCTCAATTGTCAATTTTATAAGCATCCTTATGCAGTGTTGTGAGACTCAACTATAATATTTAAAGTAATATATTTTTTAGTGATTGTTTGCATTTCTTTACCCTTGATAATTTAAAAGAAAATTATTTTACATCTTCTAATCTTCAATGATTCCATTAGATCTTACACCCTCTAGGGTTTCGGCTTTAATATTTTAATTTTAATTTTAGTTTTTCATATTTTATGATTTCTATTTTTTATTTGAAAGAGATCTAAATTTCATAATTAATCCATTTATGCTCTTTAGTGATGATTATTTTTCCTTATCCAACGATGATCAATGTATGAGGCAATGATTGTATTTCCATGTGGTTTCCTTATATGATATTTTTCCTAAATTTCCTTGTTAGGTGTGTGCTCCTTATAATGCATATGTAATTTAAAGCCATGAATTTGATGAACTTTAAAATGTTTACACATGCATGTGCTTTGATTAGTTTTTTTTATTTGCATTTGAATGATGTTAAATCATTTTATACTTATTTAATGTTTTATGTTTTACAATATTATGATGTGCTCTTAGATGTTTATTATTTATTGTATTATTGCATATGACCTAGGGTGATCTCATCTTGTGCTTCATTGCTTTATACTTCTACTAATCATTCCTTGTGGGCCCTTAGAGAGTCATCCATGAGCTTTAGTGGTACTAATTCTTTTGTTGTTCCCCCCCTGATGTTCATAATATCTTTGATTCCAAATCTAAGCCACTTGCTTTGCATGTAACACAACCTATAAAAAGTGTTGCTCCTTCTATGAGTTTATCTCCTGCTTATGTTGTAGTGTGTGGTATACCTAATTTATCTAATCTTATTCCTCTAGTATTTCATGTAACATGTAATTCATAAAATTATCATTTAGTTGGCCATACTTATTAAAGAATGGTTAGGGGCCAAAAATTTAAATCAAATTAACCAAGTTTACCACATTTTACTCTAGTCTTTCCTCCTCAAACTAAGTTGATAGAAAAAGCATATAAATATTGTGATTTTATTGATCAAATAAAGCACACTCAAGAAAAAATATTTCATGAGATGTAATACACATGTTCAAATGTATATAGATATAGTTTGAGAAAAGATTTAGAATACATCACCATACCATTTAATATCAATCCTATAGATGTTGCCACAATTTTGGACTACATTAATAATCATGTTCATGATATTTCATTTGGCTCTCATGAGTTGTTTATCCCTTTGGTTATTTCAAGAAAAAAATTCATGTATTATGGTCAACTTTGAGCAAGACAACATTAGAAGGGCTTTAGTGGATCATAGATCAAATTTGAACCTTTGTGGAAAATAATATTTTATTGTAAATATTAATTCAATAAATTTTGAAATTTTAAGTTTTATATATAATGATTTGATAATGTGGGGTGAGAATCACTAGCTATAATTAGTTTGACAGCTACACTTGGACCTCTTACAATTGATATATCATTCCATGTGATGCTTGGTCATTTATTGCTAGGAAATTACTAGGAAGATCAAACCATTTCCTAAATGACCCTTTGAGATGAAACTATGCATATAGGCTTACAAAACAACCATAATTAAAATATCAAAGACATATCATTAGATTACACAAGATATACCCTAAGAAAGCCCTCCATGAAGGAAAAACCCAACCTCCAAAAGAATCCATGCTCAATTTTTTATTAAGAAATAAAAAAAATTAAATATTACAATACTTATATAGTCTACATGAATAAGCTCCTCTAATGCATCCTCCATGTGTACAATAATTTAATGGGTAACCATGCAACCACACATCCCATGCTATGCTTCACATATACACACTAAAAAAGAGCTCAATAGAAATATCAACCAACCTCAAAACACTAAACTTGTGCTTGTTTTTATAGATTCAATATTACAAAAATACTATAGTATTGACAAAAGCATGAGAGCACAAAACAATTAACCTGAAATTTACTTTTTGGTATTAGGTTTTCTCAATATTAAATATTTTTCCAATATGCAACCTAATGGGTCTAGTTATTAGCTCATTTTCTATTACTTTCATACATAATTTCTGACACTTTTAGATATACTTTCTAGACAATACTCCTATATTATACTACCTTTTCATACTTATTATGCAAACTTAAACCTAAAATATAATGATGGAAATATGATTATGACATAATAGTATTGCATGGTTTATATGAAGATATGCATGAAACGTGGATAGAATTCTATGTTTTAATTATGGTAGTTAGTCTTGTATACATGCTTTGTGAAAGAACATTTTTGCAACCGAGGAGGAATTATAGCACGTAGTAGTTTGAAGTTGAACCCGCAAAAAAAGGAAGACTAGGACAACAAAACAAGGGAGTTCCAGATTAAGTTGAATGTGATAATTATTGATTAAAGACATCTGTTGGAGATTGAATGTGCATCATTATAACAAGTTAATAAGCGTTGGAAGAGGAGGACTCCTTCATTGATTGGATTTTGATAAATATTTGTGTGTTTACATGCAATCTTGTTTTATAGAGTTCCAGTCCTATTAGGATTCTTCTTTCTTTTTAGTTATGGTTTGAACAATTTAATCTTAAACATACGCTTTGATATCAAGGAGTGGAAAGTTAATGATTATAGTTAGTTGTTGCTTTGAATAAGACTCCCTTGAGCTTGTATATAGCCGATGGTTGAGTCCTTAGATAAGTTAGTTGGTTTTTAGTTTTTCATTATCATTTATTTTTCAGTTTCAAGACATGATGAATATTTAGAATGATTCAATACAATATATGAGAATATCTTATGCAATCTTTCATGATATGCAATGAATGAAGTCAATTTCACTATATGCATAGAATCTGTTAATTAGATTTGATTTCAGTTAAATGAAAACATCCACTTGAGCAGGCCACTCAAGGTAACTATTCTTCACTTCATTTTCTAGTTGTTTATTTATGTTTAATTGCTATTTCCTATTTATCATTGCTTCATGAACTAATTGCAAGTTAAACTAGAATCTCATACTTTGATTATTGATAATGAATATTCATGAGTGTGCATGTAATGGTTAACAAATAGTACTCCAGAGTTTAAATTAGTTGAGTTGTTAGTTTTGATTAGTTTTTAGTTGATATAGTGAGCTTTTATTTACAACAGTTAAATTACAATCTAAGTTGTAGGTACTTGTAGCCATTAGTTCTAATTTGTTTCTTTCATTGTTATGCAATTTTGTGACTTTCAACAATTAGAATAACTTTAATAAGATAACTTAGGAAGTTTCAAGTCTATGAAGGCATATACAATGTTGCACCATCACAAGTTTACAAACCCTAAGTTGGCATTTTAATGCAGTGTTTGCAATGTTGAGTGGACTATTCAGTTAGCTAAACCTCTAAATTGTGTAGGTTATACCAAGTTTACAATACATTAGTTTAGACTCTACATTTTTGGTGTCGTTGTCAAGGATGGTGCTATCTTCATATGCTTTTTTTTTTTTTAAACTTTCATAGTTTACATTATTTTTTTAACATTAGGATTGTTAGAATTAATCTTTTCAACACCAAAAGATACACTAACATTGTGTAGGATCGATGCTTTATAAAGCCATATTTCATGTATGCGGAGGAAAAGATATTATTTGGGTAGATTCCTTCCCTCTACATTCCAAGAAGCCATAGTAGAAATTGGTGAGCCCAGTACTCAAAGCGAGGGTAATACTGAAGAAGAAACTTTCCTATCACCAACATCTACTACACTTACAAAGGGAAAATATCGCACCATGGGTGATGCTTTGGATGATGATCCTGAACTTGCAACACTTGAGTTCCCAATTATTAATCAAGAAAGGGCTACAGTGCTGAAAAACATCCCTCCTTCAGCCTTACCAATCTTTTATGGGTTAATCATTAATGACCCAGATACATTTTTGTTTGAATTTGGTGTCCTGTGCAGAAGTTATAACTATACTTATAATTCTCATAGGCTCAAAATCTTCACTGCAACTCTAAAATATGTCACCCTAAGATGGTTCATGCAGTTAGGCAGGGATGTTGTCCCTAATTGGGACACTATGAAGATATTGTTCTTAGAAAAGTAGGGGTCTTGATAGGAGGAAAGATGACATTTTTAGAATGTCACAAAAGGAAGATGAACCACTAGAAGATTATGTGGAGAGGTTTCAATTTTCTTTGAAGAAAAAACCCCAGAACAAGTTGTCTGAGAGTCCCTCAAGCTAGTATTTTTTAGGGGAGTCAATGATGACTGTATGGATGCCCTAAACCTCTTTAGACAAATAGATACCTCTTAGATACCATTTCAATACATTTTTAAGGTATGTAGGAAATATTCTAGGACCTTCACTAAAAGACCAAGAGGAGATAGGACATCCACTATTGGTAAATCATCTACAAGGGTTTCAAAGATAGAGTTAAGTAACCTGTTGTCCAACATGAAGGAGGACATTATCAGCCACTTAGAAACTCAATTGGATACTCTCCACATCAAGAATAATCAAGAAGCTAAGACCATGCTCACTGAATACTATCCAAGTTGTAGGCAAAGAAAAGAAGATTGTAAATGCAAGAGGGTGGCTATTATCCAACAAGATAAAGTTGAGAAACCTGATTTTCATCCAACTGAAGGAGATGATGGAAAAATATTTTATATATCTCAAAGGAGGCCATGGAAACAAATAAATTTATGCCACAAAACCCCCTCAACTTTAATTCATCATTTCCTATTGGGAATTAAAAAAAAATTCTTGGAACTCTTAGCCCTAGTCAACAAATCAAAATCAATGGAAAAAGCCTCAATAATGGCTATAGACCCAAAAAAATTGGAACCAGTAGTAGCCAAATCCTTGGCCATAAAAAAAATTCCAAAGTTCCAATTATAACCCCCAATGGCCAACACAACAGAATCAGTGGTAGCCTTAGTGGCAAAAAAGGTCAATAGTGGCAACAACAAAACATGAACTATCAGCAACCTATGCTTCCACCTCCACAACAATAGCACCTTATTATGCCTCCATAAAATCTTGCATCTCGGCCACCAATACCTGCCCAAATTGCACTTAACCGTAACAAAAATCCTATTCAACAAGCTTATACTAATGAAGCTATGCAATACCCCACTTATGGGGTAGAGGTGAGTGATGTCCACCTCAAATTAGGAAAAAAACTTGCTAGGCCTTCATCCCTTGAAATTACTGAGATGGAGGATAAGGAAACTAAAGTTGAAGCTTTAGAAAAAACACCTTTAAAACTTGATTCAAATCAGGTGCACCAAACTACCTCAATTCCTAAGCCTCCTTTTCTTGAACACCTAGCTATTCAAAAGCATTACACATAGGCTAAGATAGACCTCTTGGGTCAATTAAAATATGTGAGAATCAAGATTCCACTCATCCAAGCTACAAATACATCCCTATCTATACTAAAACTGTGAAAGACCTATGTCTTAAGAAACCAGGAAGGAAAAGGAAGGATCCACAGATAGTTCATGTCCTTGGAAACCTTGCACATATCATGTTAGGAACATAATTGTCCCTAAGTATGCAGATCCTGGTAGTACAGTAGTGGATGTCAAGATTAATGGGACCCTTATTAAGAACTTTGATATACTTAGGGGCAATAATCAATGTTATGACCAAAGAAATAATGTAGTTACTTAAGTTAGCCAACCTTAGACCCACACAAACTGTTCTACCAGCTAGTTGATAGGTCAACAGTCAAGCCTGAAGGAATCATTGAAGACTTGGTTATTGTAATATATTTCTGAGAATATCTTGTTGATTTTATAGTTTTACCACCAAAGGTTAATCTTGCAGGCTACCCACTAATCCTAGGCAGACCCTGGTTAGCTACAACCGATGCATTTATAGGTTTTAGGTTTGGAAATATAATAATATCCAATGGGACAATAACCAAGAAATTGGTACTCTATCCTCCAACCCAACTTATATTAGACTTGAGAAAACTATCTGGCCCACTTTGGATGAGGAAGATAACTATTCTCTGTAGGCGTTGATGACCATAGAACACAACCCTTTATTAAATGATCAAGAATGAAGATGATATTATTACTCACATAATCCAGAATGACTGTGGCAGGAGCCCACAGCAACAAGATTGTCTCGCATGACTACAAGACCCCTTGAAAAGTATTATACCCACCAATTCCTTAGAAAAAATATCTTATATCTTTCATTCCTTACTACCACAGCGGTGTGTACCAATCATTCCAAGCCATGACCTCTCATCTGTGCAAGAATTCTCTAAGGAATTATAATTCATGCTAGGAAAAATGTTGAACATAAACAATGCCTTGACTGAAGAACAAAAGAATTCCCTGCACACAATGTTGTAGGCACACTCAACATCAAATGCATGGGATTACCATGATATGAAATGAATATATCTCGACTTATGTATGCACAAGATTTATATCAATTATGGTTATAAACCCATTCAACAACCTCAGAGACATATGAACCCTACTTCGACAGACAATCAAAGTTGAACTTCAAAAGCTTCTTGATGCAGGTTTTATCTATCCCATATCTAACAGTGAATGGGTCTCACCTTTGGTAATTTTTCCTAAGAAAGGTAGAAAGTGGAGAGTCTGCATAGATTACAAGGAACTAAATACATCCACCAGGAAAGACCACTTTACATTGCCCTTCATAGATCAAGTGCTTTATTCTCTATCTGGAAAGATGTACTTTTCATTCTTAGATGGTTTTACAACTTGTTAGTGAATGAATTGGCTCATGATAAATATGCTCAAAATAAATGACTCACAACCCTATTTAGCACTAGTATCAATCCACTAACAGCTATGAAATAACATGATTGCATTTGTGAAATTTCTCTAAATTTTTGAGGTACAACTCCCTTGAGTGATATGCAATGAATTTAACTAAACTAAATAAACATGGGTATGCTTATAACTAGAAAGCAGGAAAAGCAACAAACGCTAGTTCATAAATATGAAACGAACATGAATGTGTAAACAACAACCATAAATGATCAACACAAAGGTTGAAAATACCTATGACTATCTCATAAAAAGAAATAAGATCATATTGTAATAAATGGACACCACAAAGCTCATCTCACAAAGAAGACACAACTCTATCACACGTGTAACACAAAGATTCAATGTACTAAGCATCACATTAAATCCACAACTCAAAGATTATGAAATATTACAGCATCAAATAAATGACCAAATCCCTCTCAAAAATACCATAAAGTGTATCTCTGGAGGACCCACCCTTACTCCTCCATTTTCTTAATATATAGTAAACCAACTTCACCAAATGGTTGCTAAAGCCATTACTAATTTGGTGGTCTTCTCGTTTCTTCACCGTCTCTTGGAAACTATTGGGATCATCCAAAATAATTATTCTAGCAAATGAAAGGGCATCGAGCAAGAAAAATGATCTTGTTTTCACCAACGGTCGTTGAATAAGCTTTCACACAAATGAATAATTAATGGAGCCTTAAGAGAAAATTATATGATAGCACATGTATACTGCCAACTAAGGATGTGATTAAATGGTGGTTTTAAATCATCCATTAATTCAAGCCAAGCTATCATCCCACCAAATCTAAGAGAAAAGTGCCAAAGTCCAACCAACCTTCTATAAATTCAACCAGCATCATCGCTCTTCGTCATTCAAAAGCATCCAACATGGTGAGAACTCCAAGTGATGTTGATTTTTCAAATTATTTCATTGTTCTAGAGGAGATTGAATGTAATCTACTATTTAGGCATTTGTCAGATCAACTAAAGGAAGTCTTTATGATTCAAAGCGAGGTGGATGAAGATTTGCTTCACAGTATCCTAGGTGAAGCATTTCTGAGCCAGGCACATGTACACACTACCACTATGTCAGAGTGTTTCGTGTACATGGTCATCAGGACCTCTCGTTGCCACGACTGGGGTGTAAGAGCATTGGAATGTCTGGTGAGACCAGAATTCCATCATTGTGTCAATATAGCTATCATTGGACTCAATCACTATCCTCAAAGTGGACTAGTAGGCAATGCCATTCATATAGCATCAAATCTTTAGAATGAAATAGTGGAGGAAGCAGTCACTCTTCTTCGTGCGGGAATTGTGAGGAATGATACGAGACTCTTTGCTCAATTCCTGCAATCACATGATAACTTGTTGTCCCTGTTGGAAAGAGACACTGCACAAGTCATCTAGTATTGTCATTGATGGCAACCCTAGTTAGTAATCCCATCCACATCTTGATAATTTCTTATACCAAAAGTCAGATTGAACATATATGTTATCTGTCAAAGCTAAAATAGGGTATCCGATAGAGTAGTGTAAATTGGCTTATATGTAAATTTTTGTTATCATTTTATGTCGTGGATCTCAAGGAAGATATTTTTATGTATAAAATATCATATCTATGAATCATCAAGGTTTGTATTGATTGGTGTGCAAGTTAGAAGATTCGATGTATTGATTTTCAGTCCAACAGTGCAAAAAGGCCGACTAAATGAGTATAACATGTTGTGGATCTTCGAGACATAATTATTTATGGTGTTTCATGTTCAAGACATATTATTTTGGGTCATCACTATGTTTTGGTCAACATTGGTTGATTCGCATTGTCAATTGTCCATGGATTTGAGCCGACAGTTTGTATATGTTTTATATTTTGTTTAAGCCAACATATAGTTGTTATAATCTCTAGTGGTGGATATATATAAGTGATCATTCATATCATTTTGATATATTTTTTCATGTGATGTGAAATTTACAAGGAATATAGATCAATTGTGTGTAGTTTCATTTGAGCAAAACAAATATTTGTGATCCAAATTAGAGCAAACAGAGTCTCATGAGCATAAGCAAATAAAATGTGAAGAATGTGAATAATGTGCTTAACAGAAACTATACTAGGCATTAGCAAATGCTAATTCATAGTTCATCTACTCTAGTAGTTTTCTAGAAGTGACTGTAAGATAGTGAGTCTTATTTTGGGAATAAATCCTTATGTATTTGATCAGTGAGCTCTAGGCAGTGCGCCTAAATGCATGTGCATTCCTTTTGTAAACACTTATATTGAGTATACTCAAATTATGGATTGACCTCCGTTGTGGTTTTCCCCCTAATAGGTTTTCCACATAAAAATCCTTGTGTTATGGTGTTGTGGTTGCTTATCTTGTGTTCTTGCATCTTTCTTTTGGTTCAATGTTATAAGTGGTTTAAAGATCAAGTTAATAAAGTTAGATTTTGTAGAACACTGATTCGGCCCCCCTCTCAGTGTTCCTTGATTCCAACAATCCCATGCTTAGGTTGAGCGCCTCTAGATTGTGATTGTGGGCATCTAGGTTTTGATGTTCTACCTGTGTGTCTAAACAAGAATGTCTCCTTTTATCTTTTGTTATCGATACTAGCTTTTGTATTCAAATCAACCAATTTTGTAGTGTTGATGCAATGTATACACATATTTATATATAAATAAAAGAATCCTTTGTTATCTTTGTGTCACTGTATGCATGGCCTTATTTTATTCTTGTTCATATTATATATGAAAATGTTAATTTATTTCTCTTCATAATGCAATGGTTTTATGAATTAAACTCATTGTAGTTCCATTAATCACTAAAAAGCTTTTGGGTGGCAAAACGAGTAGTTCGTGTAACCTCATAAAATACCGCCTAGGTTCTAAACAATTAAAAGAATATTTCCCATAGATATAATTTATGAGGTAAGCTACTAGATAACTTATGACATATGACAACTCATCATGTGGGTTATTCACATACATATAGCCCCCTTTTAAGGCAATGGTGAGTTAGGATAAATTCATAAAACACCACCTAGCCAAATAAATAACAATACATGTAGTAAAGAGGGTGGTTAGGGAAACTAATGAAAATCCTGCTTGAGTTTGATATGTACAACAAAACACTTCCTAAGCATGAATTTAAATGAAAAAGGCTAAGGCACAAAAGGAAAGATAGTTGAAAAAGGGGAGGGTCACATTTATGAGTAACAGTGGCTCTAAATAGGGACAAGGACTATAAAGGACACAAAGAACCCAGAATGTATGATCATTCCTTTCCATTGGACATGAAGTCAAAATGAGAGGGATGCTAAAACCAAACAATAAACAAAAAAACATCAAACCAAAATTGGTTATTTATAAGGTAGGAAAAACCTGCGGGAGGGGAAAAAGAAAGTAAAACTCATACGAACCCACAAACCGGCTGAGAGAAGAATGACCTTTCCCTAAAAAGGCCCACCTTGGCATAGAGCCTTTGAATCAAGTTGAAGAATAAGAATTCCCTGATGTAAATATAGAGGATTCCACAAATGTTGCCAAACAATCCTCCAAAAATCCATTCTTCATAAAAAAAATCATCCTTTTTCCATCTTGTTGATACTAGACCATCCTTTATTAACCACTTTTCATAGTCAAGGCTCATCAATCCAAGAATATCTAATTTTGACACAAAATTATGAGTTCTAAATTCCTCCCTAACATTCCTCCTTATTTTGAAAAATCATCATCGGAAAAAAATATATTTTTTAACTTCATCACACCTTTCTTCTATCAAGTTAGTTTCATGAGAGATGATTACCTTTATAGATTGAGACAAAGTGGAAACCTCTAATTGTGCATCAATCTGGAAATTATCACCTTCCTTCAATAAAGGACTAGTAGTTCCCCCAACGTCTCCTTGATCATGACCATTTTCAACCGTTTATAAACAATATTCAACCTCAGACATAGATTGATCAATGATCAAATTTGTAAAGAGAGGATTATCATATACTTCAAATTCATCAAAATGGAAAAGAGGATTAGGATTAATTGACCATTTCATCTTTTCTTGGGAAGTACCATATGTGAGATCTCCATTTTCCTCCAAATGAAAGCATGTAGTCTCATTCACCACCTCTTCAAAGGAGAAAACTTTGTATTTAGGGACAGAAAGGGAATTTGACATTGGATCCTTTGAATCAGCCTCAAAAGACAGAAAGGGAATTTGACATTGGATCCTTTGAATCAGCCTCAAAAGAGAAAGACTTATTCTTGAAGGGAGAGATTATCAATGTTTTATTTTGTTTTGTATCATATTCATCATCACTAGATGAACTAAGATCACCTTCAACCTCAAATGAGGTGTATAAATTGAAGGCCTGATCATTGCAATGTTGGTCTCATTCTTCGTTAAACTATTGGATGTTACCAAAAATTGTTAGATTAATATCTTTAGCAGTTGAGTGAGGAGATTTTACCTCTTCATGAAATTTAATCAAGAATTTGTGGGATAGCTTACAACTGACTTCATGCTTTGTGTCGATACTTGGTTTCCACTTTCCCATAGTTATAAAATCATCCTCCACACTTATCGCTTCCAATTGAGCTCTTTCAATTCCTTGAATTTTATCCCTTTTGAGGATCAATTGAATATTAGGATCCAAAGCATAAATAAATATATGAAACTAGATCTCCTCATTGGCCCTTATTGGAATAGGAATTCGTTGAAGCAACTGATTGAAACGGTATACAAAATCCCTCATTGTTTCTACCCTATCCTTCATGATGTGAAAAAATAGTCCCAGGGTGGTTGCAATATTGACTGGAATTTTCTAATGTTGGAGAAGCTTTGTTTTAAGGATATTTCATCTTGTAATGCTTCCCTTTACAAGTCCCCTATGCCATTTTTTTGCCTTCTCAATTAAACTGTTGATAAATATTCTCACAAAAACATCTTCTTCTTGAATTCCCAAAAGTCCACTTATTGTAGTCATATCCAGGATGTGTTCTTAAGGGTCTTGTGCATCTTGACTAGAAAATTTGGGAAACCATTTTTGGGAACCATTGGGTAAGTCATGATACTGTGACAAGGTAAGAGGGATAACGTGATTACACCAAAGATTCAAGGCCATGGATGATTAGAGTCGCCAACTCACAAGGGAGTAAAAGATGGGAAAGAAAATTTTGAGTTAATTTTTGGGTGGTGGATGAGCTAGAGGTGGATCCCGAGGTTGAGGAAGGGGTGGACCTTGTGGATGATGGAACAGATGATGAGGTTGATGATGAGGAGGGTTTTCATAGTAAAATACCAAACTCAAAGGACATTCAACTACAGGTACAGGTGGGCATTGATCCAACTCTTCCTCTTCTTCTAAGGAAAAATTTGCTCACATATAATCTGTTGTGTTTCTCTTGTATCTCCAAGCAAATGTATTCAATTCTAAGACAATGTCTTCTTGTTCTGATCCAATCCAATCTAAATTTGGCTGTAAAACAAGAAACGCATCATTATGAGGAATTACCATCTTGCCACATGACGTGATAGGCGTTGTCAAATGTTTTCAATCAATTCGATTTTTTTTTCTCTTTTCCTCTTTCCCCAATAGAGTCACCAAAAATTTGTGAGTGAGTGAATTGGCTCATGATAAATATGCTCAAAAAATGACTCACAACCTTGTTTAGGATTAGTATCAATTTGCTAAAAACTTTGAAAGACCATGATTGCATGTGTGACTGTAGAGCCAGAAAAATGTATGATTCTATGGAGTAAGAACCACCATTTCAGCTCACATCAATAGAGCCATTCCAATTAAAAGAAAAACTAGAAATACAAATCTAAACTATAGAAACAAAACAATGCTTTTAAAAGAAATCAATCTCCATTGTCTCCCTATCACCAAGATCTTTGTTTATGCATTTGCTCACAAATTTACAAACTCATATCATCTTTGCATCTTGATTGCATTTCTCATTCATCATAGCCTCTTTATTGCATTTTGTGTTCATAAAATCTCAAAGCAAATGCATAAACAAAGATCTTGGTGTTAGGGAGACAATGGAGATTGATTTATTTTAAAAGCATTGTTTTGTTTATATATTTTAGATTTGTATTTCTAGTTTTGCTTTTAATTAGAATGGATCTATTGATGTGAGCTGAAATGGTGGTCCTTTCCAACCTTGGGATTTGTGCTTGTATTGAAAAAATAAAAATAAAACACTTTTACAATTGAAAACAAACTCAAAAACACTTTGTTTGCTATGTCTTGCGTGTGTGTTCAAAAATAGACCTCAAACAAACATCACACCTAGTAACTTGCAACATCTCAAACTTTGCAAACCTCAAAGGGTCCAACAACACAAACATACAACACGAACCTATCACTTGGATTTCTTTAGGTCATCATCCTTCAGTTTTGACCTTTCAATCCTTGCATTTCACCTAGTCCTTGCATTCCATCTAGACAATGCATTTCACCTAGACCATGCATTTCACCTAGCCCTTGCATATTCATGATCCTTACATATTCATATCCCCTTCATCATATTCCTTGCATATAGATAACACTCCACCTAGTTCTTGCATGTTCAACCCCCTTGCATATCAAGACCATCTCACCTAACCTTTTCATGTTCCAAGAATTTAGTCCTTTCATATTCATCATCAATCAAACTAAACCTTAGCTTGCACTTAGGCTACTCTTCCTAGGTCTTGAAATCAAACCATTGGCTATCTATCACCCGCATCACTTGAGGTTCATCATCCTTGAGTTAGGGAACATACCATTATCCTTGAGTAGGGAAATCCTTTTGGATTCCATCATCTCCTACATACCCTCTCTTGATCATTGGTCCTTGTGTCTATCCATCATAACACAAGTAAAGCCTTTACATCATAACCAACTTTTGACCTAGAGTTGCCTTTGATCTCTTGCATTCTTAGCTTGTCATACCATACCTTACCACTTCCATATCTCATCTTAAAATCATATAATTTTCATTGCATCCTAGTCTTAGGTCTCATACATTACCCTGGATTGAAAATTAAAACAACCACCTATGACCCCTAGAACAAGAGAAAAAATGTTTCAAGATGAAGGGAACTCTTGTGGAAGAGACTTTGATGGGGAAGATAACATTAGTGTTGCATCTAGAGAAACAAATGAAACTGATGATGAAGAAATAACTAAATCTAATATAGAAGGAGCACTTAAGGATCATAGATTCACTAAACTTCTTACAGAGGTAGTCAAACGTAACCCACAACAATACTTCAAAGCCCTTGTTGATGAAGGAATCAAAATGCCTCCTGATTTTGACATGTCACTGCTCACGATGAATGACCAACCTGAATCTAGTGAATCTAAACATCCCAAAATAAACAATGATGGTAGAATCAAATATCATAGACCCTTTTATCTACAACCAGGTTACAAGCAATCTTCAAAGACCTCAAAACCCACACCTACAAATGATCCTATTTTGGATGAGCTTAGAACATTGAGACAAGAATTGGACACTCTTAAGAACTGTAAAGCATCATCTCATAAGTTCTCCATCGAAGACATATGTCCTTATCCCTTTGATCCAAGCATACCAATGCCACCTTTTCCTAACCATTGGGACATACCAAAACTTGACAAATATAATGGAAAAGGGGATCCTAAACATCGCTTAAGACAATTTGGTGCTACTACCATGGAATTTTAAGTTGATGAAACATACCTTATGAGATTATTCCCCCGCAATCTAGGAGGAGAAGCTATGGAATGGTTTTCACAATTACCCCCGACCATCAAATCCTTTCAAGAATTGGCTGATAAATTTGTCTCCAATTATAGTTTCAATTGTGACTTTAAAGTGACCATGACAAACCTTTTCAACACCAAACAAAAACCAGGTGAATCTTTTGTGTCATTTTTACAAAGATGGAGACATTTAACAAAATGATTACCTTATGTCATTCCTGATCAAAAATTGGTTGACCTCTTTTGTTGAAATTTGAACAAAGAAATTAGAAGGGAACTTCGCCTCAAATGCTTGGATTCCTTTGATGATGCCATAGAAATGGGATTCCGAATTGAACAAACTCTCATTGATGATGGAACCATAAAACTTAATAATGACAGTTGTCAAAAATCAAATTCAAACAACAAGACACCTTTTTGGGTAAAGAACAAGAATGTAGTCAATGACGGAGTTGCTGATGCAAAAACAACTAAAACATCATCACCTTTTTATAATCTCAAAGGTTCATCTTCAGATAAAGGAAAAGAAAAACAGAGAAGTTTTCCTAAACAAAATTTTACACCATTGGGACAATCACTAGAATCCGCATTAAAAGAACTTCTTGAAATCAATATTATAACGCTACTTGAAATAAAGGAATATAATCCACAAGTCAAACCCCCATGGTGGAATGAGAATCACTTTTGTGACTATCATAGACATAAAGGACATAAGACTAATAGTTGCAATAAACTTTGACATCTAATATAGTACCTTATTGATGATGGTAAGATAGTGGTTGATAGACAAACTCCTTCAGGTAACTCTAATCACGAGGTGTTTCAGAACCCTTTCCCTAAGCATGACAAGTATAAAGGAAAGGCCCTTGAATCTGGTGATGGTTTGAACTATACTTCTACTAAATATGACTATACCATACATAACATCAGTGAGGTTGATAATCATGTAAACACTTTCATTATAAAAGGAAAAGAACTTGATTGCAAGGTTACTACCCGCAAAGGCACAGTCGCCCTTAAAGGTCTTAATTCAAAACCCGCTACACCAGCTTCACAATATAACCTCATAGAGCATTTAGGGAAAACCCCTGAACAAATTTCCATACTTGAGTTGCTATGCCTATCTCCTGAGCATAGAGCTATTCTAGATAAAGCGCTTGTTATTGCTACAGTGCCTATGAACCTACATGTAGACCAATTCCAAGCTATGGTGAGACATATCACCTCACCTTACACTGTCACTTTTACTGAAAATGATGATTCATCCCCTCGACAACCGCATAATGCAGCTTTACACATTGACATCCTTATCAATAATGCCAAGATCAAGCGAGTTCTAATAGATGGAGGAGCAGGACTTAATATTTGTTCCCAAGAATTGATCACAAAATTGGGGTTTTCTGAAAGTGCAGTTGATCCAAGGAAGAGGATTACCATAAAGGAATATGATGAAGAGGAACACTCGTCTAAAGGAACAGTTACTCTACCAATTAGACTTGGCCCCGTGGTAAAGGATGTGGTTTTCTAGGTCCTTGATCTCCCACTAACCTATAATATCCTCCTTGGAAGACCTTGGATT
The DNA here is from genome assembly GCA_007115665.2 of Sequoiadendron giganteum. NCBI lineage: Eukaryota > Viridiplantae > Streptophyta > Pinopsida > Cupressales > Cupressaceae > Sequoiadendron > Sequoiadendron giganteum. The sequence continues at coordinate 30,330,705 of CM021105.1, read as the reverse complement.
CATGCAACGCAAGCAGTACCTTCTATGTACCACTAGTGCATTAAATTCCCACGCAATGGTTTTGAAATCACAATACAAGGAGATCCCGACCCTTTCATGTATTTCCATAATCTAAGCCCTAAAACTAAAATCACAATCCCAAGCAATCGTGAAGCACCTCCTTCTCAAGCATATGTTGATCCTGAGTCCTTAAAAGCATCCATTTCATTTATCACACCATGAAACCCCAAGGTCTAAATCCATGATATGGGATGTGGAGAATATCGTATGAATAATTTACCACCAAAAGAGATTGCTAATGTCGTCAAGGAGGGTCAAAATTCCAACAATGATATCAAGACATCTATAGAAGGAACACAAAAAGATGAGCATGCTTGGATTGAAACCTTTTGGGATCCTGATGATACACCTACATTTGCCATATTTGATTCCACTCGATCTTTTCATATGTATGATAACCCCATGTTTAACCAGGATATCTTTGATAACCCACTCTTTGATCATGACCCTACCAAGGATATACAATCATCATCCTTTCATCCCACCTGCCCTAGGCTAGGATATGAATCTCCTATTGTCACATCTACTAAGACATCTTTCCAAGTCATTAAGGATGTGCAAGCTTTCTTTGACGTTAGCAGTACTGAAAAGGATAGTCCCAAAGACTTCGTTGATGGCATCACCACTCCCATTTTCCCACTAAACATTCCTATCACTCCATCCCCCTCAACCAACTCACCCACATCCATCCACCTTGTAGACATGGATCAGCAAGCATCACCCAAAGAAAATAAAAAAGGATGCAATTCAAGAATCAAAGGTAAAAATGCCTTTTTCAAATGGAGATCTAGAATCAAAAGAAAGATCAAGAAAAGTCCTTTAGCCAAAATAAAAATCTATTGGACAAATCCAAAACAAAAGAAGATCAAGACAAGTCCCCTAGCCAAAATAAAAATCTATTGGACAAAGCAAAAATAAAATTCAAAAGTGAAAGCAAGAAAAATTTGATCTCCAATTATGCCTCTCCATCAAAAATCATTGGGGGCGTCTATCAAGGAAGAAAATCAAAAAAGGAACTTGTTGATCCAAGGTCTCAATCCACATCACTCTCACTCATACCATATATTCCATTTCACCCATCCATGTTCACATATCTGGCATATCACACCCTCGGTGATGTCTTTCAATGTACCTTTGATGATGACCCCTTCACGTATTCTAGCTCATCGGTTGCCCAAGCTCATTTTTGGTTGAATCTTGATGGCCCACGTAGTGTGCACATTAGGGATCCTACCATAGTCTCTTTCATCTACCACATCTATCGTCCTTCATATTTTCCACTCGTTCTCCTCATCTCGATCGGGTACTTTCATCCAACACGGTCATCCACACAGGATTGAGGCATCGTCAAGGCAGTCTATGGATCTGGAATCTATCAATTATATACCTAGCTTTAGAGAGCTAGGAAAAAATCTTGAAAAAATACAAAAAAATGGAAAAAAGTCCTAACAAAAAAGACAAAAATGAAAAAGTAAAGAGAAATCAATTCGTTCAATGGTGAAAACCACTTCGGTGGCACCTTGAGCAAGTACCATGGTGAAAACCAAGAAATTGGCGCCATGTGTAGAGGCTTTTCTCCTCTTTCCTTTGGAGCTCTACTTGATCTTTTCATCCCATTTTTCATTCACCCTCCACTTCATCACACTCACCATGGCTTGTAAATTGTTCGATAGTCCCCTCACTTGCTCGCTTTGTCATGCATACTAGATTGGTCCTATTCCTCACTCGAGCATTTCCTTAACCTTAGCCATGGGTTAGGATATTCAACATCTCATGGTCAGAGAAACTGCCCTCTTTGTATGTCTTCTCGCTTGAGATCCATCTCTTTCCATCATAAAATGTCCTAAAAAAATCATAAAGTGTCCTGAAAAAATCCAAAAAAATCATAAAGTGTCCTAAAAAAGACCATAAAAATCATAAAGTGTCTTGAAAAAATCCATAAAAATCATAAAGTGTCCTGAAAAAATCCATAAAAATCATAAAGTGCCCTGAAAAAAAATATCCATAAAAATGATAAAATGCCCTGAAAAAATCCATAAAAATCATAAAATGTCCTAAAAAAATCCATAAAAAAATCATAAAGTGTTTTGAAAAAATCCAAAAAAATCAAATATCCCATAAACCCAAAAAAATCAAATATTCCAAAAATCCAAAAAAATCAAATAACTTCAAAAATCCCTCAACAATGACACTTTCAGCTCACCACATAGCTTTGAACTTCAGCAAAATCAAAACGCATCACGACTGACAATAAGAAAAAAACATACCTACCAATCCATCCTGCAAATCCAATCAAAAGCGTACAACCGTACCAAGAATTAGTTCTATATCGAGGCATGATGCATGTTTGTTTGTTTAACTTTGATTGTTTTATGATTTTATCTTTGGTGGCATGTCTCTTAGCTTCTCCAGGATGTTTGGGACTAGAGTGGCGATGGTGGGGCATGTTCACTTGTTTGTTGTTTGTGGATTGTTTCTTATTCATAGGACAACTCGTCTTAAGACATGGTTATCTAAAACCATTAAGGACCTATGATTCTAGTATGGATGAGTGCATTCCTTGTCTGATAGTGTATTCCATGCAATAAGTATTCAGGTCATCTAGGGTCCTTATACTTAGATGCTTATACTCATTACTAAATAAAAACGCAAACAGTATTTAGGTCGTCTAGATGTTCATATTATCTAGATGCTTATACTGATTTGTGACATAATAAGCTTGATGATGATAAAAGAACTTAAAAGGAACAAGAGGCTTCATCACCTTCATTTTCTCCCACCTTGCATCTTCCATTTCTGGCATTTCATTTTCTTCATCTTTCTTGTCGCAGAGAAATCAATCAACTTGCATCTCAAAATCTCATGTCCCCTTAGTCAATCAATCAATCATTCTATCAACTTGTCTTGTGCTTGCATCAATCTCAATCAGCTTCATCAGCTCATCAACCCAGCTATATTGATCATTTCCATCAATTGTTCAGTTACGCATATCAATTGTGCATTTCCATCAAATGTACTTCACTACTTTATCACTTACGCAATATCAAGTATCTAATCATTTTCTTGACATCTATCGAGAGATTAATCTTCTTACAATCTGTCTGATCAATCTCTCGAGGGGGCATATCACTCTTATCATATTCCTTACCAGGATATATTTGGGGCATGTATCAGTTGATCACTCTTCTTTTCTTTGAAACAATCGACAAGTTGCATTGTCTCAAAGAGGGGCAAAATGTAGACACTCAAATTTGTCCTCGCAATCATCACATTATTCATCTATTGATTAAAATTATCAATTCATTCAATAATTTCTTCTATTCATGCATTTCATCAAATCATTAAATCATCTCATTATCGTTTGCATCCATCACATTATCATTTTGAACTATCATTCATTATCATAATAAATTCATTATCATAATCATTCATTGACATTTCATAATAAAACTATATTATCATTTAAATCACATCGCTTGCATATATCTTCCACCTCATATTGCATTTCGTTAAATCATTACATCACTAAAATATTATCACCACATGATCATTCATAATCCATTTGCATAATAAGTTATAAACATCATTTCCATATTAAATCAATTATCATTATCATCCCTTTCCTTCATTCATCATACTCCTCACTTCTTCAAGTGGTTGGGGCATCATCTTTTTTTCATCTATCCATACCTTAGCTTCTTTGAAATGATGTTATTCGACATAAATTTCACCATCTCGAACATCATCTCAAAGAGGGGAAAAATGTAGACAACCAAAAATTTCCATGTCATCATATTACCTAGTCGATACATGACCTTGTAAGACATTTTGTAATATTTTATCCTAGGTCATTACATTATCCCACTTATCCCATTTATTCCACTTAATCACCTTCCCAATTAATTAAATAAGTCTCATTTATTTAATTAATTCCCCCTTCACATGTCTCAAAATAATTCAAATTAAATGTTTGAATTAATCCCTCACTTATTGTCACATTGCAACATGTGTCACATGACTACAACTCTTCACATGCATAAATAATTTAAATAATTTTATTATTTAAATTATGAGATTCCCACTCACATCCTATTTTTACCCCCATTCAATGTGCATCATAGGCATCTTTTCCTTCAAAATAAATAATAGAATCCCACTATTCCCTCATATCTTAATTTTAGCCTCATGTCATAACCCACTTAATGTGCGTCATAGGCACTAAAATAAACTTTTAATCCTAGCCATACATATCACAAATTTGACTTTCAATCTTGGCCATCAAATCGAATCAGCCTTCTCCTATAAATCAAGCCTTTCATAGGCCATTTAGGGATCTTCTTCTAGCATCCTCACTCTGCCAAAATTTCTCCTTATCTATCTATCTATTTTTCTTCTATTATATTCATCTTATCGTTATGCTGCGAAAATGAGCAATCAACATATCAAATCATTCAATCCTTTGAAATATTGCATTCTCATGCAGGTGGAGAAGAGCAATGGAGATAAATCAAATCTAGCTTGGAGATCGGTTTGCTTTGCTTTCTTGTTTTGATTTTCATACTAGTGTGTGCTCTATTGTGCTTGTTAGGGTTTTCATATCTTGTTGTTTTAGTTTTATATCTGATTTTCCCTAACTACAGTGACATTTCTCTAAATTTTGGAGGTACATCTCCCTCGAGTGATATGCAATGAATTTAACTAAACTAAATAAACACAAATATGCTTTTAACCAGAAAGTAGGAAAGGCAATAGATGCTAGTTCATAAATATGAAACTAACACGAATGTGTAAACAACCATAAATGATCAACACAAAGGTTGAAAAGACCTATGACTATCTCATCAAAAGAAATAAGATCATACTGTAAGAAATTGACACCATAAATATCATCTCACAAAGAAGACACAACTCTATCGCACATGTAACACAAAGATTCAACGTACTAACCATCACATTAAATCCACAACTCAAAGATTATGAATTATTATAGCATGAAATAAATGACCAAATCCCTCTCGAAAACACCATAAAGTTTATCTCTGGAGGACCCACCCTTACTCCTCCATTTTCTTAATATATAGTAAACCAACTTCACCAAATGGTTGCTAAAGTCGTTACTAAGTTGGCGGTCTTCTTGTTTCTTCATCGTCTCTTAGAAACTACTAGGATCAATCGAAATAATTATTTTGACAAATGAAAGGGCATCAGACAAGAAAACCAATCTTGTTTTCACCAATGATCATTGAATAAACTTTCACACAAACAAATAATTAATGGAGCCTTAATAGAAAATAATATTGTTGTACCCCAAATTAAAAAATTTGCTACACTTAGGCATTTTGAAGAAATGAGTCAAAGTCTTGTTAAAATTTGTCAAAAAGGTCAAAATTGAGGGTTTGCATATCTAGCATGAGGGTCATAAACTAAAAAATTTCCAAATTTGATGATCTGGATCTTCTCAAAATGACCAATTCCACAAAACCCAAATTTTAGTTTTTCGGCCCTAAATATAACTTTAGTAGGTTTCTAAAAATATAACTTTTTCTAGGTTTTTTTGGGTTTCTTTTGAAACGGATGTTGGCAAAATTTTCTAAAAATATAAATTTTCTAAACATAAAATTTTGGCTTTAAGGGTTCAAACTAATTTTGATTGGCTCAAAATACTTCCTCAATAGGTTGGTCCAGTCAAAATCACAAAAAGATTAGTTTTGCCCTAATGGGTCTATTATGCTTTTTCAAGAGCTCTTTTAGAAGCTCCAAGGTCATTAATGGAGGTCAGTAAGCTGCCAGGTGTCAGATTCAAACATTCAAGCACTGAACAGAAGATGAGAGATGATGAACATGCACGAAGAAGGGAGAATGGAGAAAGGAAGTTGTCAAAGTTGAAAAATACAAAATTTTGACTAAGTCTGCCAAGCTCAATCTAGGCGCCCAAAAACTCATGCCTTAGAAAAAATTTCATCACCAGCGAGCAAGGCAAAGGAAAGCACGTCAAACAAACGAAGAAGTAAAAATTTGTAAAATAAAAACTAACTTTGTTAGCCATGGGAGCCATAGAAGGAGATAGGCACCCAAATTTTCAAGGTATCAAATGATGGAATTAGGGTTTGAGTTCCTAGACAATGTTCAGAATCTTCTCAACTCCACAGTGGATCCACCAGCACAGTCATCTGATCAACCAGTCAACCAGAATCGAAGATTGAACGAAGGAGTCTCAACCGAGAAGCTAAAGTCAAATCATGAAAATCATCAAAAATATTCTAAGTATGAAAATTATGGGAGTCCCAGAAGGAGATAAGCGCCTAGGGTTTTGAAGGCTTATATCTAGTAGTTAGGGTTTGCAAATATGCTCAATCTTTTCAGAATCTTGCTAGCTTCGCAATATATATATCTTGGTGAGATCATAGGATTCTTTAGCTGATGACTAATTTAGATCAAATAAAGGCCATGATAAGAGGTTTTCAAGCTTCAAGGTAGAAATAGAGCCAAAAATGATGAATTCCAGAAACTTGGGAACCCTTGTGGGAGATAGGCGCCCAATATTTTGAGGTATCAAATGAATAAATTTTCCATTGCAACCTCTAGCATGATTTCTCCAGTCTTGAAGAAGCTCTTCAATGCAACTATCAGCAAGTTCATCGAAGTTCACAAGCATTAGATACCACCATCTGATTGGAGGAGTAAAGCTATGAAAATTTCTAAAGTCACAGGCATAAAGAAGATTTCAATAAAAATTATAAGTCTAGAAACATGGGCGCCCCTGGAGGAGATAGGTGCCCAAGCTTTTGATTTCCTAAACTCGGCTTTCAGAGGATGCAACTCCCAAGAGACCCATCTTAGAATCCTTTAAACTATCTAACGAGTCCAACCATCAGCCAATCAGATCAATCTAGCTCCCAAAATGGTGAAATCATCTGAAGGTGAGGAAACAGTGTTGAAACTTGAAGAACACAAAAATGGCTAACACTGGCACCCCAAAATGAGATAGGCGCCCATGATTTTGAGGGTCCAGATGATGTTTTTCTCAAAACTTGCCTCCAAACAAACTTCATCAGATTCACTCAGGCTTTGTAATGGATCATTCTGCCAGATCATCAGATTCACCGAGTGTCTAGAAATCAAAATCAAACAAAGGATAAAATCAACCAAAATCTTGAAATTGATGGAAAAATGGTTAAGTCTGGGAGAAAAACACCTTTAGCCAAGAAGGGCGCCCAAGAAGCTATACCTTAGACAAAAATTTCAAATTTTCAAAACTTCAAATGAAGAAAGAAGGCACCCAAGTTCAATGCATTTGATTTAGGGTTTCATGACTCTAAATTTAGAAATGAAAGTAGCTTTCAATCTTAAAAATTTATTGAAGGTTGTCTTGTGCATTCATTCTTCAAAATTTTATTTGCAGGTGATCAAGACAAGAGAGGAGAAAACCAGAAAAAATCTTATTTCAGAGATTTGAAGACTAAAGTTTGCTAATTTTTCAGAGTTCTTCATAATTTTTCAGATCAACACACAAGGAGGCTTCTTTTTCTTTGCTTTTTTCTTCCAAGGCATCAATTTTTTTACAAACAAGAGGTCAAGATTCTCAATTTTCAGCGATCTGGGTCATATCAGTTCTTGATTCTGGACAATTTTGAAGAAATTTTTCAAATTGCAGCAGCTGCTTTTTTTCATGCATGTCAAAGAAAACTTCAAAATTTTCAACATACGATCTTCTGGGTCCTCTTGAAACATACTTCTGAACAAAACCGAGGTCTCATCTTTTTCAGAGAAAAAATTTCAAATTCTAGGGTTTGTTGCTTTGTCAATCAACCTTCAGTATTTTCAGTATCTGATCATCCGGGTCATTCCTAAATTTCATTCTGCACAAAACCCAACTCTCAATTTTCTTGGTGAAAATTTATAAAAATTAGGGTTTTTTACTTTTTCAACCAACCATCATTTTTTTTGAAAAAGATCAATCTGGGTCCTCTTGCAACAAAATTTCCTACAAAACCCATATCTCAATTTTATTTTTTTTAAATTGTCCTTTTGAAGAAGAAAAATCAACAAGGTAAAGATTAGGGTTTGAGCAAAACTTGTCCAAATATAGTCAAGTTCACTGTCAATCTTCAAAATTTTCAGTATGGATTACACTCCCATCAAATTCAAGACCAAGACAGTACTATACCATGATTTCACTAAAATAGTTGAGACTGACTTGCACCACATCAAACCAATGTTCAATTTGTGTGCTTTGGAAGATGCAGGCAATGTGGCAGTCAGGCATCTTGATCATTTTGGACTACTTGCAGCAGCATCGATTCCCATTTCAGTGCAAAGTCTAGAATTCGTAATTGCTTGTATCAAGCATTACAATCCGGCATGGGAGATTCAAACAACGGATGGAAGAGTGATTCACAGTCTTAAACTAGATATGATTGAAAAATGCTTCTCAATACCACCCTGGTCAGAAAGTATAATCGTTTCAATGGAAGAATGTCAAAGGCTGTGGGAAATGAACAAGGATAAATATAGAAAGAAATTTGCACAGAAATGGATGAAGGAAAAACATAATACCTTTCCAAAGAAAATGGGATGAGGAGAATTCAAACATGAGGTTTCCATAATGCTCACCTTGCTTAACCGAATCACAAGTCAAGAGGATGCTACAAAGTTCTACATAATATCCCATATCATGAAGAAGACAAAATTCTATGATTGGCCGACATTGATTAGTGACAGTCTTCATCATCATATAACTGAGTATTTAAAAATTCATGAGTTTCACATGGTTTCATATCTAGTCTATCTAGTTGATTTTCAAGGAAAATTCAGAGGATTGAACACAATAGGAACTCTAGATGCGCAACATATCTATAACTATTACCCTTAGCTAGAATTATCAGCATCAACACATAATTACAAAGGGTAAATGAGCCTTTCCTAATCTACATGGTGAGAGACATGGACAACGAGTTGCACGTACAAATTTCATCAACTATTAGGGAAACAATTGCAGAGTGAGCAGATTGGTTCATTTAGTTTCCTAATTTAACCTATATTAGAGTGTATGATTTATCGAGTGCTCCACACATGTTGCTGAGATATCCTTCGGATGAAGTGGTCTTTATGGAATTCTTAAGGCAATTATGTGAAGTTCGCACTTTCTTATGGAATCGAAAGAAGCTTTCCTTCAGTTTTCCTTTTGATTTGGGAATCTACAGATGTAGATCATCATAAGATGCTAAGTCTATGGGTGTTGAATTGTCTAAACTTGGTCTCAATCCTTTCAGCAAGAGATGATCATACAACCCTCATGGTGTCTACGCATCTAGGCTTGGTCAAAACTATGCACATGTGCCCGCACTTGAAGATTTTTGGGCTAATTACAGGGATGAGTTTGAGGTAAGGAGGTGCAGTAACAACAGGCTTACACTTCATCAAATGAAATACTTCTTATATGAAGATATTGAGGGCTAATATAATGATGATGGAGATGTACTTCTCCCGACATACACCCAAAATAAAATTAACCAGCAATCTCTCCCATGGGTTAATTGGTCCAATAAAGAGTGCATTCAAGTTGAAGAAAGGAAAAACTCGGTCATAAATAACAGCAATATTTTCCTAAGTCACAGGAGGAATAAATTGATTCCAGTAGTAGAGCCACCAAGAACACATTCATCTCTTCCTTCTTCTTCAAGAGCACAATCAAAGATGAAGGTTGTAAGTCAACCTCAAGCGGGTGTAAAGGGCAGTAGAACATAAAAGAAGATTAAGAAGAGGTTGGATTTTTTAGGTATAACTATACAAGAGCATCCAACAGTAGTAGCATAAGTCACATTAGTAGAGCCAATTCCACAAGAAGAAGAGGTGTTTGTGACTCTTGACTCTCCACCATCGTCGAGGGCTTCTTCAATTCACATTGATTCGGAGGAAGAAGAAACATAAGAAGTTGTAGTTGAACCTCCTAGCGAAGCTAATAGAGACACCATGTCTTGGATTGAGATCTCCCTAGGAAGGAAGAGAAGGAGGCCTTCATATCAGCTGGACTTGGATGGACTTGACAACATTTATTAGGAAGCTCCTAAAAAGAAAGCAAAGAAGCAAATTCATTTTGAAAAGAATTCAGTTGGTAAGATGGTTATGGAGACTGCTACACATCCTCAGGATAGAAATGATGATGAAGTAGAGGAAAATTATTTCATAATGGTTAAAACTAATCTTGTAAAAAATACTAATCATACATATGTCAGTTTGTTTAAAATTTTAGCGAAGAATCTACAAGATAGAGAGCTTTAAGATGGAGAGGATAAGGCATCCCTCAAAGCTGAAATTTGGCAACCCAAGCTATTCATTTCAAATCTTGTTCATGGCACTTCACGAGAAACTCAGTTGCAGCCCCAAGTTCTTAAGACACCAACTGATTAGCAACACTTGAGGCAGTTGGTGATATGTGGGAAAAAAACATAGGAATGGATCGAGGAAATCATCACTAGAGGAATGGATATTCTAGCACAGATATATCAGTTGAGGTATAATTCCCATGATTTATGCCAAGATATCCAGGGATTTGAGCAGTTGATAGCAAAGGTGAATCCTACCCATAGATTCATCATTGCAGATTTAGATACAACATATGGCTCATTGGATTCAAGAAAATACAAGAGGTAAATTCTTGCATGGAAAGAACATTGCCTCTTCAAGGTGAGAACTTATGAAATGATATTTGAGGTTTTTGTTGCATACAAACAAAGGGTTGTTGATTATTTCGAGTTCATAAGAGAGTTTTTTGTAAAGATCCCTTGCTGGTATTGTCATGATGATGGTTCCTACATCGAACTTAATGAAGTACAAGTTGAGTTCCAAAATTTTGTTTGTGGTAGCAATGTCAATGCCTAAAGGATGAGTTATATTTCCATGATGTCAGTGAGGTTCGAGAAAGCAGCCAATGAGGTCAAATATTTTCTGAGATCTATTGTTGAAGGAGAATAAATCTTAGAAAATTGAAACTTTTCTATTGATAGTATTGATGCTCCTGGAAAAGATACAATTTCCCGCTTTTTGGCGGATGTGATCAAGATTTAAAGTAGAAATCTTCTTTCAGCTTTCTTTAAGCTTTCTTTATATTCTCATCTCAATGATTATCCATTCTTCGAAGGGAAAATATCAAGTTGTACTAGTTGGCACTTTCCTTGTTTTTAGGCTTTCTTAGGTTGTAGAAGTTTATCTTGTTTTAAATTTAGAAATAAAGCTTGCATGTTGGCAAGTATTTTTTGTAAAAGAAAGGTGATTTAGGGTTCCCTACTCCTTTGCTTAGTTACAAATAATGGTAGCCTTTTCCCATTTTTCTTTAACCATGCTTGTGATAACAAATTGTTGAGACTATTTTGCTTGCAAGTTGTTTTCGTTTAGTTTTAGTTCACTTAGTGTTAGACCAATCTTGCAAGTCTCTTCTAGCTAGAAGTTTTTGTTCATTTCATGTTACTTATGCCAATGTATCTTAGTTGATCGCAAAACTACATGCCTATTTTTCTAAAATCTTGTTGTCCCAAGAGTGTATCTTTTTTTCTTGAGATTTGAGAAAATAAAGTCTTGTGCCTGCTTTGTTGCCCTGATATAATGTCTCAAATTTTCATTTTATGTGTTACGCTTATATGATCTCTATTTTAGCTTGCATTGAAATTTCAATAGATGTGTGTTGGGATAAATTTTGTTTAAGTATTTGTGTCAAAGAATCATTCCTCATTCATTTCTAACTCTCATGCTCTGCATTTACTTGAGTAGTTAGAAACATTATTAGTGTAGGCTTAATCGTAGTTAAAATTGCAAAAGAGAAAACCTTAGCTATGACGCTTGAGTTTTATAACCTTGTGCTCTTAGTTCAACAAAAAGATAGGCAAATTAATTTTAATTTACTTTCTTAAGAAAATCAGCAAAGAGGGAGCTTCCCATCCCAATTCGAAGAGCAGTATATCTATGCATAGCTATTTGTTTATAATTCACATACAAGAGGTGTGAATTGAAACACCAACAATTTCCTAGTGCCCACCATGGGGCACGAGGTATAAATCAACAAATAAAAGCTCATGATTTATGTCACAGGTATGAATCTCTAGCATCCTACTGCTCTAGTTCAACAGCCTGATCTTACACCTCCAGTTATCTAGCAAAATTTCAAGATAATTAAAGGAGAGCAAGTAGACATCATCAAAAGACTAAGGATTTTTATCTTTGAGAAGAAGGAAACTCCTGCTCAGTGGAGAAACGTTTTTATTTTCTAGACCAAGAAGAAGAGAAAGCCGATATTGCAATTGGAAGACCTGTATTTCCACCTCCTGCATGGGTTTAGGCAAACCTGGCTTACATAGTCTATACAAGAAGGAGGAAGAATTCTATATTTCAAGAAGACATCAATCCTGATACAGATCCATTCCTACCATGTCCTATTGAGGTTGGATAGCCATCCAACACAGTTCCTGAGTTCATCACAATACCTAAGGTCAAGGAAGAGGAACCTGAAGTAAAGCAAGAAGAACCTATCATTCAACTAGAAGTGATGGGTGATAATAACAACAAACGTAACAACAATCACAATCAGAGAAGATAGATCTCATTGCTCTTGAAGGGAAACACAACAATGCAGAATACCTTCCCTTAACACTAATACAATAGAGGAGAAATGCAAGAATGAGTTCTATAGCTTAAAACAACTAAGATGAATACATACAGTATAAAAGAGATAACAAAAATAAGCATTCATAGATTGACACAAGTATTTATGTGGGAAAACCTTTTTAGGTAAAAAACCCACCACACTAAGCAAAGACAATTTTGTATTACAGCAATGAAAATAATACATACAAAATTCTTCAGTCTTTACTCTTTGATCAACTCATAGCAGCACTCAAGTTCACTCACCGTTACAATGCTCTTGGCATATAGTGAATCATACAAACTTTTCCTTGTTTGAATTTCTACTTATAGTCCTGACTTGACTTGCAACCACACGCTTTGACCGTCACCTTATGATTGATATATATAAATAATATAATTGACTGTACAAGTACATCACATTTACACTTTCCAACCAATCACAAGACTCGATCCATGCTGCAAAGCCCATTCAAACAAGTAACTAATCTTTTCAGATTGCATCGAGCCACCTAGGCAATAAATTCATAACTTAATCATGTTTTGTCTCTAGCTAGAAGTCGGCCTGCAATAACTGCATTTTATCATTTTGGCTTTTAGCCAATTAGATCGCTGACACTGAGCCACATGTCCACCTATCATTCTCCTATTGCTTCTGACATTCAGTCAATCTCAGTTGATTGAGATCTGAGCCCATCCAAGCTCCTACTGTATCACCGTCGAGCTCATCTTCACCTATCACAATATGGCGGTGAGCTCGCCCGAGCTCACCTAGGGTCCCTCGTGCTACCACCGAGTTGACTTCCACCTACTATAGTATAGAGGTGAGCACATCCAAGCTCTGTCTCTAGCCGCCCCATGCTACTACCAAGCTTGAAAAACCTTACCATGGTGCAGTAGTAACCGATAGGCAAACCGCAGGCAATCATACTGTGCTACCACAGGGGCCGCCAGGCCACCTTGCAGTAGGGCAATGACTGCCTGGTAGATCGACAACAGTCTCACTGTGACCACCATGGTGAGCCAACTCACCACCTGCGGTGTGGCGGTAATCACCAAGCAGACCACCAACTATCTCATCGTGGCCACCGCGGTGAGCGAACTCACTGCCCGCGGTGTGGCAGTAATCGCTAGACAGACCGCCAACAATCTCATTGCGGCCACCGTGGTGAGCGGACTGACCGCCCGTGGTAAAGAAGTAACTGCTAAACAAACTGCCTATGGTCTCATCATGGCCACCACGGTGAGCAGACTTACCACCCATGGTAAAGCAGTAACCGCCAGGTCGTCACCGCGGTACCACCAAGGCAAAACCAGATAGCCATGGTAAAGCGGTTAAGGGAAAAAGTATGACATTTTTCACCAAGTCCTTTATGACAGAGGCACAAGACTGGAAGTTGAGACATAATTTCTCAATAGACTTAGGGTAATCAAATTGGACCTTTGGCCTTGGCAACAAATCATGAACTACCTACGGGCTCAAGAAAGCACTTTCCACGATTCCATGGCGATGGAACTGAACTACCTGATGATCATGTTTCAGCCTTCTCAATAGCTTGTGGCATCTTGCACATAGCACATGAAGATATTGTAGTATAGTATGTCTCTTTGTTGAGACCCTTAGCGGAGGCCCTGTCGAATGGTTCCATCACCTAGAACCGGGTTGCATTACAAATTGGGCTACTATGAGCGAAAAGTTCTTTGCAAGGTTCAAGCCCACGAAAGATAGTCACTGATTGTTTGCACAACTTTGCAATTCAAAGATGGAAGCCCATGAACCAATGAGAGAGTTTTTGGCAATTTTTAATCACCTGGTCACACATCTTTCACATACACTCAATTTGTCAACTAAAATTCTATTGAGCGGTTTCATTAATGCTCTCCCATTTGAGTTAGCCTTTTTCCGTAAATCGGCTAATGAAATAGAAGTAGAGAATACACAACAATGTGTTATAGAGATTGAAGATAACATGATTACTAGTGGAAATATGAAGGTATATTCCATCAGAACTATGGTTCAGTGTTCTATAGATCCACTATTACAAAGGGTGGCTAACGAAATGGATATTCTCAAGAGGCAATTACCCACTCAGTTTGCGCTGCCTACTGCACCTTTGGAATTGCTTGCACCGCAGCCATATCAAGCACCACAACAACCATACCAACCTCAGCAACCGTACCAACCAAGGAAGAATAAATTTCAACCTTACAATAATTTCAGGCTACGAGGGCCACCCCCACTGAGGCAAGCAGTTGATAATGCACAAAATGTTGTATTTTGCTCCTTCCATGATACCAATGAACACACTGGCTCCACGTGTCTTGAGAACTTAAGAATGAATCATATAATAGGGTACATTGAAACTTCACCAAGTCCAAGTTTCATACCAACCCCAAGTTTGAATGTTGTCTTACCACAATCAGACAAGTTCATTGGCAACTCCGCAACGGTATACTTTGAAAGTGAACCCGATATTGAAGAAGAAGAAGATCCATGTCAATACTCTCTTGCCATGAATCTTGAAAATTTCACACAACACCTGTGTTCACACGAGCTCAACATTTGAGAGTGCATAAAGAAGAAGAGGAAGAGAGACTGAAGGTACAAGTACAAAAATGAAAAGAGAAAGGAAAAGAAGTAGCTTCTACTTCCAATACCAAGTCTTCTTAGGAGAATGTGAAACCAGTTGCTCAGGAATCATTCTCAACAAATTTTGGTATTGTAGATTCCCTGATGAAGAATAAAGTGCACATTTCTCAGCTAGAATACCTCCAAGATCATCTAGAGCAAGTGGATCAACTCCTTAAGTTTGTGAAGAAAGTAATTTTCAAGCAGTCAAGATTACTTGAATCATCTGTGTCAATAGAGGACAAGCCTAAACCCTTCTATATTTCTTTCCATATGGGGGTTTCAAACTAAGTAAATGTATCATTGATTCGGGAGCCTCAAACAACACCATGCCTCTACAAGTGATGAACACACTAGGACTTTCATGCACTAGCAGAAAGGAAAAATGTTATTCACTAGAGTCCAAGTCAGTTTTGTTAGTCAGACAGTTGAAGGATGCCTAAGTAAGGTTGGCGGCTTGCCCAAAGAAGAAGATTATGATGACCATCTCAGTAGCTGACATCCTAGGTAGCTACGGGATGCTATTAAGCAGAAGCTTCTGTAAAGATCTTGGTGGAGAGATACAATTGTATTTTCTTCAGCGACTATTCCACTATATATAGGTACTTTCAATCTTGAACCAGATCCCAAATCTCGATTTATGGTGGTGAAGTCTCAAGATCCTCAAGCTTAAATTCTATATCAAGAAATGGGTCTTGGTACTTACGCTATGCTGACTAAGATAAATGAAGAATGCCAAGATGTTATGAGTGTTGCAGACAAATTAGTAGATGATCCAAAGATGTGGACTATGCAATTTTATGGAAGTTGTTCCACTATTGGTTCAAGAGCAGGAGTTAAAATATTTCTCCAAAAGGATAGTTGTATCCATTTGCATATCGCCTTTAGTTTGAATACACAAATAATACGACTAAATATGAGGCACTCCTACTAGGTCTCAAGAATGCAAAGGATATGGGTATCAAACAATTAAGAGTTGAAGGTGATGTAGAACTAGATGTGAAGCAAGTCAGAGATCTATTCAAAGTAAGAGTTGATTGTCTTCATCATTATAGAAATAGGGTGTGGAATGTAATCGATTGGTTCAAGGCTTTTGACATCAAATACATTCAACGTCTAGAAAATAGCAGAGCATATGCCCTTGTGGTATCAACCTTTCTTTTCATGCTACATTCTGAATTTTGTCAAAATGCATTCACCATTGAACTGATATACAAGCCAGTTGTACTTGACAATTGTGATAATTGGAAAGTCTTCAACGATGATGACCACATTAAAGAGTTCCTTGTTATGGGAGATAATTTTAAATAGTTCTTCTTTGAGGGAATCTCATCTACTTTTAGAGAATCAGTAACAAAGGTTTATCATTCTCCAGAAGATGCAAAGAATGCGGAAAATTCAGAGGAGCCAAATACAAGCATTATCCAGTTGAAAGGAAATAAGATTCTCAAGGGCCTGGTATCCTTGGAGAATATTTTTGGTAGGCATGATCAGTACATTCAAGATCAAATAAATTTAGGAGATAAGACTTCTACGGAGCATCATCAAGTAAACATTAGAACTAAAGATAAGCCTCGGCTTGTTAATTTGGGAAAATGTTGCATTGCAGAGGAGAGTGAAAAGTTCATATCTCTATTCAAACAATACCGTGATGTTTTTGCCTAGTCTTATGAAGACCTAAAGGTATTCACGTCGAGATAATTGTCTTATAAAATTTCTCTCAAACTTGAAGCAAATCCCTTCAGGAAAAAAACAAAGACACTACAATCCGTGAATCCAAGATACCATTTACATAGAAATTTAGAAAATGGTGGGTGCGAAAATCATTTTTCCAATTCATTACTCCACTTGGGTATCAAATATAGTTCATGTACGATAGAAAAATGGAGAAATCAGAACTTGTGTAGATTTCAGGAACTTGAATTAATCATCTCTCAAGGATAATTATCCTTTGTCTATCATGGAGCACACCTTGTAGATGATTACCTGTTCAAAGATGCTATCCTTATTGGATGCTTTTTTGGTTACAATAAAATTGTAGTGTCTGAAGAATATCAATTCAAAATAGAGTTCACTACCCCTTGGCATACATTTTCATATGAAAGGATTCCCTTCAGCCTCATCAACGCTGGTGCTACATTTCAAAGAGCCATGGATTTGGCATTTGGAAACTTGAGGAACAAAGTAATTGTTGTCTATCTAGACGACCTCACTGTGTTCTCGAAGATACGAGATCATTTTTCACACTTGGGGAAAATCTTCAAGAGATGAAAATATCATAAGATTTCACTAAATCCTAAGAATTTCATCTTTGTAGTGGCAGAGGGAAAACTACTTGGCCACATTGTCTCCAAAGAAGGAACTCTAATCGATCTTAGTTGGGTCGATTCTATCAGAAACTTGTCTCTTCCAACTAGTAGAATTGGAGTGCACTCCTTGGGTAAGGTAAATTTTATATGAAGGTTTGTACTGGATTTCTCAGAACTAACAAAGGATATATTTGCCATGGTGAAGAAGAAATCTGCTTTCAAATGGACAAAAGAAGGCAAGAAGGCAAGAAGGCATTTTTCGCAATCAAAGAAGCTATCAATCGAACACCAGTGCTAGTCCATCCCAATTTTAAGACAAATTTTATCATTTATCATTATGCATCAAAACATACTTTGTTTGCCATACTGACATAGAAGTTGAATGAAGAAACAGAGTCTCCAATAGCTTTCATGAGCAACAGCTTCAAGGATAGTGAGTCAAGATACTCTCAAATTGAAAATAATGCATATGCAGTGGTCTGAATAGTAAATAATTTATGATTTTACATCTTGAATTCCCATACAACTATGTATGTCACTGATCCAATAGTCAAGATCATGCTAACTCAATAGGAGATGTGCACTAAGAGAGGAAACTAGGTCACAAGAGTCCAAGAGAATGACCTAGAAATCCAGTCGACCAAACTTGTTTGCGAGAGAGGTCTTTTCCAGTTGATAGCCTAAGATGGTGATAAGAAGCTTCAAGCCAAAGGTATACCTAAACTCAAATCTAAAGAAAAAGAGGATCTTCCTATGGTCCTACTTATTGAGTCTGCAGGAGAATGGTTCACTAAGATATGGTATTACCTGACTTATGGTGAATTCTTGAGACACTTAGATAAGCAATAGAAGATAACACTAAAGTTGAAAGCATAGAATTATGTGCTTATGAATAGCATTATGTACAAGAGAGGGCTTGAGGGAACATTTTTATTGTGCATCACTAAAGACCAACAATGGTGTTTGTTTGAAGTTTTTCATAGTCAAGCATGCGACGACCACTTTTCCTCAAGGGTCACTACATTCAAAATTTTGTGAGCATAATTATTTTGGCCAACTAATTTTTGCAACACATATAAATGGGTGCACAAATATTAGATGTGCCAGTAGTTCGTTGGCAAGATGAAGTTAGCGGCCATTCCTCTCAGGCCAGTTCTTATAGATGCCCCATTTCAGCAGTGGGGATTAGATTTTGTTGGTCCTATCAACCTACGATCCAGTAAGGGGCATATTTATGTCCTTACAGCAACAGATTATTTCACAAAATGGGTTGAGGCCATTCCAACCAAGTAGGCGACTTCCAAAGTGGTGTGTGACTTCTTGAAGGAAAATATTGTTTCGCGCTGTGGAGTGCCTTTTAAAATTGTAGATGATAATGCAACATGTTTCTCATCAAAGGATCTACTAGAGTTCTGTTTTGATCATGGTATCACTTTGTCACATTCATCAGATTATTACCCTCAGGGTAATGGATAGGCCAAGCCATCAAACAAGAACATAGTTATAATAGTACGCAAGTTAGTTGGTTCTAATCAATGAACTTGGCATAAGAGACTCTACTACCCTCTTTGGGCTGACATAATTACTCCAAAGAGAGCCATTGGTACTTCACTTTCCATCATCATCTATGGTACATAAGCTATGTTACCTCTCACATTGTATTTGTCCGCTTTATAGCTGGCATTAGTATTGGAAAATGGAGATTTCACATACCCAATTGAAAAGAATATCATGTACCTGACAAAGCTTCAAGAAGAGAGGGTAGAGGTTGTAGAAAAAACTAGTCAGCACCAGGAACAGGTGAAGAATTTTTTTGATAATAAATCTCATCAACGAGGTTTTGAGGTTGGAGATCAAGTCCTACTATGGGATAAGAGACATGAGCCCAAAGGAATGCACAAAAATTTTGATTCCTTGTGACTGGGGCCATTCAAGATCCATGAGTTCACTGGGGAGAATACTTATACTCTCTCACACTTGGATGGAAGGCTCCTACCGCTACCTCATAGCGGGCAGTACCTGAAGCACTTCATCCCTTAGGGGTGAAATAAAATTTATGTAAATTGTTTTCATGATGTGTTTCCCCTTTCCATGATGTGTTCATTATGTTGTGTTTCCCCTTTCTATAAAAATTTTGTCATGTTTTAGGTGATTAGGAGTCTTGTTTTAGGTGATTTATAGGAAAGTCAAACTATTAGGTGATTCTAGGAAGTCCCATCAAAGGTGACTTAGGGAAAGTCTTGCAATAGGTGATTAGGAAAATGTTGTTGACTCCAATACCCAATGGATAAGGCACTGGTATAAGCTTAAAATCCAAAGATTCCATGGTTCTCCTATGCTGAAAGTACCTGACATGGTCCCTAGACGAAGCCAAATGTTGTACCCCAAATTGAAAAATTTGCTACACTTAGGCATTTTGAAGAAATTAGTCAAAGTCTTGTTAAAATTTGTCAAAAAGGTCAAAATTGGGGGTTTTCATGTCTTGCATGAGAGTCATAAACTCAAAATTTTCAAAATCTGACAATCTGGGTCTGCTCAGAACGACCAATTCCACAAAACATAGATTTCAATTTTTAGCCCTAAATTTTAGGAAAATTTCTATTTTTAGCAAGTTTCTAAAAATAGAACTTTTTGGGGGTTTTTCTAGGTTTCTTTTGAAACAGATGTTGGCAAAATTTTCTAAAGATAGAAAATTTCTAAAAATAGAAATTTTGGCTTCTAGGGTTCAAATTGATTTTGATTGGCTCAAAATACTTCCTCAACAGGCTAGTCTAGTCAGAATCACAAAAAGATCAATTTCGCCCTAGTGGGTCTATTCTGCTTTTTCAAGAGCTTGTTTAGAAGCTCCAAGGTCATTAATGGAGGTCATTCAACTACCAGGTGTTAGAGTCAAATGTTCAAGCACTGAATAAAATATGAGAGATGATGAACATGCACGAAGAATAAAGAATGGAGAAAGGAAGTTGTCAAAGTTAAAAAATGTAAATTTTTGACTAAGTATGCCAAGCTCAAGCACCCTAGCTCAGTCTAGGTGCCCAAAAACTCATGCCTTAAGAAAAAATTCATCTCCAACAAGAAAGGAAAGGCAAGCACATCAAATGAAGGAAGAAGTCAAAATTTGCAAAATAAAAACTAACTCTGCCAACCATGGGGAACCCCAGAAGGAGATAGGTGCCCAACTTTTCAAGGTATCAAATGATGGAATTAAGGTTTGAGTTCCTATACAATGTTGTTCAGAATCTTCCCAGCTTCGCAACGGATCCATCAACATAGTAATAAGATCAACTAGTAACCCATAATCAAAGATTGAACGAAGGAGTCTCAATCGAGAAGTTAAAGGCAAATCATGTAAATCATCAAAAATATTCTAAGTATGAAAATTATGGGTGCCCCAGAAGGAGATAGGAACCTAGGGTTTTGAAGGCTCATATCCAACAGAAATATGCTCAATCTTTTCAAAATCCTGCCAGCTTCACAACGGATATCTTGGCAAGATCATCGGAGTCTTCAGCTAACGGCTAATTCAGATCAAATAGAGGCCATGATAAGAGTTTTTCAAGCTTCAAGGTAGAAACAAAGCCAAAAATGACTAAGTCTAGAAACTTGGGTGCCCATGTGGGAGATAGGTGCCCAAGCTTTTGAGGTATCAAATGAATGAATTTTCCATTGCAGCCTCTAGCATGATTTCTCCAATCTTGAAGTAGCTCTTCAACGCAACTATCAACAAATTCATCAAAGTTCACAAGTATCAGATATCATCGATTGATTGGAGGAGTAAAGCTATGAAAATTTCTAAATTCAAAGACATAAAGAAGATTTCAAGAAAAATTATAAGTTTGGAAACATGGGCGCCCTTGGAGGAGATAGGCGCCCAAGCTTTTGATCCCCTAAACTCATCTTTTAGAGGATGCAACTCCCAAGAGACCCCTCTCAAAATCCTTCAAGCTATCTAATGAGTCTAGCCATCAGTCAATCAGATCAATGTAGCTCTCATAATGGAAAAATCATCTGAAGGTGAGGAAACAGTGTTGAAACTTCAAGAACACAAAAATGGCTAACATTGGTTTTGATGGGATCCCCAGAAGGAGATAGGCTCCCATGATTTTGAGGGTCCAAATGATGTTTTCTCAAAATTTGCCTCTAGAAAAACTTCATCAAATTCACTCAAGCTCTACAATGGATCATCAAGCTCTGCAATGGATCATTCTACTAGATCATTGGATTCACCGAGTGTCTAGAAATCAAAATCAAACAGAGGATAGAATCAAGAAAAATCTTGAAAATGATGGGTAAATGGTTAAGTCTATGAGAAAAATTCCTTTAGCCAAGAAGGGCACCCAAGAAGCCATGCCTTAGACAAAATTTTCAAAACTTCAAATGAAGAAAGAAGGCACCCAAGTTCAATGCATCTGATTTAGGGTTTCATGACTCTAAATTTAGAAATGAATGCAACTTTCAATCTTAAAAATTTATTGAAGGTTGCCTTGTGCATTCATTCTTCACAATTTTATTTTCAGGTGATCAAGGCAAGAGAGGAGAAAACCAAAAAAAATCTTATTCCAAAGATTTGAAGTCTAAAGTTTGTTGATTTTTTAGATTTCTTCATAATTTTCAGATCACCATACAAGGAGGCTTCTTTTTCTTTGTTTTTTCTTTGAAAGTATCAATTGTTTTAGAAAGAGGAGGTCAAGATTCTCAATTTTCAGCGATGTTGGTCATATCAGTTCAACATCTGATCTTCTCGATCCTCTTGAAACATACTTTTGAACAAAACCCCGAGTCTCAACTTTTTGAAAGAAAAAATTTTAGATTCTAGGGTTTGCTACTTTTTCAATCAGCCTTTAGTATTTTTCAGTCTCTGGTTCATCTAGGTCATTCCTAAATTTTATTCTGCACAAAACCCACCTCTCAGTTTTCTTGGTGAAAATTTACAAAAATTAGGGTTTGCTGCTTTTTCGAATAGCTATCAATTTTTTTGAAAAAGATCGATCTAGGTCCTCTTGAAATAAATTTCCTCCAAAACCCATATCTCAGATTTTTTTTCAAAAAATTTGTCATTTCGAAGAAGAAAATTCAGCAAGGTAAAGATTAGGGTTTGAGAAAAACTTGTTCAAACATAGTCAAGTTCACTGTCAATCTTCAAGATTTTCAATATGGATTACACTCCCATCAAATTCAAGACCAAGACAATACTATACCAGATTTCACTAAAATAGTTGAGACTGACTTGCACCACATCAAACCATTGTTCAATTTGTGTGCTTTGGAAGACGCACACAATGTGGTAATCAAGCATCTTGGTCATTTTGGACTACTTTCAGTAGCATCAATTCCCATTTCAGTGCAAATTCTAAGATTCATAATTTCTTATATCAAGCATTACAATCCGGCTACACAAGAGATTCAAACAACAAATGGGAGAGTGATTTATATTCTCAAACCAAATATGATTGAAAAATGCTTCTCAATACCACCCTGGTTGGAAAGTATAACCGTTTCAATGGAAGAATGTCAAAGGCTGTGGGAAATGAACAAGGAGAAATATAGCAAGAAAGTTGCACATAAATGGATGAAGAAAAAACATAAGACCTTGCCAAAGAAAATGGGATGAGGAGAATTCAAAGATGAGGTTTCCATAATGATCACCTTGCTTAACTGAGTCACAGGTCAAGAGGATGCTACAAAGTTCTAGCCATGGATTTTCTACATCATATCCCATATCATGAAGAAGATGAAATTATATGATTGGCATACATTGATTAGTGACAGTATTCATCATCATATAACTGAGTATTTCAAAATTCATGAGTTTCACATGGTTTCATATCTAGTCTATCTAGTTGCCTTTCAAGGAAAATTCAGAGGATTGAACTCAGCAGGAACTCAGGATGTGTAGCATATCTATAACTATTACCCTTTTTTGGAATTCTTAGCGTCAACACATCATTACAAAAGGGTAAATGAGGCTTTCCTAATGTACACAGTGAGAGCCTTGGACAACGAGTTGCACGTACAAATTTCATCAACTATCAGGGCAGCAATAGAAAAGTGGGCAGATTGGTTCGTTCAGTTCCCTACCTTCACCTATATCAGAGTGTACAGCTTCTCGAGTGCTCCACACATGTTGTCGATATATCCTTTGGATGTAGTGGTCTTTATGGAATTCCTAAGGCAAGTATATGAAGTTCACACTTTCTTGCAGAATCGAAACTAGCATGCCTTCCGTTTTCCTTTTGATTTGGAAATCTATAGATGTAGATCATCAATAGATGCCAAGTCTATGGGTGACGAGTTGTATAAACTTGGTCTCAATCCTTTTAATGAGAGATGATCATACGACCCTCATGGTGTCTACGCATCCAGTCTTGATTAGAACTATGCAC
>CM021105.1:30293469-30306591 GCA_007115665.2 Sequoiadendron giganteum | reverse complement strand
TCCAAGAGAAAAGAAGTAGCTAGTACACAAATGTTTTCCATACTCTTGGGTCTCAGGTTATCTATTTTACACTAGTCCTGATAACATCATGAGAAGGTGCATAAGGGAAGATGAAATCTTTGATATCATGAAGGCTTGTCATGATGAGCCATGTGGAGGTCATTTTGTAGCAAAAATAACAACCTTTAAGATCCTCGCAATTGGCTATTATTGGCCAACTTTACACAAATATTTTGTTAAATACACAAGGAGCTATGATAGGTACCAGAGGATGGGAAGACCAACAAGGAGTGATGAAATTCCATTGCAACCTCAGTTGACATTAGCTCCTTTTGACAAATGGGGTCTAAACTTTATTGGACCAATCTCACCTACTTCTAACAACAAGGAATGCATTCTTATTTGCACTAATTACTTGACTAAGTGGGTAGAAGTAAAGGCCTTGTAGTTTTCCAAAGATGGAAATGTAGCTAAAAAAAATTATGAGGATATATTTACTAGGTATTGAGTACCTAGAAAAATAGTTATTGATCAAGGACCACAATTTACTTTTGACCTCATCGCCAAATTGGTTAAAGAATACCAAATTAGACACAAGAATTCAACACCTTACCACCCTTTGGCTAACAGTCAAGTGAAAGTTACTAATAGAAAAATATAAAGTATTCTAGCCAAAACACTGCAGCTGCATAGGAAAGATTGGGTTGTAAGGTTATCTGAAGTAGTATGGGCATATAGAACAACCTGGAAAACCACTACTGGTTTTACACCTTATGAGCTAGTATATGGTAAGACAATATTCCTTCTAATTGAGTTTGAATATAAAATAATAAGGACAACAGTAGAACTGGAAATGGATTTAAAAAAAGCTCAAAAAGAAAGGTTACATAACTTAAATGGTTTGGATGATATCAAAATGAAAGCAATCCATCACACTGAGGTAGTATAACAACAAATAATGAAATGGCATGATCAATACATTAAAACAAAGGATTTCGATGTCAGAGACTGGGCACTACTATTTGATTCAAGGTACAAAGACTTCAAGGGGGAGCTCCAATCCAAGTGGTTGGGTTCTTATAAAATCATTCAAGTTTATCCCAATGGAACAGTCAAGCTGCATACCAAAGATGCAGTCAAATTTTCTCTTCTTGTAAATGGCCATAGGTTAAAGCTATATAAGAAACCATTACAGAAAGATGATTTCATATTCTCCCTGTTTCAACAATATGGTGCTCACACTGAACCAAATACATAATCTAACACATAGAGTGATATTTCACCAACACATGATATACCAAGAACTTCTAGTGACCCAGTGATTGAGCTACACAACTCAATCCTTGAGAGCACTTAGGTTTAATATTTTACTTTATCTTACAAGAACACACAACATAGTTCTAATGATGTTCATAATTTATCCATCAGGACCATTTTTTCAACCATATTTAGAAGGGTTTTGATGTCGTAGGGACTTGTAGCAATAGCTATCAAAATTTAGAAAGGGCCCTATTACTAACAATACCTGTACCACAGTCTAGCATAGAAAAATTTCAAAAAAAAATTGTGCCACATTAATTGCAGTTCATGTGCATTCATCTCACCACTTTCACATGCCATAACCATCACTTCACAATAAGTATCCACAACACAAATATTTGATTCTTTACTTCCACTTTTCACTTGAACCATTCGAGATGTCACATCACCAACTAATAAACATCTAATTTGTCCCATCAATTTATATTCGCCACCTCACAATCTATTTGCATGTAGTTAATACCGATCACATCAATACAAAATCCAATACGAACTTTTCAATTTACATGCATGGGGATCAATTATCTTTTCAAGATGGTACGTAAGGTATGTTGTCATAATTAGCATAAATTTCAATAAACTTTCATTATATATTTCATATTAATTCATGCATGCAAAAAGTCTCACCATTAATTTCCTTACTTAGTAATAATACCACTTCCCAAACGCAAGTTGAAGTGTGGTCACTTCAACCATTAAGTTGGGGGGAGGGTACAACTTAGTTCATTTTGTTAAATTTTTCACCTAAATCAAATTTAATAGATATGCACGACATGCAAAACCCTCCTAAATCACATTCTATTTTTGTTGCCATTTCCTATTGCCAATTTCAAACCTTGAGCACTTAAGCTTAGTTTAAACCAAAGTTGAACCTAAAACTTGTTTGTGAGCTCAAATTGAGTTGGTACTGAGAAGATAAGTTGCAGTTGTGGTATGGTAGTAGAAGTACATAAAGAAACAACAGATAGAAGAAGGGTTTTGAGGGCGGTAGAGTATATTGAGTTGAATTGTCAAGACTGAATTAGATATATTGAGCAAAGAAAATAAGTCCATAATGGGAGGAGATGTTATCAAGTGGGAGCCAACAACTCATAATAAAATTCTAGAGGATGCAATGGTTCTACCCATTTTTATCAGGGTTAGCTGGCTTGATTATTTCTTGAAGTTAACTAAATTTAGTGCTGATATGACAAGAATATTTGTAGCTACCCTTGAGTATGATGAAGCAATGGTGAAGGGACTATTCGTAGATGCATCTGAGACTTCCATTGCACAAGTCACTAGGTTATTGAGAGCTGGGGTAGACTTTCCAACATGAATGGATGCAGTTGCAGCCAAGGAGGAATAATATGAATGAGGTGAGGAATTAGACTCATCATCACAAGGTACAAAGAGACTCCCTCTTCCCTGGTTATGGGCAAATTGTGCTTCCTACATTGTTAGATATATCACTTGTGATGGTAGGCAAAACCTCTTATATATTGTACATTTTAAACTACTTAGTCACCTTCGGTATAATAAGTTAGTGAATATACCAAACTTTCTTTATAATTTGTTGAAACAGATGGCATCAGAATACCAAAGAAAACAAAGTGACACTTTTCTATCTCATCACTATTTAATTTCTTTACTAATAAAAATAAGTTTGAAGATCCAGTACCCACAAGTGAATTGGGAAGATTTTAAGGAGTGTACAAATATTAATAGTTTGTTGGATGCACCTGTGGCACCTGAGAATGTAGAACCTCAAAATGAACCTGTAAGGGAAATCCCTTATGTCTCACCTATAGCTTCACCTACCCATAGCCAAGGTGAGCATGAGGAACCTAATGAGCCAGAGTCTAGGTCACCTATAATTGAGGAAATTTCATCTTCTTCAAAATCATAAGGACCCAAGAATAGCAGAGGTAGTACATCTATATCCTCTACACCCTCCAAAACAAAAGAGAAGCAAACGGATACTCAAAAGAAGAAAGAGGATATTCCAAAGAAGAAGGGTGTTCAGAAGGAGAAGAATAAAGTTGAGAAAGAGATACTCACACCTAGATGCTTAGGAAAATTAAAGAAACAAGGTGTCGTGGGGGGAAACATAAAGAAACCTGAAGAGGAAGAAAAGAGTAAAGATAGTAGTAGGAAGATGTCACATTAGTAGAAACAAACTCTGAAGGAAAGGGAGATATCCCTGGCAATATAAATATGCCAGTGAAAAGAAAGAGATATGTATTAACAACTTCTGATTCAAAATCAAAAGATATATTTACTACTAAGAAAACACAAAAGGAAACCCTACACAGTCTCATCCATGGAGACTATGAAGTGGAAGATAATGAGCAGTTTGTGGATACAAAGGAGATGTATATAAAGGAAAGAGATGTTAGGAAGGATATTGAAGAAGCCTCGGACATGATTAAACACATGGAAGAGTTAGTACAAAGCTATGAACAAAAGTACAAGGAGAGGGAAACAAAAATACATGAAATGGAAGAGAAGTTGCAAATATATGGCCACAACACTAAGCTTGATTTAATAGCATAGTTGGCCATGACTAAGTCTGGGGATGGAGAATTGGTAATACCAAATCAAAAACCTCCTTCCATCAGGACACCAACTTACCATACCACCTTGTCACTTGGTCATCAGTTATGGAAATTGAATGAGGAGTTTTCAAAAGAATTTAGGCAAAATGGAAGAAGAAAAAATAAATTTTGATTGAAGAGCATGAAAAGGAACTTGAAAAGAAAGACATGGAGTTAAAAATATCAGTAGTCAAGTTGGAGGAAGTAGCCAACAAAGTTGCATAGATCATCAAATCTAGACCACCAACAAGGATATATGCATTGTTTCTACAAGAAAGATTTCTATATTTTCAGTTTAGTAGATTAATTAGTAAAAAACCAGTTGGTATGAGTAGAAAATTTGAATTTCTTAATGCTTTTGTTGATTCCACACCTGAGGATCAAGATCAACTATGTGAATATTATTTACACAATTATGTAGTGCCAAATGAGACATGATGGAATCCTCTGATATTTGTAGGATATCTTCAAGTAAGAGAAATTGCATCCTATTATAGAAATGAACAACTTAGGGGTGAAATAATGGAAGAGTATGAGGAGAAAGAGAAATCAATTGCTCTCCCCATAAGTAAAGAAGATAGAAACCTTGATGTAGTCATTGATGAATGGTTGAAACTCATTGATCATAAGGGTGTGGGAAAGAAAATCATGAAACTTGGGAAGACAAATTATGAAAGAATACAAAAATTAGTTGTGGATATGGGACAACAATGCTACAGTTACATGCAAAGGAGATGGAATAGCCTAACTCTAGAATTATAGAAAAAGGAACCTCATTCAATGTATAATTTCACCACCATGCTTCAAAGGGTACATAGGTATATGTTAATTGGCATTGACAAGGGAATCTATTGGGTGCCACTCACATTTCACCCACCTATGTTGCTCTATCTAGTTCCATATTGGACTGGGGAGAAAGGTGAAGAATGTGAGAGAGTTGGGCATATTAGAATGAGTCAACTTGTAGAGTACACATGTTTTTACTTGAAACAAATCTAGGGAGTTAATGTTGTTGTGGACTTGAGGCAAATCACCTAGCAGTATAATCAGTACCCCTAGAGTTTTTCTTGGGGACAAGCAAAATTCTAAGTTGGGGGGAGTGATGGGTCTATTTATTAGCTCATTTTATGTTACTTTCATGCATACTTTCAAACACTTTTAGACATACTTTCCAGAAAATACTAGTATATTATACTACATTTTCATACTCATTATGCAAACCTAAAATATAATGATGGAAATATGGGTATGACATAATAGTATTGCATGGTTTATATGAAGATATGCATGAAACGTGGATGAAATTCTATGTTTTAATAATGGTAGTTAGTCTTGTATACATGCTTTGTGAAATAACCTTTTTGCAGTCGAGGAGGAATTGTAGCATGTAGCAGTTGGAAGCTGAACCAACAAAAGGAAGATCGCGACAACAAAATAGGGGAGTTCCAAATTAAGTTGAATGCGATAATTGTTGATTAAAGACACTTGGTGAAGATTGAGCATGCATCATCATATAACAAGTTAATAAGCACTATAATATGACTCCTTCATTGATGGGATTTTGACAAATGTTTGTGTGTTTTACATGAATTCTTGTTTTACAGAGTTTCAGTCCTATTAGGATTATTCTTTCTTTTCAGTTATGGTTTGAACAATTCAATCTTAACTATACACTCTGATATCTAGGAGTGGAAAGTTCATTATTGTGGTTAGTTTTTACTTTGAATAAGACTCCCTCTAGATTTTATACAGTCGATGGTTGAGTCCTTAGGTAACTTAGTTGGTTTTTAGTTTTTCATTATCAATTATTTTCAATTTCAAGACATGATGAATATTCAGAATGATTGAATACAATCTATGAGAAGATCTTATGTAATATTTCATGATATGTAATGAGTTAAGTCAATTTCACTAGATGAGTAGAATCTATTAGTTAGATCTGGTTTCAGTTAAGTGAGAACAACCACTTGAGCAAGCCACTCAAGGTAATTGTTCCTCACTTCATTTTCTAGTTGTTTATTTATGTTTAATAGTTGTTTCTTGTTTATCATTACTTCATGAACTAATTGCAAGTTAAACTAGAATCTCATACTTTGATTATTGCTAATGAATATTCATGAGTATGCATGTAATGGTTAACTAGTAGTACTCTGAAGGTTAAATTAGTTGAGTTGTTAGTTTTGATTAATTTTGAGTTGATACAGTGAGCTTTTATTTACAACAATTCGGTTACAGTCTAAGCTGTAGGTACCTATAGCCATTAGTTTTGATTTATTTCTTTCATTGTTATGCAATTTTGTGTTTTTTAGCAATTAGAATAACTTGAATAGGATAACTTAGGAATTTTTGAATCTCTAAAGGCATATACAATGTTGCACCATCACAAGTTTACAAACCCTGGGTTGACATTTTAATGTAGTCTTTGTAATGTTGAGTGGAC
The DNA here is from genome assembly GCA_007115665.2 of Sequoiadendron giganteum. Classification (NCBI taxonomy): domain Eukaryota; kingdom Viridiplantae; phylum Streptophyta; class Pinopsida; order Cupressales; family Cupressaceae; genus Sequoiadendron; species Sequoiadendron giganteum. The sequence continues at coordinate 30,300,255 of CM021105.1, read as the reverse complement.
CGTTCAATTAGCTAAACCTCTAAATTATGTAGGTTCTACAAAGTTTGCAATATATTAGTTTAGACTCTACACAACCCACACATAAAATATCTAACCAATGTTACGATACAATTTTATAAGTAAACCCAAAAAAATATTTAATGTGGCTAGATACATCGTGAAATATGCAATACAAATAAATATTTATTTTGCATAATTAAAATAATTATTTCCTTGTACAAGGTTTACAACACCCTTTTTCCTAACATTTATCATATAATATTATTTTAAGGGGGCATATGGCTCCATGCTCATCATTTGCATAAGAAATTATCCCTTCTTGGTGATGATAGCATGTATCTCCTAAGAATTGTGACCTTGTCAATCAAAGTGTGGCCATATTGATCTATGTGAGTGTCTTCTTTATGGTGATATTAGGCTTGATATCCTCTAAGAGTGTGACCTTTCTTGGCATATGACATTCCCCTAGGTGGTAATGCTATGACTAGTATTCCCTAAGGAGTGAGTATTTTATTCCATGACTAGTCCTCTCTTGGTGGTGATGTCATGTGTGATATTCCCCAAGGTGTGACCTTTCATATATTAAGCAAAGTCCCTTTGTTGTTTTTGTAAATCACCCTTTGTGGTGGTGGTGTTATAACACCCCTTGAGGTTTTGGCCTTATATTGTCATCATTTATGCACCTCTTTAGGTGAGTTAATGCACCTCCTTAGGTGAGTTTAGATTTTTTATTCACTTTGTTCACATGTGTTGAACTTAGTTTTAGATTGGAATAGCATTTCAAGAATTTTTGTAGCACCTTATCAGAGTTATCAGGGGGTATAACTCTAGATATAGTTGTTAATGGGTACACACCTAGTGAATATCAGACTTCACTAGACCTAGTGCGTTTCTCATTTTACCTTGTCTTGGGGGCTCACCTAGTGAATATCAAACTTCACAATCCCATAGTGCCTTATGTTTGTGATTCACCTAGAAAATATTAGACTTTTCTATTGTGTTATTCATGAATGCTATAACATGGCCACCTAGCATAACACACCTTGTTTTCCAGTAGAGCTATGTGTTTCATGAGTGCCTAGCATAACACAACTTGCTAGCCTTCTGGAACCCATCATATTGTATGGACACCTAGCATAACATAGCTTGCTAGCCAGTAGATCCATGTAGATCATGAGTGATTTGACATAATACAGCTTGCTAGTACTCATGGGATTATTCCTTTAACTAATATATATTCAATGGATGACATTTAGTATTTGAGACAATTTAGACTAAGGTCTCTTTACTTACCAACTTGAATCCTTTTAGTAGTAACCTTGTGTTTTTTTTGTGTGTTTCTTTGTGTTTTCATCATGTTTGGGTTCATTTCATTTTTGTCTATGTGTTATGTTACATCATGTGTTTTAGTTGTGTATGCTTCATGTTTTATGACATTTATGTTTGTGTATGTTGCTTTGTTGTATTTTATAAATGTGTGTATTCCTTTGCACACTAATGTTGTCTTGCAATGGGATCTTGGATCCTAGGGTCTTGTTCACCCCCCTTGATCCTTAGTCATCCTATCTTTTCAATATTTATACATTCAAACCCCTCTTGACATGTTTTCTACTTTTATGTGAGTTTGAGTGTAAGTTCATACTCTCACTAAAGTGGGGGCTAAATGTAACATCATAAATTGTCACCCTCGACAATTTCACACTATTATTTGGTGCCCTTAATTTATTGGACATGATTAAGCACCTAATTTCCCAAATTGTGCATTTTATGGCCTATTTTTAATATTTTTTAGAAATTGCAAGCATTGAGCAAATACATTTATTTAATATTTTATCTCTAACACCTAAAATCCCAAAAAATAGGGTCAAGACTAGGATGTCCTTGGGCATCCGAGTCCCCTTATTTTTTTGGGATCTAAATTTGAATATGTCAGTGTTATCATTTTAACATTTGAAATTCAGTTTGAAAATGTTGGCTATCAAAATTTAATTTGTGGGAAATTGAATAAATGCCTATAAATACCTAGTTATTATATCATTTGAAATCTAATAAGCAAGAAGTGAAATGATTGAGAAAATATTATTGTCAAGAGCACTATAAAGCAAGTCAAGAGTAACCTTTCAGAGCTTTATTGTAGCTATTTGAGATCAAAGCATTATGTAAAATCCTATGTGAGTTTATGCATATTTATGTTATCATTGTTTGTAAAGGCTAACCCTTGTTGTACATTTCCAAGCAATTCAAGCAATCAAGATCCTGCTTCCAAGACCTTGAAGTGATGTGTATGACTTCAAACCTTCAAGGAAGCCATTGAAGGGTGGTGATTTGCAACACTTTGTTAATTCATCATTCATTCCTATCATTTATCTTTCCCATCATTGGCATTGCCATTGTGGAAGTGGAGACACTAACATGGGGTTTGACCAAGGTAAGCCTCTAAATGGCGCAACATTTCTTCTCTCTTTAAATGTACATATTTTAGGTTTGAAGAGGAATGAAGGAAGTTGAAGATCATTTATTCATTTTTGAATTCAAATCCCTACACCTGTTCAACTCACGAAAACTCAACTACAAAATTATTTGATAGTGATTCAACAAGTCTACAAGTGGAAACAAAGATCTTAGATCTGACATCAAAGGACTACAAAAATAAAACAAAAAAGTCATATAAGGACTCAAATGCCCTTGGGCAACTTTGTCCTCATATTCTGACTAGCACCAAACTTTTAGGAGAAGTACACAACACTCTGCCCTTCCCAGATCTGCCTGCAAATCTCTGTTTCAATTTGGTAATTGTCAGGATCTTACATTTTTATATTAGGGCATATAGTCTAATTAGGTTAATCAAGGAAAATCAATTCCAAAGCATTCCAAGGATAAAAAAGATGCAGATCTAGGTCTAATCGGCTCACCTTCATGGTTGCAAGTCAGTTTATTCACCTTGTGATCTCCATCTTAATGAAACATTGGAAAAAGACCCACATCCTTCACACAAAATTTGAATCCTAGGTTTTAGACATAAGACCTAGGGTTCTCTTAAATTTCTTTGTTTCAGTATAATTATTATATATTATATTTATTTTTAAATTCTATTACAATAACCTTATACTTGATTGTCCTTATGCTAGGTGAGCCCCATGGACAACCTTATATTAGACTATCTAGTCCTTGTTTAGACACATTATATAAATTTACAAGTTTGAAATAATAAGTGGACCATATTTAAATAATTTAATATTACGTTTAGATACACTTAGAGGTAAGGTATGCTAGAAGTATGGGAAATGCTATAATATTATAGAAACTTATAATTTGAATTGTACCTTGTGTTTTTGAAATTATTTCATAATCATTTTATTGAGTCAAGCAAGAGATAGTAGTGATGTGAATATATAACCCATATTTCTATATAATCAAAATACAATTCTATTAGAAATTATTTGGCCAAATTGATGATATAGTTATATGTATTGTCAATTCACTATACTCTTAGGATTGTATGGTATTCAAAATTTCTAATTAACTAGAGGATATCTAGGTTCTATATGGCTAACTGCATATAATAGTGATTATACTTAAATTATACGCTTGGTTCTCAAATTTAGTTACAATGCATTAGCAAATGTCCCTATCTCCCACCCTTGATGAAGGTTTGAGCCATTTCTAGTAAGAAGATGAGAATATGTCTGCTTGGTTTGTGATTGGAGGTAAAATGCTTGCATGATGCTCTTTGTCCTTATAACTGTTACACATACCATATTGATTGTATTGGGAAAAGATGGTTAAGAAAGTGATCTTACTATTTGAATAATTTAAAAGTTAATCATTTATGTGATTATAATTTTATTTGTATGGGTCCTAAATAGGACAACAACCTTGATGTTGATTAATATTTCATTATATTATCTTTAAACATGAATTATGATAGTTTCAAGAAAATTTGTAATGTGAAGTATCTATTTTCCTACATTATGAATTTTAAATGTTTAACTATGGTTTAAAAAAAGAAATATATGCATTTTTAAAGGTGAATAGTTAATTTAGTTAGACATCCTCCTTCTTTCTTAATTTATTTAAATTAACTTTTTGTTTTAAAATTGTAAGCTTGCTACATGTGGTACAAGAGAATATATTCAATCCCTAGGATCTATAAGCATGCTATGTGAATCACAAAAAAATGGGTTAGGGGTTAAAAAACACATAGGGTTTTATATTAAATTTGGAATATTTCACCGAACTTACTATAAATAGAAAGGGAAAAATGAGTGTAATGAACCCACCTATTCTTGTATTTCATTCAAGAAATGAGATTTCCCAAGTCAAAATCCACTTTCAACCCTTAGGTGAGTGAATTCTTTGAGGAATCTTACAATTTCCCTTTTTGTCCAAGGACGGGGGTCCTAATTAAACAACACTTTGGGGATAAAGATTAAAAATATCAAATCAACTCCAAAATTCACTCTATAACTTGGATTTAGTAGATTAAACTCAATACTAATGGAACTTACAAACTTTATAGAGAATCTGGAAGAGATATAAATCTCGTGTACCTCTCACAAAAGGGTGTTTTCAAAAGTTCTTTGAGAACTCATTTTCCCTATGGAAAATGGGTCTTGGGTAGAGCTCTCTAAAAATACTTTTAGAGTTCTCTGCTCTTGTGTCTGCACTTCTAGATTCCCGATTTTCATCATTGAACAGTCAGAAATAAATCTGGGATCTGAGTTTCTATGAGATGACAACAAAGGTGACAACAAATGCAACTTTGAGATCTTCAAATTTTCTTCAACATGCAAATTTGCAACACACAAAGAGAGGGGAAACAATTTTTTTTTGGGTGAATGGGGGTTTTCCTTGGTCAAACCCCACTTTGGTAATCAAACCTTGAAATAAAATGAAATAGCATGAAAGGGATGATGAATGAACAACTCAATGTCACAACTCACCAAACCCTTAGATGAACCTTTGATAATGGAGGTTTGAAACTTGCATGAAATGACTTCAATGGATGTGGATCTTGATTTTGAATATTTTCTTAAAATGATACTTTGAATTCTTGATTGAATCATGAAACCTACATCACATTCTTAGCTCCAAAAACATGCATGGCTCCACATAACTTTGACATAAAGCTTGGATCTTGATTGTTGCAACAAATGATGAATGAATCCTCGCTTGAATACTCTTGACAATAATCTTGTTTCTTGTAATTGATCTCTCAAAAATCTAATTGAAATCTAATGTTGATTTGATAAAATAACCTTGTATTTATAGCAATTTATCGTTAATTTCCCAAAATTCAAATATCACAATCCAATATTGAAATATAGATTTCAAAACATTAAAATATAGCTAAAAACATAATTTAAATTAGGGTCCTAGGTCTAAGTGAGGACCCATTCACCCATGTGGGCGAATGGGTCCTAGGTCACTCACCTAGGACACACATTGCTCAAGGTAACCTATTATGTTAAGACATTAATTAATGTCGGGTTCCTCTTCGTAAAATATGATAAATTAGGCTTGGATTTGAATTAAGGGGGCCAATTAAGGAAAATTAACTTCATTTAATTAGGGGAGCCCTAAATGAGTGTGAAACTGTAAATAGGTACACTCTACAACACCAAATTAAGGCACAATTAAGTCCATTTTTATTAATAGGGCTCTAAAATTAATGTGAATATGTAAAATGCATATTACAACACTAAAATTAAGGCATAATTTAGTTCATTTTAATATTATTTCTTAATTAAGTGTGAAAAATGGATACTTTTTTCTACACTACATTTAGCCCCCACTTTAGTGAGAGGAGGAACATGCGTCAAACTCGCACTAAAGTAGTTAAGAGGGGTCCAAGTGTACCAATGTGGATGGTATAGGATGGAAAATATCAAGGAGGGTGATCAAGCCCCAAGGATCTAAGATCCCATGTAAAACCAACATGAGCACAAAGGGACACACACAAGGTGCATGATATGCAACAACAAAACAAGATACACAAACATACAATGTCAAAGACTAAAAGAAAGAAAAAGAAAAAGAAAAATAAAAAGGGTTGGATCAAGCCTTGATAGTCTATCTAACTCGATGTAGATTAGGTCTGAGTTGTTTGTCCAAAGAATGTGTGTGCTCACTCCGAGCTAATGGAACCTCAGGTTGTCCACTAGGTGAACCCCCAAGAAAGTGGCTAAGTGAGAAAGTCATGCCAGGTCTACATGCTCTCATTGTACTAACCATACCAAAGCTATCCTTTTGATAACTCTAATAAGGTGCCACAAAACAAGGTCTTCGAGCTTCACAAGGTTAACAAGTTGCATTATGCTAAACATTTATGAACAAGGATGCAGGTAAAGGTTTGTTCAAAGGGGCTTTGCTTAGTTCATGTAAGGTCTATTCTTAGGGAACATAATGCCTAATGTCTCCAAGAGAGGACAAGTCAAATAAATATCACACTCTCAAAGGACATCAAACCTAATGACACCACCAAGAAAAGGACACATTGTAAGAAGAAAGAAAATTGCATAATAAAACATGAGGAATGATAATGCCAATTTATACCCCCACTTTAAAGAAATTGCTACACCATTGTTGTGAAAAATTTGCTTTATAGCCAATGAAGAAGACATGAGAACTTATTTAGAAAGCCATATGCCAAGTCATATGTTCCTGAATGAAACTGCATCATGAAAGAGGAGATAATAAAGGGGTTTCCCCCAAAATACAAGGCTAAAGATAACATAGAAAGAAAAGTATATCACATGCGATCCAAATTAAGGCATGTCATCCACA
>CM021105.1:29954877-30293369 GCA_007115665.2 Sequoiadendron giganteum | reverse complement strand
TGACTTTGTCTTTGCAGTCTTATTTTTTGGATTAGACCTCATATTACCTTTAGATTGCACCTGCAAATGAACAATTTGCTTTTCTTTAATATGCATCTTGATAGTTTGCAATGCAATGCTTGGTATATATGAACAATTTGTAATGCAATTGTTGACAACTTGTAATGAAATTGTCTTTAATGTGCATGAAAAATTTGTTTTTATTGAATATTTGCATGTTAATAGTTTGTTTGATTTATTATTTGAATTGAAATAACTTAGAGCAGTTCAATTTTAACAATTGCATTTTATATATACTATATATATGAATGTGTGTGTGTGTGTGTTTGTACATATATAATGCATAACTAGGTTAGTGAGACATGAACTTTGGTTAACCATTGTCAAAAAGAAATACAATGGTACAAGTGTAGTAAGGTATTAAACCTCAACTGAAAGACAAAAGGAGCTTTATTGAGTGCATAGCCAAACAATGAATCATGGAGAGTCGAACATAAATGCATTGGCATCCACAAACAATATAAGTTGAAACCCCATATATGGAGTTAAAGGGTACTGGGTGACAAACATTTACAGTGCATACATCGTTATCTATATTGAAACCCATATATAGAAAATTAAAAAAAAAGGCCCGCAAATTGAATTGAAAAAGTTGAAACCCCAGATAGTTGGTGACAATATAAAAAATGCATTGACATTCATAAACAATATAAATTGAAACCCCAGATATTGAGTTATAAGGTAGCTAGTGACAATATCAGTTTTATGCACTGTAAATGTTTGTCACCAGCTACCCTTTCCATATTTCGTAGTAACAATCACATATATACATAAAACAATTGCATATATATACATATACAAATATGTATATGTATGTGTATATATATAAATATATGTATATGTATATATGTATGTATATCTATATGAGATATACATTACATCTACACACACACATATAAACAAAATAATATAATTGCATGGTAGAATATCTTCGAAATGAAAACAAGTGAAAATATTTTCATATTTGAGAATGATAAACAAATATTAGAGACAAACTGCAGAGTTAAAGTTTGTACAATGTTGGATAGAGGAATACAAGTGCATGGCAGAAAACCCTTTAATTGTGAACCAGTGAAATCCTTTCCATGTTTGGTAGTAACAATCAAATAAAAAAGCATTTCGCACACAAAACTATTGTGCATGGAAGAATAAACATTAAAACCCTATGAATATTTCGTAGTAACAATCAAATTTAAAAAGCAAATTGTAGAGTTAAAGTTTGTGCAATGATGAACACATGAATAGAAGTGCATGGCAGAAAACCAGTCAAACCTTTTCCATATTTTGTAAAAAAAGTTTAATAGTAATTAAAAACCATTTAAACCCTTATACAATATAAAAAGAAACCTTGAAATTAAACTGAAATGATTTGACATTCATAAAAAGTGTAAGTTTAAACCCCAAATATTGAGTTGCAGGTAATTGTGACAAACATTGACATCGCATACAACATATTTGCATTCAGAGGCATAGAAAATGTAAAGAAAAATCCAATGTAAACAACATAAATGTGAAACCCCAGATATTTACAGATTTGTGGACAACATATTCATAGCATACAACATATTGGCATTTATACGCATAAAAAATTAGTAGCAATAGAATACCTGTAACTTCTTAGGGTGTTGTTGTTGTTGCCTCTGGACTTTCTTCATCTTTCTTCAGGAAATTGTATAATTGAAAATGAAAGTGGGACGTGCTAAATGGAAATTGGAAGAGATTGAGTAATGCATTTTTGAATTTGAAAATCTCCTTATATGTTAAATGCTGGTTTGGTATGGAGTCTTTAATTCCTGTTTTTTTTTTTTCAAATTTGAAATTTTGTTCCGATGCCTTCAATTGCAGAGTTTGTATGTATTAATGGCGTGCAATTCTTGTTTGCTTGACAAGAGATTTTGGTGGCTTTAACACAATTGTTTTGGTGGTTGTTGGTGGATAAAAAGGAGAATGCACCAATAGTAGTGAGCATTGATTTGACCGATGGGACACATATGAATGATTGATTTTCGTCTCAGTGTTGTGTTTTTGGGCAAGTGGAATGGGGGTTTGGTTGGATTGGATTTGTTGATGGGACAGTCTCAGCTCCTAGTTGTTCTTGTGGCATCACATGTATGAAAATATTGACTGCGATGTAATGCAAGTGGTGATATTAAAGGGGAGTGCGGGTTATACTAATTTTTAATTGTGGCTGCATGTTTTAATGCTACGGGTCATATAAAATCAACACATGTAAGATGGTGCTCTCAGATGTGCTTTGAATATTCTTTGACATGTATGAATGCGAATATCTATTTATATATGAGACAAATATTCACTAATTATAATACAATTTTGACGATATAATGATACGAATACCCTTATTGACTTTGTGGACGAAAACTGTTTTACAATTACATATTTATTTGCTATAGTGTGAGGCCCATGTGACACTACTTCCATCCCCAATATAAACTCCCGCCCTACTTTGGGCCCCTCTCCCCTACCAACTCAAAATTAATCCGTCAACAATCCCAGGTCCCATGAAGTGGAGGAGCCGCGCGATTGCAATGGCAATTACAGGCGATTATAAATATGCCAAGGCACAAAAATAGAGAGCCAAAAGCAGCCTCTTTTCTAGATTTGCACAATAACACGGAAAAGTCGGAAAAAAAATACACAATAATGGAATGAAGCCTAAAGCTGTTAGAATCACAAATGACTTCTGCTAAATACCTGGAGCCAACTTCGCCATAAGTAGTGGAGATAATTACTCCAGAAAATTTTAAGTATCTACATTTTTTTCAGCTAGTGAAGACGCAGCGGCTAAGGAAAGTTAAAAAACACAAAAAAACAAAAAAATAAGGGAAAAGAAAAAAATATTTGTAGGGTTGTTGTGGACGTCGAGGGTTCGAATCGTTTTGGATTTTTTTCCCCTAAATTTTGATACAGCGGTGATGGAAAGTTTGGAGCCCGTGCAGAGAGAAGGGTCGCCTGAAGATGATGGCAGTTTATCGGCTAGTGCAACACTAGCAAGGGATGCTGCCGGTTTGTTTCAATCTGGGCACTACCACGAGTGCATTGGCGTTTTGAATCAGTTCTTGCAGAAGAAGGAGAAAGATCCTAAGGTTGGTCTTACTTGTCTTGAGTATTTCTCGCTATTATGTCGAGGCAGGGAGGATTTGGTTCTTTGGAGGGTTTGTTTTTGTCTGCTTACTTTTCAATTAAGATTGGGCATTTGCTACGTAATTACATGACATTTATTACTTACTCTGTTAAAAGAAAAGTGAGCAGAAACATTCGAATTTCATATTCATTGCTCAACTGTTGGAGAATTGAGTTGCAGTCCAAATGCTTTTCTGTCCATAGAGCAGGACATTTCTTTGAATCTCTTAATTTGTTTGACAAATGTCAAAAGACTAACCACTTCGAGAACTTACGCAGTATACCAAGCAATCGGAAGAATGACATTTGGGTGCAAATCTCTCAGGGCATGTGGAACAATTTCTCTCAATGTACGAGTTAAAGGTTATAGAAGAAATGGCTACTCTTTACAAAAGGTTTTCTAAAAGATTACTCTCTACTAGTAAAATAGTGAAGATTTCTACGAAGATAAAATATCTTAAAACGCTATATATGTTGGGCTAGGGTTTTGTGGTAATGTTGGGAACTAATCCCTTTAATGACCTAGTTTCAAAATCTGGTGGATGGTGAACCACTCACTTGGAGATGCGGGTATGGTAACTGGGATGACGTTTTGAAAGAGTATGGGATTAGATGAACAAGGTTATAACTATTTTACATTTAAATGTACTGGTAGTCATAATGAAAAATAGGTATGGGTACGGTGTGGATCACATACCAAAACCCAAGCTTCCCAGTGAATGTTACATAGTCAGAGCGCTGATGCATAGTAGTACATCAGGTCACTTATCATCACCAGAACAATCCAGTTTCAAAATTTGCAGGGTAATGAACATTTTAAAGTGGGAGGGCTGTAGTCTAGTGGTAAGGCTGGTCTCATTCGTTCTAGAATGAAATGGAGTTTCAAATCCTGGCAGGTAAGGAATACTTTAAGATGGGACAACTGTGATTTAGTGGAAAGGTGGGGCACTTCATGTTGCCACAATGACCTAGTATCAAAATCAGGTGGATAAGAACCCTGCAACATTCTAGCTTGTCTAATGCAGGTTTTGGTTTCCAACACAAAATTGCTTATTTGTCCTGTGCATTATTTATTAGAGTCACAAAAGTGGGACCAAATGCTGGCATAAAATTGAGTGGAACTGAAATATATACCAATAAAGTTAGGTTTGAGTTTTAATTAACAGTCAGAACTAATAAAAGAAAACTTTAATTCAAATATTATTTGTAGTGGGTATGGTTCTTTAACATATCATAATGCAGAACACATCATATTATTTCTTTCCGAGTCTTTGTAATATCAATTGACACCTATGTTCTGTGGAGATGCGTTCCCACCATTTTTGACATGTCCCCATATTGTGGACATTTTGGGGACGCGGGGATGCCTCAAAAATGCCCCCCCCCCCCCCGGATAAAAAAAATTGGCCCTAACGTCTCAGAGATGTCTTGGAAACAAGGGACTTTGGCTGTCCACAAGACAATTTGGGACGTCAATGACATCCTCTAACCATCCTGGAGACAGCCAGCCATCCCCTTTTAGTTACACTCCTTTTTTTATTAAAAAGGCCCAAAATATATTTAAAAATATTTTATTGTTCTTTTGTGGGCCCCCACACCACTCTCAGCAGTAAATGAAAGATTTTGGTCTGCAAAACAACAGATTTTCAAGCTTCTTTATGGTGTATGACATTCACATGTTGTTAGGATTGACTTTGCAAGATTTGAAAGCAGACATCAACCATTTCAGGTGGTACAATAGCAGGGTTTTCAAGATAAAATCAAGGAAAACAACACCTAGGATTTCAAGCTCCATTTGTATCTCTCAAGATGGTGTTTAAATCCCAAGATAGTGATTTGATATCACTGAAAACAACAGTTTTTAGTTGTTTTTCAGTCACAAAATTGCAGGTTTGCAACATATAACGGCAAAGGTTTCAGTCTTATTGAGGCAGCCTCCTTTCCAATCTCAATAAAAAGCTAGGAGCTTGTTGTCTCTTTTGTCAACCACTACAATTCTGAGACAATGGAGATAGGCTCATTGATTGTACAAGTTCTTTGCAAGTTCGTGGTAGCAGCATATTTTCTACGTTTTTGTCATTTTGTAGTTGGAACTTGCAACTGATCTATAATGTATATGATGAATGCCTTATCAATGTTATTATATGAATATTTGAAATTTTCCTATATTTTTAAATTTTCCCTATTTTATAATAGTTGTCCCCTTTGCTGTCCCCTAAAATGGCCTCCAAAAAATTTGTCCCCAAAATGTGTCTCCCTGTCCTTGTCTTGGAAATTGGGTGGAACATAGATTGACACTCCAACACATTGGATTATTGTCCTCTTAAGGTGGTGAAACTAATCCCAATAATTACCTAGTTTCAAACTCTGGTGGATGGTGATCACTTGGAGATGACAGAATGATGACTAGGATGGCATTTTAAATGGTACGTGGTTAGATAAACATGGATATGACTGTTTTACATTTGGGAATATACCTATACCCAAGTTTTATGGTGATCATTACATAGTCTGCGCTAATGTATGGTGGCACAATAGGTCACATATCATCACCACAGCAATCTAGTTTCAAATTGTGGTGGGTAAGAAACATTGTAAAGTGGGAGGGTTGTAGTCTAGTGGTGAGGTTGGTCCCTTAGGTCTACAATAAAATAGATTTACAAATCTTGGTAGGTTAGGAATACCTTAAGATGGGAGGTTTGTGATTTAGTGGCAAGGCACACCGCTTGTTTCCACAATGACCTAGTTTCAAAAACCTAGTGGATAAGAAGTAGAACCTTGCCAAATTTCTAGTTTTTCTAGTGTAGGTTTGGGTTTCAAACACAAAATTAGTTATTTGTCCTAGACATTCCTTGACTAGACAAAATGAAACCAAATGTTGGCTTAAAATTGATTGGAACCGAATTATATACTTACAAAGCTGTTTGATTTTTTGTTAACAGCTAGAATTAATCAAAAAACTTTTAATTAGATTTTTTTTGTAGTGGCTATATAACTTTGAACTGTTAACTTTTATAATTCAGAACACAACATATTATTTCTTGACATGTCTTTATATTATCAATCAAAATTCCAATACATCCGATTTCTTTCCTCTTGTATGCCTTCTTGTATACATCTTATTACAATTTACATATTTATTGCTCATGCATCTTTTGTATTTATCTATTGCATCCACTGTGTATAGAGCACGCCATCTATATGAATATACATGAGTTTGTTGTGTCGATGTTTCCTTGTGTCCTTTCCCCGGTTGACGTAGCTTTCCAATTTTTGACACTTTTTGTAACACTTCTTTGATCTATGCCTACTGGTGGTATCACTTCATCCTTACATGCATCAATATCCTTTTAGTTCCACTCAACAATGAAATATCATGTTAACAAAAACCCTTAAAAAACTCTCCAAAACTTACATGGGGTAAGCCTGGTCAATCTTTGGTGCATCTTATTGTACAATGTCTCTAGTGTTACCCCATATCAAACCACTGCAATTCACATGGATAAGTGCTTATTTGGTGGACCTTACATGGGAGAGGCAAGGAGATGAATTCAAACAATGATGAAAGAGCAATGTTTGTAAATTTGTCTCAATACAATTGAGAAATTGACTTTGATAGCAACACTCAAATGGGACAAATATCACATTTGTGTGAAAAATTTGTGGTTATTGCCGAGGAAGATTACTTCTAGAAATGATGGCTTAGGGGGTGGTAGAATTGGTAAACATATTAATAATTTGAACAAAGATGAGAGATCAAACATAAAAAAGGTTTATAAAAATTGACTTTTGCATGGCGACACATGAATATTTTTTTGGCTTTTAAGAGGAATTATATTATTAAAAAAAGAAAAATGAAATTTATGATGCATTATACTTGTTTACCTTCTAGTGTATGAATGTGATTTGAAAAGTGGGTTTACGCTCTCTAAAAGATAACCTTTTTCACTAGCCATAATAATGTAAAGCATCACATCAAATAATATAAAGTGTAACATTTCCATGGTTGATTGAAGTTGGGTCTTTGAGTGAGGATATGCAAAATTAAAGTAACACCTTATTGGGTATTACTAATAACTAGCCTATATGGGGTGTACTTTAAGAAATAGCCTCTTGAAATATAGAAATCCTAGTGAATACATTATAGAGAAGCATAATATTCTAGGCAACTTTTTTCAAAATTATAATCAAATTAGAGTGGATGGTAAGTTGTTTTAAATGTACCAATTTATTTACAATTGAATGACTAAATTATCTTGTCAATATATAACTTGTATGGCAATTCAATTTCTAAATTTTCTATCAAAACATATATTCGTAACAAAAACATTAAAATTGGATTTGTATAGAAAATGAAAAATTGCCTCTAATAGTTTGGGGTGATTAGGGCCCAAAATGTTATAAACAATGGTGCTATATTTGTCTATCCCGAACAATTAAAATCTTTAAGTCAAGGTGATTTTGTTTTGCGTCCAAGGATAATCCATCCAATATGAATGAAGAACCTAAAAATAGCCAAATGGCATAAGACAAACACTAATTTGTTTTTTGGAATTTTTTTTATATGAATAAAGATTATCTGAACCAAATCACAACAAAGAGATCTCTAGATGGCAATAGTTGTTAGTAAAACCAAAAGAAGGAAAACTTAAGGAGGTTTTCCTCTATTCCATCACCCTCAAGAAATAGAGCAAACAATTATCCCAACAAAACTTACATTCCTTAAGGGCTGCAAGCAAGAAGAATTAAGTCTAATCATGACGAATAAGCTGAAGAAATTGCTTAGATTTATCTAGCAGCATGGATTCCCAATCAACAACATTCCAATCGTGATCAACTATAGATGCCCATTTAGCCAAACAATCCACAACAACATTCTATTCCCTATAAATATGGACAAAGGAAATGGAACCAAAATGTGGAGTGAGATGAAGAATTTGTTTTGCGATAGAGGTCAATCTTCAAGAAGACTTATGCAATTTCCTTTTATTCAAAAGAGAAACTAGGATCATATAATCTATTTCACAAATAACTTTCTTCCAACCCAACTCACAATCTTCTCAAATGCCACAAGAATGGCATGGGCTTCCATTTGATTATTCGTGTAGCACACCATAGAAGTAGTGAAGAAGAAATGATCGAAACCATCACAATTGCGACCAACCCCACCAATCCCAGTAGCATCTAGGTTGCCCCGTGAGGATCCATCGATATTAATTTCAAAGAAGCCAAGAGAGGGAGGAGACCACTTACGAATCTTTTTCACTTTCTTGTAAACCATCAATGTAGAGCCAGATTGATTTTGAGAAGTAGTTGAGGGGGAGAGCTCTAGAATCTTTGATAGATGAGAAATAGAAGGGGAAAGAGCTTCTTCAAAGAAGCATTTGGCTTCAATAGTTTCCTTGATCAAATTCCTTATTTTTTGCTGGACCTGCATAATGAGACATTGATGCTCTTGGATTTTTTTTGCAATTCCACTATAACCATATATGCCAAAGAAGATCCCAATTAGCAACCAAAAAAGAAGTCGACACAAGAGGAGAACCCATGCTTGCCCAAAAGTTGGGAAGCAGTGTGAATGATGGGCTTTTTCCACCTCTTCCCCCATTGCCTTTAGATGTCCAAAGAGAAGGGGCATTGAAAGAAAGATGAGCAATATTTTCTTTGCTAATGCCACACAAAACACTTTTAGAAGGACCTTGAAATCTTTGCTTTCTGATATTATCCTAGGTTGACACTTGTTTTCACACAATAACCAAATAAAAAGATTACACTTAGGCCAACTGAATTTATTCCAATCTTTTTTCCATTAGGAAAAATATCTACTCACACCTTTCTTATACTCTAAAAATTGATAACCAAGAGTAACTGAATAAACTCCTTTAGGATCATGGCTCCACACAAGAGCATCCCTTCCCTCTAGGGAACAACAAGGCTAATCAGCCAACATGGAAACAAGAGTATCATGACTATCAAATGTTCCTACTCTAGGTCAACTATTGGGGTCCTTCCAATGATATATTTAGGAATTCTCTAGATGGATAGGGTACTTAAAATTTGCAACTTTAGATCACCCTATAGCTTGAAAAATTTCGGTCGAGGTTGAAGGTGGGGGAAGGATGAAAGGATTGTGGGGTGGAGATCCCTTGAATAATTCCAAAAAATATCTCTATCACCTTTTTTGATAATTCAAAAAAAGTCCTTCCTTAATAATGGAGGCCCCCTTAATAGTGCTCCAAACCATAGAACCTTTCCCATCGACATCCATTTGGGGCACATCTTCAATTGCAACTCCTCCCAAATACTTGAAATTATGGATTTTCACTCATTTTCGCCCAAGTTCTAGGAGCTTGCACCATCTTCAATATAATTTGGCAGTTAAAGCTTGGCAATTGAACTTAGAGTGCCTAAGACCAAGGTCTTCGTGAATTTTAGGACTGTAGACTTGGTCCCAAAAGAGTAAACTCCATTTTTGGGACTCTAAATTTCCTGCCTATAAGAATCTCCTAGAGAGATTTTCAAATTCTTTAGAAAAGCTCTTAGGGGCCAATGAAACTAGAACTTTGCAAGTAGGGAGAACGTGTAGAATAGATTTTAGAAGCATCAACTGACCAACAAAAGATAACTAACTAAAGATCCAGTGACTAATCCATATGTGAATCTGTCCAAATTTCTCTTCCATTGATCTCTGCTATGGTTACCTGGAGATAGGGGGATCCTTAAATAATTAGAGGGAGATTCCCAATTCTAAAATGAAGAATATATGCAATTCTTTGCTGGATAAGCATAGGGGTATTAAAGAAAAAAATATTTATCTTCATTAATTTGCTGGCCTGAAGCAAACAGATATATATCCAAGACTTTACTGAAGTTGATCGCCTCATTAATTTTTGTAACTGCCATCAAAACTGTAAGATAAAAGGGTAAGGAGATAGGTGGTCTCCTTGCCAAAAACCCTTCGAAGTAGAAAAAAGAGGAGATGGAATACCATCCACCAAAATATTTTTTGAGCCTTTGTATTTGTTTAATTTTTTTAAATATCTTTTTATGAAAATTGAAAATGGGTATCAGGTTGATAACTCTTGGCGTTTGACAGTATCTTTATGTAAGATATCTGATCTAGTAGCTATTTTTTGCAACTCAGTTCTTTTGTCTTTTCAATGTGGGTTAAGTAGAATTTATGTTTAACACTTTGAGCAATAAAAAAGTACCACTGACTGACAAAAACATAAAATTCATCAACTCACAAGTATAAGAGACAATCAAAATTCTTATTGAGACATAGAAGTACCTTGAACCAATACTGGATCATATTATCTTTACACCTTGCAACAATGTCCCTGTAGTGACAAACATTTATACATAGAAGTACGGAGTACTTATAACCAATATTGGATCAGGTTATCATTATACATTGCAACAATATCCTTGCAGTGACAAATTCTTCTACCTTTAACCAATACTGGATCATATTATGATTATCTTTACACCTTGCAACAATGTCCCTGTAGTGACAAACATTTATACATAGAAGTATGGAGTACCTATAACCAATATTGGATCAGGTTATCATTACACATTGCAACAATATCCTTGCAGTGACAAACTCTTCTACATTTTAAATTCTTAGTCAAGTTTTGGGAAATTGATGATAACTTTTATCATAAAATGGCTTCTCTTCTATGGGAGTTGCATGACACATTCCTACATTATTTTTTAAATTTGTTGTAATTTCTAAATTCTCTCTCTCCACCCTTACATTACTTATTTTTTCTTTGGACTGGCATCTCAGTCAGCGTGCACAATTGCATGTTATGGAAACTTTCTTTCACTCTGGATGCTCACTATTTTGGTGGCACAATCTTGTTTTGTTTTGTTAGTATGACATTTTTCCATTGGAAACTACAAACAGTACTCTTTCCATTCACGACATTTCCAAATAATAGCATTCATGTTTCTTTCTTTTTAGAATTTGGTGGAAAGTGACTCCAAATAATGTCAAATGTTGTCTAGTTTGTGTTTAATATTCTTGATTTGATTGAATGGCAGGTCCTACATAATATTGCTGTGGCAGAGTATTATTCTCATGGGTGTACAGATCCACAGAAACTGCTTGAGGTTCTTGACAAGGTTAAGGTAAGCATCGGGGATTTTAACTCCTTTTCTTCTTTTTCTTTTCCAAAATTAAGGTTCAAATATAAAAACATCACATGAATGATAAAAACCTTGGGCAGAATGGTTGCATGCCTTTGACATTCATAGGTTACTGGATTCATGGGGCCCAACAAAATAACTTCTAATACAGAGATAAAGAATATTTTCTGCTAGCGCATATAACAAAAAGGAGTACTAATTATTGCACGGAGCAAATTATGGAAAATAATCCCCTTGTGGATTAGGATAAGCAGGGGAAGAAAGCTGCCACATTATCTGCTAAGCGTTGTATGCCATGAGTCCAATTTCTAGAGTAGAATCTTAAGCTTGTTTATCAACCCTGCTATTGCTTTGGTGCTTGATGCCATCGAAGAAAACTTACCTTTCATCATTATTCTGGTGTGTGTAAGGACATTGATGATGCTAACTACAAATACTTAGATGACTAAGGAAGTGGCAGAATGGCAATTGAGGTTCAAGGCTTCAAGTGATATATAGGTAAAGGCTGATTTGTCAGATTGGGCAGGTAAAGGCCCCTCAGATCTTTGAAAAGGGTTGCAGTATTACTGAAGAATACAAACTTGGTTCTTCTTTTGAAGATTGTGAAGTGTGCAAATTGTTGATGTCCCCATTGAGATATATCTATCTGAAGGGATGCAGCTCCATGGTAAACTTTTTCTATCTGGCATTGGTTCTTCAAGGATATTTCAAATTCTTTATTGTCCATCCACCTGAGAAATCTTGAGAGCTTGTTTGCTTTCCAAATACAACATAATTCTGATGCTTCTAGAATCTAGAGTAATTACAGAATTCCAATCCTAAGCATTTGCCTAAGAGTATTTTTAGAATGAGTCTTCAAAATAGTTAATTTTCAAGCGGCGTTAGCAAGGCGTCTGAAAGAAATATCCTGCTCATTGCCAAGCTGATTGCCATTGGGGATGACTACTAGAGGTATATGGCTTATTTGACTTGGCCACAAAAAATATAAATGAGGTTGTAGATTCTTGATATTCCGTCTAGAACAAAAGAGAATTAAATCAAGGACCAGGCAAACAACCCTTCTAGGCTTAGTTTGGGGTTTTGGATGCCCCTAACTCCTAAGTACTTTTATCCAAGTTGAATAACTGCACTGAAGCATCCACCTGCCATTGAGCTTATACTCTGTGTCAAGCAAAGGCTATTGCCACTGGTAAGCTTCTCTAGCTTGTGATGGAAAGGGGTTTGCCAGTTTCCAACACCTATCACATTATCACGTGTAAAAGGATCTAACAAGTTCATTAATGTTAGGAGTTGGGAAATCGACTTTCAAATTTTGAGAATAGTGAATTTGTCTTGGTTTACAAGTTTGAACCTAGCAGTCATCTTCTTCCATGGAATCCAATTACCAGGCTAATACAGAAACAGCTTCCTAATAGCTTTACTACATTTAAAAAAGTGAAATGTCATGAAATCCAGTGTTTTTCAGCTTCAGTATTTGGAAACAGCACAGCTGATCACTAAAGTTAGTGGTTTCAATTTCCATCTAAATGAAATTTGCATTCTAAAACTGGTCATCTTTCCAGCTATATATGAAATAGTCTCAGGCTTTAGGTATAATCAAAGAGAAATTGTGAACTGCTGTAAAGATGTAGAAAAGCTGATTCCTTAATATTGATTGATTTTTCTAACAAGTTTGCATGCATATGAAATACTTCTTGTGAATACAATGTCCACTAATTTGTGTAAAATATGATATAGAAAGATAGAGAAATTATATTAATGTCCACAGATGTCCTGAAAGCCCAAAAGGTCAATTGCTGTTGAACATACAAATATACAATCATCATAGATAGCTTTGTGAATTCAAAATAAGCCCTTAAAAGAGGCTGTGAGCTAAGACTATGATACTTGATAATCTGATAATGATGAAAATAATTGATAAATTAATGCTATATCATCTATGTCATGTTATAAAAAGAAAGAAAGAAGTAAATCTTGTAAAAATTAAATTTAAAATAAATGTTGAAATTCATAAACTTACTTTCAACAATTCCAAATGGGAGAAGGTCTTGAAGACACCTTGTGACATATGATGGTTTGTCACAAACATTTGAATCTCCCCACCCTTGGTGTATGGTTAGTCTATTTGAGTGCAAATCTTTTGCATCATCATGTTGAGGAAGTGTATGTGGTGCCCGAAAAATGTGCTTGTACCTTTCCTCAACGAAAGCAACTGCTGCCCTGCAATTTTTTGTGTTGTCCATAATGATGTGGACACTGCTCTTAGCACCCACCATCTCTTGGAGTCAATGAAGGTTTTGGAAATGAAGTTTGAACTCTTCACAATCAACAACCTTAAAAAACATTGCCTCTTCAGGGGGTATTGCAATGATATTTATTAAAAGCTAGTTTTTGTAGTCTTTCCATCCATTAGATTGCAATGATATTTATTAAAAGCTAGTTTTTGTAGTTTTTCCATCCATTAGAAACAATGGTCGCTCATGTTTCAACCCATGAATCCTTGATTGATTTAAGTGGTGGCTTTATAATTTTTTTTTCTTTTGCCAATAAGGTTGTTTACACCTTGTAACTTGAGGGTGTTTGATTGATTGCCATCACCATTTGCCACCAATATGGTGATTTGACTAGGTTGAACAAAAGATTGTTGGTGTGAATGCAACTTGCAATGTATGCATATACATTGCCTCTCACTTCATTTTGAAATGCCTTATCCAATGGGGCATCTTTTTGAGAAAAAAGAGGGATCGTCTTCTTGGAAAGATAGTGTCTCCAAGAAAGAATGTGGGACAGCCACTATAAGAGTAGCTCTTGTAGGTGGCCTATGTGATACTTTCTTCAATAAAGGATGAGATCTTAAATTTTCTTTCTCATTCACTATCAACTTCTTCTCGTTCTTTGAAATATGCCATAATTTGTTCATTTGGAAACCCCTTCTTGTTCAACCCTTGACAAATTTTAATTCCATGGCTGGTCATAGCACATAAGTGAGCTTTCACACAACTACATGGGCTCTTATATCCGGCTTGGTAGTGATACAATGCCAAAGAAAAGGCCCACCTCGTATAAGTTATTCGATCATGTTGTGCATATTTTGCACACACGCCCCGCTGAAGGTAGGGATCCCCTTTCTTTTGCTCCCGACGGGTCGTTTTTGCTCTTGATGGGCTGTTTTGCTCTCGTCTCATTTTGTGCACCCCTATTCCCAAGCCTAGGATGGTCATGAGCCCTAAAACGATCAATTTCTTATTGGCTGAGTTCACCTAGTCGAGTTTCACCAAGCTATTTGCCTTTGTAGGCTAGCTCCTACGGACTTCACTTTGCTTTTTGCCTGGCGTCTGTTGACTCTTGCGGATCCGCATTCGCGGATTTCCCTTTTCCATTCGTTGTTGCATTGGCAGCCAGGCCCTAGCGTCCGCTCGCATGGCGGACCTCGCATTCGTCTTCGTCGTAGCGTCCTTCATATCATGGGCCCACAGTTGCGAGTCGCTCTATGTAGATATTCGTTCCTGTTTCGTTGCTTTTGTAGCAGTTGGCCTTTGACTCTCACTCGCATGGCGGGCCCTGTTGATGTTTCCATCCTTGTCGTTTTAGTTGTCGAAGCCGATCTCGTTGCTTCAAAACCGTCTAAGTTGGGGCGTTTGTGGGTCTTTTCGCATGGCTCGCCTCCGCCCAACCGTCATTTGCTAACGATTGAAGTCTCATGTTGTCCCGCCGTGTGGACCTCGCCCATGAACCTTCCTCAAACCAAATCATAAGGCGGCGGTGAACTCTCAAGTCCGCGCTTGCCGACGGGTTCACCCTTGCGGGCTGCCACTTGTGGAGGGCCGTTTACCCACATAGTGGCAAAGCTTCATTGCCTCCCCGCCTCGCAGACCTGCAACTCATTAGTGTCGTCACCCTCTTGCGGGCTTCCTTATGGTGGCCGTCGTCCGTTGTCTCCTCGATGCAAAATGCGGAATCCAAACACAACATACCCACACGTTCCACCCACATGCACATATTTAATGCAACGTGCCCGTTACTCACTAAGTCGTTTCCGAACGACATTCTTAGTGGCATTTAAGACATTCGAGGACTGGAAGGTGGCACTGCACGCTGCTAAGTTGAGTGGGAGCTTTAACATTATAGTTCACAATATTCATGACTGGCGCCGATGGCCATCATCTATGCGGGGATCGCAATGTGGGCCTCCGCCCATTCTTTGCCGTTGTATTTACGACATTCCAAGCATGGCGCCCCACGTTCCTCCGTCTGCGGCTCTGACAACGACCATATGCGCACAACCTGCTATGTGGACTTCCGCCTCTCCCTCCCCGATATTGTTTTCACGACCCTTGCTTGCACATCTCCCACGGTCCCTTTACGGTCGACATTCATAATCGATTGTGTGCGCCATCGAACCTTATTAAGAGGACAAGAGTTTATTCGTTGAGCTGCGACTAATCACATTTTCCCCATGGGCCTACATTCACGTTTATTCAAGTGGGAGGCATGATAAGAATAAAGCGGTGGCCAAGCACCAGAGGGAGATCGACCATATCACTAAATTCTTGGCTGGCCATGGCTGGCCAAAGTCGTGTGTATCCCAGCAAGCCGAGGATTCCACCATTAACGAACTTGGATGCTCGCTTCCGCTAACAATCAACAACATTCATCTGAAGGGCCTGACATGGTAATGCGTGTATGGTGTGTGCACTCCTCAACAAGGGTGGCGCATTTAATTTCTGAAGTACCATTTCAACAAAATGCGCCCGACCGTCGAGTATATGCCCGATCGTCGAGTATACGGAGCTAGAAAAATTGAGTACTAGTTTTGCACAATGCCGACGGGATCGCCTCATATTGAATCTCGAATTTGTGAGTTAAATTGTTCGCCACCTTCGAGTCTTAAATGGAATACAATCATATGTTGAGAATGTGGAGTGACGTGGGCGAGGTAAAGAATGAATGAAGGTTGGCGTCACCTTGTTTGCATAGCACCATGTTGCGAGGGCCTTCATGCGGACCTCCATTTGCCTTGTGCTACTCCCATAATGGCCGCTTCACCCCAGCGTTCCGCCTCCCGACGCCCGTGGACTTTTGAGTAGCAGGGTCCGCCCCCTCTCTTGTCGTTCCGGCATCCCCATGCGAGCTATCCTTAGGTCTTTCCTTGTGTGGGCTTCGCCAACACGAATGTCGTTGCTCGATTGCAGTATGCGCACGATTCATTAGCCTGCTACAATTGTTTTGTGCATGATAAGGAAAAGATATGATCGATAGATGTTAATCAGTCACCCGTTCACGAGTCTGCTTCACTTCCTTAACCATTTCTTCCATGATTGCCTCAGACCTATAGCATGAATGACATTACACAAAATTGGTGGGCACCTCCACGATTGGCATATGATGCCTCAACGTATTTCTCAAGGAGTGCGGTTTAAGTTACACCATTGACGGTGTGTTCGACGAGGGGAAATGAAAATTCACGAACGTACGAGGTATCTCATAGCATAAGGCTCTATATCTAATTTAAGTTTGTTTTTCTGCCCATGGTTTCAAGATAGGATGATCTTTTGATGGTATACAAACATATAGACCCGACAATGAGACCAATCGCCATTAGGGAGATTCAGGGGGGATTATCGCTATGTATTTTGCAAGGAACGGTGTCGCCCTCTTTGCGATTTCTCTTGGTCATGTCTCAGCATCCTCGTGGGCCTCCCGGTGTTCGTTGCGAAATCCGTCAACCTCAAAGCATCCATCGAACTTAAGGTGACCCTTTGCTAGCGACGGGGACTTAGCCGTAAGAATGAAAACATTTTGCAAAGCTCAAGTTGCTCAGAGCATGGGACCATCCTATGCGGAGGGAATAATTACCCCGGTCGTTTCTCCTTTGGGGGTATCTTGGGTCGGGGGGCTGTGTTCCCTTCACCGTCACTAAACGGAATGCCCATTATGTTGGTCCGCTTACTCTTCCCCGCGGAAGTGTGGCATGCGGAACTCGCTTCTTCCACCGTAGTCCTCCTTGGTAATGCTCGTACGTGGACTTTCCACAATGTGACGTTAAGGTATCGATGAAATAACGATCTCAAATACATAATGACTTCGCTGAATTAATGTGGAACGCGGGTATTGCAATGAGCATGGTTCATGAGCCGTAGTGATGGTTGCGTGGGAGAGAACATTAAGACAAAGGTGAGAACGATTATCAACTATGATCTATAAAGGTTCGAAGGGCGGCAGTACTATGAGGTGCTTCAATCGACCACTTTGAACAACAAGGGTACAGTGGATGACCAATCGACTAATCACATAGTTTGTGGAGGCCGAGACTTTCAATGTCATCGTTGAGCGACGTCCCTCTTACAGCCGTTTGCACTATCGTCGTTGACAACGTCGCATGCCGTGGAGCTTGTGGCCTCCGTGGCTGTTTTCTTCTCCATTGGCACCCACTAACGGCGGTCCCACTATGACTTCCCGCACGTCCTCTCCCGCACTGCTCCTTCTCACTACTTCTCCGTGTGGTGCTTCATGGATCATGTTACGACCCTGTATTTTCGCAGTCCTCTTGTGCTGATTTAAAATCTCTATGGTACTCGAGTATGGGATTTAGTAAATGGAAGGTGGCGGAAAGGTGGTTGGGACGTAAGCTGCAAAGGATTGATTGGGTGGTGATGGCTGGAGCTCGTGTGATTCATTTGTGAGTTAAATACCTCCAAGCTCTCCTCCTTTTAGGCATTCAACTATTTATATGAAGGAGCGAGGTAGGGCTCCCCGACGTCGTTTTGGCATATCAGGCTACGTCCGCAAGGAGGTACCATTCGGCTCTAGTACATTCATGGTCATATGAATGCCATTGTAGTTCACGAGTAATGATACGGCAACATGGAGTTGGCTTGGCCGGCGGGGGGTGGTGGATGTTTGTTTTTCAAGGTCCATAATCTCTATGATCGTCCCTCTTTAAAGGCGTTCTGACATTGGCTCATGCGCTCGACCACCCCGCAGTGTTCGTCGCTTGTGTTAGTGAATGATGACTTCCATGATCGAAATAGAACGTTGTATATATGTTTTAGGCTACGATGAAGGGTGGACATTTAACAATTTAAGCAAATGCACGTGGAGTCATTTGAGCCATAATGGGGGAATCACTAAGAAACTGAGGATTGTGCGGACATGTGAATATTACCTTCTACTTTAACCTTGGGGATCGACGAAGTGAACAATTAAAGCAATTAAAAGACCATCATGGAGAGTTTAAAGGGGGGAGGTTTTCTTATCATTATGTGTTCTAGACTATTTAATTATATTTTGTGGGCCTAATTAAATTGTCTTGTGTAGGGCTCTGACTATAAATGGAGATTATCAAGGGAGCTTGTTGCAGAAGGAGATTGCACATGATGTACCCACCCATGAATTTGTGCCAAAGCATGCAACAAAGAGGTCCCTGTTGGAACTTGATCTAAGGGGAGGAAAGAAGGTGAAATCATTGAGAAGACAATCCAAAAGAAGGAATTACATGCCGCATGCTGAATCTGCAGAGGGAGGTGCTCTCACATGTCCAACTATGGGAATGTACTAAGAACGATGAAGATTGTCGGGAGATGGATGTCTGCATAAGCAATGGTCAATTTGCCAAGGGAGGGCTGGCCAACGTATGACAGCATGCCAAAGGAAGTCAACACCAATAAATCAAAAGGCTATCTACCGAAGTCAAAAATAAGAGGGGAGCTGTTTTATCCTTTCACTAAATGATAATGATCTACTAGGAGCTGTCCACTAGGATCAGGAGTAGCATGTCTGCTCTTCGGCCATACATCTGCAAGAAGATTCATTCGATCGGCTGAAGGAATGTTGCAAACACATCCAATAGAGAGCAACCTTTGGCAGTTTCAGCCACAACACAAAAAATAGCTAGAGGACAAAATTGTTACAGTACCTGAGTCACTGGATGACAAAATAGGAATGAGACAAATGATGTATGTTAAATTCCTATATAATGGGAGTAGGTGAAACTTTAATGTAAAACAAATTTGAGCCACTCGTAAATCAATCCTAGCCATTCATTTGGGCTTTGGAAAACTATAAATAGGGGCTTCCCCCTCATTTGTGAATGGTTAGAGAACTGGTGTAAAGGGTATTTTGCAGCAATAGAGAGAAGCATTGCATGGTTTTATGTGTGTTTCTTTTGAGTTTGTTCATTATGCATGCATGGTTCAACTTCCCTATTAGTTTTAGCTTGTAGTTTCTTGGATGACTTTAATGGTGTTGGCTGTTACAGTATTTGATGCACTTCCAGCTCATGCTTTTTGTGGTTTGTTGATGATGAATCACTTTGTAAAGCTAGTTTGAGCTAACTCATTTGCTGCAATCTAGTTCAATTGTATATTCATGAGGTGAATGCACAATTTGAAAATCTGCAGTCCTTAGAAGATTGCACTGATTTTGTGTAGCTATAGGTCTTTCTTGGTCAAGCAAAATCCAGTTTGTGGGAGTCTGTTTATTGTAGCACCCTCCATTGTTGCTATTCATTCATAGCTTAGATTTAGAACAACTCTCTTAACCCTTCCTCTTTTGCTTTTTCTTTTAGCTCCTTGTCAGAGTAGGATTCAAAGCAAAAACACAATGCTAAATTAGATGAACATGGTGAGTTTCAGCTTGCTGTTTTGAGTGGGCAGCCACTGTTCATTCACTTCTAGCACTTTGAAACTCCATTTGTAGACCCAACTTCCCATGCTTTGTAAACCATAAAGGCCGACCCTGTGTTACCAACAAAACACATCAACCAATTGAACTATTCCAAGCATGTCATTACTTGACACTCGAGAGACACCTTGGGGTGATTTTTAGCAACTTGTTGTTGGAGATTGCCTTTCAAGAGAGGTGATGCACTAATGCATTGCCTGTGTTGAGAAGTTCTAAAACACCCATCAACAAATGATTGTAATTGTTGGGGTGCAAGACCTTCAACCCTTGCTTGGTTCATATGGTGTGTGCTCATTGACAACTTAAGCTTTTGGTGTAGTATTGGTTGTATGTGACCCAACATTCTAATAACTCTACTGGGGAGGGGTCCAACTTTTGCCCTCAATGGGTTAGTCTTGCCTCTTCCCCCATTTGTGCGTTTGTAATAGGGCCTTTTAGGTTTGACTATGCTCTCTTTTTGGGACCTCTCGTCTTGGGGGGGCTGATTGTGGTGGTGCAAGACCCTTAACCCCTACATTTGGGTTGGTCTCAACATCTATGTTTGGTTCATATGGGGTGTGCTTATTGACAACTTAAGTGTTTGGTGTATTTGTGGCCATTTCTGATCCGATTGTAACATATTTCCATAGAGGTGTTGCTTGATCATATTTGAATTGTCTATTTACCCTTGGGTCCGTTGAACTTGAACTAGTAGTGAATTTGAATAGATTGCTATTATAAGAAAAATAAAATAAAAATTAAAAATGTAACCCTAAGGTACATGAGCCTAGGAAAAAAACAGAAAGAACAACAAAAATACAACCCTACAATAC
Source organism: Sequoiadendron giganteum (assembly GCA_007115665.2). Lineage (NCBI taxonomy): Eukaryota > Viridiplantae > Streptophyta > Pinopsida > Cupressales > Cupressaceae > Sequoiadendron > Sequoiadendron giganteum. Next base: position 30,272,520 of record CM021105.1, on the reverse strand, counting down.
ATGCAAACTTAATAAAATAAAGAACAATTTAAAAAATTCTAAAAAAATTGTACACTTTTTTTGAAAATACCTATGTTACCCCAAGTTTTCGAGATAGGGATGAAAGTGGTCGGTGGGACATGTTTCAAAATCTCCAAATTTTCAGGTCATTTTTGGGGACGACAGGGGATGGCAAAGGGGACAGCTATATAAAAATAGGGAAAACAAGTATATAGGGAAATTTAAAATATTCATATGGTAACATTGATAAAGCATTCATATATATGTTATAGAACCTTAATACATAACATTTGTTTTAAGTTGAGAGTTCACATGAGAGTCAAAGTCAAACAAATTAGCGAATGTCAAAACTTAATTCAAATTGCTTTCATAATTTATTTTCAATACACATATGATATTAAAAAACAATATACAAGTCATAACAAAATGCCCAAAGGCTACAAGTTTCAATTTCAATTACAATATGAAAATACAAAATAAGTACATTGCTGCCCCTAATCTGCATCTCTCAACCTTGCATCAAAATAGGAGTCCTCGTCTAAGTCATTGTCATTGTGAGGGTCTACCTCATCCAACGAAATCTCAACCAATCCCTTTGTTGCCTCTTCCTCATCAATCGGGGCAAGGTGTCTTCGGTATCAACATCCCATTATAGAGTTGGAGTTTGTCGATACTCTGGAGTTTGACAATCCTAAAGTCAAAGAACACTATGCACAACCACTAGCTTCTCTGATCATCTAGAGGTAAGTCTTTTTCTCTTGATGGAGTGGATAAAGCCATATGTGGAACAATTCCTCATTTTAGTAGAGGAATTGGCAACTTGTGAAGGGAGGCGGATGGCAAGCATCTTCAACTGTGGTGTATCCTTCCCATGTCATGTCCATCATTCAATAGGGTCAATTTGAGCTAATGTAGCTCTATTTGTCTTCACCTTTGGTTTACTTAATGTTGGACCACGAAGATTTGTGAAGGCAAGCCATTGTGTGTGAAGAATTGTAGACTCCTCAATTGAATACATCTTTCAAAAAGCCTTCATTAGCTCTTCTTTCACCTTTTTGTCATCACAAGGAGGCAACCTTCCAGCCTTTGGGGCATACCCTTTGGGATTTAGAGCAAAGGCTGCCATATGAAGTGGGGTGTTCATTGTGTTCCACCTCCGCATCAATATGGGCTTAATATGTTGCTCATATAATCCCAAAGTAGGATCCTTAGCCAAAATTGTTTGCTTTATCTTTCCAAGCATGCTGTCAAATGTCTCATATATCTCTCCAAGACTAGGAGAGTCCGTATCAACATATCTAATGACATTTGCAATAGGTGAGATGAAAGAGAAAACAAATTTGCAAAATGCAAACAAAAAGTTCAAAATAATTTATTGATAAGTTAGAAACTTCGAAAGTTGAAACATTGAACAATAAAATTAAAATAATAAAATCAGAAATTAAATGTGAAAATCAGCAATTTAATATTTAATATTTAATAAAATCAGTAATTTAATAATAAAATCAGTAATGTCTTACCTCACAGTGGACCATCAATCCTCATCAAGGATCCTTTGTTTGATGGCTTTTCCTTTAGTAGAGCTTGAATTAGGCCATACTCCGCTCTGAATTCACCATCATCAATTGCAAAGGCTTATGCACCTCAATCATCCACTCTAACAAAATGAAGTATCAGGTATATCATGTCTCAAAACATTTGAGGAATTCCTTCTTTGAAAATGTTTTAAAGAGAGCAAGTGAGGTGTGGTGGTTGCAATTCGCAAACGAACATTTGAATATCTCTAGCTTTTGCCACCATTTGCTTCACCCAATCTATTTTCCCTATCTCTTTCAATGCATGAACACAACATGGGCTCGAAAAGATGTGCTCATAAGCACCCTCCATCATCATACCAACCAATTTGCACACATGCTGAATCAATGACCACCTGTATAACATTTGATGCCCCAACCTCCTCTATGGTCTCTCTCAAAATGCTAAAATGGAAGTTTGCATCCTTACACTTTCTTGATCAATCCACGACCTAAAGAAAATAAGAGCCAGTTGAGCATGTGACCTTAATCCCAATATTGATTTATTTGATGTAATTAATGTATGACCACTTGTATAACATTTGATGCCCCAACCTCCTCTATGGTCTCTCTCAAAATGCTAAAATGGAAGTTTGCATCCTTACACTTTCTTGAACAATCCACGACCTAAAGAAAATAAGAGCCAGTTGAGCATGTGACCTTAATCTCAATATTGATTTATTTGATGTAATTAATGTATTTATTTGTATTACAATAATTGCTTATGGTGTCATGTCATTAATTGGGACCAAGCGGCTGGGTGGCATCCCAGTTGGAGGTGACTGGATGACACATAATCATCCCATGTGGATATAGGCGTCCCACTTTGGAATGTATGACATATCATAGATTCTATGACGCATCATAAGGCATCTTTGAATGCATGGAGAAAGTTGGCGCCCAAGATGGGTTATGACAGGATGTAAGAGAATCGGCTATTTTTAGTTAGTTATGACAAATTCTCTTCCCTATGACAGATTCTATGGCAGATTTATGACATATTCTATGACAGTTGTAAGGCATCTGTCATAAGCTATTTTTAGCATATTCTAGGCGTCCAAGCTTGGAAGAAGAATATTTGCATGTTTAACACTTGTAAGGGGTGTAAGGGAATGTTGTACATGTGTCCAAATGCATGTCATAGGCGTTGAATATTATGCCATGTTGATTTGGATGCCCCTCACCTTCTAGATGCTTCTTGAAGTTTGTAACACTATTTATTGAGTGCCTTGAGTTGTAGAATGCATAGTTTGTTTGCAAGTAACGAAATTTTGTTGAAGAAGCTTGTACTTGGTGATATCTTGTATTCATTATTTGAAGTAATAGAGAAAGTACTATGCTTTTGGAGGGTGGAGATTTTTACTCGAAAGGGTTTTCCCCATGTATATTTGTTGTTATTGCATTTGTATACTTGTTGTTCTATTTCCATTATTCTCTATGTGCTTCTCATGTTGTAATTGTTAAAGGTGTTAAAACGAATTTTTTGTAACTCTCCCTTACTTAGATTAGTGTAGGAAGTTGTTTCAGCGCACCCGACTTCCTTTCAGTTGGTATCATAGCTTGGCCAGCCTTGGTTCCTTTGTTGGGTTAGAAGGGTTTTTTGAGTTGATCTTTGTTTCAGTGGGAGTTTTGCAGAAGTGTGTGTTTCGTTACCTTGTTGCAGGAAAGAGATGGCAGACACATCTAAAAGGATTGAGATGGAAAAGTTTAACAGTGGTAATTTTGAGTTGTGGAAGTCCAAAATGGAAGACATGCTCGTAAACTGTGATCTATGGGTTGCTATTTCTGGAACCAAACTGTCAGGCATGAAATAAGAAGATTGGGATCTCATGGATAGGAAAGTCAAGGGTCTTATTAGACTTTGTTTGGCTGATTCCGTCCTCTTGAATGTCCATGAAGAGAAAACTTCTCTGAAAGAAGCTTGGTGATGTCCATCAGGCTAAATCCTTGGTAAACAAGCTTTTCTTGAGAAAGATGTATTATCTGAAAATGGAAGATGGAGGGTCCATAGCAGATTATCTAAATGCATTTAACATGTTGGTTGCACAACTGGGTTCCATTGGAGACAAAATAGATGAAGAGGACTGCTGCATGCTCCTTTTGTGTTCATTGCCGGACTCTTGGGATCACCTGGTAATGGCTATTGGAAGCACTACTTCCACCTTCAAGATGGACGAGGTTGTTCCTTCATTATTATTGAAGAGATGCGAAGGAAGTCTTTTGAGATGGCCAAGGAGGATCTTGCAATTCGTGACAAACCAAAAGAGAGAAGCAATAATAAAGACAAGAAATCTAAGTCAAAGTCTTCGGGGAGATCTAAGTCTCCCGGTAAGAAGTCCAAGGCAAAATGTTGGAATTGTGGTGAAATTGGTCACATTCAGAAAGATTGCAAGAAGGAGAAGAAGAAGAAAAACAAGTCTTTCTTCGATTTTGAATTTGAGAAATCATCCCAAGATGATAGAGAAACATTTATTGCAGCCTTGGCAACCCATGCATTAGATGATGTGTGGTTGATAGATTTGGGTGCATCCTTTCACATGACTTGTCATAGAGATTGGTTCTCGAAGTATGAGGAGTACAATGGTGGAGAGGTGTACTTGGGTGATGACTCTCATCTGAAGATTGTTGGCCGTGGAAGAGTCAAAATCAGATTTCCTGATGGACGAGTGAAGGGGATTGATAGTGTCTTGCATATCCCAAGTTTGGCATGAAACCTTCTTTTTGTAAGTAAACTGAATGATTCGGGAGTGCAAGTTGTTTTCTCTGGAGGAGGATGCAAGATGACAAGAGGAGCTATGGTGTTAGCTAAGGGAGGTCATATTGGCACTCAGTTTCAGCTTGATGCATGTACTGTACAGTGCAATAGTTATTTCGATATATCGGAGCAAAGACCTTTGGATTCTTCATCCTCACCATCAGATTGTGTAGAGAAGAAGCATGTTGGAGCTACATCTAATGGTTGTTTATTTGGGTACCCAAGGGTGCTCATTCCATGGAAATGAAGCTTCCTATAGAGAAGACAATGTTATGGCACCAACGACTTGGTCACATTGGTGAGAAGGGTCTTAGAACCTTGAAAAATAAGAGCCTTGTTGAAGGCCTTGATGATTGTTATCTTGAGTTCGACTTTCGTGAACGTTGTGTATATGGAAAACAACACTGTGTTCCTTTCTACTCTAGTTCTCATAAGTCTTTTGGGGTTTTGGACTATGTTCATCCAAATGTTTTTGGTTCTGTAAATGTTCCTTCGTTATCAAAATCTGTATATTTTGTTTCTTTCATAGATGATTACAATAGAAGGACATTCGTTTATAACCTCAGAAGTAAAGCTGAAGTCTTTAGTCGGTTTAAGGAGTTTAAGGCCTCGGTAGAAAATTAGACTAGCAGAAAGATTAAGTGTTTGAAGATTGATAATGGTGGTGAGTTTTGTTCCATAGAGTTTGACAAGTTCTATAAAGAGCACGGGATTGAGAGACATAAGACTACTCCCTACACTCCATAGCAAAATGGAGTTGTAGAGAGAATAAACAGAACACTGATGGAGAGGGCTAGGAGTATGTTGAGTGGTGCTAGCCTTGAACAAAAGTTTTGGGTTGAAGCGGTGCCATTACATGTTATTTGATCAATAGATCTCCTACATCAGCGTTTGTTGGAAAGACACCCATGGAAGTGTGGTTCGGTAAAAAGCCTTCGATGAGGCATCTTAGAGTATTTGGTTGCGAAGCTTACGCTCATGTTCCGATTGAGAAGAGGTCTAAGTTGGAGAACAAGGCTGTTAAGTGTATCTTTATCAGCTATGGTGTCATGTGAAAGGGTACAAACTTTGGGATCCAAAAGCTCAGAAGGTTCTCTACAACAGAAGTGTGATTTTCAGAGAGATGAAACCTTTCACGATTGAGCTGAAGCCAGAGATAGGGGAGAAACAAAATAAGGAGGTAGTGCAGATTCCACCTACTTCAAAGAAAGAAGAACCAAGTACTCCTGTTGGACCTAATGATGAGGAGAGCTCAAGTAGCTTTGAAAGTTCTGAAGAAGAAGGAGAACCTCAACCTCAGCCTTTGAAGAGGTCTACACAAGTTAAGCGGCAACCAGAAAGGTTTGGATATTCATTATTCGATTCTAGTTGCATATTTGCATTGATTACTAATATTGACGAGCCTACGACGGTTAGAGAGGCATTGGGTATGAATGATTCAGATTCTTGGATGCAAGCCATGGACGAAGAGATGGCTTCTTTAAAGAAAAATAAGACTTGGGATCTGGTACCTTTGCCTGCTGGACGTAAACCTGTTGGTTGTAAATAGGTTTTCAAGAAAAAGCGTGGTCCTGATGGCAGTGTTGAGAAGTATAAGGCACGGTTGGTCGCTAAGGAGTTTTCTCAGGTGGAGGGAATTGATTATGGGGAGATATTCTCTCTTGTAGCGAAGCTGACATCTATCTGGCTTTTGTTGTCACTTGCAATTGCATATGTGACTTAAAAGTGGAACAGATGGATGTGAAGACAACGTTCCTTCATGGTGATTTGGAGGAAGAGATTTACATGTTACAGCCAAAGCATTTCGTTGAAAAAGGTAAAGAAAATTTGGTTTGCAAATTGAAGAAGTCTCTTTATGGTTTGAAATAGTCTCCTAGAATGTGGTATCAAAAGTTTGATACCTATGTGTTGTCATTGGGCTTTTAGAGATCTAAATCTGACCATTGTGTATATTTTAAATTTGATAATGGTTGCATTCTCATTATTGTTCTATACTTAGATGATATGTTGTTTATTGGGAATGGTAAAAGTATGATTTCAGATTTGAAGTTTCAGTTGTCAACATAGTTTGAGATGAAAGACCTAGGTGTAGCTAGGTACATTCTAGGAATGGAAATCACGAGAGACGGAGCTAATAGAAAGCTTTGGTTAAGCCAGAGCAAGTATGTGAACTCGGTGTTAGAAAGATACAGCATGGTAGATTGTAGACAATTAGTTGTTCCTGTGATGCAAGGGACGAAGCTTTTTGTGAATGATTGTCCAAAATCTCCTATTGGGATGGAGGACATGACTAAAGTACCATATGCAAGTGTAGTTGGCAGTTTGATGTATGCAATGGTGTGTAGGAGACTAGACATTGCCCAAGCAACGGGAGTCCTTAGCAATTTTATGGCTAATCTTGGATGAGTGCATTGGGATGCGATTAAAAGAGTGTTTAGATATGTATGGGGCACTTCTGAGTATGCCTTGTGTTTTCATGGTTATCCTACTAGACCTCAACATTCTGTGAGCATTCGAGGATATGTGGATTCAAATTGGGCAGGTGACATTGACAACAAAAGATCCACTAGTGGCTATGTGTTTATGATGTTTGGTGGTGCTATCAGTTGGATGAGTAAGCGATAGGCTATAGTCGCTTTGTCCACGACAAAGGCAGAGTATATGGCAGCCACTCATGCTTGTAAGGAAGCCATTTGGCTTAAGAGATTGTGTTTTGATATTGGTTTAGATGTAGGACAAATTACTGTTTGTTGTGACAGTCAAAGTGCAATTTGCCTAGCAAAGAATCCTACTTTCCATGCCAAAACAAAGCACATAGATGTTCAATATCATTTTGTTTATGATATGGTTGAAGATGGAAAGGTGAACTTTGAAAAGGTTGACACTTTGGTGAATGTTGCAGATGCACTGACAAAACTAGTGAGCATAGAGAAGTTCAAATGGTGTTTCGATTCCATGGGCCTTGGGGCCCTGAGCAGATGATTCCATATGACTCTCAGGTAGGTCTTCGACAAGTGGGAGAATCTTGGGATTAAGGTGTTTCAACCTTAGAAGTCCTAATATTGATTTATTTGATGTAATTAATGTATTTATTTGTATTATTTAATTGCCTATGGTGTCATGTCATTAATTGGGACCCATTGGCTGGGTGGCATCCTTGTTGGAGGTGATTGGATGACACATAATCATCCCATGTGGACATAGGCGCCCCACTTTGGAATCTATATGACAAATTCTATGATGTGTCATAAGGCATCTTTGAATGCATGGAGAAAGTTGGCACCCAAGATGGGTTATGACAGAATGTAAGAGAATTGACTATTTTCTAAGTTGCCGGTTCGAGTACGGGTTCAAATACAGGTACACATGCGGATATGCCGGTATGACATTTATTTATTTATTTTTGGGTATGAGTACGGGAGGATATACATGTGTACATATAGTGTACATATATATATATATGTGTGTATATATATATGTTCAAAATTATAAATTTATAAGAATAGTGATGCTCATAACTGCCAATAAATAGAATACAACATAATTTTGACATAGTAACTTATAACAGTTCAATTAATGATCACTTCACAAGAACATTAATTGGTTCTCCTTTAAAAATAGATTAGACAAAACAAAAACTCAAAGAAGCCTTCATACCATACTAGTTTCTTGGTCAAATATTGATCATGACTCAATGAAAAGTAGAATATTGCACTCAATGCAACATAATCATCAAACAAAATAGTCAATGTAAGTGGTATAGAAGTTAATGCTGTCTATGTAGCAAAGATCTTTAGTCAACATAGTCAGTATAGCAGAGCTCTTTGAAGAGTCAATGAAACAAGGGTCAATGTAGGTGTAGAGGGTCAATGTTGAAGATCTGGTGTGTTGATTCACAAATGATGTCAAATTTATAGTCTGGTCCATACATTATCTTTTTCCCCCTCCTACAATAGTGCTGGTCAAATGAGAGAGTAAATGATGGAATGATGCATTCAAGAGGATCAATTAATGCTATCTACACATGTTCAATTGGAAACAATAGCCCTAAATTTTTTTAAACAACGGTTATAAGTTCTTGGTCTGCCAAGATAATCTCAAATTTGTATTGCTTGGGTGTTGGTTCTTTGTGGGTCCTTCACAAAAGAACCCACAGAGAACCCAGGCACCTTAGTTCTTTGTGGGTCCTTCTCAGAAGAACCCAAGTGCCCAAGCCTTACCTGAACCGAACTCGTACCCGAACCCTACCCACACAGGTTCTTGGTGCTGAAGAACCCGGTAACTTAGGCCATTTTTAGTTAGTTATGACAGATTCTCTTATGGATCCTATGACAAATTCTATGGCAGATTTATGACATATTCTATGATAGTTGTAAGGCATCTATCATAAGCTATTTTTAGAATATTCTAGGCGCCCAAGCTTGGAAGAAGAATATTTGCATGTTTAGCACTTGTAAGGGGTGTAAGGGAATGTTGTACATGTGTCCACATGCATGTCCAAGGCGTTGAATATTGTGCTATGTGGATTTGGACGCCCCTCACCTTCTAGATGCTTCTTGAAGCTTGTAACACTCTATTTATTGAGTGCCTTGAGTTGTAGAATGCATATTTTGTTTGTAGGTAACGAGTGTTGTTGAATTGTCTCCAAGATAGGTGTTTGTGAAGAAACACTTGTTGAAGAAGCTTGTACTTGGTGATACCTTGTATTCATTATTTGAAGTAATAGAGAAAGTATTGTGCTTTTGGAGGGTGGGTTTTTTTTACCCGAAAGGGTTTTCCCCACGTATATTTGTTGTTATTGCATTTGTATACTTGCTGTTCTATTTCCATTATTCTCTATGTGCTTCTCATGTTGTAATTGTTAACGGTGTTAAAACGAATTTTTGTAACTCTCCCCTGCTTAGATTAGTGTAGGAAGTTGTTTCCGCTAATCCAGCTTCCTTTCACATTTGATGCCCCAACCTCCTCTAGGGTCTCTCTCAAAATGCTAAACTGGAAGTTTGCATCCTTACTCTTTCTTGAACAATCCATGACTTAAAGAAAATGAGAGTCAGCTGAGCATGTGACTATGATATTGATGAGTGGCCGATGTCTAATATCGGTCCACCCATCCATCACAATAGAACAACCTGTCTTGATCCAAGTTTGCCTCATATCTTCCATTAGCAAATTAACCATAGGATATTCTTTGTCTAGGAGGGTAGTGCGTTGTTTATGATCTCTAGGGGTTACATATGATGGACCAATGGATGCTACATCTTTGATCATTTGTTTGAAATGAGAGGAATGAGCCACATGAAATGGGATGGCACAGACATACAAATTTTTGGCAATGGAAGACTCTGTTGTATCTCGTGCTTGCACATTAAATATACCTGCAACTCTTCCTTGCCTCTCACCACCACTAACCTTCCTCTTTCCTCTTGTGCAATATTAGTACTCCCACTACCAACTATGGATGGCATAGACATAGATGAATGTCCACTTATAAAAGAATGTGCTGGCATCGTCAAACCTATAGATCTCATTTCTCCCTCCATGTGAAATCTATGAGTCTCTAACTTCTCATCATCCTTTATGTTTGGACAAACCTTAACTCCACGACTTGTAACCACCAAGAAATGAGACTGTACCCTTGTGTAGCTCCCTCTAAAATCTGCATTGTAAATGTGACACAACCACACCCTACTTCTCCCTGAATTTTTACTTTTGGTATTCAGGGCTGTCACAAGTTGGAGAAGAGGTTTTTTTATTGTTTAAAGGGTCCTTTGCATAAGTTTTCAAGATTTCAAAAGGGCACACTAATGGATTCTATGGCTGCTCACCTCTATTCTCAACACTTACACACTTTGATGAGGCTAAAACCCTTAAATTTATTTGAGGCTAAAACCCTTAAATTTATTTGAGGTTTTTCCACTTCATTGTCACTACTGTCATTCTCATTGCTGCTCATGTGTCTTTTTTGAGATTTAATGCAACTTTAAATTGAGAAATGGAAGAAAAAACTCAGACTTTTCTTACTTTTAAGATTTGAAAAACTTGCAAAAGAAAAACTGATAGAATGACTTAACTCTTTGAAGAAATTGCAGTCTCTCTACGAATGATGCCCTAGATTCAACCTCTTTTGCAGCAGCTCCTTCAATCCCCGCTAAAACAATTTGCTTTTCCTTCAAACCCTGTTGCAATACTTTTGCACAATCAAAAAATGCTTATGAAATGAAATGAGGCTCTTTGTCCGAGCCTCATTTAGGGGGAGCTGGGGTGTGGGTGCCCACAATGAAAGAGTTCTAAAATGTTTTTTAAATTTTTTGAGGTTTTTTTTAATTTAAAATGTTGCTTTAGGGGGGAGGGGAGGGTTGGTGTAGGGCGGGGAGCGGGGGAAACGGCTGGCCGTCCCCTCCATTCTTATCATACTAGTATTAGAATGACCTTGTAGACTGGGAACATCAGATTGATGTTGTCTAGAATGACTTTGGAGGGATTGGAATGCTTTAGCAACGCACTCAAAGAGGGACATTATCTTACTAATCTATGGGTGAGAATTGACAATAATTGAAGGGTGCTTAATGCCTCCTATAGGTTTGAAAGTAGGATGTATCAGCTCGGCAGCTTCTGGGGCTCTTGTAAGGATCTATCTCCAAGAGTCACAACCTGCCAAAGTGCCATTATCTTGGCACAAACAATGACCTGGGTTTGATGGTAGATAGATAGGATACTTGAAATAAGGCGCTTGCTAGCCTCCTTTTCTTGGAGTAGGGGCAACAAATCCAGTCATCATGTAGAATATGGTCATCTTCAACTTAAAACTGTATGGAGCATATATCTTTAGTTTGCCAAGGGAATCCTCAAGCTGTGTGTCTAATGATGTTGTTGATAGCAATGATGAATGATGGTGCTAGCCAAAATCTATAAGAAATACTAAACATAGAAAGCCAACTTAGGGTTGAGCTGTTGTGGAAGTAATTGATCCGTAGTCACCGGTTTTATAACCCTCAAGATACATTAAACATGAATTCTCTTAAGTTAGCTCTTCACCTACAACTCTTAGCAACCTACCCTAAAGGATTTAATCAACTTGCAGAAGTTTTAAATGTTAAATAACATAAAGGAAATAGCAGGGTTGTAGGATACGACAACCCCCTGTCTTGGCACACGTATCACTGTACCTGGTATGGATACGAAACGGATACAGCTTCGAAACAGCGTGGAAACTGTGCCCGTGCGTGTCCAAAAAAACACCCTATTTTTAGCCGTTTCAGATTTGTCATAATCGGTTTAAAAAATAAAACAAGCTGAATCTTAAAAAAACTAAACTACAAATTATTTTAAATAAATAAGCCCTAAATTTTATTGAATTCTCTCGTGCGTTTTCCAAATCTAAAAAAGGCTCCTGTTAACTCTAAAATAAACTACAGTTTATTTTTAATAAATAAACCCCAAGTTTAATCAAATTCCGTCAGTGTTTTGGCTGCGTGATTATCTTCTCTTCTTGTGTAATTATCTTCTTTGGCTGTGTGATTATCTTCTGAGGCTGCGTGATTTTCCTGTTGAGGCTGTGTGAGTTTCCCTGCGATTTCTTGAGCACGATTCTTGGCTGCAAGTTTTGATTTCATTTGAGCGTGGCTATGCATATGGGCGTTTATTTGCTGCGGCAAGTATTGGTGCAAACTCTTTTTTTTAATCTTTTATTAATATTTATGAATCAAATAATTTATTTTCAAGTCTTAACTTTTAATATATTTTTAAATAATAATATTAATAAATATTTATTTTATTTTATTTTAAAATTAATTTAAATTAAAAACATTTAAATAAATAATTGTATTTTTTTGAAGTTTAATTATTATTCTTTATATTTACATTTTAAAGTTTTAACTTTTTAATACACTTTAGTTAATAATATTAATAAATATTTATTTTATTTTAATTTATGTTAAAATAAATATAGATTTAAAATATTTTAAAGATGAACTCTAAAATTCTATTTTTTTAAAGTTTAAAACTTTAAATTATTATTCTTTATATTTAAATTTGAAACTTTAAATATATTTTTAATTGATAATATTAATAAATATTTATTTTATTTTCTTTTAGAATTAATTTAGATTTAAATGTGGAAGTTATTTTGAATTTAATAATAAATTAGATTTAAACTAACAAATATTAAATATATTATAATCTATTAAAGTTAGATACTTAAATCAATTTTTAATTATTTATGTATTTTTTTGGAATAATATATATAGGGGCTTTTTATAAATGCTGTATCTTGCTGTATCCATATTAATGGTCTTGAAAAATAGCCAAACATACGCACTATAGATTTTCATTTGGACAAAATCCAAATGGGGGAAGAACTCCAGGTTGGGTATGCTACCAGTGTTCCACGGAAACACGTTTCCCCCACTTTTTGGCCGTGTTTCGAAGACTGGGATGTTTCCGGGACAGGGAAACGGGTGTGTGACGTTTCCCGCCGTCCCACCACCACCACCGGTGCTCTGCTGGAGACGGGGAAATGTCTCCGCGTTTGCCAAGGAGATTTCTCCGCGTTTCAACTCTGCTCCTGTGTTTCACAAGAACCCTAAACACCTTATTCCCCTCTTTGAAAACCACATAGAGAGTGTCTACTAAGCCAACCAAACTGTGCCAAAGACTCTTGGATCGCCTCAAATACTTCTCTGGCCTCTTAGCAATGGAAGGTAAGTGGTTCCTTGATATGTCAACTATTGCCCATGAGTAATTGCTCATCTTTCTACTGAACTCCTGTGTGGGCCAAATGATCTCTTAGCCTTAACAATCACTGGCATTGCAAGCACTGTTGCCTGCCGAGAGGAACAAACCATTGTGTCCCCAAGGGAAAGAAATAGGCTGCCAACAATGCACAAATGAGCTGGCATCCTAACTGATGCAGTCATGATTGAGAAAATAAATGTGGCCAAAACAAAGTCAAACAACTGCTTAATAAGAGACCAAACCTCACTGTTCATAATCATCTGCCTTAATAACTTCCAGCTGTTGCTTTTTGCCTCACACACCATGATGATCATCTGGAGCACCACCAAGACACCTATGAAACTGTTTTCCACTCACACATTTGCTATCCATTCTGGCATTCACAGCACTGCTGAAAGCAATGAGAATTGCTCCAATAATGATCACAAGAGAAAAAAATTGCCATAACAACCTGCACAAGATCTAAGGAACCTTTTCTGAAAAAGACCCATGCCATTTAGAGTGCAGATATAACACCTGCAGCATGTTTCTGAAGACCTGCAACAGCCTATTGTTAACCTGCAGCATATGCCTGATTATGGAACCTTCCCAATCTGAACTACTTGACCAAATTTTAGATCAGTAAAGTCCAAGTGCTCCAATATCCTTGTTGACAGCTCTATTGATGATTTCTTTCAAGGGAAGAAGGCAGTAGGGGCACCGTAGGAATATCCTCTTGGTTTTGAATAGAGAGAAGATTTCTCTACTTGTTAAGTTGTTACCAAATTGCCAATGAACTTGTTCACCTTCTTGCCATAGGTCATCCAAATTGAAAAATATGAATATCAAACAAGTTGAATCCTGGTTGGGAGTTTCCTTCAGATTCCTAATTTCCATTTTAATAACAGGTTGATAATGAGTCTGTGAAATTCAGATTGATTATTACCAGGATGTACTTAATTGACTACAACTAAGCACAAGTGGGGTTGCTCAACCCTCAAAACTTTTTTTGGAGTGCCAAACCTATTTGACCAACCCTGCTAATGTCTGGTCAATGATGTTGGCCCTTCTTTTTGCTTCACAAACACTGTTTTCAAGCCGATGTGCTACAAATCCATCACACCAGGGTGGTGGTACTACAAATCCATCATACCAGGGTGGTGGTACTAATTGTATTGGTCATTATCAACTTGTTTATGTAACAGAGTTTGGCTTTGAAGATGTTTAAACTGTCATTTAGAATCTACAGGCTTGAATGTCTATACTGGAGAAACTCAAGAGCTAATACCACTCTCTATATGCACACAGAGCATGATATATCCAATTTCTAATTACTGTTTAGCTCTAGTCATTGGAATATCTCTTCTAATTTTTTTTTATTTAATTTGTTACTAATTTTGAACGCTATATAGTTTTGAATCTGCATGAAATTTCAAACTTTGGTGAACCTTTCCCCTTCTTGAACATGACTATTTTTTAGTCCTCATAACAATGTAAATGAGAACCAATCTCCCTTAATAATTTTGACTATTCCTTTTCTAACTTGACCAACATCTGTTTTGGAGATTCTTTTCAAATGGAAGCCCGAAGCTAGTAAACACCTTTAACGAGAATTGTAATAGCAGGTTTGAAATTCAACTTGGGTGCCCATAACATAGATCTTTCATTTATGGTTTGCCTGCCAAGTTTCTCATTGGTCGGTTTGCTTTCTAAATAGTTTTCCTTTACAATTTACTGTTTTGAAGTTTTGGTTATTTATGGAGATTAATATAATTTCAATCTCAGTTATAATGAGAAATTGTAACTTGACAATGATTTTTATTTTATTTTAGCCGTTCATTTTAAAATTATATGCATGTCTGTGCAGAAGAGGAATGAGGAACTTGTCCGTGCAGTTGGGGATCAAGTTGAAGGTATAAGCAGCTCCTCAAGCAATAGCAGTACATTGGTGCCTAAATCCAGCAGTGTGACTGGTGCCCAACAAGCATCCATGTCTTGTAATTCAGATGGTGTAACATACTTGGAGGAATATGATACATCCATTGCCACACTTAATACTGTATGTTTTGTGAACTGATAATTGCATGTAGTTATTTGTTGGAAGTACTCTAATATATGTATAGGTAACTTATAAATTGAATTATATGCTTTGCATTCCAGATATCTGCCATTGTATTATAGCACTCTCATTTTTGTGTCTGCAGGCAGTTATCTTATATAATTTTCAACATTATGAAAATGCTATGTCAGTGTTGGAACCAGTATATCAGAATATAGAGCCAATTGATGAAGTATGTTGTGTGCTCTGCTTATGCCTTTTTATGTCTAGAGTACTTCTCTCAATGCTACCTCGTTTGGTTTTGAAAATGTTTCTGTTCTTATTCGGCAAGTAAATATGTATATGTGCAGACAACAGCTTTGCACATCTGTCTTCTTATGCTGGATATTGCATTAGCTTCCCATGAAGCAGCAAAAGCTGCGGTATGCATTTGTTTGCATTTTGTTCAAGATTCATACACTGATTTCATTTTAATAGCATTCCATATTCAAAATTTGATAATGTTCATATATGTTTTCATGACACTTATAAGTGTCCAACATCTGTAGTTATCATTGCTAAACAGGATAAGCCACAGGTTTGTGTTTCAATCTAATATTAAAAATGTACCTTTTTAAAAGACTCACAATCTGTTTTTATGAAAGAGTACCCCAAAAGACTCTGAGAATTTATTGTACTTTATAAACTCTTAAAGTGCTAGGGGTGCTAAACTCAACATATGTGCCAGTGACGTTGGCATCACCATTGATCCTCTCCAGCTCTAATTGATGCTAAACGTTGACACCTTGAATTATTGTTGTTTTTGTTCCTTTTTGATGCCAACAACTTAGGCCAAAACATTCAGTTGTGCACATAGGGGACACAAATACTAATTATGAATTTAATATTGTAATGCACGAATATTGAACCATTTTAAATCTCTGCTTTTCTTCACTTTTAGTGAATTTCCTGCCTCTGCTTAAGATGTTTTACTGTTTTTGTACAAAGCTCTTTTGAGTTAATGAAATATAATACCTAAGATTTGTCTCACACCATGCATTCTGATTTCTTATTGTGTGTCTGTGATCAATACTCCGGTTTTCACCTTATATCATGGAATAACTCTTATCCTGCATGTATACCCCCAGATATATGTTGATTTACCAAATAATGAGATCAATTTTATTAGAGAAGGGCCTTGCTCTTATAGACTTTACAAACCCTACTAGTTAGGGAGAAGATTTAGTTAGCTGAGTTAACTAAACGTAACTGGAACAAACTTAAAGCTAAATAGAAAGAGTTAACTAAATGTTAACTAAAACAAACTAAAGCTTAGTCTAAGTTAACTACAAGTTAACTTACGACTAATTAAAGACTAAATAAAGCTAAGATGACCATTAATATTACATTTAATATTTAATACCCTCCCTTAATGGTCATCGTACAAACAAAAAACTAAGTCTACCCATATTGTGATGGTCATCAAAATGCAAAGTGTGCAGACTCCTTTTGCTCAGTTTGCACTGCTACGTGAGCACTTTGTTGAGATGCTTCCTGGTTGGACTTCTCATCAACCAACCGCTTTCTACAATACCTCTGTATATGACCAATCTTCCCACAGTAATGGCAAGTAAAAGACTTCTTGGAGCCTTCCTCCAAATTGCCTCGTCCTTTTTGCTGAGTGGACTTGCCTTTGCTAATATCCTTAGCAGTAAATGCTTGTTCAACAGTAGGAGATTCATTGTTGCTCCCAAATTGCTTCTTCCATCGATCTTGCTGCAAAAGCTTGTTGCACATCTCATCAAACTTCAAGTCAACATTGGTGGATGTAATGTTGAGCATTTTGATGAAGTGCTCGTAGGAAAGTGGTAAATTTTTTAAAGTGATCACCACCATATCCTCCTCTTCTATCTTACGATCAGTGGCCTCCAATTGATCTCGAATATTTTTTACTTTCATCAAGTGCTCCTGCAAAGACACTTGGTCATCCATCATAATAGAAAAGAGCATATTCTTCAAAAAGAAAGCCCTTCCCTTGTCTGAGGTTTCATGAAGATCTTTCAAATGCTTCCAGATCTCCGCAGTAAATTTACCAGATGGTATTTCTGGTAACATCTCATCGGCGATAGATAATTTAAGAAGCATGATTGCCTCCCTATTACTTCCATCATACTTGTCCCAATCCTTCCTAGCAGTAGTGGGACGTGTTAGTTTTAGGATAAAAAATGCAATAAGCAGAAAATAGAACTCAAAGACAATGAACATTTTACCCTGGGAAAACCCTCCTACTCGAGGGAGAAAAACCCAACAATGAATATTCTCTTATATATCAGAATAATATCAGGCCCTAGAAAGGCCAAATACAATACAAAGGATCTGCATTTATATTTGGTGCAATTTCATGAATACACTCAGTATTGACTCTTCTCCTTGATGCTGATCCGTTGCTTAGAAAACTCGACCTGCTGCTAAAGTGTGAATTTGAGTGAATGAATTGCTTGATTAAATGAGAGGACTTCATCCTCTTTATAAACAAAGCTAGGCATCCTCCTTTCTAGGGCCGACCTAGAAATAAATATAATTTTGTTTATGAAACAAGAGGTTGATTTGCCTTGATTACATTTTATTTAAGAAAATAGTGCTCCTGAAGCTACAAAACACTAGTAGATGAACTTCTGTACCAAAAACAAGCGCATCTAGACACCTTTACTCAAAGATGGTAAGCATACTCTGCTACCACGTGTTGTAGTTCTTTCCATTGAACCTCTGCGAACTTTCCAACATAATATTGGACAAAGATTCCATCCCTCCCATTTTCCAAAGCACGAAAAATGAGGTAAATTTTTGAAGAAAAAACTTTCGAAAACTCTTTGCAAATTTTTTATTTTCGCAAAAAATTGTCAAAATTGGCTCCAATTTTTTTTTCAAGCTGCCATCACCTCAAAAAACCTAACACAATTTTCAAGGCACGAATTTTGAGACACCCAAAAAAATCAGACGATTGCCCATAAATCCTTTCGAAAAACATAGAATGAATTTGGAATCAGAATTTTTTTTCGACCTAAAAAGCAAAGGGTTTTTTTCTAAAAACCCTAGCCGCAGTACCTAGAAAGACTGAAAATGACATGATTTTTAGAAAAATCTGGAAAACATGGGCAAAAAGAGGCACCAAATTGCGCTCAAAGAGGGACCAAATCGTGTGCCAAAAAATAACAAAAACGTGCTAAGAGATCTTCAAGAAAACGCTTCCTATGAAGGCATAAAAATCGCGACCATAAACCTGCAAATAAATTCCAAAAGTCACAAATTTTCGTGCCCTATGAATAGGAAGAAAATAAAATCGCGCGCAAAATGAAAACAGGCATGGGAAATGCAAAAAAAATGGCGTAGAAAATTGCGGCCGTGTTTGCAGGGTCATGCGACAACAGGAAATATGTAATGTCCCCACTCTAGTCAGTTTTCGAGAGTAGTGGAGTTAGCCTATTTCTTGGACCCTCATGGGCTGACAAGATCTGGTTAGAGGGTCAGTGATCGTTTTGGTGAGTTCTGACATTTCCACCTCTTCAGTTCAGTGTTGGGCTCAGTGCAAGCCTTTACAGTTCAATGTTTGCTAGCTTCTGACGGCACGTCAAAACACTGAGAATTGAGGGAGTTATGAACATTTTAGTGGTTAAGTCATTTAATATTTTATAGTTATAATTTGACTTTATAATATTTAAAAGCCACTTAAAATAGTATAAAATATTATTACTTTATGACTAAGATGTTAAAGTGAATATTTAAATTCACTTAAGTCATTTATTTGAGCGCCCAACTATGGAAAAGTTTTTAAATACATTTTAAATGTATTTTAAAGCAAAAGTGGCGTCACTTTTTGGAAGTCATGCCTTTTTGAGGTTATAAGGCAATTGAAGCAAATTGACTTTATTATTCATATGATTATTTGACATTTTGCTTCTTTTTGGCTTTCTCTGTGATTTTGTCTGAGACAAGTTTACCAGAGGGTTTCACCATTGGAGAAACGACAAATATTTAGTGTTTTGCTACTTTGAGGCTGTGAAATACCAGCTGAATTGTTGCATTTTGGGAGGGCTTCATTCTGGAGTCTTCAATGATCTTCATCAGAGTTTATTTGAGCAGTATTTACAGTTAGTAGTATGGAAGAGGGGTTCTTCATTAGGGACGCCATTCTTCTTCAGATTTCAAGCATTTAATAAAGAGTTAGTACTTTCTTCTTGAAAGGTGTGTTCTAGAGGAAGGACGTGTGAATGCTTGAGGCAAAAACGCCTCCCTTTTTGGTTTGTTTCTCAACTCTACCATTGGTGTCCCACCTTCTCAGCTTCATTCTTTCAGCTACCGGGAGGGAGAAAGCAGATCTGAGGCTGTGGCGTGCTATTTGGTCATTTTCAGCAATTCTTGCTTGCCAAGCTCTGTAATTTCTTATTTAATTATTCTGGAGGTCTTCGGGTACGTTTCTTGTTTGTAATTTCATTGTATGTAGTATGTACTACCATATCTTATTTACAGTACCAGTTGCTCAAGAAATTCATGCATTTCATTTTTATTTGCGAATTTAAGCTTGTATGCCCCTTCTACTTCTATCTAGAAACTCTTCTTAAAATCAATAAAAAGGACAAAAACATAAGCAAAACTACAGGATTTGAGTTGGAGCCAATTGGGCTCTTCATAAAATAACTTGTCGTGGGTTCTCTTTTTATTTTTTTTGGTTTAAAAAAATTGTGATTCGCTCAAAAAATGCAACGTGGGAGTTGCAAAAAAAAATTGCGGGTAAACACCCACGAAATCCGTTGAAAAACTTAGAAAAATCAGACGTCTAAAATCTTTTGCTATTCTTGAAAAAATAACCTTCGAAATTGCCACGCCTAAAACCTACGAACCTGCTCTAAAGCCCTCGATTTAACAGAAAAACAATCCGCCCAGAAAAACTTGTTGGCCAAAAAACCTCGATTTTCTAAAACAAGGGTTTTAAAATAAATAAATTAGAAACCCTAGAAATCGATTAGAAAAGCCCCACAAATTTTTATTTTCGAAAATCCTTGAAATAATTTCCAGAATTTAGATCTCACTAACCTGCTCTGATACCATGTTGATTTACCAAATAATGAGATCAATATTATTAAAGAAGAGCCTTGCTCTTGTGGACTTTACAAACCCTACTAATTAGGGAGATTTAGTTAACTATAAACGTAACTGAAACAAACTTAAAGCTAAACAAAAAGATTTAACTAAACGTTAACTAAAGCAAACTAAAGCTTAGTCTAAGTTAACTGCAAGTTAACTTACGACTAACTAAAGACTAAATAAAGCTAAGATGACCATTAATATTACATTTTATATTTAATAATATACCCAGGGATAATGATTACCGGTATTAATATACTGAGTGTCCTTTTGAATGAAATTGGAGTATAGGAAATGTGAAGTTTCTTCTTGCACTATTTCCTTATGCTGTCCAACTCACTCTACACTATCGCATATTGCAAACCCATTTAAATACCGAAATTTGTTGTCGAGGAGGTTGAATGCTTCACGAACCATGCTCTGATTTGTAATTTCATGGGAATGCGAGTCTCGCTCCCATTCTTGGACCTATGGATTAGAAGAACTTTGAACTCCGAAGGGGAATTTGAGGTGATGTTGCTAGCTAATAGTTTCTTTATGGTTATTTTCAATTGCATGGTGGATCGTCATAGGGTCTTTGAATGAGGACCTTATTTTCATAATTAGATTGGGTTGTTCTTGAAGCCGTGGCACTCTAGATTCAATCCGTCGGAGGAGCTTTCAAGTCGGGTCCTAGTTTGGGTACGCCTTCCTTGGTTTTTTGTTGAATATTGGAAAAAAATGATATTTTGCACATGGTTGCAGCTTTATTGGGAAAACAAGTTGGACCCTCACAATAGACGCAAGAGCGTCGAGTTATGACATATGCTCGTATTTGTGTGGAAATAGATTTGAGTAAGCCCCTTCCAGATTCTATGGAGATTCATGTTGGTTCGAGCTCCTGGGTGCAACAACTTGACTATGAGACTCTTCCCTTCCGTTGTCGATTGTGTCATGAATATGGTCATTTGCAGCAAAGATGTCTGAAGTCTCGTTCTTCTGAGCCCCACCCTCCTCCTCACAAGCCTGGTAAGGAGGACAAGGGGAAGGCTTCTATTTCGGGTGCTGGGACGAATGATGAGGTTTTTATCCCTGCTAAGACCTGTAACACGAACCATGGTATGAAAAGATCCTTCAAGGAGAGACATGAAGAGGAAACTTTCAATTGCTTTGAGGTGTTAGATGACCTTAGCCAACCAGAGGTGAATTCGGGTATGTTGGCCTTGGAATCAGGTGGTTTGGGGGCGATTAAGGAGTTCCCTTCTTTTAGTGTTTTGTAGAGCATTCCTGATGAGGGGTTATCTCTTGTTTAGATAGATACAGATCTCCATATGGTGGTGGTAGGGGTCCCTAGGGCTTCAGGTTCTCCAGATAAGGATGAGGTTGAGCTCTCTCCTCCAGTGGATCAGGTGGTGTCAGGCACTGTTAAAGGAAATAAGACTTCCCCTCCCTTAGGGCTTCAGCAAAATAATCCCAAGAAGGGGGTTTGAGAGAGGTCTTCCAAAGTAGGAAGGAAGAAGGATTTGGAGAAGATCAAGATGATGGGGGAAACTTTGGTGGAGTCCGGTTATGTTAAAACTTTGGACGCCCACTTTTCCAACTCCCAAAAATGATCATTCTCTCATGGAATGTGAGGGGCTTGAGTAGTGGCTCGTAATAAAAAGTTGTTCGTGATTTGGTTTGTAAGCATTCTCCCGATATGCTCTTCATTCAGGAAACTAAGCTTTGGGTTGAGAATATGTGTGGTGTTGTGTCCAAAATTTAGGGGCATGGTCAATGACAATGCATTGGAGCCCAAGGTAATGCTAGTGGTCTGGCTTGTTTTTGGGATCCTCTGAAGTTCTGCCCTCTTTGGTGGATGTCCAGTAAGTTCTCTCTTTTAGATGTTGCCTCGAGTTTGGAAACTGGAGAGACTATCCTTTTGTCCAATATCTATGCCCCTACTGATATTGTTGGTAAGCAGTGCCTTCGATCCCACCTTCAATTCATTTGCAGCTCTGCTCCGTTTCTTCCTTGGATTTTAGCTAGGGATTTTAATGCTATTACTAACCTAGCTGAAAAGTGGGGAGGTGTTCCGCGGTTGGAGCCCTCAACTTTTCTGTTTCTGGATAATATTTCTGCTTTAAATCTTTTGGATGTCAAGCCAAATAATGGTCAATTTACTTGGAATAATAGAAGATTAGGGGAGGATTGCATTGCAGAGAGGCTTGACAGGTTCTTGGTCTCCTGTTATTGGGTTGGTGGGTCATGGTCTACTTGCTTTGAGATTCTTGATTGGAGAGGGTTTGATCATTGGCCTATCAAGCTTTCTGCTTCTATGGCTAGAGTGGCTTGTTCCCCCTCCTTCAAGTTCCAGCTTATGTATATTTGAGACCCTTCTTTGTAGGGTCTTATGGCTGAGTAGTGGTACTATAGTAGACCTCCCTTTGGCACAACGATGTATTCTTTTATCAAGCAACTATAGTATGTGAAATACCAGCTCAAGAAGTGGAATAGGCAATGCTTTGGCAACATCTTCCAAGTTAAGGGTGCTGCGTAGGCTCGTTTGGATGCTATTACTTGAGAGATTAGAGAGTTTGGCCTTTCCAAGGAATCCCTTGCAGAGGAAGGAAGGGCTTTAAAAGCTCTTGAGGAATGTGAGTTACTTGAGGAAATCTATTGGAAGCAGAAGGCGTGGGTGGATTGGTTGCAGGAAGGGGATAGGAACACGACCTTCTTCTTCAACTCAGTGAAAGCCAGACGACATGGTAACTCTATTCCTTATCTTGTGAATGACAGGGGTGAGTAGGTGGCTTCTTTTGAAGGTATTTCCAGAGAGGCTTCTCTTTTCTTTTCCTCTTTGTTTAGAGAGGATTCTTTGGATGTGCAGGGGGAGGAAACCCAAACTCTATCTTGTATCCCTTCTTTGGTGTCACAAGAAAGGAACGAGCAATTACTTTGTTGTATCTCCTTGGAGGAGTTAGAGATTATTGCTTTTCAGATGAAGAAAGGGAAGGGCCTTGGTCCAGATGGATTTCCTATTGATTTTTTTCAGGAATTCTGGGACATTATTAAGTGGGATTTGTTAGAAGTGGTGTGTGAATCTCAGAGGAACAAGTAGATGCTGAGGGCAATGAACTCCACTTTCTTGGCACTTATCCCTAAGTGTGAAGGTGTGGATAGGTTGAGTATGTTCCAACCCATTGCTCTTTGTAATGTGGTCTATAAGATCTTGTCTAAATTGATTGTAAAGAGGTTGAAGAAGTGTTTAAGCAAGTTGGTTTCGGAGGAACAAGGTGGCTTTGTGGCAGATAGGCAAATTCTTGATGGTGTTGTTATAGCTACTGAAACAATTCACTCTATGGCGACTTCAAAAGAAAAAGGCTATGTTCATTAAGCTGGATATGGAAAAGGCTTATGATAGGGTTAAGTGGTCCTTCTTGCGGAAAATGTTGGTTGCTTTTGGTTTTGTTGAGGAAGGGGTTGAGTGGATTATGAGTTGTGTTTTGACCTCTTCCTTCTCGGTGTTGGTTAATGGAGAATCGTCTTCTTTATTTGGTGCTTCTAGAGGGCTTCATTAGGGGGATCCTCTCTCTCCTTATCTTTTTATTCTAATGGCTGAAGGTCTTGGCAGGCTCAGTAAGAGCTATGTGGCTCATGGTCTGATCCAGGGTTAGGCTTAGGGTAATGGATTGCCTCCTCAAACTCACCTGCAATTTGTTGATGACATTGTGCTAATGGGCTTGGCTAAGGTTCGTTAGGGTATTAATCTTCGCAAGGCTCTGGACATCTATCTTGCTACTTCGGGTCGGCTGATTAATGATGATAAATCATCTATTTTCTTGTTTAACACTCCGGTGCTTATTCAACAATTGATTTCTCGTATTCTAAGATTCCAAATTGGTCATTTACCTTTGACCTATCTTGGTATTTCTATCTCCATTGGCATTCTGCCTAGGGGTTCATGGCAAAACATTTTGGATAAGTTTCATGTGAGAGTGAACCATTGGACACATAGGTGGCTCTCCTTCACTAGTCGGGTTCAGCTCCTTAAGTCGGTGGTACAGGCTCTTCCCAATTATAGGTGTATGCTTCAAGTGGCTCTTATTAAGGATTTGGATTCTCTTGCTAGGCAATTTTTATGGGCTGGTTGTTTGTCTTCTTTGAAGTGGAGTCTGGTGAAATGGGATACTGTTTGCAGGCCTAAGAATCTTGGTGGACTTGGGCTTCGACATTCCACTTTGGCTTGTTTGGCCTTGTTTGCTAAATTGTAATGGAGATGGTGTACTAAACAAGATCATGTTTGGGCCAAGATTATAACCCATAAATATATTGGTGGTGCTCTTAAAGTTGAGGTTCCTCGATATCCGCTAGAGGGGAAAGGCTCGGTGGTTTGGAGCACGCTTAAAAAAGGTGCTAAGTTGATCAAGGAGGGCTTGTTCTGGATTTGTAATAAGGGGGCTGATGTGCTCTTTTGGTTTGATTCTTAGGATGGGTTCCCTCCGATCATGTGTAAGTACCCCCATTTGCGAGACCTATGTCAGCACTTTTTTGAGGCTAGTTGGTCTCAAGTGGTGGATTTCAAAGCGTCATATCTATGTGGGCATGTGGAAATGTTTAGATGGAAGGATCCAAGCAAATGGCCTATTGGTGGATAGGAAGGTGATCGCATGGAGCTTAGAAATATTCTTGTTGGTAGAGGGTGCAGTTCTTTTAGGGAGAGACACACTTTAGCTTGGTATTCGGTTCCCAAGGGGGTATACATTGTGGCTAGTGGTTACCAAGAGTTGATTTATCAACAGTATGGTGGGGTGGAGATGCCTTGGTGGAGACATGTTTGGAATAAATTTTCTTGGCCAAAGTGTAATTGTTTTTTGTGGACTCTAGCCTGGAACAAATGCTTAACTTGAGAAAATCTTCGTAAGAGAGGTTTTCATGGCCCTTCAGTTTGTGTTCTTTGTGGCTGCAATGAGGAGGACTCGACTCATCTGTTCTTTCGGTGCTCCTATTCGTTGCTTCTTTGGAATTTTTGGTGGGGTATTTGGAAACACCCGTGTGTTCATGCCTCTTCTTTGGTTGATTTTTGGAATAGCTTGGGGAGGCTTCTGACTAAGGCTTCGTTTCTTTAGATTATGTGGGATATTGGTCTTGCTTTCATCCTTTGGCAAATATGGTTGGAAAGGAATCATAGGATTTTTCGTGGGGTGAGGTTGATGATTCAACAGGTTTGGCAGCAGGTTGTTTGTATGATCCAAGAAACGGTGGAAACCAAATGCGCAGTCTCCTTCCCTTTGGAGAAAGGTGATGAGGATATTGTTAATAGTTTGGGCCTTCGAAGTCAGGTGTTTGATTCCTTTTGTGTGCAAAGAGGGAGAAAGGCTAAGAAGAAGGTTCAGAGGGTTGGGGATTGGTCTCCCCTTCCTTTGGATGTTCTAAAGATTAATACCGACGACTCTTCCTGAGGTAATCCTGGGGCTGTTGGGATTGGTGGAGTGGGTAGAGATAGTTCGGGCTCTGTTATCTTCTTAATCTCTCTCCATAAGGGGATCCAAACTAATAACCTTATGGAGGGTGCAGTGATTCTTTGGGCTTTGGAGAAGGCTTGTGCTCTTGGGTGGTGTAGGATCATTTGTGAATCTGATTCTCAAATCTTGGTTAATATGGTGAATGGGTGTAACTTGGAGGGTGTGAACTGGTAGCTTGCCTCGGTTGTTAGGCAGGTTTTAAGAATAAGCTCTATGACGGAGTCTATTGTTTTTACTCAGATACCTCGGGAGTGGAATAGGGTTGTGGACTGCTTGGCTAAGTGGGCTTCTGAGCAAGATGGTAGCTGGCAGGTCGGAGGTTGGGAACAGCTCCCTCCGGATTTTAGTCGTGAGTTAGAGAAGATTGTTGATGAGGATATGGCAGGTTGATGTTGGTGGTTGTTGGTTGCCCTGTTCTGGTTTGGGTGCTTTTTTGGCTGTAGTTCTTGTTTTCTCTAGGTGCCTTTTTGGACCCTTTTCTCTTGTATGGTGGCCTCTTTGATTTCATAAATTTTTACCCCCTTTTAGTAAATTTTTTTTCAATATTTTAAATTTAATGCAATGTTTAATATTTGATATTATTTAATTTAATATCATACATATAAATTCTGAACTTAATTCCTACTTTTAGGTTGCAAACATGTATATATGTTTATAATTTTTATATATTTGTATGGATGAATCCAAAATGAACCCAACCCCATTCTTTTTTTGCTTGGTCCGCAAATTGAATCCAAACCCAAACCAGGATTTGTAACTTCATCTCTAATTCATAAACAGTTACAATCAAAACATTACACTTTCAAGTTTAAATACTACATTCTATTTCTTAGGAGAAGCAAGGTTTGCAAATACAAAGAGGTTTCTGTTGGGCATGAGGTGAGCAGATGGTTAGAGATTGTTCTTGTTGGCATCTGACGTGTCCTTGAGGAGCAAGAACTACCTTGGTGAAACATTTCAATTAAATTGCTTCCTCCCATCTAACAACACAACCTGGCTTTCTGTTGTTGTAGCTGCCAATTTGGATGAACCACTTATCTCTGTCCATTCCATTATCCGTGCCTGTCTCGATCATCAACATTGTACTCAACAGAGCCTGGGCGTATTCAAAATGGTCGAAGATTGTATTGGATGCATTGTCTGTCTGGTCATAGTCAGTTCCTACTTGTATCTGAGGACCTAACTTGCTTTGTCTGCCTTACAGAGATATATTGGACAGGCTGCTGTTAGAGCAGTTAAAGAATATAACCTTGCTGTTTCTCATGAGTGCCATGTGCATGGCTGAAATGCTTGAGTTTTTCAGGAATATGTCCTACAAACTGTGTCAGATTCAGGGTTTTTTTAAGGGAGATGCGTGGGGACATGGCGGCACATCTCCCATGACTGGAGATGTCTCTGTACCTGTCTCTGGTATGGGAAACATGCCAGTCTCAGGGATGTGTCCCAGGGGGTGGGAGATGCATTTCCTGCAACCTTGTTCTCAACATAAGACATTTGCAAATTTATAGAAGCCTCCTATTCATATCATCATACAGAGGTTACACAACACTATTATGTGGTGGGTGATTGCTTCTTGAAAATTTACTATCCTTTTGCTGCATCATTAGCTATTGTTACTGTGGGCCACTGCAAAGCTTCTCTTTGAACTTGTCTGGATTCACTATGGTCTTCTTACAAAAATCGTTTCTGATCATGATTCCAAATCTTGTACATCTTGGGCTAATGTACAACAATTTAAGTGCAACTAAACTTGTCACAACCCTACTGGATGCAGCCCCTTTAATGTCTGTTTGGGATATCATCTAGTTTCACCAATCGATCTTGACTGCCCAATGTTGGGACATGCTAACTCTGTTTAAAGATTTTATTGCCATGTATAAACAGTGCCATTATAAGCATTGTGCCCTATTTCATTTGATATTATCGATGCGTTTCATGCTCATATTCAAAAAGTACTTCTCATAAGTCCCCATCTTAAACACATAGATTTGCGCTATGGTTATTGCAATAATACCTTTGATGTTGATTTATAACATTAACTTTGTTATCCGCCGGTCTTTAATGTTGAACTATTATTATCCTAGTACTCATCCCCATTGGAGCAATGTATTCCACATATTGAACAACCGTTACAACTTGGTTAGAGTTTTATGGTTGTATTAACCATGATTAGATAATACAGAACAGGCTCTAGCAAACAGGAGGTCATCCCTTTCTTCTGCCCTGCCAAAGGAATTCCATTTTTATTGTGTGTGTTGGAGTTATTTCACATGCACATGGATCATCTTGTAGCTAGAATCTGTGAGGTCTAATATTAGTGTGTTAGTAGGGAATAAAACAATAGTTTGTTATCTGATAACAAATCTTGTTTTGTATTCATGGGCGTAAATTTCTGCTACAGCAAAGATCTCTATTTGGTATCAGAGCATTCATTGGCCTTGTGCTATTATTGATTTGAAGATCATCTTGGTTGATCATATTGCCATTTGATGTGTAGAAAGCTGTCACGATGCCAGTCCTACCAATATGTGGTTATTGTTGACAGCATTTAAGGCAGCCTTTTGTTCTCATCCTGACTCCCTACAGACCCAAGTTTCTTCCAGTCTTCATTTGAAAAGGTAGCATTGGCTGCTCCCAATTCTCCTAGCAATTCATTGAGGGAATAGGTATCTAGGGGTCAGGTGTGGCGTTGTGTGGGATGCCCTCGGAGAAGTTACTGATGCACCACTGTTGAATCAGCCAGCACAGGTTGTGGTTGGGTGTGAGCTGTCCATTTTGTTGAGCACTTGCATTGTGGTGGAATATGTGTTCTTTCACAATGCATATATCTATTTCTCGATGCTCTCCTTGTCATAGGTGATGCCCATGCACACAATTATGAGATCCCACATGATTTGCATTGATATTGGGTTTGGGTTTCCATGTGTGTGCATCATTGATATATATATATATATAGATATTAAATATATTGATATTTCATATTTGCTATTTTGATTGAATCATAAAGTTTACATGCTATGTAAATTGTGTAAATTTAATTTGTTTTTCAAGCTTCTCTTTGCAGGCCTATTGCACATAGATAATCTATTATATTGTTACCATGGCAGCTAGTTCTAGCTCTAGTGGCAAACCCTCCTTCAAAATTGATTTGAATTCACCGTTGTGGAGGCATGAAGAAATGATAGAGTAGATTCTAGGTGGGAAGGACATATGTTTGGATATGTAGTGGATGTGTTAAGCAGTAGATAAGTTCCTACAGTCAGATGAAAGGACATTTGTGTGCAATTCTTGGATTGGGAATCAAAGCCTCTCTATGAATATCTGATGTACTTATACCAGCTTATAAAATAACAGAATATATCAAAGAGCAAGAGGAAGCAGATGCAAGATTTGCCAATAGAACAGGGCATCCTTTGACAAGAGGAAGGGGCTCATGGAGGCTACTTGCTTCTCCATCTCATACTTAGTGTCATCTTTGATATTATAGTAGAAAACCATCCATTTTTGGCTAGGAATGAAGATGAGCCTAGTAATGTGAAGAGAGCAAAAGGACCATTGGAGAGGACATTTAATAATGATGTTAGATAGATTGCTGTCCAAACCATTGCAAGATGCCTCTATGCAAATGGTTTGTCCTTACGTTGTTCCATCATTGTATCAGTAAGACATGATAAGAAAAGTAAATGAAGCTCCAAAAGGGTATACGGGCCAAGGTTATTGTGATAACCCCTTCTATATTGTGGTTTATGAACTTCCACTGTTATGTCACTATTGTGCAAGTAGTATCAATCTCAGTTCAGTTCATTTCCTTTACTTATTAACTCTTAGCCTGTGTATGTTGGGTTATCTTGTCCAAGTATCTAGATTCAAACTTATGACCAAGAGCTCAGTGATAATATGAACAGACCGATGCAAAATAGAGAATGGTTTATTGCCAAGAGCCCAGCAAAATCAATATTCAATAATAATGTGCAAGGAACCTCAATGTTTCATTATTTTGGAAGAAATTGAATCCATCTGGACGAATCCAGTTATTGTCTTAGATATAATGTACAGGAATGTCAAATGAAATATAATCAATGGAGAATCTCCTAGTACGATTTCAATGAATGGCTTTTCCTCTTAACGCCTAGAGGATACATTTGCCTTCTCAGGCCTGTAGCTTTTGTATACAGGAATTTCATGCCTTAATCCCTGTGTTCGCTTTTGCTCCTCTTGCATTGCTTGACCCTCGAGCGTGGATCACATTGCGGGCTGAGTGGACTGTTCGGTGTTTCCTTTGAACATGCCCTCTTCCCTTTTTCCGCTTCCCCTCTCTCGACTCCCAAGCTCCTGTCTTTATATTCGTTCCTCCTTGCGTCCCTTCCAGCGGTTATTCCTTTCAATTGCGCTGCCTACTCATGCTCGTGTCGTTTCATCTAGCTGCATCGACAAATGCTTAGTAACAGATATTTTTATTATAGTTAAATGTATCTATTCGTATATGCTTTATTTAAGAGATTTGTGTTAATATATTTTATAAATGTTTATCATTTATTTATTATGTAACAAATACATTTTATTATTTATTTAATAAAATGTTTATTACAAAGTATGTAAATGTATGTTTATATAAATGTTTATTATTTATTTAAATATATTTTATTTATCAAAATATATAAATGTTTATTTTAAGAAAATGCATTAAATGTTTATTTTATTGAAAATATATAGATGTTTATTATTTATTTATCATGAAGATATATGTATGATTTTATTATATATTTAAATACATTTTATTTGTCATTAATATGTAAATGTTTATTTGAATAATGCGGAAATATTATAAGATATACTTATCTTAATGATCTCAGAAGAATGGGAACATCACAAGTCTCCTCCGCTTGATATTGCTTGTCCTCAAGCAATTCTTGTACCTCTTCCTTGTCTGTCTTGGTTGGTGCAGTGGTCTTCATCCTGGAAAAAGGTTGTAACGTCTTGTTACCCTTGATCTCTTTCCAGGCCTTCTGGATACCCTCCTAGGGAGTGTATCCAACCTTAAATCTTGGGAAAAGTTTATCTCTTCCCAGGCCTTTTGGATGCCTTTTTAAGGGAATCCAGCCTTAAAATCCTAGGGAAGATTGTGACATCTCTTCCTAGGCCTTTTGGATACCTTGCTTAAGGGTAACCAACTTTAGAATCCTAAGAAGGGTGGTAACACTGCTTCCTAGGCCTTCTGGATACCTTGTTTAAGGGTGTCCAGCCTTAGAATCCTAGGGAAAGATTGTAACATCTCTTCCTAGGCCTTCTGGATACCTTGCTTAAAGGTAACCAGCCTTAGAATCCTAAGAGGGGTTGTAATGCCTCTTCCTAGGCCTTCTAGATACCTTGTTTAAGGGTGTCCAGCCTTAGAATCCTAGAGAAAGATTGTAACACCTCTTCCAAGGCCTTGTGGATACCTTGCTTAAGGGTAACCAGCCTTAGAATCCTAAGAAAAGGTTATGACACCTCTTCCTAGGCCTTCTGGATACCTTGTATAAGGGTAACCAGCCTTAGAATCCTAAGAAAAGGTTATGACATCTCTTCCTAGGCCTTCTGGATACCTTGTTTAAGGGTAACCAGCCTTAGAATCCTAGGAAAAGGTTATGACACCTCTTCCTAGGCCTTCTGGATACCTTGTTTAACCAGCCTTAGAATCGTAAGAAAAGGTTGACACCTCTTCCTAGGCCTTCTAGATACCTTGTTTAAGGGTAACCAGCCTTAGAATCCT
The DNA here is from genome assembly GCA_007115665.2 of Sequoiadendron giganteum. NCBI lineage: Eukaryota > Viridiplantae > Streptophyta > Pinopsida > Cupressales > Cupressaceae > Sequoiadendron > Sequoiadendron giganteum. The sequence goes on along the minus strand of CM021105.1, from coordinate 30,241,067 downwards.
AAGAAAAGGTTATGACACCTCTTCCTAGGCCTTTTGGATACCTGATTCCTCAAGTGTATCCAACCTTATAGTTGTTACATGTATTATAATGTAGTGTTGCATACAGTCGTCAAGTTCTATTCTTGTGCACAAAGGATGTCTTGTAAACTTATTTTGAAGATATTACATTCATAAGTTCCTTTCTTGTTCTAGTCAAGCCCATCATGTTTTCTCCTTTTTGCAGTAGTCTCTCTTGTCTATTCATCCGATGCTTCTTCAATCTTTTGTATTTGTCCCTTCTTGCATTGGTGGTCTTGCCCCCAAGGTTCTTTCCATTTGAAACATAAGCCCTTCTTCATCAATCCTTCCCTTCATTTGGTTGCTTCCCTGTTGTGGCATTTGTGTCCCACAATCCATGGTTCATTGCAAAAGTAGCATGCTTTTTCTTTATTATCTTCTCTTTGTTGGTCTTGTTTGGGTTGTGATTTGAATGAAGGATTCTTAGCCTTCTCCTTTGGAGAACTAGACTCCACTTTCATGGCCCTTTGAATTGCCTCTCCCATGGTTTGGGGCTCCAATGGGTTGACTATGTTCTTGATTGGATCCTTGAGTCCTTCAATAAATAAGTAGGTGAGCCTTCTTTGAGATATGTCGGGGACCATGACGGCTATCTTTTGGAATTCGTTTGCATAATCCTCGGCTGCCCCTTGTTGCTTAAGTTGGGTGAGTTCCTTAAAATACCACTCGGGGTGCCTTTGATCAAATCTATTAATGAGTTTTTGGGTGAACTCACTATAGGTGGTTATGTTACGGTGTCCTTGTGTGATGAGTCCATGGTGCCACCAATCGTGAGCTATCTCTGATAGGTGTAAGACAGCAAATTTGATGGCATCCTCTTCGGTCATGGGGTTGAGGGAAAGGTAAGTATCAAGTTTTTGGACCCATGATTATGCAGTGTTCTTCCCGGAGCCATCAAACGGAGGTAATGTCATCTTGTTCACCTGAGACTTGAGGTCTTTGTTGGTCTGCTTCTTCCTTCTGCTTGAGTTGGCTTGAGCTTTTACTTCATAATATTCTTTGAATGGTACGATTTTCTGAACTGCAGGGTCTAATTCAGCGTACATGAGTGCAATATCTTTTGCACTATATGAATTTGCTCTTCCATTTCTTCTATGACATTTTTGTTTGGAAGAAAAGGGGGCATGGTTGGTCTTAGAGATGAATTTTGGGTTGAATGTTCATTTCAGAGTGATTTGATTGCACATCTTTTCTTGGATTGGTTCTTTCCTGAGTGTGGTGGTTGTTTATGCTTTGAAGGGCTTGGAGAATTAGCTGATTGGTCTTCTCGAATTTCCCATTGGTTTCCTCCATAAAGTTTTTCAATTCTTGGGCCAATTTATCTGCCATAGTTCCTTTCCTTTCGTAAGTTCGCATTCACTTCTATAGGTTGGCAGGATCATGCTATGATACCACTGTGATAACCCCTTCTATATCGTGGTTTATGAACTTCCACAATTATGTCACTATTGTGCAAGTAGTATCAATCTCAGTTCAGTTCATTTCCTTTACTTATTAACTCTTAGCCTGTGTATGTTGGGTTATCTTGTCCAAGTATCTAGATTCGAACTTATGACCAAGAGCTCAGTGATAATATGAACAGACCGATGCAAAATAGAGAATGGTTTATTGCCAAGAGCCCAACAAAATCAATATTCAATAATAATGTGCAAGGAACCTCAATGTTTCATTATTTTGGAAGAAACTGAATCCAACTGGACGAATCCAGTTATTGTCTTAGATATAATGTACAGGAATGTCAAATGAAATATAATCAATGGAGAATCTCCTAGTACGATTTCAATGAATGGCTTTTCCTCTTAACGCCTAGAGGATACATTTGCCTTCTCAGGCCTGTAGCTTTTGTATACAGGAATTTCATGCCTTAATCCCTGTGTTCGCTTTTGCTCCTCTTGCATTGCTTGACCCTCGAGCGTGGATCACATTGCGGGCTGAGTGGACTGTTCGGTGTTTCCTTTGAACATGCCCTCTTCCCTTTTTCCGCTTCCCCTCTCTCGACTCCCAAGCTCCTGTCTTTATATTCGTTCCTCCTTGCGTCCCTTCCAGCGGTTATTCCTTTCAATTGCGCTGCCTACTCATGCTCGTGTCGTTTCATCTAGCTGCATCGACAAATGCTTAGTAACAGATATTTTTATTATAGTTAAATGTATCTATTCGTATATGCTTTATTTAAGAGATTTGTGTTAATATATTTTATAAATGTTTATCATTTATTTATTATGTAACAAATACATTTTATTATTTATTTAATAAAATGTTTATTACAAAGTATGTAAATGTATGTTTATATAAATGTTTATTATTTATTTAAATATATTTTATTTATCAAAATATATAAATGTTTATTTTAAGAAAATGCATTAAATGTTTATTTTATTGAAAATATATATATGTTTATTATTTATTTATCATGAAGATATATGTATGATTTTATTATATATTTAAATACATTTTATTTGTCATTAATATGTAAATGTTAATTTGAATAATGCGGAAATATTATAAGATATACTTTTCTTAATGATCTCAGAAGAATGGGAACATCACAGTTATGAGAAGGTGCGTACCACTTTATTGTCAAAGAAGGTTAGACATATAGAAACTTCATTGGCCCCTGTTAGGGCCTCATGGTAAGAAATAGGTGTGTATATTGTTTTTGATAGATGGGAGGATGCAAAAAATAGACCATTAATCAATGTGATTGCAACATGTCCTAAAGTGGCAATGCTTTTGAAAGTTGTGGATTGTGAGGGGTAGGCGAAAGGTGCACAATTTATTGTTAACATCCTTTTGAAATGTTTTTAGGAAATGGGTGCTCAAAATGTTGTCCAAGTCATAATGGACAATGCAAAGAATTGCAAAGCGATTGGTATGTTGGTGGAGACGTTGTTCTCACATGTATTTTGGACACCTTGTGTTGTGCACTTGCTCATGCTATAGAAGTTGGGTACGAAAATGTATGACATAAAACAAATCTATGTTGAGGTTGAAGAGATCCAAATATTCATCACAAACCACATGTCATAGGCCATTTTTAGATCATTCTCATGACTTGATCTACTAAAGGTAATTCAAACAATGCAATTATTTAATTTCGCGTTTCATTTATTAATGTATTTTAAAAATTTAAGTATGCTTTCTTTTTTTAATTTTTAATTTTCAAATAGGTTGTTGAAACTAGATTTGCATCCAACACAATCTTCTTGAGATGACTTGTGAAGGTGTGAGAGGCGTTTTCTGGTATGGTCGTCAACCAATCATGGTTCATATGGAGGCAATCCAACACTAAGAGAGCAACGAATGTAAAGAAAATGATTATAGATGACATTTGGTGGGATCGTGTGAAATATCTTCTAAATTTCATTTGGCCCATCATGAGTATAATCCACTTTATTGACATGGATAAGCCATGCTTGGGAGAGGTTTATGACTGCATTGACTTGATGATTGAGAAGATGAAATCCATCATAAATGCAAAAGAGCAAGATCCTAAAGAAACCTTCTTCAAAGAGGTGCAACCAGTTTGTGTTGACCAGTGGAACAAAATGACCACCCCACTCCATCTTCTTGCCTTTGCATTGACTCTTAAATATTATAGTGAAGAGATGCTTGTTATGCCAACAAGAGTGGCCACCATACCGTGATATAAAAATCAACAAAGGGTTTAAAATACTTACTTAACTCTTGATTCTAATATGGAAGATGCAATTACAATTGAGTTTTCTGATTTTGTAGCCTCCATTGGTCAAAGTGTCTTTACTCTTTGTGATAAGTATAGGAAGGATAATCACTCTTGGTGGTACCTCAATGTCCAAAATTTGCCACACCTCCAAGTTCTTGGAGTAAATTCTTTATCACAAGTAAGTTTATGAATTTTTACCCTCTCTAAATTTGATTTTTTCATTTAAAAAATTACTATTTTCAAATATGAAGTTTGATATACAATTTTTGATTTAACAACTCTAATGAGAGTTCCCTTTGCTTCAGTAGGTTGCTAGTTCTTCTTCAATTAAATGGAATTGGAGTACATATTCCTTCATCCATTTAGTAAAATGCAACCATTTGACATCAAGTAAAGTCAAGGAGCTACTTTTTGTGCATTCCAATTTGCGCCTTCTAATTTACAAAAAATGATGAGTACAAGGAAGGGGCAACAAAGTTGTGGGATGTAGAATTGGAGTGAAGTGACTTGAATCTATCTTTAGTTTTCGAGGAGTCGAGTAGCTAAGATACTTTTAGTTTGAGTGGTAGTGGGCTTCCATGTGGTTTTCCTAATCTACTTGCATCATCTAATGTAAATGTTGATGATGATTTTGGTCTTGACGATGACCCAATTGATGCTGATTAGTAGTAGTATTATTTTAATATAGAACAATGATTATCTATCATGCCATTCAAGTTTTATCCTTTTGATATTGAATTATTGAATTTAAATTATTGCCATACTATATTTTAAAATTTGAAATTTGTAATGGTTTTGTTTAGCATAAGCATGGTATATGGCATTCTAAACTTAATTACCTTTTTGGTCTGAATATATATATATAGTTTCTGAGATGGGGCGGCGGGACGTGTTTTTGGTATAGGGGTACTTTTTGGCCATTTTTTAGGAGACAAAAGGGGACAACTATTAAAAAAATAGGGAAATTTTTAAAAATATGAAGAAATTTCAAATATTCATATCATAACATTGATAAAACATTCAGTATAGACATTATAGAAGCTTAATACATAACATTAGATTTGAATTGAGATTTCACATGAGAATTGGCGAACAAATTAACAAAATTTAAATGCTTTCATTATCAATGTGCATACACATTATATAAGAATTACAACAAATTTCCTAAAGGAAGCAAGTTTCAACTATAAAATCACAAAAACAAAGAAAATATATAGCTATCACTAATCATCAGATGCATTTGGTAGGTCTGTATCAAAATCAAAACTCGAGTCTGAGTCACTGCTAGCATAAGGGGTTGCCCCAGACAATGAAATCCCAACTAATACCTTCCATGTCTCCTCATCATTCTGCATAGCATCTTCAGGATCAACATTCCAATGTAAGGTTGAAGTCTAATGATATTGAGGGATCTCTTGATCTTTTAGCTGTAAGGCACTATGTATGATCACCAACTTCTTCAATCGTCTAGAAGTAAGGTTGTTCCTCTTGGTTGACTAGATGAAGCTATATGTGAACCAATTCCTCTTTGTAGTCAATGAATTGTCAACCTATGAAAGAAGACAAATGATAGGTACCCTCAACTTTGGTGCATCCTTGCCATGCCATGTCCACCATCCAATAGGGTTGGTTTGAGCTAATGTAGCTCTATCTTTCCTTGCCTTTGGTTTGTTGAAGGTTGGACCATGAAGATTAATAAATGCAAGCTACCATGTGCGAAGTAAAGCATATTCCTCTTTAGTATACATTTTTTGAAGGGCCTTCATGAGCCCTTCTTTCACCTCTTCATCATTAGATGGATGCACTTTTCCAAGCTTAGCTACATACCATTGGGGATTTAGAGCATGGACCAAGATATGAAGCGGGGTGTTCATAGTGTTCCACTGCCATGTCACAATGGGCCTAACATGCTCCTCATTAAGTCCCAAAGCAGAGTTTTTGCTATGAATTGCTTGCTTCATCTGCTCAAGCATGCTATCAAAGGCCTCATAAATCTCTCCAAGGCTCGGAGAGTCCGCATCAACATATCTTATTACTTGCACAATATTGTCAATGAAATCTTAAAAAGAATGAAAATATTTTACATGTTAGAAACATTAATAAATTAACATTTTAAAAATTAAATAATAAAACCAACAATTTTCTTACCTCATTGTGAACCACAAATCATCATCAAGGATTTTTTGTTTGACACTTCTTCCTTTTGGTGTGCTTGTCTTTGACCGTCTACCCCATTTTGAATTAACCACCATCAATTGTAAAGCTTTTTGGACCTCAAACATCCTCTCTAACAAACTGAAATAATTGACATATCTAGTATCCATGGGCTTGACGAAATCCTTCCTCAAAAAAGTCTTGAACAGAGCAAGTGAAGTGAGATGGTTGTAAATAAACATTTGCACTTCTCTAGCCTCAAACACCACTACCTTCATTCAATCTATCTTTCCAATTTCCTTCAAGATATTGTTCAAAGCATGAACACAACATGGGTTCCAAAAAATGTGCTTATAAGCACCCTCCACCATCAAGCCAACTAACTTACAAACATGGGCTGAATTGATCACTACTTGTACAACATTAGAGGCTCCAACCTCTTCGATGGCATCTTTCAAAATTTGAAATTGGAAGTTCGCATCCTTCCTTTTCTCCGACCAATAAAATCTCTAAGAAAATAAGAGCCATCTAAACTTTTGACAATAATATTGATGAGTGGCTAATGTTTGATATTGGTCCACCCATCCAAGATGATGGAGCATCCATCCCTTATCCAAATTTGTCTCATCTCTTCCATCATCACACTCACCTTGGAATATTCTCTACTAGGAGGGTGGTGCGTAGTTTATGTTCTCTTAGTGGGACAAATGAGGGACTAGCAACTATGACATTTTTGGACATTTGTTTAAAATATGGTGGCGTGAGCATAAAATAAATTAGCAATAGAAGAATCAGACACATCTTGTGATTGTAAGTTAAAGATATCTGCAATACTAGTAGTTCTTTTCTTTCCCTTGGTAGAAGTAGAGCACTCTCCTTGAATTCCAACATCCACAGATCTTGTAGGCAATGACACTGTAAGTGGTCAAATATCTTTAGTGTAGTCGGTCCTAGTCGGCCAGTTGTTATATTTCAATAAACTATAGTTGTAGTGGGAATAATCAATAGCATGTGCATTCAGGTAATTATGTCTTGATTAGTTGTAGCGGGTTGTTGTGGTACATCACGATGGTTGGTTGCTCAACCACCGCCAAACGTTATATGTACTCAGTTTTGTAGTCGGGATGGGGGATTATGATTCCATGATTGATAGTATGGGAATACTTTGTGATTGTACATGGTGATATTTACTGGAAATGAATACAAGCATCTCATGATTCAAGCATATTGTATTGTTCTATTCTATGTATTGCATATAGTTCAGTTTACTTCCTGTGTACGTAGTACATTGGTATAAATACTCAGTGAGGTAAACAAACACACTAGGCTGCAAACCCTCCAATGGAATTCCTTTCTTTCTTGCCTCCCCTTCTATATACAATCTAGTTGCCTCAGCTTTTTCAACTGCAGTTATAGTTTCACAACCTTTCATTCCTTGACCACCTATCCAAAATAGATGACAATAAACTTTAGTGTAGCTGCCCCCATATTTGTTTTTGCATAAATGGCATGGCCATACTCTACTCCCCTTCAATTTTTTTTTTCTTGTCCTTGTCAATTGTCAATTTGTGATGCAAATTGTAAGAGAGGTCTTTTGGGGTTAAATGGGCCTTTTGCATAGGTTTTGAAGAGTTTGGAAGGACATTGAAATGGGTTTGCACTTGCTGGCCTTGCTACACTCCCACTCCCTGAAGAACCCCTAGTGGCTGCCAAAATTCTAGGAGTTCTAACTCTACTTCTTTCTTGCATTTGAATGTCAACCTCTTCACTATCACTACTCTCAGTGTTGCTCATGGTTTTTTTGGTTAAGAATTTAAAAGAGAGCTGCAAGTTCAAATAAAAGAAAAATAAAATCAAAATGCCTTTCCTATGTGTTAAATTTTTTGAAAAAAGTTCAAGAAAATGTAAAACAAATTGAAAAAACAAATGTACGATGAAGAACATACCTCTAATGTAGTGGATTTGATGCTTTAATGCTTTCTTTCCTCTGCTGTTCTCTCCTCCTTTCACTGCTGTTCTTCTCTTGCTGTGTTTCAACACAAGTTTGCAAATGTTAAAATGAGATAGTATTTTTTTTTGGTTGTTTAGTTGTTGTTTAAAGGGGTGAGAGGGTCCTTGTGGGCCTACCCATCTGTTTTTTTAAATTAAAATTTGTGTGTTTTTATAAAAACGACTGAAGTTATATTTTCCAGGGCCATAGGGGATGGCTAGCCGTCCCATGATGTCCCTTGCACATGTAGAGACGTTTTGGAAATGTTCCCTAAGTGTCTGAATGTCCCCTATAGGCAACGGGTGTACTAGGGCAGGGGACGTGTCCCTGGAGAGCATATATATATTACCAGCTTACCATACCCATGTACCTGTACCTTAACTCTTTTTCACTATGTGGTGTATCTTTGGTAGACAAATTATCTGTTCAATTACTGTTTTCCACTGTTAAACATTTCTTCTAGGGCCTTCCATTTATGCATTGGAAATAAATAACAAGGCAATGAACACACTAAACACTTCTTAGTCATGCTTCCAGATGCCATTCAAAAGAACACTACGGGGCTCATACCTTCCACAAACTAAATAATTGTGGTTTGGTAATGTAACATACAGTAGGGTTTTCTTATAGGATTTATTTTCAAAGTTACTGTTGTGTTAGCTACAGTTTTTTTTGTTGTTGCTTTTTTGGTTTCTTATTATCAAAACAAATAATGCTTCTATGTACAGCCTGTGCTTATGTACTGTTTTCAATATATATTCACACACACACACACACATTCACACATACACACACACACACGTTAAACTCTATCTCATTTATAATATTAAATGGATGGATATGCAACATTGCGAGTAACCCTTAACTATTGAGTTTCTTAGTTCAGGCTTCCTTGTGATGCTGCATATCCATCCATTTAATATTTTGCATGAGACAGTTCAACCCATCGATCACTTCAGTATTAAACCTATAAGAGCAGTGTCACCCTAGTTTGGTAATTTACACACAGATATTTTACACTCGATAATTTCTGTGTGCAGGATGTGGTGCAATACATGGAGAAGGCATTTGTGTTTGGTTATGTAGCAGAAAGTGGGGGTAACATGCAGTATCAGTCAATAAATCAACCGTTAAAATCCTCTTCTTCAAACCCAGTGAGTTTGGCAGTAGCTGAAGCTGCTAGTAGTGCGGCAATTATGAATACCTCTACTGCAGCTGTTGCTATTGTCAACAATGAGAGCAGTCTTACACGGACATTATCAGATGAAGCCTGTGACTATGAGGCTCTTTTGTCAACTTTTGACAATGACAGCCAAAATCTGGGAAGGTCTTCTGCTCCTTTGTCGATATCGACTGATTTAGCAAGACCAACTGTAGAAAGGCCAGCACCTGCAAGTGACTTGAAGCTGCAATTACATCTTTACAAGGTTCAGCTTCTCCTCCTTACTAGAAATCTGAAGGCAACAAAGCGAGAAGTGAAATTGGCTATGAATATTGCCCGTGGGAGGGATTTGTCAACAGCATTGCTCTTAGTCTTGAAGGCTCAGCTGGAGTATTCTCGTGGTAATCACCGTAAAGCCATAAAACTTTTGACAACTTGCAGTAGTAGAGCAGAGCAAGGGATGTCATGTATGCTCTGGAACAATCTTGGTTGTATACATCACAAATTGAGGAAGGACAACATAGCGGCTGTATATTTCAAGAAGGCATATCAGAGTATAGCATCTCTTGGTGCTGAACAGCCCCTCAAGCTGTCAAAATCTTCTCAGGATAAATCTCAATCTATCATGTATAACTGTGGTATGCTACACTTGATGCGTGGGAATCCAACTGTCGCAGCTCAATGTTTTCAACTAGCTTGCTGCCTTTATTACAATCAACCTCTACTATGGTTACGTCTTGCAGAGTGTTGCATTTCTGCCCAGGAAAAAGGTCTTTTAAAAACTCCCAAATCTGATTCAGGTGTTAGAGAGGATTGCCTGAAAGTACATGTTTTTGGTGATGGGAGGTGGCGTCATATTGTGTTACATGATGGAATCACCACACCCTTTTTAGAAGAAGGCAAATCAGATTCAGAGGAAGGTGTTGATGATCTGAGCCCATTTATTCCAGTGGAGGAAACATTTTTCCAGCTTGGTCAACCAGTTAAACTTTCTATGTTATTTGCGCGGCAGTGTTTGCAGATGTCGTTATGGCTTCTTAAGCGAAATGACAATAGGCTTGTTGAGTCAGTCTTATCAACTGAAAAGACAGAGGATGAAGATTCAAGTCAAGCAACAGTAGGTATTAATAATCATAATCAAAACAGTACATCATCTGGAGAGTCAAAAGGGGCATCAAATACAACTGCAGGATTGACAAATCAAGTGAATGCAAATGGTGATGCCAAAGAATCCAAAGGCAATACCGGTTCAGGCAATGCAATATCTTCCTCAGTTGATACTTATGAAGAAATGAGAAGGAAGGAGAACACGTTGGCAATTCAAGCTGTTTTGGCAAGCCTTGCATATGTTGAACTGTCCCTTGAAAATCCTTCAAAGGCATTAACTCTTGCAGAGTTGCTTTTACAGCAGCCAGTGTGTTCAAGGGAATACATCTATCTTGCTCGCATCTATGCAGCTGAAGCTCTGTGCCGTCTAAACCGCATCAAAGAAGCAGCTGACCAATTGTCGCTTTGCATGGAAGAAGGAAATGGTATAGATTTAGCTGTTAATGCCAATGAAGATGGCCATAAATGGAGAAGTGGTGAAAATAGTGAAGCCAGTGGAGATGGTGAAGATAATGCTGTGGTCTACCATTCATTGTTAGCTGGAAATTTGGCTGAACCTCAAAATATCTCTCATATAACAGGAGGACAAGTGCATAGCACTCTTTATGCAAATTTAGCTGCTGTATCTGCAATGCAAGGTGATTTTCAACAAGCACACCAATATGCAACACAGGCTGTGTCTCTGATGCCTACAAGTACTATGGCTGTGTTGTCAGTAGTTTATGTGGAACTTTTACAAGGGAAAACTCATGAAGCCATTTCAAAATTGAAGCAATACAGGCATCTACATGTTGCATCTCCAACAATAGTGTCATGAAGCAGTTCTGGTTTGCCTTACAATTGTTGTATTATGGGTCTATTTTATGACAAGGCCATAGAGCAACGACTTTAACTGTACACAGAGTTTATGTCGGGAGTTTGAAGGGTTGTGTAACATAAATCATTGAGCCCTGAAATAAATATAAATTTACAGATGTCGCTACATGTTATCTTGTTCTGTGACTTGTAGGAGCCAGAGCTTGAGAAACAGAGGCCTTAGGTAACTTCTGATAACTAATCATTGTCATCATAGTTATGTGACTGAAGCCATGGTCACTGCAAGGAGGATTGCAAATTGCATTAATCAGAATGGTAGCAGCTTTTCCATTGTTTCTTATTTGTGCTAAGCCTAGACATTTTTTTAATATACTAAAAGTCTAAAATTAGTGTTTTAATTGAAATAAATTCGAGTCCTATTGAAGTGCTATGATATTAAGCTGAGAATCTAGATGTTAAAAGTAACATTATTTGTAAATCAATAATATTGATGCAATTCTAATTTCTTTCCATCACTAGCAAGTCCAATATTTAAAAAAAAATTGTATCTTTTCACTGCTATTGAAACATAGTGATCGTATATGATGTAAATATGAACCACATCATATGGTCTCAAAGGTGGTATGAACCAGACCTTAATCAGCTGAGGTTCCATTTAGGTTAACATGAGGTTACGCTTTCTTTAACTAGGGTTTTAAGTGACCTTATCACAGTCTACATGTATTGTACTTGGGATGTTATAATACTGTTCCCAAGATTTTTCAGCAGAATTGAAGAGCTAGAAACTACTAAGGATGAAAAATATAGCAGGCTACTTGCTACAGAAATGCTGCTTGTAATTGCTTTTGCAAGGCATCTCATGTCTACTTTACAGCCCCAATGCAATACAATGTAACAAAATTGATTATTGTTCAAAGCAAAACAAAAAAATGTTCCATTTTATTACTTGGAATGTATATTTTGATTACTTGGGGACTGCAAATTTTCATTTTGCGGGGAAATGCCATAATATTTTTAGTTTAGTCTAATTCAATAGTCTTGCATATAATTTCTATTAATCAGCAACCTGAGTTCTTACTACCGTGTCCTGCTCATTGTATATGAAGACCTTATTTTACTAGCTTGCCTTAACCTATCCATAGAAGGTCTATGTGTATTACTGATGCATATTCAGGAGTGGCAGTAATCACTGTAGATAAATGGAAATATTAAATATATAACAACTAATGTGTCTTGTTAACTCAAAAGAAACCCCAAGTGCCGTGGAGACAAGATTTTAAATTTAATAAAGTTCCTGTCTGAAGAGGAGTAAGAGCATGCGGAGAGTTTAAAAGTGATGTGTTCAGTCTTTGATTGCTTAACACAAACTGCATTGTGTTCTGATACAGCGTGATTTGTGACTGACTTAATCTAGGATTAGTAAGTATTTACTTGTGAAACAAATGCCCAGGTATTTTTACCGATCTCTTGGATTAGAACATACATTAAATGTACTTATCAATTCTTTTAACAGTCGGTGATTGTTCAGAAAGTTAATCCACCCACTTAAGTAGACATGGTTTATTATCATGAATTTGTGAGATGGGGAATCATTTGACAAGGAAGTAAACTTGCAATTTCATAGTACAAATATATCAAATAAGATACGAAGATCACCTTGCATCATGAATTGCTTAGCTTTAAGTGAAACACATGGTTATCCACAAATGCTTTAGTGTCTCGTTTAACTCAAAAATACATAAGCACAGTTGCAAGTTGCAACTAGAAGTTCAATAATGACTTAAGATGCTGTGGCAGTGACCACTCAGACAAACAGTCAAGAAGTAGCCATTGCCAGGCAGACAGGCCACCAGCCTTATGACTACTCAAGCAACTAGCTGCAATTCAAGATAAGGGAACTTATAGAAATGACAACCAGAGATGTAAATTTGTCAAGCAGTCTCACAACCACCATATATGCAGGGGCAACTGATCCAGATCAGTGGAGCAATCTGGGGGTGAACAGACTAAATTGGGTCATGGAGTGAACACATGAAATTGCAGGAGGCAATGTGTTCTAATGGAAGCAAGTTCTATAGAAGAAATCAGAAAGCAGAAATAACATAAATTCATTCATGCCTAGGAAGAAAAAATAAAGAATTGCATTAATGTCTATAAGCTGTCAATATATAGGTTAAGGGGACTTCAAAGTTGGTTACAATAGAAAGTGTTGACATTTCATGCCACCCTTTGATGACCCATCATTAATAACCGATCTGAGAGATCGTACATGGGCCATCTTGTATGAATTCTCCTTGAAGGCTCCTAAAATTGGCCAAGTCCAAGCATTTCGGGTTGTTGCTTACTTGCTTTTCTTCATGCCTTCTCTATCGCTTTGTTTCCCTTCTTCATTCCTCTCACTCCTCCTCCTCTTAAGCCTCTCGCCTTCCTTCACTTTTACCCAAAAGCTTTTTTCAAAAAAATTGACTAAGTGTGAATTTTTTGAATTTCATGGGGTAAACCTTGACCCTTACCTCCGATTTTGGCTTTCAGGGTTCGAGCTGCCCTCTTACATCTTACCTTCTTTAAGTGAGAGGTAAGGCTTCTTCCCGATTTTCAAAAGTTTGTTTCTTATGGGATTTTGGTATTCCTTTTGCTTTTGCTTTTTAGGAGGTAAACCTTTCTTCCAACCAGCCTTTCCCCGAAAGCTTTTTTCAAAAAATTTGACTAAGTGTCAAATTTTTGGATTTCGCGGGTAAGGCTTCACCCTTACCCCCGATTTCGGGGGTAAGCCTTCTCTCTTACTCCCATACATTTCACATTTGTTGCATCCTCCATGTTTGAAAATTTATTCCCCATCTTAATACTATTGCTCCCTTATCTCAAGTCAAACTATAGGCCTAAGATTGATCTTACACTCATTGATTTGACCTCTAATTTCCAAATTTTAAATTCAAATCTCGGCTGACTCTCACTCATTTCTTTCTTTCTATGAGTCAACTTGGTACATGTTTGGTGTGACTCATTGCTACATACTTTTATTTAGAGGCATTCCATGTATATTCATTTATCAATCAAGGACATCCAGCATTCATTAATTAATTGTTCATATACAAAGAACATTTATTACAAGAACGCTTTGATTACTGCACTAGAAGGATCAACAGTTATTCTAGAATCATCATTTACAACATTTGCATGCTTGCTTGCTGTTCATTGATCTTTATCACAACCATAAAGTTAGTGTCTCTAGGGGGTTGAATTAGGAGAACATGTTCCCTAGTGATCTAACAACCTTATGATATTTTTTAATACTACCAGTCCTTGATGACCAAAAATAAGTAGAGATCAAAAGTATGCAACTAATAAGATTACATCCATGGTCCACATAATAGATTCACACCTATATAAACAATCTAAAATTGTGGATTCAACTTAAAAATGACCATAACTTTACATAAAATATGAGACAAAAATTAAATTGAGATTATTTATTTATATGTACTAGAACAACATATTTTAATACCTATATCATAAAATCTTGAATATCAAACTTATAAGTAAATATCATTATCCTTTGAATTTAATTTCCTAACACCTTTAAATTTGATTTATCTAATACTCCTAACTTAGCAATAATTTTTTGAGAGGTTGAATTGTGCATTTTATTTGATCAGCCTATATTTCTTAGGAAAAGGTTTTATTTCCCTTGCACATATTTTTTTTCAAATTAAACCTTATCCTTTTGTGCCTAGCACTAGTTACGTGGTATGGTTAACTCTGCATCACTTTGAACTATATGGTTTTTTCCATTATCTATCACCAGAAGAGATTTGAGTGCGGGGCAAACTGTGAAGGCACTTCCAAACAAATGGCGAGCCCCTGTTCGACTGTGTCCACATCCCGTACTCAATTAAATTCATCTCTTTCAATATCGAAGCCATCCACTTGTTCTTTATCTCACATTTCCCTGAAATCCAATTTTTTCGCAAGAAGATAAATTCATGTCACGTGAAATAGGATAGCAACGAAAGCATCCCCAAGCAGTATAAAAACAAAACAAGCAGCCGAAGAAGTTTACATCCCTGAAGAGTACTGCAAGATATTTGAAGAAATTGAAAAGCTTGGCCCTGTAAGTTGAATTAGATTTCCCCTTCCAAATTTTTATAATTCGTTGCTTTTTCCTGTTTATTTTTACATAATTGTTTGTGCATGTTAATGGTCTTCTAAGAACGACTGGAAAATGTTTGTCACAATTTCATCTGTGGTTAATGCACACAAGACAAACCCCAATTCTTGTCCAAGCTTTAGATGGCTTGCACTTCTTCTCATATTTCTGCTATCTGAGAAAAATAAATATGTTTGGCTGAGCCAATGGGATAAATGGTTTTGCTTTTGAGGATAGACGGATTAATTAGTTGCAGACTTTCTTGAAGAAAATCACTTTTTATTCAAATTTAATAAACTAAAACATAAAAAGTTTTATCAGATTACGGATCTCCAATGGATGCAGAATGCCAGATTATTTCTTTTGGCTACCTACATGATTGTACGTTGTTTTTCTGTGTAGGTTATCTCAAAGAAAACTTGGTATCCAAAGGCAGCTGATCATGAAAATATCAAAAAAACATGGTATATTGTTGATGCCACTGACAAAGTCCTTGGAAGGCTAGCTTCAACCATAGCTATACATATTCGAGGAAAGAATCTACCAACCTATACTCAATTTCGAAGCCATCCACTTGTTCTTTATCTCACATTTCCCCGAAATCCAAATTTTTCGCAAGAAGAGAAATTCATGTCACGCGAAATAGGATAGCAATGAAAGCATCCCCAAGCAGTATAAAAACAATGCAAGCAGGCAAAGAAGATTACATCCCTGAAGAGTACTGCAAGATATTTGAAGAAATTGAAAAGCTTGGCCCTGTAAGTTGAATTAGATTTCCCCTTCCAAATTTCTATAATTCGTTGCTTTTTCCTGTTTATTTTTACATAATTGTTTGTGCATGTTAATGGTCTTCTCAAAATGACTGGAAAATGTTTGTCGTGATTTCATCTGTGGTTAATACACACAATACAAAGCCCAGTTGTTGTCGAAGCTTAGATGGCTTGCACTTCTCATATTTCTGCTATCTGAGAAAAACAAATATGTTTCGCAGAGCCAATGCGATAAATGGATTTTCTTTTAAGGATAGACAGATGGATAAATTAGTTGCAGACTTTCTTGAAGAAAAGCACGTTTTATTCAAATTTAATAAACTAAAACATAAAAAGTTTTATCAGATTACCGATCTCCAATGGATGCAGAATGCCAGATTATTTCTTTAGGCTACCTACATGATTGAACATTGTTTTTCTGTGTAGTTTATCTGAAAGAAAACTTGGTATCCAAAGGCAGCTGATCATGAAATTATCAAAAAAATGTGGTAAATTGTTAATGCCACTGACAAAGTCCTTGGAACGCTAGCTTCAACCATAGCTATACATATTCGAGGAAAGAATCTACCAACCTATACTCCAAGTGTAGACATGGGAGCATATGTTGTCGTGGTATGTCTCACCATGTGTGCCCTTCACTGCCAATGTTTACACCATAAATACTCTCATTAAATAATAACTAGATATATAAGAGGTAGCTTGGATGTAAAAGTTGCAGCATTCTTTTTCACCATTAAGTTTCATTGCTTAGTCTTTTACTTTTTTTGAATTTTACAGGCAGCTAGTTTGCGCAAAGAATCAAAGCACTTTCTTGCTTATAATTACAATCATGGTTCTTTTCTTGTTATAGTATTTCATTGGGTAAAAGAAGAGATATAGCACTTGAAACTTTATTATGGGGCCTGTAATTGGACCTCCCTCACTTACATGACAGCTGGAGTTTAGGCCATCTAAATTCGGGAAGCTTAAGTCCAACTTTAGCTCGACATGAGCTGTGTTTTATTATCCGAATTTGGGGTTGATGTTATGGGGCTCAAAACTTCAATTCCCCAAGCGTCATACCATTCTTAACTTTTTTTTGAGAGATTTACCCATTAGGTTTGAACTTAGGTTGTTGTAATAAGCACCCAATTTATTAGGGTCGTGGAATGATTCATTTGTTGGAGATCAGATGAAGAGTAATAAAACATCATCATTTGGTAAAAATCACTTTAACAAGAAAAATAACTGAAGATTTAATAGGCTTGCCTCTGTTTTTTTTTTTTAATTAAATATTTTTTCTGTTTTTTTGTTTCTTCTTGTTTCTTGTAGCAGTATCAATGATCTAATATAGTGAAGGGTTCCAGTATTCAGAGTTTTTTGTTATTGTACTTCCTTTTCTTTTTCTATTGTGTATCAGTATATTTAATATTTGTGTGCAAATATCAAAGAAATTTTTAAATTTTTTTAGATCTTCTTACATCTTCATGATCACATAACTTGATCTGCAATGCTGATGCAAAATTCTACACACATTTTTTTCTAGAAGCTTCTACTTAATTTCATTTACTGTGGAAACTGTATGTTTCTAACAGTATATTTTCTATGAGTTTGTTGTGAACTGTGTTTTAACAAAAGAAAAAATATCTCCATTTTGATATTGTTAAATATTTTAAAGTTATGTTTTTTTTAAAAGAATTGGTCAATGAGGGTTAATGTCTCCTTGGCCCACAGGACACAAATGGAGGCTTGGTCCTCGAGCATGCATAGTGTGCACTTTCCTTTGACTGCATTAAGTCTTCAGGAGCATGCCCAATGGTTTCTGGTGGAATCGAACCTGGGTCTTCATTGTGGCAATGCTCCATCTTGACCACCCAGTCATGCCTGATAGACTTAAAATCATGTAAATATTATGTTAAAGATTATTTTAATTTTGGAATAACATCCTGTTTTTGTGAAATGGGAGAATAAATGCATGCAAAGCTCTCGTCTGGTATAACATTCACTTTTTTATGTTGTAAATGGCATTATATTTTAGCTTATTCATTTTAAACTGAAGATGTCATGTGAAAAGGATCGGGTCTGATTATTTATGAATATGTAGGTTAGGTTGGTTTGGGACTACTAAGAGAGCCTTGATATGACAATGGAGTAAATTGAGTACATGGTGAGGGGGGAAATCTACATTAGCAAATGAGCTCACTCAAATATTTAATAAGGGTAATATTTGGAAAGGGAACCCCATGTTTTTTCTAGGCATAATCCAATATTAGTGTCACATTTGCTTCTACTACTGTCAGTTGGATTTGGTAGTGTGCATTAACTTCTCCATTTACTTTGGTCAACTTGGCTTTCCCCAGATATCCACCAACTTGAGGTTAAGATGGGCCGTTGTTTGGCTATTAACTGTTGGAAGATTATAAATTATTTGATGCAGATTCTGTGGGGAGTTCTATGATAATTGACAATCTAGTGTCATGGAAACCATTTAGCTGGAGATGAAGGCAAGGAAACTGGTTGTAGTGGTTTTAGAGTATGCTTCCCTCATTGGCACTTCTGTGACATTAATATGGTTTAAGGTAGTGGGCTAATGTTAAATCTTGTGATTTGGTAATTGAGTACTGCAAACTAGAGTCACTAATAACTACTGGATGCTTGTATTTGGGATATAAATGGATCCCTCAACATTCTGTTTAGAAATATATCTTGTGGCCAAGATCCCATTCAGTTTCTTGCAAATCTATTAATATTTTATTGATATCTCTAATGGAAATAAACTTTTCCGAATCATATTAGCTTGGTTGTGGCATATAATGTTCATTAGAATGGCACTTTACAATTGCAAATGAATAATTACATTGAGAGCTTGATATTCTCAGTATCAAATTTTCTGGAAATATTTGCCCCCTTGTAGGTGAGGGAAGTTGGGCCTTCACATAGTGGTATATGAGCATGGTTTGTGGCTACACACCTTCAGGATGAATTTTGTTGGCATCTTCTATGTCTATGCTTGGTGCCATTTTTGGGCATATCCTGCTTTATTAATTCTAGCCAATACTCTGGGACGAACTCAAAATCTTAAGCTGATTCATTTTTACCTGCATATGAGACATTATAGTGTAAAATGATTCAAGAAAAGAATCTCTATATGCACTGCTTGAAATTTTCTAGGTGTTCATGACCACTGTAGCAATCTTTTTTGGGTTTAGGATGTTGAGTTTCTGGATAGGATTTCGTAGCAAGAATTTTACTATGTTGTGGTGGACATTTTTGTGCCTATGTTCATGGTCATATTTGGAGTTAGAGGATTATATGGACGTTTGAGAAGTTGATGCTCCTAAATAAATCTCAAAGCTACCTTAACAAAAGACACTTTATGACTGTAGAATTTTATCATTTTGGAGTTTTAGTTTTTGAGATTTCGAGGTTTTAGTAGTTGATGCTCTTGCAAAAAGAGTTCCTAAAACCCCTGTTACTTGAATTACAAATGCATTGAATTTGGAATGTGTGTTTACTTCAAATATCAGCATTGATGTTAGTTAGAGGATTATATGGAGGTTTGAGAAGTTGATGCTCCTAAATAAATCTCAAAGCTACCTTAACAAAAGACACTTTATGACTGTAGAATTTTATCATTTTAGTTTTCGAGATTTCGAGGTTTTAGTAGTTGATGCTCTTGCAAAAAGAGTTCCTAAAACCCCTGTTACTTGAATTACAAATGCATTGAATTTGGAATGTGTGTTTACTTAAATATCAGCTTTGATGTTTTTGTTCAATATTCAACATTGGATGAATTTTTGCTAATTGCTGTTGATTGAATTTGTGATAATTTATGAAGTTATGGATTATGAACCCTGAAGATCATTAATGAATTGCTTATTGCTATCAAGGCAATAATTCCCTTTTCTCTATTGGAATAAGGACATTCCTTCCCTCACTCAGAGTGCTGATGCTGTCACAAACCTCCATGATATCAATGTTCATTTATATCATTCTGGCAAACATCAATGACAGCTTGTAAGGACTCTCCAAGGCTCTAGAGGTGAAACGTGAAGAACAAGCAGCTCAATGAAGATGCATTAACTTGTTTGTAACTAATTTGCAACACTTTAAGGGACAACAAGATGTGAATTCAAAATTGCTTAAATAAACAAGTGGACTGCTAACAGCTTCTGCAAAAGAGCTACCAAAATCCCCTTAAATGTGTTGAAGCTATTGAGTAACTCCTGACCAATGATAAAGCTAGAATGGAGCTTTCTAAAGTGATTGAGCGCAAGAAGCTACAGGTTGCTGCTTAACTAGTCATCACTGCAATTAATCCCATTTTGCCTAACTACCCTCTGCCTTCAGAGAAGTGGAACATCAATCCCAGGGCTCAAATTGAAGAGTCTTCTGGTTGAAACAGGAGCCTTGCCCGGCATGATGGAAGATACTCCAGTGCTCAAAAGCTCAAATGGCAAAGCAGCAATGGTCTCATGTCCACCCGGAAACTAAAAATATGTAGCCCTTTGCTTCTATATTTATAATAACATATATGAAAAATCAGTACTCTTAAGTCTGTGAAGAGATTTTCTCTGTTGTATTGGCTGTGCTCTTTAGTTTCTAGTTGCCCTGTTATGGGCTTCTTGTTATCTAGCCAGGAATTTTGCTTCTCTGCTCAAGTAATATAATTTATTTTTTATCAAAAAATAAAAATTATTGAATTGGTTGGCAACTTTGCATTAAAATTTCTTGTTATTCATAATTTTTAGCATTTATACATATAGGGATCTTTGCATATTTGCACTTGATTTGCACCTGTAGTTAATGTGCATCGACACCCATGTGTAACTAAGTTTAGAATTTTGGCACAGTTCTCAGTGATGCGGTTAATCAGTGTGAACTGTGAACTACTTTCAGAAACCTGACTTAAGAAAATTCTTTAATTTTTAGGCCTGGTTCAACTATGGCTGTCCAAATAACAAGTAACTATGAGCAAGGTTCTCATTACAAGTGCTTGGGTTTTTATCATACCAACAAATCATTTATCAACATGTGGATGACTTTTGATCATTATGACACCTAAAAATCTATCTGATTTATCTAAGACAGCAGCAAAGTCAAGCGGCAAGCCTACTGTTAGACTAAACTGTGTTACACTGTATACATATTGAAATATGGCAAAAGTCCTTCACCATTAAAATATTAAGCCAAAAAGTGCTAAAACAGAAAGTTAAAAAGCTTGAATGACATGGGTATGTTTTAAAATGAATAAATCTGACTCTGAATATCAAAAAAATTGAATGGTACAATCATAAATGAGACAAAAACCTACCATTTATCGTCTTTTTACTACTCACCATCAAAATTTTCTTATGCTTAAAAGCTATACTTCTGATTTCAATAGTTTGTAGTGAAGTTACCGGTACGCCCAGAATTGGCCTTGGGTATGAAATGAAACGGTGCAGATACAGGGTAGGGTACAGATACGGTACAAAAACGGCCAGGAAATGGTTTTCAGACTGTGGATATGGGCAGGAAACAAAATGCCACTTGTGGGTAGAAAAATTTTGTTTCCGGTTCGAACCCGGACAGAATCCACATCAACGTTTTTGGATATTATCTGATTTTTTCCCTTCAAAGGCTGTAAATTGTGATTTTTTTTTTCTCATTTCAACTTTGCTCACATTTTTCGCAAACAAAACAGATTGTTTTCTATGGTTTCTCAAGTGCCGAATATTTTTGATATCTTCAGGATAGCTGAGATATTTGATGAAGAGCAGCTGAGTCAAATTAGGCATGAGTAAAATGTTCGAGATTCAACATCAGAAACTGTATTATATTCCTTTATGGGATTGTTTTGTGCTCTTTGTAAACTTTGCATCTTGTGTTATGGTGATGTTAAGGGCAGCTCTTTTTATTCATTGCTTTGTTAGAATTTATAATTGGGACTTGGAAGATATCACTGTTTGGGAGGACATATGACCATAGTCCATTTGACTTCCCTAAACTTTTGAGTGCAGATTCTGATGTTCTCAGTGGAAGTGAGGCGTGAACTATGCCAGTATACTTGTACATCTCTTCGGAAAGATGTTCTGATGGTGGTACTAGTAATATAGAATGTACTAAGCACCATAGAAACCAGATCTCTGTTGTAAGTGATGGTTTAGGATATTGAGATGGCATTGTGTTTGGTCTTCATGAGAAACAGATTGCCTTGCTATTTCTCCTTTCTATTGATTTACAACATTGAACCATAGCATGAGGATTGAGTAAAAATGTACTGGCTTTACATCAGATTCGGAGTATGAAGGCCCTTGTATTGTATTATTAAATTGACTATGAAAGTGGTGGTGTATTTTTGCTATGTTATTTGACTATTAATATGGTGGTATATTTTGAACTTAATTACTACTTCAAATAGGTATATATTACTGATTTTTATATGTTTTTGTATTAACATACCCAAAACGAACCCAACCCCCAAATTTTTTTTGACCAAATCTGCGTACCGGAATCTTGTACCCGTACCCGAACCCAAAAACGAACCGGTAACTTAGGTTTGTAGCCATTTTCTTCCTTGCCCTCTACAGGAGAAACCTTATCTTTACATCTTCTAGAGAAAATGCTGCAGAACCCCTCTGGACTTCATCCATACTGCAGTGGAACAATATAACATCCTATTTCAGCTCAGTGGATTTTGTGGTAGATAATTGCGGATGTATTGCTGTATGCCTTTGGTCAGCAGTTACTCTACATGATTTATTAATTGTTTCAGGTTCTCATTACAGATGCTTCCCTTATTCCATTCACATGTTCATTTCTGATGTCGTTTACAACTCTATTCTAGTTTGATAATATTCCCTTCACTTAAATGGTATCATTTCTCCAAATTCCTTTTGTTTATATAGCAGAGATATTTTAAACGTGATATCAGTTTGTAAAATGGAAATTGTTAATCTGTTATTTGTCAACGAAAATGTGGTTTATTATTAAGTACACTTGTTAATGTAAATCCTCTTTACAGATTATTGTTCTGATATACTTTCCAATCCAATTGATTGCTTTTGGTCATCAAAGGTGCATTATGCAAGTAATATAAACATAGTTTGTTATAATCTTAATAACTTCCCAAGTGCTTTCAAGTTTATTTGGTATTTTCTGGTTTTATAACAGCCATGAATTCTTGTGTTGACTGCTTATAGTATCGACATGCATTATTAAACATTTGAGGCAAACCATTCTATAATTTCTTGATTGTTTGCATATTAATGGTTATCAAAGTGCAATGCTAACAGGTGAATGCAGAAAATGTAGCTGTTACAGGAAATAAGAGGACTCAAAAGGTGTATAAGAGGTACTCAGGTAGACCTGGTGGGTTAAAGGAGGAAACCTTTGATTGCCTGCAAAAAAGAATTCCAGAGCATATTATTGAACATGCAGTCAGGGGCATGCTTCCTAAAGGACATGTATGTCTTCATTCTTTTTCATTGTTTTTATAACATTTTTATATTTTCTTTTTGAAATGGAGACCATAAACTGACTAAACATGAAATTTTTATGAACAATTCTTACGATGGAGGGGTTTCTCAAATTGTCTGGAAATTCAAGACATCTCTAGAATTTTCTTAGTCTTAAAATCCCAGAATCTTCTGAAGATAAAGCAGAGGTTCCAATTAAGTTTTAACAATATGAAATTTTGGCATGTTTCTAACTCTTCTGATTCCTGTTTACAAAATATTATAGGACTGGCCTTTCTAACCTGAAATCACATCATCGCATAAAAGCATACATTATAGTGCCCTTAAAACACAATGAAATCTGAAGCAAACTAGGGCCATGTGACCCATCAGCTGACACATGTACACAAGTCACTGTAGCTGGAAAAGAGCCATGGCCATTCCAAGCCCCTTGGATAATCTCAACTCTCCAAGGTAGGTATACATTTGCTTCTTGACATTCAATGATTGTTGGTGGTTTATATGGGGCTCCAACCCTCCATTGTAACTGCAGGCGATTAAAAATTCCTTTAATTCCTCTGAGCTCCCCTTACTAATAGTTATAAAAATGTAAATGCCAAGCCAGCTAGATATGATGGGATCTGTTTCAAACAATAATTTTTGCTTCTTCATCTACCAGACTACCTTCAGCTGGATTTTATTTCCCATGCAACTCTCCTTACATCTCTTGCACGTGGCATAAGCTTCACATTAACCATACATTAACCCATGTGTAAGCCATGCGGTTACCATAAATATAAACAATGTATAAGTGCATGCACAAGATCCTATTAGATTTTGATATAACAATTATGCTTCACCCTATAGATAATTAGTCAAAGACTCAAATGCAATGCAATGAGAAATAAGGCTACACACAGTATGTAGAGTACAATGTTGTAGGAGGTGTCCAAGTGAAACGCAAGCATTTTGGCTATCACCAGCCAGAGAGCAATTGCTGGTTTGACAAGCACAAGCCATCATACCTTCCCATGACATAAATATTCAATTTTTGAATGGTTCTGTATAAAGGAGCATTGGTGTTGGGCTCCCTCTGGAAAAAAGCCTGGATAAGATGGGCCTTGCAAATTACTGAAACCAGAATCTGTAACCATTGTTGGGACCAGAATATGTTAATATCAACAGTAATAAATATGATGGATATTAGGTTTTCACAATCCACAAGATGAGTAAAAAAGTTATGGAAAAATCTGTGTATGTTTAATTTTTATCAACATTTCAGATTGTACTCCATGATCCATTTTTATTATCCCAATGATGGATCATAGTGTAATCTGAAAAAATTGAACATACAGATTTTCTTTTCCAAAAGATTTTTACTTAGTGATACATATATCAAAAATGCTGGGCATTGCCACAGCCACAAGCCCCTAAACCTAAACAGAAAGATGAAACTTTAACTGCTACCACAAAGATAAAATGTAAACAGAACTAGACACATCCATATGGGCTAGCCAACTAACAGAGATAGCATAATGCTTCATTGCTCAAGCAGTAGCAAAAAGAAGATGCGGAAGTAACACCAACACAACCATGCAACACCACACATTTACAGGATCCTTTCACTTTCCAACAGCAGCAAGGGCATGGCCTTCTCACATAGATTATAACATAAACATCTGGGGCTGTTCGAAACCTTAGCAAATGTTAGAAATGATGAGGTTTAGGATATGATGGGGACATCAACCTCACTTATAACAATGTTTTCTTGGTAGACTGAGCTGGCTGGTCTTTGGTCACCTTCAAGGCTGGCATAGTGACAGTATGATTGCCTAGACAATGTGTTGCTCTGTTACCTTTTTGAAAGCAGTGCACTCATTGAAAAGTCATCGAAGTTCCTGGACAAATTGCTGGCTTCACTTAGGATCCCATTCACTGGCCAATCTGGATAACCTTCTCGTGTCATGGCTTTGATAATCACCTGAGAGTTACCTTCCTCGCCTACTGCATAACTGACTTTATGCTTAAGTTCTGTGATTCAGATGATACTACCTACAAGTTGCTATAGGGGTGTTCATCAATTGGTGGATTATATGATTGCTCTACAAACTTGTCATCTGTGTCCACCGGAGTTGGAATTGATTTGTAATCTTGCATGTTGAATATTTACAAGAAGTTTTGTGCATTCTTGGACTACTAAAAAGGTGTCATGGTGCTTTTATTATGTTTAATTCCCAAGTATTAATGAAGAAGACAGATCTCAAAGGGTTGTAATTACTGCTTTTTGAAGTCATCAATAAGATGGAGGGCACTAGCAATGACAATTAGATCATTCACATAAGGTGTGGCATTCAAAATGTCCCTATCAATGGTTGTGATATAAAAATTATGATACGAAGGATTCATGGTGAAGCCATGTTACACAGAGTACTCATCAGTACAAGTATATCAGCACAGGGCGCTTGCTTTAGTCCATATAATGTCTATTCTTATTCTTGGCATTACAATAAGACTCAATATTGATAGCTGACCAATGGAATGAGGGCCTTTTCAACACCGAGAGATTGGTGTGATATTCATGTTTTCTTATTTGTGGGTTGAGGTCCACATAAACTTCCTGTTTGTCCTCTTGTTCCTTTCAGTCTGATCCAAATGTGACCAATATTCCTGGATAGGATCTCAGCATTTGTATAGGTTACAGGGCTGTCCACAATAATAAAAGTTAAAGGATTTACTGCCATTATTAGACTTACTGAAATGTTTGTTTATGTTTACAGACATGGCACTTAATCTTGAAAAGCTGTAGATCCCATCTTCTCCCCTATCTAGATTTAAATATTACCTTTTGTCATCTCTGGTTTACAGATTTAGCCCTAGGATTCAAATGAGTAAACTCCATACTGAAAGTACACTATTGGATTCTGTAGTGCCCTCTATGTACAGTTGTGTCACAATTTATTAATCTTTCATTTAATTGTATTTTATGAAATGCAATGTAGCCTCTATGTTACATACCTTTATTATGTATGCATTTCATGACTAGACACCTGACAATTCTTTTTTGTTTTATTTGCAGCTGGGTAGACGACTTTTCACACATGTAAAAGTTTACAAACGGCCTAATCATCCAGGAGGCTCAAAAGCCTGTGCCCCTACCCATCATGGACAAGAGAATAATGATAGAGAAGTGAGCAGTATTTAGGCAGATTTACAATTTTTATCCATCCATTGTGTGTGGTCGTATGCTGACATCTGCTCGTGTACAATTTTTGAAATCAGAGTTTTTGAAAGTATTAAAGTCTGCAACGTGGACAGAATTATCTTTGTAGAAACTAGCTTTTAGGAGCTATTTTCATTTGATCCAATTTCTTTTCCTCTATTGTATTTTGTGACATGGAAATAGCATTGTATTTAGCTATTTGGTATTCTAGCATCAAATATAGTTCAGCACAGTGGCCGTGTTTTTGAGTTCTTAATGTTTATGAGCCTATGACGTCTGCATGTAACTGCATATTCAGGAGTGGTAGTAATCACTGTAGATAAATGGAAAATTGGAAATATATAACCACTAATTTGTCTTGTTAACTCAAAAGAAACCCTAAGTGCCGTGGAGACAAGATTTTAAATTTAACAAAGTTCCTGTCTGAAGAGGAGTAAGAGCATGCAGAGAGTTTAAAAGTGATGTAATCGGTCTTTGATTGCTTAACACAAACTGCATTGTGTTCTGATACAGCCTGATTTGTGACCGACTTAATCTAGGATTAGTAAGTATTTACTTGTGACACAAATGCCCAGGTATTTTTACTGATCTCTTAGATTAGAACATACACTAAATGTACTTATCAATTCTTGCAACAGTCGGCGATTGTTCAGAAAGTTAATCCACTCACTTATGTAGACATGGTTTATTATCATGAATTTGTGAGATGGGGAAATCGTTTGACAAGGAGGTAAACTTCCAATTTCATAGTACAAATCCATCAAATAAGATACAAAGATCACCTTGCATCATGAATGACTTAGCTTTAAGTGCAACACATGGTTATCCACAAACACTTTAATGTCTCGTTTAACTCAAAAATACATAAGCACTGTTGCAAGTTGCAACTAGAAGTTCAATAATGACATCAGGTGCTGTAGTACAGTGGCCACTCAGACAAACAGTCAAGAAGTAGCCATTGCCAGGCAGACAGGCCACCAGCCTTGTGACTGCTCAAGCAACTAGCTGCAATTCAAGATAAGGGAACTTATAGAAATGACAACCAGAGATGTAAGTTTGTCAAGCAGTCTCACAACCACCATATATGCAGGGGCAACTGAGCCAAATCACTGGAGCAATTTGGGGGTGAATAGACTAAATTGGGTCATGAAGTGAACACATGAAATTGCAGGAGGCAATGTGTTCTAATGGAAGCAAGTTCTATGGAAGAAATCAGAAAGCAGAAATAACATAAATTCATTCATGCCTAGGAAGAAAAAATAAAGAATTGTATTAATGACTAAAGCTGTCAATATATAGCTTAAGGGGACTTCAAAGTTGGTTTCATGCCACCCTTTGATGACCCATCATTAATAACCGATCTGAGAGATCCTACATGGGCCGTCTTGTATGAATTCTCCTTGAAGGGTTCTAAAATTGGCTAAGTCCAAGCATTTCGAGTTGTTGCTTACTTGTTTTTCGTCATGCCTTCTCTATCGCTTTGTTTCCTTTCTTTATTCCTCCCACTCCTCTTAAGCCTCCCGCCTTCCTTCCCTTTTACCCAAAAGCTTTTTTCAAAAAAATTGACTAAATGATTTTTTTTAATTTCAAGGGGTAAGCCTTGACCCTTACCTCCGATTTTGGCTTTCAGGGTTCAGGGTTCACTCTTACCTCTTACCTTGTTTAAGTAGGAGGTAAGGCTTCTTCCCGATTTTCAAAAGTTTGTTTCATATGGGATTTCGGTCTTCCTTTTACCTTTCCTTTTTATGAGGTAAGCCTTTCTTCCAACCACCCTTTCCTCAAATTTTTTTTTCAAAAACATTGATTGAGTGTCAAATTTTTGGATTTCAGGGGTAAGGCTTCACCCTTACCTCTGATTTCGGGGATAAGCCTTCTCTCTTACTCCCATACATTTCACATTTGTTGTATCCTCCTGTTGACGTGTTTTTTATGATGACATCAACACAGAATAAAAATGCCCAACGGTCATTCTATTCTCTCTTGATCAAAGTATTCTGCATGCTAAGATTGCGTGAAAGTTCATGTGTTCAACTCCATGGTTCCTTTAACGCGAATAGACTCAGTTGGCTAATGTGAATATGGTGGGTATTCAAGGGGATTTACGTAGTTGTTCGATTTTGTGAAACAGTTAAGACATAAAGGATTTGACAATATTGCTCTGATTCCTAAACTAACCGGGAAATACTGAATTAAAAGGAGAAGGGATAGGAATTCTACAATCTACTTCTAAGAGGTGGAATGTGAGGATTAGCTTCAACAATCTTCAAACCAAATTTTGTTTCGCCTCCTCGTCGGACAACTTTGACAAAGTAGGTGCAATCTTCAAAGGATAAATAGGATATTCAAATTATGATTTAACATTTGCACCCCATCACAACGATGCAAGTGAACACATACGAATCACAATCGAAGTTGAGTACTGAAATTCCAGTTGACCACGCAGGGCAGACTTACCGTCAGCAAGTCCGCTAGTGGTATGGATAGAGGAAGACTTGTCCAAACTAAACACCACACTCCACAATTAACGACTACTTGCATGAATTGAAAGTCTATTTTACTTTATCTACTTGAATTGGAAAGACGAACAAGCCTTGCTAGCTACTCACAATAGAAGATAGAACCACCAAACAATGATAAATCTTTATATTATGAGAGTGTTCACAGCAACTTCTTACAAAGTCCTCAATGGGAAAACTTCCTTTCCTCCTCAATCTAAGCTAACTTCTAAGCTAAATGCTATATGCTTTCTATTCTCTAGCTCAACTCTATCTCTGATTCAATTCTAGTTCTAATTGATTACAAATGAGGGGGGATGCCCCTTTTATAGTTAGTCCATTTCAATGGACAGTTCAGATTGAATTACAATGAAAGGCTCAGATCGAACCACCTATACCCTAATTAGGGTTTCCGCCCTAAAAACCGCCACAGGGAGGAGTGGGGTAATAGATGCACAGAATATTCTCCACTCCCCTGCAGGAACCATAATGAGCAATTAATGCTCATCATCATCTTCCAGAAGATCTTCATCCAGCAAAGCGTTCCCACTGTCCCGCTCTCTAACTGCAAACTCGATCAGTCGGGCCAACACTGCCTCAACCTCCTGAACTGAAATTGGTGGAATATGGTTGAGCTGAAATTCCAAGACCGCTACCGTTTGTCCGTGCCGAGTGTAAGACTTCCTCCATGCCACCAAGGCATCCTGGGTATTCTGGATTATACTGGAGAAAGTGGAGACATTCTCAAAGTCATCCTGGACAAGCGACCTCGCAATTGAGAAGAATGGAGCCAATTTGCCTCTCAAGCTATCAACAGTTATTTCCTCTGGAATCAGCCTCCTAGTAAATATGGCCTCCAGTGTATTAAGAACTCCCTCCACGATGTTACCCATTGCCTTCCTGGTTCTGGCCGAATCTGCCCTTGCTGCATCGTGAAACCCACGGCCTATGACCACCGAGGAGTACCAATTGGTGAAATCATACCTGTCACCATCCTGAATCACACCTCCATCCACCAAAGTCCGTAGAGGTATATGCATCAAAGCCCCTAAACGAAGAACAGTCTTCGTCCGATAGATGCGGGTATCGCCCCAGGTTTGATCTACCATATCCATGCGCGTCAAAATATTAGAGGCTTGCTGATAAGCATCGGCGAGGTCCTCCATAAATTTCTCTGTATCAGCTCGAACATGGCTGACCCATTTGTCTGCCTCTGTCTCCATCTTTTTTAGGTCTTCCAAGCCAATAACAGACTCCCTCGGAAGCTCAGGTGGGAGTTCTATTGCTGGGTCCGCCTGTTCACCTAGACGCGCTAGACTTTGCACATATTCAATCAAGGTTTTGTGCTCTTTCTTTAACTTCTTATACTTCCCTTCTGTTCGAGCAACTAGTCCTTCAGTGCCTAATAGGAGTTATCAAATTCTTCGACAATTTGGGCTCCCGTAGGACGACCCAACTCTACGGTGATGATCACATAGTTTTCGGGCCTCTCCTCGGCTCGATCATATTCCTCCCTTGGGACAGCAACTTGGAGTGTGCGGGAGCCTGACTCGTCAGTTGAAATCTTCGAGAATTTCCTGGCTCTTTTCTTTTCTGGAGGCGCACTAATTCTTCTGAGGAACTCCTCCATCTCAATGGCTAGATCCGTATCATCCTCAAGCTCTCTTCTCATTCTCTCCGTGAGCCAATCCGGCATTGTTTGCTGTGGATTGCAAATGACGAGGGGCTGCCTCTCCTTGGCTCGATCATATTCCTCCCTTGGGACAGCAACTTGGAGTGTGCGGGAGCCTGACTCGTCAGTCGAAATCTTCGAGAATTTCCTGGCTCTTTTTTTTTCTGGAGGCGCACTAATTCTTCTGAGGAACTCCTCCATCTCAATGGCTAGATCCGTATCATCCTCAGGCTCTCTTCTCATTCTCTCCGTGAGCCAATCCGGCATTGTTTGCTGTGGATTGCAAATGACGAGGGGCTGCTCATTTGGATGTTTCTGTAAGGATCGAAATCCTGTCTGCCTGTGTGATACGATAGATGATAGAATTGCAGCTCATCCTATGCCTCTTGAGCTGCCTGCAAGGAGGGACACACCTCGATAGAATTTCCCATGGTAATAGGAAAGTCAAGCCCACCCTTCTTCTTCTTTTTTTGGATTTTATCATAGGCGATCAATTGCCTAGATATTTCCAGCATTATAATGTGATCGGTGGGGTACCTCGGTAGCCGGTATGGATACGAAGTGAACCCCTGCAGCCTAATGTAAGTGAATTTCGGAAATTAAATAAGCCAATATCCGTATTCCTCTATCAATGCTTGTGCCTCTTTGGATATTCTTTGTTGCGTTCTCCGCTGAAGGGTCCTCGTGATGTACATTATGAATGCATCATTAGCCCGTTTGTAACTGGCAGGGTTGGTTAGATGTAATTGCGTGTAGGCCTCATGGATTTTGAACTGATCAGGTGCACAGCCTATTGGCTCCTTGTATGTAATCCTTCGGTACTTGGTCATTCTTGCCAGCATATATATCACATACGAGCTCATGTAAAAGGTTTTCGTCCCCCTCAAGCTCCTGAACTATTCATCTATGTTATCACTGATCATTTTTGCCCAATCAACACACTCCTTTCCCTCCAAGATGATCTCGATGAAGTAGAACATCCAAGGCTTGAAGAAGTAGGCTTGTGCACTCCCATGTATTCGGCTCAGCATCATCATCAAGTCGCAGTATTCCTGTTTCACATCTTCGGCAATTATCTGCTTTGGGAGTTTAGTGCGAGGTGGCTTTAGCTTCTGCATCCAGACTCTGTTGATGACCACAACAACCCTCTTGAAGGAGGTGGAGTACATTTTATCCGCCCTCTCCTTTGATCTGTACAACATCTTTTCGGCAGTAGGAATCCCAAATGCCTCTCCGATGGCATCTGGCATGAAGTTGGCAAGCAATTTGCCATCCGGAGAGACGATGGTTCTACGCTCCGGCTTGTAGTAATTCGCACACTCCATAATTAGCTCCGGGCACTGAATTGCTGGTGGAAAACCGGCGGCTGCGTAGATACCACTCTTCATTATGTTATGTGCCGTGACTGGCGGTTGATGGCCTTCCAGCCCGTACATCCTAGACTTGAGTGCATTTAGATTAAACAACCCCAGGTTGGTGTCACTTAATCCTGCCAACTTTGAAACAATTGTCGATTTTGGAAGAAATGACTTGGCGAGCCTTTTGATCATTGCTTCCCGGGATGAGCTAGCCTTGCCCGTTTCAGTGTTTGCAGCTCTGCCTACAGCTCTGCTTGTTCCTGCAACATCCTTTGCTCCAGCCATCTGCAAGAATAAGATAGAATAATAATAAGTTAGTTTGCAGATTTCTAATAAAATAAAATAGCCTTCGAGACGACTGCGGATGTGGAGTTAGCTTTTGAAAATAAAATTCTTCAGCATAATTTTCTAACTCCAAACCTTAAACTGTATAAAAACTCTGAGCTTAAAAAGAAGCTTTCAGCAACTACACTCTGACTAGCGAAGAAAATTACAGCAAACTAACAACTTTCAGCAATGTGGCTATTTTCTCAGCACAGAATAAATTAAATCTTTTGCTTCAACTTCTGTCAACCTTCAACTTTCAACTTCAACAACTTGAAGAATGAAGAGATCACTGCTAGTGTGGAAATTTGAATTTCTTCTCAACTCCAACAACAACTAGCTTTCAGCAGCTCGAATAAATAAAATCTGCAGCAACTTTGAGAGTCTCTGCAACTTGAGAAATAAATCCTCCAGCAACTTCGCACTTTTAGCAACTCAACACTTCGAAAAATAGAACTCTCAAAGAACTTCTCTTCAGCAACTCAAAAAAAATATTTCAATCTCTCAAGAACTTCTTCAGCAATTCAACTTCGAAAACTGTGAGAAGAAATGAGAGGAGAGACTGCTTAAATAATTCTTCTCGAAGAATCCTGCCAATTAGTGTTGGGGTTATTTTTAGCACCTTCATCAATTCTCCACTCTCTCCGTTTGGCATCTTCCATTTCAGGCACAGTAGTGGGCTAGTCGTCAGCCAGTCATTATGGCAGTTGCTATTAATGAAGATTCTTTTCTAGTAAAAAAAATCGAATTTTTCCTTCTAGTCTGTCAGTTAACTGCTGGTGATTAAACAACTCGCGAGAAAATCACTCTGATTTGTTTGAGAACTCCATTTTAAAATTCTCGCCATATTCAATTAAATTTATCTCGAAACAATTCATGGGAGATTTAAAATTATTTTGAACTTGTTAAAATTTATGTCATTTAAATCCTCAATTTCATGAAATTTGCCTTAGAAATTTTAAATTTTCCCTTTTAAAATAATTCAAACCGCTGACAGAAATCACTTGCTTGCTCGAATCAATCCGTCCCCTGAGATTTAATTTCCGTTAGGAAAATGATCTAGTCAAAACGAATTTCTTCTGAAGATATTAAGATTTCCCTTAGGAAATCAATTTTTCAACTTTGTCAACTCATGGGTGCCTTTTGAATGGGTTCATTCGATTTTTCATTTAACCCATGAAAAATATTCATCAATATTAATTCTCCCCCTTTGAAAAATATACGTCAACCTCATTCAACTGCCTCTGGAAAATTTTAAAATTCATAAAGCTATCTTTCCATGCCAAGGGTGTATTTTTCCCATGAAATGTTAAAATATTTCTAACATTTTCTCTACCAGATGCGCATATTTTTTTTTATGTGGAGTCCACTTTTAGAACATTTTAAATTCCCACGCCTTAATTTATTTTTCCAACCTCTCAACACTTCAAGGGCGGATTCCTTTAGTGAATTTTATTTCATGTGTCTCAGGCGTGTTTTTACCTTCACACTTGACTTGGGCGCACTTGAGGTATTCCACTTTAAGTCTCATGCCTTAGAAAATTTTATACTTTCAGCATCCTCATGAGCTGGGCGCATTTTCATGTAGGAGTTTCTAATTTGTGCCTTAGCATATTTTAGATTTCCAATTGCTTTGGGTGCATTCACCACTTCCAGCTCTCATTTCCTTGCCTTAGAAATATTCAAGGCTTCTAAATTGCTTTCCTTAAAAGCTATTGATCAACTCATCTTGGTTGGGCGCATATTGAAGGAGATACTTTGCTTTGAGGGTGCATTTTGGAGCCTCCACTTTTATCTTTGGCACTTAGAAACTTTTCCAACGTTTCTCTTTCCTTTGTGCTTGGGCGCATTCTAGCTAGGAAGCTTTTACTTTCACTTAGAATATTTTCACATCACTTCATAAGGTTGGGCGCATTTACATATGCCTACTTCCACTTCTTGCCTTAGACGATTTCCAAAGGCCTGCATTCTTCTTTGGGCGCATATTAGACTTGCTGGAGATGGGCGCAAATGAGGGGTTGTACTTTTATTTACTTGCCTTAGAAAAATTTCAAGGCTCTCTCATTTTACCTTGGGCGCATTTAGGCATGTCTACTTTCATTTGATGCCTTGGATGTTTTCAACATCTTTACTTCAACTTGGGTGCATTTAGCACCCTCAACTTTTATTTTCCATGTCTTAGGCGTATTGCTAGGCATCTCCAACATGGGCGCATTTTGCCCCTAGTGCTTTTACTTTCATACTTAGGCGTTTTTCCCTGCTTGAGATGGGCGCATTTTATATGTGCTACTTTTATTTGTGGGCGCATATGAAGGTAGCCACTTTCATCTTATGCCTTAGCAACTTTTCGGCCTCTCACTCACCTTTGGGCGCATTTTGATGGAGGAGCTTTCATGTGAGGGCGCATTTTCACTAGCATGCTTCCATTTTTGCCTTAGAAATATTTTGAAGACTTCCTTCCTAAGGTGGGCGCATTTTAGGTGTTGTACTTTCAATTTCATACTTAGCCGCATTTTGAAGGTGACCCCTTGAAGTTTCCACGCCCTAGGAATTTTCATAGTCTCCCTCTTGAAGGTGGGCGCATTTTGACCCTTGTGCTTTTGTTTTTGCCTTGGAAAATTTTCAAACACTTAGAATTTTGCTCGAGGGCGCATTCTAGAGGGTGTACTTTCGTTTCGTGCCTTAGATTATTTTCAAAGGCTTTCTTTCTCCTTGGGCACAAATGAGACCCCATGCTTCTGTTTTACTAGGTGGGCGCATTTTCACTAGGCCACTTTCATTTTCCAGACTTAGAAAATTTTTCATTTACCTCTGCCTACCTTCGATCTCACATTCTATTTTTAGTAAGTCCTTGCTTCTGTAACTTCTATGGCTCCGTTTGGCATGAAAATTTCACCATCTGATCTTCTTCGCCTTGTGAACCTGTTTTGCTAGTTCTCTGCCCTGACCTGCTATTTATAGCCACCTGCTATTTATAGTAAGTTCTTGACTTTCTGACTTCAGTAGCTCTGTTTTGCCTGAAACTTGCAATGCCTGATCCTGATAACTTGAGTGCCGTGCTCATGCCAACCTCGGGTGCAGACTTGCTATTTATAGCCGTGACCTGACTTACTAAAAATAGTAAGTTCTCCGATTCCGCTCAAATTTTGCCAGCATGTACCTTGAAGTATGTTGATGTCGGTGAGGTACTTCATTTTGACCATTTCTGGATTTCATCCCCTATAAAAGTGGAAACCCCAATTTGACTTGCATGTGTCCCGAACGGTCTCCGTTGGACTTTGTTTCTTCTGCATGTCGCTTTGTATGTTGAACTGAAGTGTTGGGTGGCCGGGGTGAAACTGCTATTTATAGAAACTTTCTGAAAAGTGACTCATCCACTACCGGATGATTTTGCATGTCATATCGCCTGTGGGATCTCAAGAAACCCAGAAAAACCCAGAAAATTGGTCTGCATGCGGGTACTGGCTAAAAATAGTAAGTCCTTGAAACTTGATCTTCTCTGCTTGCATGTCACACTGTTGCGAAGCTCTTGAAAAACCCAGAAGGAATATTCAGACATGCATTAGAGAACTCTGCATGCAAACCCTAAAAATAGCCTCTGAAGGCTGAACTCTGAAAGTGGTCGTCTCGGTTTGCATGTTATATCGTTGCGAAGGTTTCGAGAAAACCAGAAGTGATCTCCGGACATGCAATGAAGAATCATATGTTTGACCCCTGAAAATGGCTCTCGAAGCCTGAACTGCTAAAAATAGCAAGTTGTCTGATCTGGCTCAAAATTTGCGTGCAAGCAGCTTGGTGTGTTCTGAATGTGTCGAAGCTGACAGAATTCCAAAATCCTGCCGAAACAGTCCCCGATTGAGTACTTTGCTGGAAGCCTTGTGATTGTTGTACTAAGCTCAGATTTCAATTTGATAACCTGGTTTGACCCTAAAAAGCCTGAAGAATAGAAAACCCTAATTGTGCAGACTCAATCAATATTTCAACCTGGGTCAAACGATGGGACATCCCTGAAAGGACGAAGGACCAGAGAGAGCGAACCAAAGCCCAAAAGACCAAAATGGAGCAAAATTTAGGGGGGTCCCCATTTGAATGGGGTGATGTGCGAAAAAGGTCACAACACCTCCATGTTTGAAAATTTATTCCCATCTTAATACACATTGATTTGACCTCTAATTTCCAAATTTTAAATTCAAATCTTGGCCGACTCTCACTCATTTCTTTCATTCTATGAGTCAACTTGGTACATGTTTAGTGTGACTCATTGCTACGTACTTTTATTTAAAGGCATTGCATGCACATTCATTTATCAATCAAGGACATCAAACATTCATTAATCAATTGTTCATATTCAAAGAACATTTATTACAAGAACACTTTGATTACTACACTAAAAGGATCAACATTTACGACATTTGCATGCTTGCTTGTTGCTCATTGATATTTATCACAACCATAAAGTTAGTGTCTCTAGGGGGTTGAACTAGGAGAACAAGTTCCCTAGTGATTTAACAACCTTATGATATTTTTTAATACTACCAATTCTGATGACCAAAAATAAGTAGAGATCAAAAGTATGCATCTAATAAGATTACATTCATGGACCAAATAATAGATTCACACCTATATAAACAATCTAAAATTGTGGATTCAACTTAAAGATGACCATAACTTTACATAAAATATGAGACAAATTAAATTGAGATTATTTATTTATATGTACTAGAACAACATATTTTAATACCTGTATCATAAAATATTCAATATCAATCTTATAAGTAAATAACATTATCCTTTGTATTTAATTTCCTAACACCATTAAATTTGATTTTTCTAAGACTCCTAACTTACCAACATGAGCTCTATGCATTAGAGCTCTATAAGTTCAATTCACAATGTAAATTAAGTTGATGTAAAGCCATTGAGACTTTTAAACTAATTTGCATGTGTGAAAATGCCATAAATGTAAAGTCAAGGAGGTAAGTCAAACTTCAAAGGAAAAGCATACCAAATTTTAGTGATTGGGGTTTTTACATGCCTCTTGAAATCATGAGTTTTGGTAGATGGGCAAGTGAAACTTTGAATACTTGTGCCAAACATTGCCTTAGGACATCATGGGCTCACATATTGTGATGGCACACAAACAAGTAAAATCACGAAACTCTAATAGCACAAAAGGAAAACCTAGCATTGTGGGGATTCTTCTAGTGGAGTTATGATGAGGAAAAGTCTAAAACCCCAAAAGGTGAAAAATCACACAAAATAAAAAGAAAAGACAAAAATTCAAGACAAATATGAACTAGCAAAAACCCCAAAAACGAAAACTCTTCTTAACTCAACAAAAGTCTTTTGGAGTACCAAAATTTAGGATCATCCCGTAAGGAAAATCAAAACCAAATAAATAAAAAAGGAAAACCAAGCAAGCAAAAGAGGGGGTCCTTGTTTTCTAAGGCAAAAAGGAGTGTGTGTGTAATGCACAAAACTTACATTGTGGGTAATATGCCTTCCCCCATGTTACGTTGAGACTACAACCATAGATTTATGATACTAGTAGAGAACTATTGCCTCACCCTAATTATTGTGTCCTCATGCTCTTAGATGTCACATTGGGGCATATGCTCATCTTAGAGCCCTATGTGCCTACACGGGTCTTCTTGTACATTGAGGGCGAAATAACCATTTTAATTTTCCAATGCTAGGGACATCCTTATAATTTGAGATTCATCTCGAATCTACATGATCTCCATCCCTTATAATTCTAGATAGATTACTTGTTAATTATACAATATAGTTATTATAATTATTACTCTACATGAGTTACACACTTACATGCTCAACTTACATTTACATTTCATGGACTATTTCCCCCTCTCATTCCAAATTTATGAGGCATATATTGTCACCAACATTCTTATGACTAAGCTTTCAAATAATAAATGCTACATAGAGATTCACCATGTCTATATGAACCTTTACTACAAAGGGTGGTAGACTATGATATGCTACAAGGCAACATGCCATATTAAATTTTTTATAGAAATAACTTTCTAACCCTGTTTCTTTTCATTTATATACTTTCTAATTTCCTAGATAGTTAAGCATTCTTGTGTTTTGCGCATATGTCATTTGTGAGACATAAGACAATGAACATGTGAATATATCTAAGGGGGGCATTTATTTATATGGTCTTGATATCCTTTTTATGTCTGAGACTTTACTTTTGTGCATATTTGTGACTGCTTAACTAATTTGAGATGCATCATTGTTTAAGGATTTACATGCACCTCAAAGTGGGGATAAAATGGAATAGGGAAATTTGAATAGCCATGCTATTATTGGACTCATTTTGGGATAATGCCTTAATACAATTACATATTGATAAATGGTGCAACCTTGTGTGAAGTTGAGCTTGTTCCTTGATCCTTCTCCTATCCCTATTTACATACAATTCCACATATTTGACCATATCTATGAATACTCCCATACATTTCACATTTGTTGCATCCTCCATGTTTGAAAATGTATTCCCCGTCTTAATACTATTATTCCCTTATCTCAAGTCAAACTGTATGCCTAAGATTGATCCTACACTCATTGATTTGACCTCTAATTTCCAAATTTTAAATTCAAATCTTGGTCGACTCTCACTCATTTCTTTCTTTCTATTATTCAACTTGGTACATGTTTGGTGTGACTCATTGCTACGTACTTTAATTTAAAGGCATTCTCTCTTACCTCCGATTTTCAGATTTCGACTTTGTAAGAAAGGATTAGACAAAGTCGGAATCCGAAAATCGGAGGTAAGAGAGAATGCCTTTAAATAAAAGTATGTAGCAATGAGTCCCACCAAACATGTACCAAGTTGACTCGTAGAAAGAAAGAAATGAGTGAGAGTCGACCAATATTTGAATTTAAAATTTGGAAATTAGAGGTCAGATCAACGATTGTAGGATCAATCTTAGGCTTATAGTTTGACTTGAGATAAGGGAACGATAGTATTAAGATGGGAAATAAATTTTCAAACATGGAGGATGCAAAAAATGTGAAATTTATGGGAGTAAGAGAGAAGCCTTACCCCCGAAATTAGAAGGGTCAAGCCTTACCCCCAAAATCCAAAAAATTGACACTTACTCAAATTTTTTGAAAAAAACTTTTAGGGAAAGGGTGGTTGGAAGAAAGGTCTACCTCCTAAAAAGGAAATGCAAAAGGAAAACCGAAATCCCATAAGAAACAAACTTTCGAAAATCGGGAAATTAGAAAGTAAGGAAATATGCACAAAATACAAGCTTGCTTAACTATCTAGGAAATTAGAAAGTGTGGAAATGAAAAGGAACAGGGTTAGAAAGTTATTTCTATAGAAAAGTTAATATGACATGTTTCCTTGTAGCATATCATAGTCTACCACCCTTTGTAGTAAAGGTCCATATAGACATGATGGTGAATCTCTATGTAGCATTTTCTATTACTTGAAAGCTTAATCATAAGAATGTTGGTGGCAATATATGCCTCGTAAATTTGGAATGAGAGGGGGAAATAGTCCATGAAATGTAAATGTAAGTTGAGCATGTAAGTGTGTAACTCATGTAGAGTAATAATTATAATAACTATACTGTATAATGAGCAAGTAATCTATATAGAATTATAAGGGATGGAGATCATGTAGATTGGAGATGAATCTCAAATTATAAGGATGTCCCTAGCATGGGAAAATAAAAATGGTTATGTGGCTCTCAATTTCCAAGAACACACA
Source organism: Sequoiadendron giganteum (assembly GCA_007115665.2). Lineage (NCBI taxonomy): Eukaryota > Viridiplantae > Streptophyta > Pinopsida > Cupressales > Cupressaceae > Sequoiadendron > Sequoiadendron giganteum. Next base: position 30,200,948 of record CM021105.1, on the reverse strand, counting down.
TGTAGGTACATAGGGCACTAGGATGAGCATATGCACCAATGTGGCATCTAAGAGCATGAGGACACAATAATTAGGGTGAGGAAATAGTTCTCTAGTGATATCATAAATCTCTGAATGTAGTCTCAAGGTAACGTGGGGGAAGGCATATTACCCACTGTGATCCCTAAAATGTTTTCCCTTTTCTAAGATGCAAGACTAACTAATAATGCACTAAAGGAATAACACAAGAAATACACCTCAAGATTAGCCTAAGGAATGACTATGCAAAGAAAGATAAATAAAACAAAGATTGTAAATAGTTATACCTTCGTGCTACAAATTCCTTGGTTGGCCCTTGATCTTTGAAAATTTGTGTGCTCCTTGAATGGCTATGGAGGTGACTAGATGCAAGATGAACAATATGATAAAATGCAAGTATTGATGGATAAATGGCTTGATTGATTATGGAGAATGCTTGCAAATGGCTAAGTGTTGCAAATGGAAAAATGGAAAGAGTTTGGGTAGCAAAAGTCTCTTTTTTTTCTCAAAATGAGAGGAAGGAGGGGGTATTTATAGAGGGATTTGAATTCTCTAGAGACTTCAATGGTTGAGATTAAACCAACAAGGCCAAGATGAAGGGCTATGATGAGTTGAGGACTCACAAGCCCTCACATCTTGACATGTGGAATGTGAGATGGCTTAGGATGAGATGGCGTGGAAGTTGAATTTGGAATGAGAGGGGGAAATAGTCCATGAAATGTAAATGTAAGTTGAGCATGTAAGTGTGTAACTCATGTAGAGTAATAATTATAATAACTATATTGTATAATGAGCAAGTAATCTATCTAGAATTACAAGGGATGGAGATCATGTAGATTGGAGATGAATCTCAAATTATAAGGATGTCCCTAGCATGGGAAAATAAAAATGGTTATGTGGCCCTCAATGTCCAACAACACACGTGCAAGTACATAGGGCACTAGGATGAGCATATGCACCAATGCGACATCTAAGAGCATGAGGACACAATAATTAGGGTGAGGAAATAGTTCTCTAGTGGTATAATAAATCTTTGAAATGTAGTCTCAAGGTAATGTGGGAGAAGGCATATTACCCACAATGTAAGTGTTGTGCATTACACACACCCCTTTTTGCCTTAGAAAATAGGGACCCCCTCTTTTGCCTGCTTGGTTTTCCTTTTTCATTTATTTGGTTTTGATTTTTCTTAGGGGATGACCCCAAATTTTGGTACTTCAAAAGACTTTTGTTGAGTTAAGAAAAGTTTTCATTTTTGGGATTTTTGCTAGTTCATCTTTGTCTTGAATTTTTGTCTTTTCTTTTTATTTTATGTGATTTTTCACTTTTTGGGGTTTGACTTATCAAAAATCTAGTAGAAGGATCCCCACAATGCTAGGTTTTCCTTTTGTGCTATTAGAGTTTCATGATTTTACTTGTTTGTGTGTCATCACAATATGTGAGCCCATGATGTCCTAAGGCATTGTTTGGCACATGTATTCAAAGTTTCACTTGCCCATCTACCAAAAGTCATGATTTCAAGAGGCATGTAAAAATCCCAATCACTAACATTTGATATGCCTTTTCCTTTGAAGTTTGACTTACCTCCTTGACTTCACATTTATGGCATTTTCACACATGCAAATTAGTTTAAAAGTCTCAATGACTTTACATTAACTTAATTTACTTTGTGAATTGAATTTCTAGAGCTCTAATGCATAGAGCTCATGTAGGTAAGTTAGGAGCATTAGATAAATCAAATTTAATGGTGTTAGGAAATTAAATATAAAGGATAATGATATTTACTTATAAGATTGATATTGAAGATTTTATGATAAAAGTATTAAAATATGTTCTAGTAAATATAAATAAATAATCTCAAATTAATTTTTGTCTCATATTTTATGTAAAGTTATGGTCATTTTTAAGTTGAATCCACAATTTTAGATTGTTTATATAGGTGTGAATCTATTATGTGGACCATGGATGTAATCTTATTAGTTGCATACTTTTGATCTCTACTTATTTTTGGTCATCAAGGACTGGTTATATTAAAAAATATCATAAGCTTGTTAGATCACTAGGGAACATGTTCTCCTAGTTCAACCCCCAGGGACACTAACTTTATGGTTGTGATAAAGATCAATGAGCAACAAGCAAGCATGCAAATGTCGTAAATGATGATTCTAGAGTAAATATTGATCCTTTTAGTGTAGTAATCAAAGCGTTCTTGTAATAAATATTCTTCATATATGAACAATTGATTAATGAATGCTTGATGTCCTTGATTGATAAATGAATATGCATGGAATGCCTTTAAATAAAAGAACGTAGAAATAAGTCACACCAAACATGTACCAAGTTGACTCATAGAAATAAAGAAATGAAAGAGTTGGCCAAGATTTGAATTTAAAATTTGGAAACTAGAGGTCAAATCAATGAGTGTAGGATCAATTTGAGGTCTATATTTTGACTTGAGATAAGGGAACAATATTATTAATATGGGGAATAATTTTTCAAACATGGAGGATGCAACAAATGTGAAATGTATGGGAGTAAGAGAGAAGGCTTACCCTCGAAATCAGAAGTAAGGGTGCAGCCTTACCCCCGAAATTGAAAGTAAGGGTGAAGCCTTACCACTGAAATTAGAAGTAAGGGTGAAGCCTTACCCCCAAAATCGAAATTAAGGGTGAAGCCTTACCCTCGAAATCCAAACATTTGACACTTAGTCAACTTTTTTGAAAAAATCATTCGGGGAAAGGGTGGTTGGAAGAAAGGTTTCTATATATTCATAATGATACTATGAGTGCTTTAGGACGTTCTAAAGATATGTTTTCAGATATTGCTATACAATTACAACCTATCTTTGCTCAATGGATACAAAACACTCATGCTTTAGCACCCAGTTTGACAGCTCCTGATGCAACAGCAAGCACCAGCTTAACCTGGGGAGGCGGTGATTCGGTAGCAGTAGGTGCCAAAGTAGCTTTGTTACCTATTCCATTAGGAACTGCTGATTTTTTAGTACACCATATTCATGCATTTACTATCCATGTGACTATATTAATATTACTTAAAGGTGTTTTATTTGCTCGCAGTTCTCGTTTAATACCCGATAAAGTCAATCTTGGTTTTTCGTTTTCCTTGCGATGGGCCTGGTAGAGGAGGAACATGTCAGGTATCTGCCTGGGAACATGTCTTCCTAGGGTTATTCTGGATTGTACAATGCAATTTCGGTAGTAATATTCCATTTTAGCTGGAAAATGCAGTCCGATGTTTGGGGTAGTATAAGTGATTAGGGAGTGGTAACTCATATTACAAGAGGAAACTTTGCACAGAGTTCCATTACAATTAACTCTATAGACATGTGGAAGAAAAGACTGTTATTCCCACTTGGACTAAGACATCACTTTTACCAAAAAATGAATTGAATTAAGGTAAAGCAAAGTAAGAAACAAACTAAATTGTTTAATTGAATAAACAAATAACTTTTACAAGTTAGTTATTACGGGTAGTTTTTACTCCCATAAGAAACAAACTTTCAAAAATTGGAAAGAATCCTTACCTCTTATTTAAAGAATGTAAGAGGTAAGAGGGAAGCCTAAACCCCGAAAGACGAAATCGAAGGTAAGGGTCAAGGCTTACCCCCGAAATTCAAAAAATTCACACTTAGCCATTTTTTTTGAAAAACTTTTGGGGAAAAGGGAAGGAAGGCGAGAGGCTTAAGATGAGGAGTAGGAGGAATGAAGAAGGGAATCAAAACAATGGAGAAGGCACGAATAAAAGCAAGTAAGCGACAACCTGAAATCTCGAAATGCTTTGACTTAGCAAATTTTAGGAGCCTTGAAGGAGAATTCATGCAAGATGGCCTATGTAAGATCTCTCAGATCTATTATTAATGATGGGTCATCAAAGGGTGGCATGAAATGTCAACACTTTCTATTGTAACCAAATTTAAAGTCCCTTAAGCCATATATTGACAGCTTATAGGAATTAATGCAATTATTTATTTTTTCTTCCTAGGGATGAATGAATTTATGTTATTTCTACTTTTTTATTTCTTCTATAGAACTTGCTTCCATTAGAACACATTGCCTCCTGCAATTTCATGTGTTCACTCCATGACCCAATGTAGTTTGTTCACCCTCAGATTGCTCCAGTGCTTTAGATTAGTTGCCCCTGCATATATGGTGGTTATGAGACTGCTTGACAAACTTACATCTCTGGTTGTCATTTCTATAAGTTCCCTTATCTTGAATTGCAGCTAGTTGCTTGAGCAGTCATAAGGCCGGTGGTCTGTCTGCTTGGTAGTGGCTACTTCTTCATTGTTTTTCTGAGTGGTCACTATACCACAACATTTGAAGTCATTATTGAACTTCTAGTTGCAACTTGCAATTGTGCTTATGTATTTTTGAGTTAAATGAGACATTGAAGCATTTGTGGATAACCATGTGTTGCACTTAAAGCTAAGCCATTCATGATGCAAGGTGATATTTTTATCTTATTTGATGGATTTGTACTATGAAATTGGAAGTTTACCTCCTTGTCAAATGATTCCCCATCTCACAAATTCATGATAATAAACCATGTCTACATAAGTGGGTGGATTAACTTTCTGAACAATCACTGATTGTTGCAAGAATTGATAAGTACATTTAGTCTATGTTCTAATCTAAGAGATCGGTAAAAATACTTGGGAATTTATGTCACAAGTAAATACTTACTAATCCTAGATTAAGTCAGTCACAAATCAGGTTGTATCAGAAGACAATGCATTTTGTGTTAAACAATCAAAGACTGAATACATCACTTTTAAACTCTTTGCATGCTCTTAGTCCTCTTTAGACAGGAACTTTATTAAATTTAAAATCTTGTCTCCATGACACTTGGGGTTTCTTTTGAGTTAACAAGACTCATTATTTGTTATATATTTCCATTTATCTACAATGATTACTACCACTCCTGAATATGCAGTTACATGTTGTAGTGTAGGAAAATCCATACTCTTGCATTTTCACACTTGTTTGGGCCTACCTTGCTTTGTTTATCCTTATTTATGTCTTAGTTGGTCCTATTTTGCATTCATAAGCCTAAAAAAATATATCTTTTTATGGCTAATCCCAACAAACATCAAAGAGTAAATGATAATTTAATGATTTTGGTTGTGTGTCCTTGATTTATGGATTGAGACTAAAACGCCAACTACGACGTATTTGTTCTCCAAATGTCTTGGGACCCTATTTTCAAATGTGCCTTAAAAGAAACCCTTTTTGGAGTCTGTGCCCTGAGTTTCAAGCCTCGTGACTAAGACGCCACCTAGGGCATCTTAGTCCCCCTCAAGTGATTTTTTGGATTTAATTTCAAATCTTCACGGGATTTAGCCTCTTTTAATTAATGATTTCATATGTCGGCTTGTTGTGGTGTAATTTCAAGATATTAAGCATGGATAAGTATAAATACAAGGTTCTTTCACTCATTTTGATCTAAGACTTTTGTGAGAGTATTCATTATAGCAAATTGGAGTTCACAAGAGCATTCAAGAACAAATTATCAAGCATTTGGAGCCATCATCAATATCCAAGCATCATATCAAAGATATTCTTGCATCATGTGTGTTTTTGAGGTAACATTTGTAATGTAGGGTTTTGATTAAAGCGAGCAATTCAAGTCAAGATCTATCAAACATTCATTCAATTCAAGATCTACATTCAATCTAGCCACTTCACACAAGTTTGCAGACTTTATAACAAGGGTTTGGTGAGTTGCAACATAACACTTTGTTCATTCATCATTTCCCTTCCTTATTCCATTTCATTCCAAGATTTAATTACCAACAAGGGGTTTGACCAAGGAAAACCCCCATTTACTAACAAATCAACAAGTTTTTCTTCTCTTGTGTGTTTGTGTTTACAAATTTAGGTTGAAGAATTGAAGATCTTTTGAAGTGCAAAGTTGTAAAGTTGCAAAGTTGTCATCTTCACGGAAAGTCACCTACAAGCCAGATCTAGAAGTTTCAGGACCTGAGATCTGAGAAGAAGGAAGTGTAAACCTTGGAATTTAGGACCACATTTCAAAATTGCAGAAATTTAGATCGGGACTAGGAATACAATAAGGGCGTCTTAGCCCCCCTAGAGGTATTTTGCAGAGATTCTTTCAGATTCTATTCCATCCGAAGATTTTGTGTTTGCCTCGAAAAATAGAAACGAGACTAAGAATACAATAAGGGTGTCTTAGTCCTCCTAGCATATTTTGATAGCATTTCTGCATTTCCAGAATCTGTATCACATTTCTAGACTTCCCAGGTACACACATCCTAACTTACTATTAATTTTGTCATTCACACTTATTGTTTGGCTTGCATTACTAGGTTTTGTGAGTTGAATATCAAGTTGTCTTTTCCAAGCTTTTGCTTGGTGGTGAACCATTCGAAGCCTAAGGAACCTTCCTAGGTCCCCTTTGTTGAGAATTGACTCACCTTTATGTTGGTGGTCAATCCAATTTGGGATCCCAGGGCATCCTTGAATGCTAGTTGGAGAAAAGTGGTATTCTATAACCTACATCATAAAGAATCCATTTTCCAATTAATCATTTTGGTGAATCCAAAATTTTGAACATTCATTTTTTGATTTGGAGTTCACTAAGGCCTTGGATCTAGGTTGTATTCATTCTTGCATTATTGAAAGTGCATCTAAAGTTTCTCACATTTGTTTTAGTGAAAGTGCATATAGGTTGCATTTTTGCTTTCTTGATTCATCTTATCTCATTGAAAAACTAAAAAGTGTATTGTTAATTATTCTAATTGCATTTAGGAACATTGTTATTACATTTAAAAATTGAAAAAATAGCATCCAACCTTGCATTCAATTGATTGTCATTAGTCACTTTTTCTTGCATTCATTTGCATACTTTTTTGTTTCTAAACATTAGGTCCCTGAGTAGGCAACTGAGAAACACTGTAACCAATCCAGATTTTGTTATTTTTCCAAAAAAAACCTTTACTAGGATTAAAATGCCCTTATTAGTGTCTTAGTCCCTCTGTGGGTTTTTGGCTTAGAACCCTGTCTGAGTTGTTTGTTGTCAGTTTCAGTTTCTGGAACCTGAAAATTCCTTCAGCAAGATCCAGATGCCCTTGCTAGCATCTTAGTCCTTGTTGACTTTGACCTTGCAGTTTTTAGGGTTTGAAATTGCTTTTATGTGCTTCTATTTGTTGCTTTTAATTTTCTATTACAGTTTGCAAAATTATTGTTATTTCAATTTCTTTCATTTCAAGTGTAATTGTAAGCATAGGGTATTGTGTTCATTGCACTTTCTTTGGTTTATCCCTTGCATGAGCTATACTAATTGGTGTCCTACTGCTAATATTATGGTGAGACAAAGTGCGAGACTCATGTCATCCCATGATAAAACACTCACTGTGGATCTTAGGTTATTTAGCTCTCTTACTTCTAGTGTTGGTACTAGTTCATTAGGTATGGCCCATACCTTTGATAACTCTTTTTCTATGCCTACTTTACCTACAAGTGCTATGCCAAGTGTTCAAACAATGGTTGATCATATCCCTCAAGAAAATATAATGAAAACGCATGAAGACCTATCCCATTTAGAAGATAGCGTGTGTACTAAAAATATTTACAACACTATTATACCTATCATAGATAGTATTCACCGCATGATGGAAAGTGATGAAGAACTGAAAGTTGTGTGTAATATAGCTCAAAAATTTGGAAAATACCTTCCTTCCATCAGCAATGCTGCTCAAACTTCAAACAATGTGTAAAACCAAGGAGGAATTCAAATTCCCCCCCCTTCAACCATAACCTCCATTCCCACCTATACAAATCCTCAAGTAACCAAAACAATGAAACCAACTAGTAAGTTCCTTTCTACCTCAAACATTTCCACTAGTGCTCCTTATACCTATGTGGCATATAACCTTATATCTCCTCCCATAATCTATCCATTCACTTGTCCTTCTAACACATACACACCACCACCATATTCACCTCCATCCCAAACCACAAACAATGACCTTATCATCAACCACCTTTTACTAAACCTTTCATCCCTTCAACGTCAAGTTTCCACCATAAATCAAAATCAAAATGGTCCACCTTCATACTATGTCAAAATTAACCCATTATCCTTGGAGATATTGAGAACTTTGATGCCACAAGGTATAGAGATCCCTAAATTTGAGAAATATGGAGGAAAGGGAGATCCTACTAATCATGTTAATGCCTTTATTGCTTTGTATAGTGACTTTATCCTTGAGGAAAAACATTTGGCTAAGTTTTTTTCTCGATCTTTGAAAGACATTGCCTTGGACTGGTTTTCTACATTACCAAATTACTCAATTCGTTCATGTAATGAACTTGTTGAGGCCTTTATTAACCATTTCCAAGTGCATATGGTTCCCAAAATGACATTAGTTGATTTGATGAGATGTAAACAAAATAATGGTGAAAAATTCACTGACTTTATTTCACGTTACCAATTGCTTTATTCCCAAATTAGTGTGAATATTCTCGATCCCCACCTTCAAAGAATATTCATAGAAAATTTACAACCTACTATTTAGGATAGGATTGGCATAATGAAGTTTCCTTGCTTCCTACACTTGTGCATTGCCCTTCGAGATTATTAGAATTTTGTAGGTAGTCGTGAAGCAAAAACCACCTATACATCTTGAAAAGTTTGAATCTTCAAACCAAAATACCAAACAAAATATAAGTTTCCCTCAAATAAATTCTACCTCCCAACCTACCCAACCGGTTGATACCCAAGTAGCTACTATAAAGAGGAGTAATCCTTTTATCTTTGAGGATCCGTAAAGACAATTTACTCCCTTACCCAACACACTTCAAAATATCATGACTTAGCTAATAAACAAAAAACATGCTTACCTTACCTCACATTTGACCTCTTGACCCTAGCAAGTCGTTACCTCCAAGCTTTAGACACAATGCCTATTGTGCTTATCACAAACAAAAAGGACATGATACAAAACATTGCAAGCATCTTAAACATCTTGTGCAAGACCTCATTGATTCTAATCATATTCAAATTGCAGGTGTGAATGACAAAGGTAATAAATTTGTAGCTCCTCCTTACCAAAACTTGCAAATATTTACCAATCCCATGCCCAACCACAACATTTCATTTGTTAAGGCTAGTGAAACTAAGCCCGATGTGATGAGTGTTGACACAGATGATGATAACATGAACAAAAATGAACAAAATCCTATGGATGATGGTGAACACAAGTACTAATGACCAAAGTCCTATTAGTATAATGATAGGAGATTGAAATTGAGCCTCGTAAACAACAAACTAGAATTCCCATTGACATTACTTTCTCTTCAAAAGAGAATCAAACATGCACCTAATGGTCCTCTTTACATAGCCAACATAATTAATGACAATCCCACTCCTGGGATTTTAAATTGATCTCATCTATGGAGAGAATGTGATCATAGAGGAACTCTTGTATGTCAATGAACTAACTAAAGATAGATATGATAAACTGACAGCATGGATTAAAATGCATGATGGTTTTGTTCATGCTATGATGGGCTCGATGACACTCCCTTTACAAGTAGGACTGAAGTAATTAAATGTATCATTCTTTATCATCTCTAATTCAAATCAATTTTGTGTGAAGTCAGGCTACAAATGGCTTCGCTCTATGAATACGGTCCCACCCATTGTCCATAAGTGCTTAAAGTTTCCAGTCGAAAATGAAGTATTCACTATGAATCATAATGGCTTTAAACCTTCATCTTTTTGTGAAATTTTTTCCTTAGATTATTTTTTACCTAAGCCCATGGAACCTATAAGACCCCATGAGGACTTCCTTTTCTTATCCTACCAAAAGTTTAAATCAAAATGCATAGCCAAATTATCCCTTAAAAAATTTCCTCCTTTGCTCCTTGAAAAAAACAATATTGAGCTCAAAGCCCTTCTGACTAACAAAGACCCATCCATAAAAACTCCCTTGCCTATTTCCTACAAAAGGCCAAGAGAAAACCAAACAAGTTCTAATTTTCCCCTAAGAAAATTTATAAATCCAAAGAGAAAGTGGTTGAACAACCTTCCATGGTTTCTTTTGTTCTTCCCTCACATGAAGAAAAGGAACCTATGGTTGACAAATCCGCTCCTACACAAACGCAAATTAAAAACCGTAATAAAAGAAATTGAAATGCTAGAGAGCATAGGCATAGACGTCGTGCTATTGCTTGAAAGATGAATGAAGAGAACAACATTGAAAATAAAAATCCAAACTTGATGAAAGCAATGCATGATGAGTATCCTCCATTACCAAAACCAACATACCCTATATCTCCAACACAACAAGGACCAACATCTTTTATATATATTATCATTTGTCCTTCTACTGTGATTAACTTGGATGACAATGAAGAAACTACTAAAATTGATGATGAAGTGCATAATGAGTTGATTTTTTTATTATCCTCTTCTATGAGCTTAGACGATAACAACCGTGATGATCCTCCTAAACCGAGTGATTCACCACATTTTGAACTTGGTAATTCTCCTAGTACAACACTTGACATGATCCCTCTCGCTAGTGATTTGCATTTCGCATATACTGAACAAGACTGGGATGCAGATGACCTATTGGATGGTTGACTCGCATGTGCTTTAGTAGTCCCTTTTTCGCTTGCTTTTTGGTTGATTGCATGTGTGTAATGTGATCCCCCATATTGTTTGATGTTTCCTTTCTATGTGCATTCCTCTATTTGTACCTTGATTCTTCTATATGTCGTAAGCTTTTTCCCCTTTCATTGATCTTTACCTTTTATTTTCATTTATCTCTCCATTTTTGTCTTGTGTTTTCCTTTTGGGCATGACACAAGGCGTCAAGACACCCAAGTCTCTTCCATTTGACCCAAAAGATCTTTCATTATCTTTTCTTTTCCTTTCATGTTTGTCTTGTGTTTTCCTTTTGGGGATGAAGCAAGACATTGCAACATTCATGTTTATTCCATGTTGAGCCAAAAGGTTTTTCTTTGTTTTCGCTTTTTTTGTGTAATTATTCTAGTTCTATGTGTATTTGGGGAATGATGATAGTTCCTATCTCTCTAATATCATTGCAACAACAACATATATTGACCCTGAATTCATAGATCCTTTATGTGTTTCTGGGGGCAACCCTCTTTTCCTTTTTCCTTTTCATGTTTCTCTACTTTAAAGTAATTGCTCACAACATGGTGTTTAGAAATTTCTTTCAAGTGGGGTCATACATGGGCATTATTTTGGCATGATTTCATTTGCATCATTCCTTGATGTGATTTTCTTACTTCATGCGATGTGTTTTTTTCTCTTTGTGGTGACATTGAGAGTAATTTCCTTCAAGAGCTTGATTTATCTTAGCATATTACATTCTTCTTAGTGGTGATGTGACACACTGCATTCCCTAAGTTGTGAATATTTTATCCTTTTATTGGTCCTCTCTTGGAGACATTAGGAACAATGTCCCCTAAGATTAAGACCTCACACGAACTAAGCAAAATCCCTTCGAACATTTCGCTTTCTTGTTGTGTTGCATTTTTGTACCTTATTAAAGTCATTGAGGTATGACTTTGATATGGTTCCCTGGGGCTCACCTAGTGAACAACTAGCTTCACTAGCCCTTGTGAGCGTGCATCTTTGTACCTTATTAAAGTCATGGAGGTATGGCTTTGATATGGTTCCTCGGGGCTCACCTAGTGAACAACTAGCTTCACTAGTCCTTGTGAGCATGCATTTTCTTTGTCCTTATCATAGTCATGGGGTATGACTTTGATATGGATCTCTAGGGGCTCACCTAGTAGAAAATTGGCTTCACTAGCCCTTGTGAGCATGCATTTTATTTGTATAGTGGACAATGTGTTCCACTTGTAAACCTTTTTGGACAAACAACTTAGACCCGGTCCACAGAGTGTTGGACGGTCAGTCGAAGCTTGATCCATAGCATTTTTTTTCTTTTTTTGTTCTCTTTTTCCTTTTCCTATCTCTGATGGTGTATGCTTGTGATCTGGTTATGGCTTCATATGTCATCTGCAAGTATGTTCCTTTGTGCCTATGGTAGTTTTTCATAGGATCTTGATCTTGGGGGATTGGCCACCCTTTTGGTTATTGTCATCCTATTTTACTAGCATTCGTACATTTGAACCCCTCTTGATTGCATGGTTGTCTACTTTAGTGTGATTTTGAAGCAAGTTCATCCTTTCACTAAAGTGGGGGCTAAATCTAGTGTAAGAAAATGCATACCCTTGCATTTTCACACTTGTTTGGGCCTTCTTTGTTTTTTTTATCCTTATTTATGTTTTAATTGATCCTATTTGTCATCCACAAGCCTAATAAATTATATCTTTTTATGGCTAATCTTGACAAACATCAAAGGGTAAATGATAATTTAATGATTATGGTTGTGTGTCCTTGATTTTTGCACTGAGACTAAAACGCCACCTAGGGCATCTTTATCCTCCAAAGTTCTTGGGACCCTATTTTCAAATGTTCCTTGAAAGCACCTTTTTGGAGTTTGTGTCCCGAGTTTCAAGCCTTGGTACTAAGACGCCACCTAGGATGTCTTAGTCCCTCTCAAGTTATTTTCGGGATTTGATTTTAAATCTTCACAAGATTTAGCCTCATTTAATTAATGATTTCATATGTCGGCTTGTTGTGGCGTAATTTTGGGATATTAAGAATGGATAAGTATAAATACAAGGTTCTTTCACTCATTTTGATCTAAGACTTTTGTGAGAGCATTCATTATAGAAAATAAGAGTTCACAAGAGCATTCAAGTGCAATTCGTCAAGCATTCGGAGTCGTCGTCAATATTCAAGCATCATGTCAAAGATATTCTTGCATCATGTGTGTTTTTGAGCTAACATTTGTGATGTAGGGTTTTGATTCAAGCAAGCAATTCAAGTCAAGATCTATCAAGCATTCATTCAATTCAAAATCTACATTCAAGCTAGCCACTTCACACAAGTTTGTAGATTTCATAACAAGGGTTTGGTGAGTTGCAACATAGCACTTTGTTCATTCATCATTTCCCTTTATTATTCCATTTCATTCCAAGGTTTAATAACCAACAAGGGGTTTGACCAAGGAAAACCCCCATTTACTAACAAATCAACAAGTTTTCCTTCTTTGTTGTGTTTGTGTTTGCAGGTTTAGACTGGAGACTTGAAGATCATTTGATGTGCAAAGTTGTCATCTTCACGGAAAGTCACCTACAGGCCAGATTTGAAAGTTTCGGGACCTGAGATCTGAGAAGAAGGAAGTGCAGACCTTGGACCTTAGGATCACATTTTGAAATTGCAGGAATTCATATCAAGACTAAGAAGACAGTAAGGGCGTCTTAGCCCCCCTAGAGGTATTTTGCAGAGATTTTTTTGGATTTTGTTCTGACATCCGAAGATTTTGTGTTTGCTCCAAAAAATAGCTGTCAGACTAAGAAGACAATAAGGACATCTTAGTCTTCCCTAGCATATTTTGACAACATTTTTGTATTTCCAAAATCCTCATCACATTTCCACTTCCTAGGTACATATATCCTAACTTGTTATTTAATTTTGTCATTCACACATTGTTTGGCTTGCATTACTAGGTTTTGTGAGTTGAATATCAAGTTGTATTTAACAAGCTTTTGCTTGGTGGTGAACCCTTCGATGCCTAAGGAACCTTCCTAGGTACCCTTTGTTGAGAATTGACTCACCTTTGTGTTGATAGTCAATCCAATTTGGTATCCTAGGGCATCCTTGAATGTTAGTTGGAGAAAAGTGGTGTTCTACGACCTAAATCATAAAGAATACATTTTCCAATTAATCACATGTAGACATCATAGGCTCATAAACATTAAGAACTCAAAAAAAAAGCCATTGTGTTGAACTATATTTGATGCTAGAATGCCAAATAGCTAAATACAATGTTATTTACATGCCACAAAGTATAATAGAGGAAAAGAAATTGGATCAAATGAACATAGCTCCTAAAAGCTAGTTTCTACAAAGATACTTTTGTCCACATTGCAAACTTTAATACTTCTAAAAACTCTAATTTCAAAACTTGTACACGAGCATATGTCAGCATACAACCATATACATTGGACGGATAAAAATTGTAAATTTGCCTAAATATTGCTCACTTATCTATCATTATTCTCTTGTCCACGATGGGCAGGGGTATGGGATTTTAAGCCTCATGTGGATGATTAGGCCCTTTGTAAACTTTTAAATGTGTGAAAAATCGTCTACCCAGCTGCAAATAAAACAAAAAGGAATTGTCAAGTGTCTAGTCATGAAATGCATACATAATTAAGTTATGTAACATAGAGGCTACATTGTGTTTCATAAAACACAATTAAATGAAAGATTAATAAATTGTGACATAATTGTACATAGAGCGCACCACAAAATCCAATAGTGTACTTTCAATATGGAGTTTACTCATTTCAATCCTAGGGCTAAATCTATAAACTAGAGATGAAACAAGGTAATATTTAAATCTAGATAGGGGAGAAGGTGGGATCTATAGCTTTTCAAGATTAAGTGCCATGTCTGTAAAATGTGACCATGATCATAGTATAGGATAAATACACCAGATCCCTACGAATTTGACGCATATTTAATCCACTAAGCCATGATCCCAATGTGATATTCAAAATCAACAAGAAACTAAATAACCATCAAACTAACATGAAATCAACACGAAAGCATGAGAAAAACCCATTCTAAGACGTCAAATCTTATCCCATTGGGGGAGTAGTGTCGCATTGATGTGGAATGGCGACCCTTTCCCAATCCCTTGGATAATATGAGCTTATTCCAATCGGTTTTATTGAAGAAAACTGATGAGATATGGACGAAACATGATATAAAACTAGTTTAACATGATGAAGATGTTATGATAAACGATAAAATGCTTTATAAAATGGATGCAAATCTATGCTAAACGTAAACAAAGTTCAAAGATGCAGGCCATAGATACAAATTTATGCTAAAATGTATGCAAACTAAGCTAATATGGAAGCCATAAATGAATGCTTAAGATAATATGGATTGATATTAAACTAAAATGTTAAAAGGTGCTCAATGTGGATGCAAGTGAGTATGAATTTCAACAGTATAAATTTGCTATCAAAAGATGGATCCATTTCTCTCCAAATAGTGATGTATTTATAGGTAAGCAAATGAAAAATAAATGGATGAGATCAATTTGATCAATCAATGGTCAATAATGAAAGAAGGATGAAACATTGGATCAAGGATTTTCATCAATGGATGAGAATCAAAGATCACATGGATCAAGGAAAGATCAAGGGATAAGAATGATTCAAACAAACACACTTTGTAACAACTTTGATTTTTTTTTTGAAAGAAATCATTCCAATTTTGGAGCCAAATATGAGAATATTCTTCTAAAATATTCCCTAAGCAAGTGGATGGGAGGGGAAATTAGCAATTTAGCAATTAAAACGAAATTTGAATGTGCAAGATGGAGAATAATATGATGTCCATTAAATAATCAACTTATTTAATGAAAAAGGAGTTTAAAATGATAATTAATTAAATAATAAAGATTATTTAATGAAATGAGAGGAAACAAGGTTTAAATTAAATGATTCAATTTATTTAATTTAAACAAGGTGAATTGTTAGTGCGAGAGGGGGTAAATTAACCCAATTAGGTCAATTGAATTAATAGGTGAAAATGAGGCATTTGATAAAATAACTAGGTTAATGTCGCTATATTGCAACGCTTTTTTGAATCTCGGGTGACGCTTTTGTCACTTTATTTAGAATTAGGTTTTCCTATTTGTTTTAGCAACACGATTGCACTTAGTGACGCTTCGTTGGATTTGGAATTTAATTCTAGACCCGACTTTGCATATAGCGACGCTACCTTGGATTTGAACTTGGTGACATTGTTTGGCAATTAATTATAGTGACGCCTTTGTGAATAGCAATGCCATTGTCAATTGGGGGCAAAAGCTTCCAAACAGTCAATTTTAGCCAAATTTTGATGTCGTGCGCTTTGTGGATGCAAGAGATTGTCCAACCATTGATGTCCTGCAAGCATCAGCTCAGTTTGCTCGATTCTTTGGATGATCTAGACAACCTTCGAAGGGAGCACCTTGGAGAGATTAGGTTGTGGTTTGTCACATGCATGCCTATGATTGAGACACATTTAACCATGATGACAGTGTTGTGTGAGAGATGGCACAATGAGACCTCGTCCTTCCACCTCTCGACTAGCTAGGCGACAATTACATTGGATGATGTGTGGCAGATATTGAGGTTTTTGATCCACTAAGATAGAGTTATATATGATACTGACGCGAGATATGATGCATTTCGCGAGGTTCTTCATTTGGACAAAGTTGTACAGGCAAACTCACAAATAGACCTTGAGATGTGTCATGGACATTCATCAATTTGGAATTTAATTCTAGACTCGCCTTTGCATATAGTGACGCTACCTTGGATTTGAACTTGGTGACATTGTTTGACAATTAATTATAGCGACGCCTTTGTGAATAGTAATGCCATTGTTAGTTGGGGGCAAAAGCTTCCAAACAGTCAATTTTAGCCAAATTTTGATGGCGTGCGCTTTGTGGATGCAAGAGATTGTCCAACAATTGATGTTGTGCAAGCATCAACTTAGTTTGCTCGATTCTTTGGATGATTTGGACGACCTTCGAAGGGAGCACCTTGGAGAGATTAGGTTGTGGTTTGTCACATACATGCCTGTGATCGAGACATTTAGCCATGATGACAGTGTTGTGTGAGAGATGGCACAATGAGACCTTGTCCTTCCACCTCTCAACTAGCTAGGCGACAATTACATTGGATGATGTGTGGCAGATATTGAGGTTTTTGATCCACGAAGATAGAGTTATATATGATACTGACGTGAGATATGATGCATGCCGCGAGGTTCTTCGTCTGGACAAAGTTGTACTAGCGAACTCACAGATAGACCTTGAGATGTGTCATGGATATTCATCAATTTTCAGATTGATCATGGGTGCACTGATTTCTGGCATTGTTGCCCCAGACCAGCAGGGCAGAGGATTTAGTCTCGGATGGGGGTTGGCATGGCACTGCATGATCTATAGGAGGACACTCTTTGTGTGGGGCCCAGTTATGTTGGCCTCACTTTACCATGACATGCACCAGTTAGTTTATTACGATGGCAGAGTGATTGGTGCAAGAGTGACACTTTTGCATATATGGGAGTGGGAGCATATTGTCGTGCTCCGACTGATCGTGCACATGACAGATGTGGATCCAAACAATCCAGTGGTCTTCAGGTATAGGGGAGCCATTACACTACAACACGCATGCTAGCTAGGGACCCCCTATTAGAGGAGAGTCATTGATGGCATGATAGTTTTCAGATGGCGGTTGTGGTTGCAGATGCTTGCTCGGTATGATAACCATCAACAGCGATTATATGCTTGACAAACTCGTTACATGCAGGGTCATGAGCATACGATGATCAAGTGGTACGTGCTAGACAAAGTGGCTCATCAATTTGGCGAGATATAGGAATGCCAAATGATGCATATATTGCTATATTTGCTAGGACAACTAGGGAGGTTATGTGGGGGCCATAGATACAACCCCAAGTAGCTATTGATGATTTTCGTCAGTTGGCATCTAGGCCTTGGGTGTATGACCAGGGATAGGAAAATGCATAGACTCCCTCAATGTATGATGCTTGGTTTGTGCCCCTTCCACGTCTTACGAATCTAGCAGGTTTACCTCTTTGAGGGAGGTTGAGAGGGAGAGTTGCAGGTCGAGGCCAAGGACAAGGGCAGTAGGACTAGGGTCACCAAGACTAGCCTATGGAATGGGATCAAGGCTAGGGAGGCCAAGACGACCAAGATGGACAATAGTAGTTAGTGGGATAGATCCCGCAGTAGCCATCGCCACGGCCACCACAAGGACCCCCACAACAGCCACCACTGGGGCTAGATCCCCATGATGCGTAAATTTAGTTGTTGACACAGGAGCGGGATTAGGCCCACTAGCAGCTGCAGATTGTCATTGTTGAGCGGGTGTTCATAGTGTTCTAGTGTCACATGACAATGGGCCTAACATGCTCCTCATTAAGTCCCAAAGTAGAATTTCTGTTATGAATTGATTGCTCTGCCCAAGCATGTTATCAAAGGCCTCATAAATCTCTCCAAGGCTAGGAGAGTCAATATCAACATATCTTATTACTTGCACAATAGGCTCAATGAAATCTTAAAAATAATGAAAAATGTTTTACAAGTTAGAAACATTAATAAATTAACATTTTAAAAATTAAATAATAGAACCAATAATTTACCTCATTGTGAACCACAAATCATCATTAAGGATTTTTTGTTTGTGGTGTGCTTGTCTTTGACTATCTACCCCATTTTGAATGTACATATAAGCATTTTGGAAACGTTTCCTAAGTGTTTGAACGCCCCTTATAGGAAATAGGTGTACTAGGGCAGGGGACGTGTCCTTGGAGAGCATATATATAATACACACACACACACATATATATATTACTAGCATACTGTACATGTACCTTAATTCTTTTTCACTATGTGGTGTGTCTTTGGTAGACAAATTATCTGTTCAATTATTGTTTTCCACTATTAATCATTTCTTCTAGGGCTTTCCATTTATGCATTGGAAATAAATAACAAGGCAAGGAACACACTAAACACTTCTTAGTCACGCTTCTAGATGTCATTCAAAAGAAAACTAGGAGGCTTATGCCTTCCACTGGTTTGGTAATGTAGCATACGGCAAGGTTTTCTTCTAGGATTTATTTTCAAAGTTGTTGTGTTAGCTAGAGTTTTTGTCGTTGCTTTTTTGGTTTCTTATTCTCAACAAGAATAATGCTTCTCCGTACAACCTGTGATTATGTATTGTTTTCAATATATATATACACACACGTTAAACTCTATCTCATGTTTAATATTAAATGGATGGATATGCAACATTGCAAGTAACCCTTAACTATTGAGTTTCTAAGTTTAGGCTTGTGATGCTGCATATCTATCCATTTAATATTTTGCATGAGACAGTTCAACCCATCGATCACTTCAATATTAAACCTATAAGAGCGATGTCAACCTAGTTTTGACTGACAGTCCACAGTTTCTTGTTTTGTATAGGTCTTTAGAATGATCTTTAGATTGTTCTTCTATTTTAGATATCTGTGAGTACTTATGCTTCACATGGTACTTGAAACTTACTTCAAACAAAGATGTTTTACACTCAATAATTTCTGTGTGCAGGATGTGGTGCAATACATGGAGAAGGCATTTGTGTTTGGTTATGTAGCAGAAAGTGGGGGTAACATGTAGTATCAGTCAACAAATCAACCGTTAAAATCCTCTTCTTCAAACCTAGTGAGTTTGGCAGTAGCTGAAGCTGCTAGTAGTGTGGCAACAATTATGAATACCTCCACTGCAATTGTTGTTATTGTTAACAATGAGAGCAGTCTTACACAGACATTATCAGATGAATCTTGTGACTATGAGGCTCTTTTGTCAACTTTTGACAATGGCAGCCAAAATCTAGGAAGGTCTTCTGCTCCTTTGACGATATCGACTGATTTAGCAAGACCAATTGTAGAAAGACCAACACCTGCAAGTGACTTGAAGCTGCAATTGCATCTTTACAAGGTTCGGCTTCTTCTCCTTACTAGAAATATAAAGGCAACAAAGCGAGAAGTGAAATTGGCTATGAATATTGCTCGTGGGAGGGATTCGTCAACAACATTGCTCTTGAAGGCTCAGCTAGAGTATTCATGTGGTAATCACCATAAAGCCATAAAACTTTTGACAGCTTGCAGTAGTAGAGCAGAGCAAGGGATGCCATGTATGCTCTGGAACAATCTTGGTTGTATACATCACAAATTGAGGAAGGACAACATAGCGGTTGTATATTTCAAGAAGGCATATCAGAGTATAGTATCCCTTGGTGTTGAACATCCCCTCAAGCTGTCAAAATTTTCTGAGGATAAATCTCAATCTATCATGTATAACTATGGTATGGTACACTTGATGCATGGGAATCCAACTGTAGCAGCTCAATGTTTTGAACTAGCTTTCTGCCTTTATTACAATCAACCTCTACTATGGTTATGTCGTGCAGAGTGTTGCATTTCTGCCTAATGAAAAAGGTCTTTCAAAAACTCCCAAATCTGATTCACGTGTTAGAGAGGATTGCCTGAAAGTACATGTTTTTGGTGATGGGAGGTGGCGTCATATTGTGTTACACGATGGAATCACCACACCCTTTTTAGAAGAAGGAAAATCAGATTCAGAGGAAGGTGTTGATGACCTAAGCCCATTTATTTCAGTGGAGGAAACATTTTTCCAACTTGGTCAACCAGTTAAACTTTCTATGTTACTTACACGACAATGTTTGCAGATGTCGTTATGGCTTCTTAAGCGAAATGACAATAGGCTTGTTGAGTTAGTCTTATCAACTGAAAAGATAGAGGATTAAGATTCAAACCAAGCAACAGTAGGTATTAAAAATCATAATCAAAACAATACATCGTCTGGAGAGTCAAAAGGGGCATCAAATACAACTGCAGGATTGACAAATCAAGTGAATGCAAATGGTGATGCCAAAGAATCCAAAGGCAATACCAGTTCAGGCAATGCAATATCTTCCTCAGTAGATACTTATGAAGAAATGAGAAGGAAGGAGAACACATTGGTAATTCAAGTTGTTTTGGCAAGCCTTGCATATGTTGAACTGTCCCTTGAAAATCCTTTAAAGGCATTAACTATTGCAGAGTTGCTTTTAAAGCAGCCGATGTGTTCAAGGGAATACATCTATCTTGCTCGCATCTATACAAATGAAGCTCTGTGCCTTCTAAACCACATCAAAGAAGCAACTGACCAATTTTTGCTTTGCATGGAAGAAGGAAATGGTATTGATTTAGCTATTAATGCCAATGAAGATGGCCATAAATGGAGAAGTGAAGAAAATAGTGAAGCCAGTGGATATGGTGAAGATAATGTTGTGGTCTACCATTCATCGTTAGCTGGAAATCTGGTTGAACCTCAAAATATCTCTCATATAACAGCAGGACAAGCGTGTAGCACTCTTTATGCAAATTTAGTTGTTGTATCTGCAATGCAAGGTGATTTTCAACAAGCACACCAATATTAAATGGTACAGATCCCCTAAAAGAGCACATTGTCGAGAATCGGGAGTCAGTATTACCTCATACCACATGCTTAGAAGAAGGGATTGGGAAAAGTCGGAATCTTTTGCGGTTGTATTATAAATAGTTTTTGTTAGTTTGTAAAAAGTTTGGGTGGCATAGTGGCAACAGGTTTTACATATTAGTTGCCCGTTTGTAGTCATAGTGGTAGTAGGTTTCACCCTTAGATGACCCATCATTGATATCCGATCCGAGAGATCCTACATGGGCTATCTTGCATGAATTCTCCTTTAAGGGTTCCTAAAATTGGCTAAGTCTTGAAGTTTCGGGCTTTCGGGTTGTCTCTTACTTGCTTTTCTATATGCCTTCTCCATCACTTTGTTTCCCTTCTTCATTTCTCCCACTCCTCCTCTTAAGCCTCACCTTCCTTCCTTTTTCCTCGAAAGCTTTTTTCAAAAACTTGACTGTGTCAAATTTTTTATTTCCAAAAGCTTGTTTCATATGGGCTTTTGATCTTCATATTTTGGCTTTCCTTTGTAGAAGGTAAACCTTTCTTACAACTGCCCTTTCTCCAAAATCTTTTTTCAAAAAAGTTGACTAAGTGTCAAAATTTGAATTTTGGGGGTAAGGCTTCACTCTTACTTCTGACTTCGAAGGTAAGCCTTGTTTGTAGAATTGTTTTTAGAATTATAAAAAATTTGTGTGTTCATTTATTCTTGTGAGTTCATTCCATTATAATCTAGGTAATGGATGCTCTTTTGGATCCCTTAGATGTATAATAGCATGCCCTAGATCTCTAAGGAGTGTAATGCACATTGCATTTCAATTCTACAAACTTCTAAAATATACCTTTTCCCTCAAGTTGAATATGCTTAAAAATGCCTTGGAATTGTTTCTAGCCTTATATTCTCTTTTACAAGCAAGACCTAGCCCTTTTTTTTATCATTGTAGGCAAATTAGAGATTTAGGGATATCAAAAGGCAAGTGGTTGAGAGGGAAATATGGGTTTTGCATTCATGGGCATCTCACTCCTCAAGCATGAGTGCATGTAGTCCATCTATAGGACAAGAAAGTGACTCATTATATTCAATGGTGGAGAAAAAGGTTGAAAAATGAGTGGGTGGGAGTGTGACAAGGGTTGTGTTCAAAAACAAGTTGAGGGTTTGTGTATGACCTGTTGGTGTTACATGGCAGCTTTGGGCTTCTACTTCCATCCCAGTTTGTTTCATGAAGAACAAATTAAATACATAGCCTATTGGCTATTTAATTTGTCAAAGCATTTCTTATGAAGGGGCATGTCACTCATTAAGCAACATCTTATTGTGAAATAATAATTATTATTATTATTCTAATTGGGTCGACCTTCCTTGTTATCATTTGTAATTATGTTTCCTTATTGTGGTCGACCTTGCACATGAAGAGGTGCGACCTCTCTCACATTGGTATATATACAAGGTCATTTTTTCTTCTATTGAAGATGGATCAAGTTCATTCGTCATAATTCACATTCCTAGAAGAAGTTCATAATTGAGCAACGCATCATCTTGCAGCAACAGTGAATCATCGTCTTGTAGCAACAGGTCTTCATTCTGTTGCAGCAGACCAATTTTGAGAAGCATATACATTGTATCTTTGCATCTAGGAGGGGTGCTATTATTCATTGTATCAAATTCGGCCATGTGATGGGCCTGAATTGTAAGCAGATTTTTGCTATTATTCTGAAATATATGAGAGATATATTTGTTGGGTTTTTCCCCTCAAGTTGGAGGGTTTTCCTAGGGTATCTTGTGTTGTTCATTGTCTCATGTGTTGCATTTTTTGATTGCTTTCATGTTTGATCATTAAAATCAACATGGTATCAGACCAGGTCTAAGAAAAGATTTGATCAGGTATTGTTAAGCAGTCTAAAGCTGAAAGAGATATGGTCTGAACAAGCTTGGTATGGTCTCTCAATCTCCTTGATCAACTAATGATGATCATCTCCTGGCTTGATTAATTATTGTGTACTGGTGAAGAGCGGCTCTTGGCTGTGTGATCTATCTTCTTGCGGCTTGTGTGACTCTCTGTGTTATTTCAAAGGGACGATCATAAAGATTATTGTACACAGAAAATTTGAGAGTCATCCTCAGAGGACATCCAATAGGGGACGATGTCTTATCACTTATTATCGAGCAACAATTTGGTTGAGCCTCTGGCTCTGGCCGTGCTCAAGGTTTGGAGTTTTTCGGGCAAAAATTCATCTTGGGAGATTCACGAGATACATTTGCAGATTCACAATGTCGGCGAAGAAGCATTTGTGTCAATTCACGGTTTGGAGAATCAACTCGTGCACCTTGACGGAGAGTCCATATCACCGACGACTTTGGTAAAATTAAGGCACAAGTCCTTCCCGATGGAAACCATGATCCACATTTCCGTCTTTGTGATTGGTATCGGGAAGTGGCATTGAATCATATAATTTTGTATCATGCTATTTTTTCTTTTGTCGTGGTGAAGCGATCCGTCTCTGGGAGTCGACATCAACATTGCCTAGCAAGACTATGATGGGCAATAATTTGTCAAGCGTTCGAAGCATTATGGAATATGTAATGTTGCATATGAATCTAAAAGGAAAGAACAAGTTTATGTTGGGACATGGAGACCCTTCACATTTTAATGTTTCAGAACGTCTGCTGGTGCAGAGGAGGCATTGGTAGATTCCATTAGCAGCGCTAAAAATAATGGTAATGCTCTCGCTGCTGGCCTGTTGGAAACTAGAAGAGTGGTTGCAAATTATCTTTCACAAGGCTTGCCTTATAAGTTGTTTGCAGATGATGTCTATCTGACTGTTGGTTGTATACAAGGTATTGATTTTGCAATCAAGTCTTAGGTCGTGAAGGTGCAAACATTCTTCTTCCAAGGCTAGGATTTCCATATTATGAAGCAATAATGGCATACCAAGGTATTGAAGTCAGGTATTATGATTTAGTTCCAGAAAGAGATTGGGAAATGGACTTGGCTCAAGATGAGGCAATAGTTGACAACAACACGATTGCAATGTGCTAACTCTTGGGAGCATTTCAAAGCGATGGATGGTTCCCAGGTGGCGTGTTGGCCGGTTGGCTTCTTGTGTTCCTCGTGGCATTTTGAAGAAAACTAAGATCTAATAAAGTGATGATCTTATCTCTGGGTGTTGCTAGTAAGCGTGTTGCATCCGTTTCATAATTCGGTGGATTGTAGCTGAAAACGGAGTGCATCGTAAATTTGAACAGTCAAAGACCATGTTCAAATTTGACCTTACCAGGGGCTTGTGTCCAAGCCGTGAAGGTTGTGGACTGATGAGCAATGTATCATACATCCTTCAGAATATTTAAGAGATAAGTATTTTATAATGTTCATGAATTCTTGTGTAGTTATTAATTCATGCTATAACATTGTTTATATATGCTTCTAGCATTTCTCTTCGAGATAAGTAATCTCTCTTTGTAATGCTCTTAGGACGGATCAAGAAGCATTAGGATGATGAGAGATCGCATAGAAGAGCTTAAGGCATCTTGTGTGGAAGTCATGTTGGATGAAGAGATTAGAGTCACAGCTTGCAATCATGGGTTTGAATTGATAGTTGAAGTCATCTCTCAAAAAGGAAGAACCTATTCAGGTTGTCTTTGTGATCAGTCTTTTTTCGAAGAGGAGAAATCAACCTTCAGAGGGAGTTCCACGACTCTCGGAGTAAAAATTGCAAGGGTTGATGCTTGAAGACCTCTTCAGCTGCTGAGATCATAATTGCACCTGACAGTCATTTGGATTTGACATTGGTAGCACCACAAACCTATTCATTATAGAGTGATATGGGATGAGGTCAATCTTGAACTCTATACAGTTTCAGAGGTGTGTATTCTCTAAGGCAAGCGTTGCAGGCAATCTTGGATGAAGAGGCCAAAAGGTTGTTGCAAGTACTTGAAGATTCAGAGGGAGCCTACTGAACCTGAAGAAGATGGTTGGGGTTTGCGATGATTTCTTGGTGTAACAGGAAGCAGTCTTTTGTGGCACTGAGTACAGCTTGTGTGGAAGCTCGAGAAGCAGTGTGGCTTTGAAAGCTCCTTGCAGGATTGGTTGGACAATCATTGGAGCCAACTGTCATCCATTGTGATAATCAAAGCTCTCTTCAGTTGCTGAGATCAAAATTGCACCAATCAGTCATCTAGATTTGACATTGGTAGCACCACAAACCTATTCACAATAGAGTGATCTGGGATGAGGTCGAGGAGGTCAATCCTAAACTCTATACAATTTCAGAGGTGTGCATTCTCAAGGCAAGCGTTGCATGCAATCTTGGATGAAGAGGTCAAAAGGTTATTGCAAGTACTTGAAGATTCAGAGGGAGCCTACTGGACCTGAAGAAGATGGTTGGGGTTTGTGATGATTTCCTAGTGTAGCAGGAAGCAGTCTTCTGTGGCACCGAGTACAACTTGTGTGGCAACTCGAGAAGCAGTGTGGCTTCAGAAGCTCCTTGCAGGATTGGTTGGACAATCATTGGAGCCAATTGTCATCCATTGTGATAATCAAAGCTCTGAGAAGCTTTATGTCATTCATGTGTTCCATGACAAAACTAAGCATACCACTATATCAAAGATATGGTATTCAGTTGAGGTATATCAGCACTGATGGGCAAATGGCAGACATTCTCACCAAGCATCTCTTCAGGATAAAGTTTGTGTACCTTCAAGACAAGCTTGGTATGGTGGAGAATACAACCTTAATTGAGAAGGAGTCTCAGTATCAGTGATCCTCTATTAATGAGTTCTTCTCTGTGAGAGAAGTTCGAGGTGAAATCCCTTGTTAATGATTCAAGGTGAAATCCCTTGTTAATGAGTTCTTCTCTATAAGAGAAGTTCGAGGTGAAATCCCTTGATTCCACTCTCTAGGAGAGCCATGGTGGATGTCATGTGTGACTCCATGACAACATCACATGAGGGAGTCCGTGATGATTTACTTGTACTTGTGTCTCACCCTCTAGGAGAGCCATGGTGATTGTCACGGTGAGGTGACAACATCACGTTAAGTGATGAGCACTTGTACATACCATCTATGGAGGTAGCCATGATGGTGGATATCACAATGAGGTGATATCTGATACCACGATGAGGTGATAAGCTCCTTTCCACACATGGGTGTAGCCATGTTCAATATCACGATGAGCTGGAAGTATCCTCCCTAGCTGAGAGGGAGTGTTGATGTTACATGGCAGCTTCGAGCTTCTACTTCCAGCCTAGTTTGTTTCATGAAGAACAAATTAAATACATAGCCTATTGGCTATTTAATTTGTCAAAACATTTCTTATGAAGAGGCATGTCACTCATTAAGCAATATCTTATTGTGAAATTATTATTATTATTATTATTCTAATTGGGTTGACCTTCCTTGTTATCATTTGTAATTATGTTTCCTTATTGTGGTCGACCTTGCACATGAAGAGGTGCGACCTCTCTCACATTGGTATATATACAAGGTCATTT
The DNA here is from genome assembly GCA_007115665.2 of Sequoiadendron giganteum. Lineage (NCBI taxonomy): Eukaryota > Viridiplantae > Streptophyta > Pinopsida > Cupressales > Cupressaceae > Sequoiadendron > Sequoiadendron giganteum. The sequence goes on along the minus strand of CM021105.1, from coordinate 30,174,273 downwards.
TTTCTTCTATTGAAGATGGATCAAGTTTATTCGTCATAATTCACATTCCTAGAAGAAGTTCATACTTGAGCAGCGCATCATCTTGCAACAACAGGTCTTCATTCTGTTGCAGCAGACCAATTTCAAGGAGAAGCATATACATTGTATCTTTGCATCTAGGAGAGGTGCTATTATTCATTGTATCAAATTCGGCTATGTGATGGGCCTGAATTGTAAGCAAATTTCTGCTATTATTTTGAAATATATGAGACATATTTGTTAGGTTTTTCCCCTCAGGTTAGAGGGTTTTCCCAAGGTATCTTGTGTTGTTCATTGTCTCATGTGTTGCATTTTTTGGTTGCTTTCATGTCTGATTGCTTGCATTTTGTGTTGTTCATTGTCTCATGGGTATCTTGTGTTGTTCATTCCCTTATAATCTAGGCAATGGATGCTCTTTTGGATCCCTTAGATGTATAATAGCATGCCCTAGATCTCTAAAGAGTGTAATGTACATTGCATTTCAATTCTACAAACTTCTAAAATATACATTTTCCCTCAAGTTGAATATGCTTAAAAATTGCCTTGGAATTGCTTCTAGCCTTATATTCTCTTTTACAAGCAAGACCTAGCCCTTTTTTTATTATTGTAGGAAAATTAGAGTTTTAGGGATATCAAAAGGCAAGTGGTTCAGAGGGAAATATGGGTTTTGAATTCATGAGCATCTCACTCCTCAAGCATGAGTGCAAGTAGTCCATCTATAGGACAAGAAAGTGACTCATTGGATTCAATGGTGGAGAAAAAGGCTGAAACATGAGTGGGTGGGAGTGTGACAAGGGTTGTGTTCAAACACAAGTTCAGGGTTTGTGTATGACCTACATTCTAAGGGGTCAAAAATAGCTAAAGTTGTGCTTATCAAATGAGGGCACTAAAGTATGTACAAAATGCTAACACTATCTACATGTCAATATTTGGCATTCCATGGAAAAATACAAATATGATTGTATTTAAAGTAAAAATATTTACTTCTTGTGAGATAATAGAGAGGCCTTTACAAGAAGTAATGTAAAGTAAAAAAAACACTTAAATTATAGTTAACTCTCTTGATGTAAATAATATCTATAGACAAACTCTATAGACGATAGATAGAGAACCCGAGTCAAAGTCGGAATTTGCTAGTGTTGGTCGTATTCATACTAAAGAAGCACCATGATGACGAGTCACATAAGGGTGGTAGTTGGTTCGGTATTTGTTAGGATGTATAACCATTTGAACACGTTTAATTTTAATTTGATTGACATTCTATATTTCAACTTTTGGGATTTGGGGTAGGGTTTGGAGTAGACTTTTGTTGTTGTATTGTAAATAGTTTTTGCTAGTTTGTAAAGAGTTTGGGTCGCATAGTGGCAGCAGGTTTCACATATTAGTTGCCCATTTGTAAATCTTTTTCATGCAAATTGATAGTTTTTGTAGAGGTGAGTTCACAAGGGTTTAAATTAATTTCAGTTTTTGTACAAATGTCACATTATCGTTGAACTAAAGAAAATGGGTCATAGAGAAGGACGAGGGATGTGCAAGAAATAATCAACCAGCCCTTGTTATAGATATAGTTGATACATTGAGAATGATTTGAACTCCAACACTTAAGCCGTTGTCTAATCAAACAGCCCTATATATTTGATACATTCAGAATGATTCAAACCCCACTTGAAATCATTGAAACCGCACAACAGAGTAAAGCAATGGTGATGGAAGCTATCAACAATGAAGATTCTTTAAAAGCTTTGTCCATTGTTAAAGATACACTAACATTTTTTTATGCCAACCACCAGAGATTTTTGTGTATGTGAATCACCCATTTCATGCCTCTTGCTGTCTTTAGTTACATCGCACAACACAATAAGGGGAGTGATATGCATTAAGTCATGTTTTCTTCATTTTTCCATTTGTCACTGGTTAAAGATACAACATTTTTTTATGCGGACCACCAAGGATATTTGTGCATCTGAATCACCCATTTCATCCCTCATGCTGTCTCAAGTTAGATCTTGCAACATTATAAGGGGAGGAAGGTGTGGATTGGGCCGTGGTTTCTTCATTCTTCATTGTTTGCCACTATTTATGTGAAAAATACGTAACTACGAAATTTATGAGTTGATAACATGAAAGTTATCTGAAAGTTATCTGCAGTAGGTTAAAAATAATGAAAGAAGGGAGATGACAATGTAATCAAATTATCAAATGAGTGAGATATGGTGTAAAGTTAAACAATTCATTCCTAGACCAACAAGGTCAGTCAAGGAGGTCATATTTAAAGAATTTTTTCAAAAATTGTATTTTTGCTTTTATTTCCAATGAAAACATAGCTTAATCTTCTCTAGTGCTGAGTTCAGTTTTGCTAGTAAGAATGATACAGAGCTACACAGATTATTCAGGCTCTTCAATCAGTCGGATTCTCTTATAATCCTTGTACCAAATTTATAATGCTACAAGAGATTGGTTCGTTCAGTTTATGATATTGTCCTGTAATGGTTTGCAAGAGAGTAGATAACAAGAAGAAAAGAGACCACACAATTGGGATAAGCAATTAAAGGAACATTAATTTGAATGAATATGCCTAATAGTGGCGAGTTGCAAATTTATACCAAGTGATCGTTGCTTTTTGAGTTTTTGCAATAAGCTGCAACATGTTGATTAGCTTTGAAAGCTCTATGTAGATTCCTCTGATAAATCATCATACTTAATAATGTATGGCTCAGATAATAACCCATAGTAGTGGGTGTATGGAAGAGATAATAATTCGGATCTATCTAATTGAGAGTAATTTTTTGGTTCTAATAGAACTTTCATTTCCAAACTACGTCCATCCCCTCACTTGCCCACCGTTTTACCTTCTATTTCCAAATCATTTTCCTTCATTCCTAGAGCATGTTGCCATTCATGTTGGTGACCTTTCAGAATAAGAAATGACTAGTCATTGAACAGGGTTTTTCATTCCTATTGTTTAGTACCCTTCCAGAAAAGAAATGGTTGATCATCGACCAGGGCTTTTTGTTCCTATTGTTTAGTGCCCTTTCAGAATTAAATATGCTCTGCACTGCCTGGTGATTCTAATGAGGTAGGCATTTAAGACACCCCATGAGTTTAGGAAGTTCATTAATACAGACTTCTTTGTTTGCATAAAGCTCATGCTGCTGTACTGAATGAGGTGGGGCTCCCGGCCATTTGCTATTGCATCCCTAGTTATGTGTTCTGCGTGAGCAAAATGGATTGATTACATAATTCATACTCTGTCACCTTTAATGGTCCTGTTATTGGCATCCACCTTTTCTAGGAACCCTGGGACAGCCTTCTACACATTTAGGCCTTTGAAAATACTTTAAATCAATTAATTCATAGAAATTAAACCATGACCCTTTATGTGGTGCCCATTAGCCCTCAGCATCACAAGAAGAAAATGTTATTTTGCTCCCAAAAACCATAGCCTGCATTTGTTTCTCTATTTTCATAATTTATCCTTTACTGTTATAATTTACTTGTGCAAAGAAGAACCAGGAAAACAGCTCCCCAAACCTGATCTAGTTTATACAAAACAGAAAATAAAGTTTGTTTTGAGTTGACGAGGAAGGTGCCACTCGTTATAGACCAATTTAGAGAGCAAGATAACTTATGTTTTAGCTTAGCTTGTTCCAGGTATAAGTTCAGTTTGGAAAGGAACTTGAAACTCCAAAGTTATATCATTATCCACTAAAGTCCATTTCATACACAAGTTAATTCAAAGACATAAAAGAGATAGAAAGCAAAAACCAGAGCATTAACCAGCTGTCAATTTCAATTTTCTAAATTATTTTGAAAATATCACAACATTTCACAGCTTTATTTGGGTTGACTGTACTTAATTATTCATAATTCTCAAAAGCATGCCACTAATTAGAATGAAATTACATCCAAAAATAGCACTCCCAACCATAAGTATAATCCAAGCTCTACATGACTACCCAGAAACTAAATCACAAAGTTAAGATAAAATTCATCAGACTATGGCAATCACCCAATGCATTCATTATTATGGGACAAACAAAGATAGATAATAGAAAATATTTATTAAAAACATTAAAGAAACGCTCATCTAAATTAACAAAGATAGATAATAGAAAATATTTATTAAAAACATTAAAGAAACGCTCATCTAAATTAAATATGGCTTGAAATTATGCCACTCCCTCAGAATGCCTTCTAAAGTGTCCAAGAATGGCAAAGGAAGAGGAATTTCTAATATGAATAAATGATGGGAGAACCACCAGTAAAACTAGTTCACAAGGCATAGAAAATTCTTTCTAGCTTTCTTCAGTATAAGAGGCTGCATAAATAAGGCTAACTAAAACATTACGTGTGCTAAAAAAGATGTGAGTCCTTGTCTAGACCTTCGTAACAGAGTTCAAGGTAAATACACTACAAAATTAAGTCAAAATTGGAGGATCAGAAAATTCTTGAGAATGGGCTGATATTTATTCAAACAACTTCTATACCTCACATAAACCAACTTATATACCTGTGCCACCAATTATAAGAACCCACAGTCCACTTTTGTGACAAAAATCTCATATTTGAAAAATTCTCAAAACATATAACATTGATTAAGATAAGTTATGACAAAAGCATTGGTGATAATCCCCACACCTGACCTGCCATAGAATATGCATACAGGCTGATGTCCAGAAGGATGGACTCCAAAGCTGCTACGATAATGCCAACCTGGGCCATAACAACAGAGGCAAAATTTCACAATCCATTAAATAGAGTGTGCAGTAATTATGTCACTGTTTTCAGTATTTGCAGCTTTACGCCTGTCTTCCAAAGCATCCCAGCCACACTCAACTGATCCTATTCCTCCTTTTCATGCTTCTTTTTCTTTTTCTTCTTTTCACTCTTCTCTTTGTCTTCATCATGCAATGCTGCTGATAAAGGAGTCTCTTCTCCCTTCTCCTTGTGTTTCTTCTTTTTCTTCTCACTTTTCTCCAGCTCTTCCTCTTCCTCTTCCTCTCCCTTCTCTTTGTGCTTCTTTTTCTTTTTCTCACTTCTCTCAACCTCTACTTCCTCTTCCTGCTCCCCTTTCTCTTTGTGTTTCTTCTTCTTCTTCTTCTCACTCTTCACCTCTTCTACTTCCTCTTCTCCAATATCTTTATCTTTTTTCTTCTTCTTTTCAATTTTATCAGCCTCAGTAGCTTCCTCATTATCATTGACCTTCTTCTTCTTTTTCTTTTCAGACTTCTCAGTAACATCCCCCTCTCCTTCTTCTACCTTGGTCCTCTTCTTCTCTAATCCATCTGGTGTGTCATCTTCACCTTCTCTACTTCTCTTCTTCTTCTTCTTCTTCTCCTCTGTTTTATCGTAGCTGTCAAGCTCAATTTTCACATTGGGTGACCCACCTGTCACTTGCTGCCACTCTGCCTCAGTTTTGACACTGGGTGCAGCCGCAAGGCTGGCAACTAAAGTATCCCCATTGGCAGGCAACACCGAATTCCTCATCCATTCCTGTGGAGTCTTCTCATTAGGCTTCCCATGCTTATCCAATAGTCCCTCTGCAATCATCTTCTTCTTTGTGGAAGCCTTTGGTCCCAATCCCCACTTCCTGGGATAAGTATCCCTCTCCATCACTACCCTCTTCACCTTTGCCACTGTCCCATGATCACAAGTAGCGATTACAGCAGTAGTCATCTGTGCAATGCCAATTGCAATTGCCTCCCCCTTAGTGGTCATTAAAACTACCTCTTCACCAACCTCAATCCCATTCTCAAATCTCAGTAACCCTGGAATCATCAACTTTGCCCCATAGCAGATGGCATTCACTGCAGAATCCTTGACAACCAATCTCTTATAGCTGGTCAACAAAACCTCCAATGGCATGATAACCCTCCTCAGATAGGACTCATCCTTGTAATTATCATACATCCATTGCGCATCAAGCACATCATGCATTGTCACCAGATTATCCCTTTCACCTAAAATCCCAGACCGGACTCTCCTCAGCTCCTGCATGTGACCGCCAACTCCCAGCAAAAGCCCTAAGTGAACACACAGTGTCCTGATATAGGTACCTGTACATGAATCAAATATGTACCAGGTAAGTGTACATGAAACAAATATATATGATATTACACGGTTAAGAAAGATGTAACAATCTCTGTAACATGGCAATATGCCAGATGAGTATACACAAAATAAATATGTATAACAATAAATATTTGTGGGGAAAAAACATATAGATATTAAATAACCATTTGGAGTACACCATATTCAATAAAGATGTAAAATGGTAAGAACCTAAACTGGATTTCAAATCGAGTCAATAGAACCAGTGCCATAGAGTACTGCAGCATTTAAAAGCAAGTATACATTGTATACACCAATCGATGAATACAGCAAATAGAGACATGTAATAGTAAGAATCTAAACCAGACTTCAAATTTACTTCGATGGAATCTGTTTGATACATTACAGCAAGAGTGTGAAGGCAAATCTGTAACCATAAACCGATTACAGAATATAAAGAAATTCAACGGTAAGGACCTAAACCAACTTCAAATTTGCACGAGTAAAATCAGTACCATAAAGTAACGCAAGATTCTGTAAGCAAATGTTTATAGAGAATAGAGCAAATAAAAACATAAAATATAGTAAAACTTAAACCAGCTTCAAATTTACATCAGTTGAATCTGTATCATGCATTACTGCAAGAGTGTGAAGGCAAATGTATAAGAAGTTTATAAGCTGAATACAGCAAATAAAGACATCCCATAAGGCCCTATACCAGACTTTCAAATTTACATCAGTAGAATCAATATGATAAGCGCTGTGCAAGAATCCAAAATAATGTCATTGACTGAACATAGAAAATAAAGGCATCAAGAGGTGAGGTACTAAAATCAGCTTCAAGTTTGCATTAGTAAAACCAGTATCATATAGTGCTGCAAGATCCTTTTAAGTGGCATATAAGTATATAGTAACAGTACTTGCTGGAAGACAACTACATTTACCTTCACATAAGAATGGTTATCTTTGAATAACGAATGACGCTTAACATAACATTACCTGCCTCACAGGACACCCAGAAGACAACCAGATGCCTCTCGGCATCGTATTCAAGCAGCTTGCTCTCGTAAATCGTTCTGATCCTCAGCTGTCTCTTCACGGCGGAAATAAGCGGCGGCCGCTGAAAGAGCGCTCCCGTCAAGGTCTCCAGAGCCCTGGCAACCTTGGCCACATCAGGCACAGCTGAATGCAGCCGTGCCACACAAACGTACTCCTTCCCAGCCCCCTGCTGCGCCTTCACAAGCCTCGTGGCTCTCTCCACACAGACTATTAAGCTGCCAGTGACCTTGGGATCCAAGGTCCCGCTGTGACCGGTCTTCTCAACCCTAAGCATTCTCCTTATCCATGCGACCACCTCGTGCGAACTAGGGTTTGCAGGCTTGTCGAGGTTTATAACACCGTAGCGGATATAGTCGTAGAGAGGGCGCTTCAGCGGGGAATTGCCGGTAGGAATGGGAGTGTAGTGGCCCGTGCGTATGTTGAGCTTGTTGAAGTTCTTGAGCAGGATTGGCCACGAGGAGGTGTCCATTTCGGGGGTGTAACTCTGGGGTTTTATCAGGTAGTCACCTTCCTTGTCGTCTGCATTCTGTAACGAGTTTTTTTTCTTCTTTTTTTCTTCTGTGGACGCCATGGGATTCGAACGCTGGCTGCCTGATCGGTGTAGTGATGCGATCGAACAATGCTTGATCGCTGCAAAATGTTGCAAAAAAATACTGCAGATGTGAAATACGTATTTAGGGTTTCACGAGGCCACTGAGGGTTTTATGTTTTTGGGTATCTCTTACAGTGAAGGGTTTAGGGTTTTAGACCTATCTCTTACTGACATATTTTGTTGTGAGCTGGAGATAAAAGAGCGAGGGTACAAATTTTAGGACAATCAACCTCGTAACATTTTAATTACGAGACGATTAAACGAATCTCAGCCGTTCATCATTTTCGCCATTTTTCCGGCTGTTTTTGCCCTTTTTTCGCTGCTTTCCGCTCCTCCAACCTCTTCCTCGCTGGTATTGACCTTTCACTCCAATTTCAAAATAAGGTTTTAGAGTATGTTCGTTAAAATGAAAATTACGGCCAAGATCCTAAGGATGAGCACATTTATTATATAATAGATTACATGATATATAATAATATAATTATATTTATTATTATATATAATAGTATATATAGGTTATATTATTATTATATATTATATTCTATAATAAAAATTATTGAATATAAATATACAATTATTATAAGTAATAATTAATATATATTTATATAGAACAAATTAAATTAATATAGAAAAAAAATTGATCGTTTAATTGATTTATGGAGAGATTAGGAAAAAGAAAGAGAGATGGAGGGGGAGACAATTCTATAGAGAGAGAGGTATATATACTAGCACTTGCATCTAAAGGAGGTTCAAGAATTATGTCAATAGAAAACTATATGTATGTTAATATGTTAGAGAGTATGTGTTTGTGCCATCAAATTAACAAAAAATATTGCAAATGGAAATAAAATGTTCTCATCCAGTTGTCCAATCAATATGTATTTAGCTTTTATGTGATAAGTGAGACTTTGGAGGCTTCTACTTGATATTTTAGAGGATTTTACAATTAAACGGTGGTTGGTTTACCATCAAATGGCACCTGAAACTTGTTCTCTAACAACTCAATAGTGGTTTGCAAGCATGAGACTTGTTTCAAGCTCAAACCTCACACTATATGTAGCCTATTGACTAATAAAGAGAGAGAAACTCAAAAGATGGAGAATGGGAGAAAGAGACAAATTTAGATAGATAGATATCAAGAGAGAGAGAGAGATGGAGACAAAGATTGAAAGAGAGGAATAGACAAAGAGAGATGGAGCATGAGAGAGAAATATGAGAGATACAAAGGAAAAGAGAGAAAAAAGAGAAACTAACTTTTGATTGGTTGTTTCATGTCAACAATCCAAGGATGGCATGTGTCTTTGGGAGTTATGCTCAACGTAGCATGTCATTTGATTAAGGATATGATAATTCACCTTTAAGACCTCTTCAATGTACTCATTGCACACTTAATGAGACAAAGATATAGAGAGAGAAAGAGAGGAAGAGAAAAGATGTGAAAAGGGGGAGGGAGATAGAGATAAGATATAAATAGGTGGAGAGAGAAAAAAGAGAAAGAGAGGGAGAGAGAGAGAGAGGAGAGGAACAAATATAGAAATAAAAGGAGGGATAGGGAGAAAAAAAGGAGATAAGAGAGAGATAGAGATAGAGATAGAGATAGAAAGTGAGAAAAAAAGAAATAGAGAGATAAAAAGTGAGACAAAGAGATATAGAGAGACAGGTAGAGATATAGAGGAATAAAGAGGGACAAAGAAAGAGATAGAGATAGTGAGGGAGATAGAGAAAAATATATAAAGGAAAAGAGAAAGAGAGAAGAGGAGAGAGAGATAGATAGAGATAAAGTCACATAAAGAGATAGGGTGATAAAGATAAATAGAGGGAAAAAAAGATATATATATTCAGAGAGAGACAAAGGGAGATAATGAGAAACATACAAATAGAGAGGGAGACAAAGAGATAGAGAGGTGTAGAGAGATAGAGAGATAAAGATGAATAGATAAAGATATAGGGAGGGTGATTGATATATCTCTCCCTAATACTCTTTATCTCTCTATAACTCCCACTATTTATGTCACTCTTGTTGACATTTTATGCCACCCTTAAATGACCCATCATTGATATTTGATCTAAGAGATCCTAAATGGGCCATCTTGCATGAATTCTCCTTGAAGGGGTCCTAAAATTGGCCAAGTCTTGAAGTTTTGGGCTTTCAGATTATCTCTTACTTGCTTTTCTACATGCCTTCTCCATTGATGTGTTTACCTTCTTCATTCCTCCCACTCCTCCTCTTAAGCCTCTCGCCTTCTTTCCTTTTTCCTTTGAAAGTTTTTAAATTTTTTTTTGACTAAGTATAATTTTTTTTAATTTTCAGGGGTAAGCCTTAACCCTTACCTCTGGTTTCGGGGATAAGCCCTTACCATTACCTTCGATTTCATATTTTTAGGTTAGATCTTCCCTATTACATCTTACCTTCTTTAAGTAAGAGGTAAGTCTTCCTCCCGATTTTCAAAAGTTTGTTTCATATGGGCTTTCGGTCTTCATTTTTTTCTTTTCCTTTGTAGAAGGTAAACCTTTCTTCCAACCGCCCTTTCCCCAAGAGTTTTTTTCAAAACAATTGAGTAAGTGTCAAAATTTTGAATTTCGGGGGGTAAGGCTTCACCCTTACATCCGATTTCGAAGGTAAGCCTTGTTTGTAGAATTATAAAAATATTGTGTGTTCATTCATTCTTGTGAGTTCATTCCCTTATAATCTAGGTAATGGATGCTATTTTGGATCCCTTAGATGTATAATAGCATGCTCTAGATCTCTAAGGAGTGTAATGTGCATTGCATTTCAATTCTACAAACTTATAAAAAATAAATTTTCCCTCAAGTTGAATATGCTTAAAAATTGTCTTGGAATTGTTTCTAGCCTTATATTCTCTTTTACAAGCAAGACCTAGCCCTTTTTTATCATTCTAAGAAAATCAAAGTTTTGGGGATATCAAAAGGCAAGTGGTTGAGAGGGAAATATGGGTTTTGAATTCATGGGCATCTCACTCCTCAAGCATGAGTGCATGTAGTCCATCTATAGGACAAAAAAGTGACACATTAGATTCAATGGTGGAGAAAAAGGCTGAAAAATGAGTGGGTGGGAGTGTGACAAGGGTTGTGTTCAAACACAAGTTGAGAGTTTGTGGATGACCTACATTCTAAGGTGTCAAAAATATCTAAAGTTGTGCTTATCAAATGAGGGCACTAAAGTAAGTACAAAATGCTAACACTGCCTACATGTCAATATTTGGCATTCCATGGAAAAATACAATTATGATTGTATTTAAAGTAAAAATATTTACTTCTTGTGAGATAATACAGAGGAATTTACAAGAAGTAATGTAAAGTCAAAAATCACTTAAATAATAGTTAACTCTCTTGATGTAAATAATATATATAGACAAACTCTATAGATGATAGATAGAGAACTTGAGTCAAAGTGGGAATTCACTAGTGTTGGTTGTATTCATACTAAAGAAGCACCATGATGACGAGAGTCACATAATGGTGGTAGTTAATTTTGTATTTTTTAGGATGTATAACCATTTGAACATGTTTAACTTTAATTTGATTGACATTCTATATTTCAACTTTTGGGATTTGGGGTATAGGGTTTGGAGTAGACTTTTGTGGTTGTATTGTAAGTAGTTTTTACTAGTTTGTAAAGAGTTTGGGTCACATAATAGCAGTATTTTTCACATATTAGTTGCCCATTTGTAAATCTTTTTCATGCAAATTGATAGTTCCATTTTCTTACTTGATTTCCCTTGCTTTTCCTTGTTTTGTTTCTATGTCGTTGTAGCATCAATTGTTCTCAAATTGAATGTGCTAGGTTGTAGAGGTGAGTTCATAAGGGTTTACTTTAATTTCAGTTTTTGTACAAATGTTGTAACATTATTGTTGAACTAAAGAAAATGGGCCATAGAGTAGGAAGAGGGATGTGCAAGAAATAATCAACCAACCCTTGTTATAGCTATAGTTGATACATTAAGAATGATTCAAACTCCACTTAAGTCATTATATAATCAAACAACCCTTGTTATAGATATAGTTGATACATTCATAATGATTCAAACTCCACTTGAAATCATTGAAACTGCACAAAAAAGTAAAGCAATGGTGATGGAATTTATCAACGATGTAGATTCTTTAAAAGATTTGTCCATTGTTAAAGATATACTAACATTTTTTATGCCAACCACTAGAGATTTTTTTGCATGTGAATCACCCATTTCATGCCTCTTGCTATCTCTAGTTACATCGCACAACATTATAAGGGGAGGGGTATGCATGAAGTCATGTTTTCTTCATTTTTCCATTTGTCATTTGTTATTTTTTCTACCAGGGATAAATGGTCACTTTTATCTTCAAAATGCTTGCATAATTTTTCACCTAACTCATCCCAATTGTGAATGGAGTTGAATGGAAAACATCTATACCACTATAATGCTCTACCTTTCAAGGAAGTGGATATCAAACAACCACATTGTCTTCTGTTACATCATGTACAAAGCATATATTTTCCACATCTAGGATGTGCTCTTCTGGGGTTGTGGATGTATCACCAATGAAATGAGGGATGCTTTTCAAGGCATTTACTAGTATATCATCTTTTTGGGCTAGAATTAAGGGACTACCACCACTGAAAGATATAAAAGGTTGATTTTTGGGTAAAGCCATATGGACTATATTTCTATTTGTATGGATAGCAGGCGTTCTAGCTTGAAATAACCTTCCCACAGGTGGTGTAGATAGAGCTCTAGGATAAGGACTTATACTCCTATTTCTTCTTATAGGTGACAAAGAGGTAACTATTCCCATGTCTCTACAATACAGTGGTAGACCATCTCCCTAATCCTCGATGCTCAATAAAGGTTGAGTTTTCGACAGGTTCCTTCTCTCTTCTTCCTTTGGTAAGCGGTAAGCTAAAAACTCGACGCCCGACCTTCGATGGCCCAACGTTGATGAGTATAAAGAATAAGGTGGGCTCGACGCCCAACCCCCAATGGAGACAAATTTCTGGGGCTCAAAACCATTTAATTCATTTGCATTCCAAAGGTTCTTTTCGGGCTCGATGCCCCGACATTCCATGGATTGATGTATTTTTTACACGATGACGCCATTAATGCGCAACCACTCCCAACTACCAAACTTGATTTTTAGGGTTTCAAAGATTATATTCATGCTTTCTTTAACTCCTCCAAGTGGATTTGTGGTGGCCATACTCATTCATTGTTGCTAGTTAATTAGTTTTGAAAATTACCTTACCCATATCCTTGATTTCATGGGGGATTTCAGATGACTTTCTGGCAAATTTTTACGGCAGGGTGGATGGCATGCAAGTTTTTTCTCTCCATGCTCTTCTTGGCATGAATTTCATGAACAGATAATTCTTGATCAGGTCTCCTTGATTGCTAACCCTAGTTAGGTTAGGGTTTGAGTTGCATTCATCCAAGTTATGCTTGATCTATAAAAGCAACACTTGTATATTTTTTCAGGGTTCTTCTTTTGGGCTCTTCTCACAGTTTTCTTTTGCAGACACTATAGCTTACATTCTGCCATTTCAAAGTCTAGCTTTTATGCCTCATATCAATAAAATCTCACTATTATCATAGATATTTCCTACATGTTTAAGTAAAATATTTTACCTTCATGTCTGAATGCTTGTTCTAGTTGATTTGTTAATATTTTGAGAAATCTTAAGCAAAGAAGAAACACATTCTATCTTGGTGCATCACCTTCCTTTCATTTCATGTTCTCCTTCAATCCCTTTTCCTCTGCGATTTGTTAGATTAAATTAGTAATAGGTTTCATGTGTTGGGTTAGACCAACACATTTGCACTTGGTTTAGAAGAGGAATTCGACCTTCTCTAGAGATTCAACCTCATTTGTGCACAGTCCTACACCTTGATGTTGGTTCCATTATGTCATTAGAATATTGAACTCTTGTTCAATAGGGTGTAGTTTTATGTGACAACAGTTTTTTGGTACGCTTGGTTGATGAAGGAGCAGAAGATGGTAAAGGGTAAGGTTGATGGCCGACACCCAAAATATTAGCTTAAGGATGAGAAAGGAGATGAAGAAGGTAGAAGGTAGGGAGTAATGGAGAAATAATTCAAGTAAGCAGGGGAGCAAAAACCCAAAAACTAGGGATTTAGCCAAATTTAGGACCCCACAAGGATAATTCATGCAAGATGGCCCATAGAGGATCTCTCAAATCGATTATAAATGATGCATCATCAAAGGGGAACATGAAATGCCAGAATTTTGGTGAATTCTACAGGATGATTTCCTACTAATCATAGAAACTAGAGGCCTTATTGGTCCATTGGGCACAAAGTCATGAGGGTAAAACTTCAACAATTAGGCCTCCTCAAAGAAAAACAAAACACGTGTAGGCCTGCACTTGGAGAAAAGCATGGAAACTAGAACATGCATTCCCTTAAGGAGAATGCAAGGTGTTCAAAGCACTTCATGAAAAGAAAAATATTTATAGTATGTACTTGAAACTCAAAACTCATCAAAAATAAGATTTGAGATGAATCACATTGACTGAGATTGGAAGAACCTCACCATCCAACCTAGAAAGATAGAGTGCATTGGCCTCCTTGCAACTAGTGATGACATATCGACCACTCCAAATGGCATCAAACTTGGAATGTCTTCCAACTTTGGCTCTTTTTGCATCCCATTTCAGCACTGGATCTCCCTCTTGGAACATCCTATTAACTTCCTTCTTGTCAAAATTTCTTTTGACCTTTGATTGATGTGTTTTTATGACTTGCATAGATTTGTTCCTTGTCTCCTCCAGTTCCAAGAGCTTAACCAACCTTACTATCATATCATCATTTTCTTCTAACTCTAGTTGATGTGCCAACTCAAGGGAAGGCAACTCCAATGATAATGGTAACCTTGCTTCCCTTCCATAAACTAGCGTGAAAGGAGAGTTACCAATTGCTCTTTTAAGAGTAATTCTCTCAATCCAAAGGGTTTTCTTTAACTTGCTATGTCAAACCCTTTGGTTGTCCTCAATGGTCCTTTTGATAATTTTGATAAGATTTTTATTTGAAGACTCAGCCAAGCCATTACCCTGAGGATAGTAATTAGATGAGGTCTTCAAGTAGATTTCATGCTTCATTGCCCATTCAAGGATCCAAGCACTAGTAAAAGCCTTGGAATTATCTGATCTAATGATGGAAGGAGTGCCAAATCTAGTAGCAATTCAATCAAGGAATTCTAAAATTGAAGCATCAGTGGCATCCTTCAAGGTAATTGCCTTTGTCCACCTTGTAAAATACTGTGGCTATCAAAATCTGCTTATGACTAGCACTTGATGATGGATTTGTCATGCCAATAAAATCCAAGCCCCAATGCGTAAATGGTTAATTAACTTGAATGGGGTGAAGAGGGAGGGCAACCAACCTTTGTTTCCAAAAAAGAAAGCACATTTTTTACAATTTCTCACCCATTTGCCCATTTGTGAGCGTCATTGAGAAAAGTTGGCCAATAATAACCAGCCCTCATGATCTTTACAGCAATAGTCCTTGCAGAAAAATGGCCTACTGAAGAGCCATCATGGAATTCATTTAGCATTCTGCTGACCTGATTTGCCTATATCCATCTCAATAGGACTCCATTGAAATCCTTTATAAAGAGTATGACATTCACTTGACATAGAGAATGGACTATAATTTGAAATGTCTTATTTTGGTCCTACCTAGACCTAAAGGATATTTTCCTTCCTATAAAAAGGTAGTCATATCATGCACCCAATTGCCTTGTATGTTTGCATTTGGTGCTTGTTGTTCCTATAGCACAAGGACATCCTCTATAGGAGTCTAAAATGTTGAGACAAGTTGCTCACACAACCCTTTTCCTCTCACTAACTTGGTGATTTTGATGTCAACGTCATAGTCCATCACCTTGGTGATCCATCCAACCCTTTTTTCATTGATATCTCTACTCAGTAGGAACTCTTTAATCCTAACATGGGGCACCATTAGTTGTATCCTATTATTAGACAACATGTGTCTGGATTTTTTCAATGCTCTAACAGTAGTAAGAGATTTCTTTTTAGCATATCTATACTTCACTTCATAATCTTGAGCCTTTCAATAAAGAAAGCAATGGGTTGCTCTAGATTTTCTTTATTTAGTTGGGTTAGGATGGTTGATATACTTGCTTCACCTCCAAAGGTATAAAGAATGAAATCCTTGTCATAGTCAAGATTGAAAAGGGTAGGAGCTTGAGCAATTTATTGTTTGATAGCCTCAAAGCTATCTTTACCTTCCTTGGTCCATTTGAAGACCATATTTTTCTTAAGCATAGAAGTAAGAGGCTTTACCAAAGTAGCAAGATTTGGAATGAACCTCCTCACAAAGTTAATTGTGCCCAAGAAACTCTATAATCCTTTCTTGTGGCTAGGAAGTAGGATGGCCAAGATAGATTTTACTCTTGCGGGATCAATGACCAAGTCATCCTTTGAAACAATGTGTCCAAGAAGCTTTCCCTGATTAGTGGCAAAGACACATTTATTTTGATTTAGGAAAATACCATATTCCCTACATTTTTGTAATACTTGCTCAAGGTGACTAAAATGGTCTCTTGCATTCTTTGAAAACACTGTGATATCATCCAAGTAGACCAAAACAAACAGTCTAAAGACACCTTGAAATGCCATATCCATGGCTCTCTAAAAGTGGCACTTGTATTGGTTAGACCAAAAGGAATCTTACAATAAGCATAGGTACCCATTTTGTAGTAAATGTTGTCTTATGTTGATCAAATTCTTGGACCATAATTTGGTTATAGCCTGAGTAACCATCCAAGAAATAAAACCTTTATGACCTAGCGACTCTTTGTAAAATCTACTCCATGGAGGGGAGGGGATAATGATCCTTTAGGGATGCTCTATTTAGATCCCTAAAATCTACACAAATTCTTATTTCCCCATTATTTTTCCCGATAGGCACTAAGTTTTCCACCCATAAAGAATGCTTGATGGGAAAAAATATTCTAGCCTTAATCAATTTGGCCAACTCCTTTCTTATCAAAAGCTCAATCTTAGGATTTATAGGCCCTTTGTTTTTGCCTTACAAGTTTGGCATCTGGATATAATTCGATAGTATGTTGGAAAAGGCTTGGGTCACAACCATTTAGGTATAAGTCTGAGAAACTACATCATTGTATCTATTGCAAAGATCTATGAAAACATCATGTTCAGTGGTAGAGCATACCTTTCCCAAGTTTAGAGACTTTCCCTCTGAAATCTCTATTGGCTTGAAGTCACTATTCTTTGTAGCTAAGTTCATCCTTTTTTGCTTTAACTAATCATCAGGGCTGAAAATACTTTCAAGGGTGATAAGACCATTTGGTAGCTTGTTAGTACTCGGCTGCACAATTTGATCACCATATTGATTTAGTAGCTTGGAATTATTTATTTTAGAAAATTATGCCTCATCCTACAAAAAATTCACTTTGTTGGTCACTATCAAAGACTTTCCAGTGATCTTGACTATCCGGAACAATAGGCCTCACCACAAGCCTGATATGTTGCTCCCTTTTACTTGCAATATGTGATGGTATGTCAAACTAAGCACCAACTACTACAAGCCTATCAACATGTTTATTTTGATTTCTCAGAGTTGTTTGGATGTTAAAACCTTAAAAACCCTCAATTAAATTCCAAACCCTATGCTTGTAGGATTTGAGTAGATTGTTCTTGGTTGAGCTTTGAGTTCTAACTTGATGGACAACCAATTCGTTGTCATCAAAAAATTGTAACAATTTGATGTTTCTTTTTTGTGCAAGTTGGAGACCTTGGATGAGTGCTTCATATTCATCCACATTGTTAGTGCAACTAAATTGAAGCCTGAAAGAGAAATAATACTTCTCCTTTCTCGGAGATACTAGCATTACACCAACACCATCATCATTTATGTTCATAGAACCATAAAGAAACATCTTCCACAATCCCTCTAAATCCTCTTGAGCTTTTATGAGATTAGGGACAAGAGCATTCTCTTCATGAAAGAGATAGGCTCCAAGACTAGTCTCCTCTAGTTTAACAGTAAAAAGTGGATCAAAATGTAAAGCATTGCCCCATTCATCCAACAAACAATCAGGTACCTCCTCTATAGGATTGGCAGGTTCATGAATAGAACACCCCTCCTTTTGAGCATGCAATGTGTAGTTCATGTTTATTGGACTAGGAGTGTAAGGCTCTAGATGATCCTTTTCCATGGGCTCAGATTTGATGGTTGCTTTAGTGCCATATCTAGTTCTAAATAGCATGTGAGACCAATCAACAGATAAGTACCCACCTATCTTAGCAGTGACATCTGTAGGTAAGCAAATGGAAAAATGAGCAGGGAGGTCTATTACTGAAATGTCTTGCAACACATCACAATCAACACATGCATGCAAGGAAAATTTTAGGTTTTTAATTACTCCCATTATATTGACAATAATTTTTTGGCATGCCCGATTGATGGATCAAAAGATGGTAAAGGGTAAGGCCGATGATCGACACCCGAAAAATTAGCTAAAGGATGAGAAAGGAGATGAAGGAGGTGGAAGGTAGGGAGCAATGGAGAAAGCATGCAAGTAAGCAGGGGAGTGAAAACCAGGGACTTAGCCAAATTTTGGATCCTACAAGGAGAATTCATGCAAGATGGCCCATATAGGATCTCTAAGATCGTTTATAAATGATGGATCATCAAAGGGGGGCATGAAATGTCAACATTTTGGTGACGTATGTGAGATGATTTCCTATTAATCATGGAAACTAGAGTCCTTATCAGTCCATTGGGCATAGAGTCATGAGGGTAAGACTTCAACAAGTTGGCCTTCTCTAAAGATCCAACCTCATTTGTGCAAGGTCCCATAAAGGTAAGAGGTAACTCTTCTCGTGTCTCTATGATAAGGTGGTAGACCATCTCCTCGATCCCTAATGCTCAATAAAGGTTAGCTTTCTGACAGTTTCATTCTCTCTTCTTCCTTTGGTATGAGGTGTTGGCTAATAGATTGGGCACCTTGAGAAATAATAAGTTATTTAACTTCGAAAGGTGCGATTGTTTCCAATAGCTCTAGAAAGTTCACAATTTAATTTGTGAATTTCCTTTGAATTTTGGAGGTATAGCTCCCTCGTATGATATGCAATGAATTTAACTAATTAGACTAAAAATAGGTATGCTTTTAACCAAAAAGAAAGAAAGCCAAACTTAATATAGGAAAATTCCTAATACAAGTGCAAAAATAAATAATAAAGAACAAGCTCAAAGACCTGCGAGCGTACAACTTGTGATGAAAATACTGGCACAAAGACCAATGAACATAAAATAGATTATAAAATTACTGGCACAAAGACTAGTCGCATAATATGAAATAACAAAAGTATCGACCCAATATTACTTGTAAACTAAAATAAAATACAAAGATGATGCATATACCAACACATAGGAAAGAATAACATCAAGATACACTTTAAACTCACAGATTTAAGAATACCGATTATCTTTGTAAGCTAAATGTACACATACAAGTAGATATTTCAATTCATAGCAAAATTGTATTCAACATATCATAATATCAAGTCTTTTTCAGTGATATCTAGAGAGAAAACAGTTGAAGATAAATACATATATATGAAGCTGATTGAGTAACCGCTTCTTTTCCCATAATTGATTTTTTAATTAAAAGTCATTTCAAGAAAATAAAATAACTGAAAGCTAGGATGCTAGCACTTTGCTTCTAGATTTTGTGGACATGGCAAGCCGTTTTCGCAAGGTTTGGAAAGCCTTGATGACATGTGGAATTTCTCTATGTTGTGGAATGGTTACGTTCCCCATTTGTAACTTCCACGCCAGCTGGCTATCTTTAACGGCCTCGATCCTCTAGTCGTAAGTCTTCATGAGCCCTGAATCTTGGGATAGGATGAGATCTAGTTCACTGCATTTTCTCAAATTCTTTGCATCGAAAGAATGTGAGTTAAAGATCCCGTCAACTATCTTTTGAAAATAATTTCCCAAGGCTTTAACACTCTCATCACTGCCATCTCATCCCTTGTATTGCAATCTAAGAGCAACAAGATTTTTATGAATCTCATCTTGAATTGCACTGCTTTCAACTCAGATTTCTTGAAGCTTTTGTGAACCTTGTTTCACAACTTGTAGTTTCCATTCCACACTTTTACTCCAAATTAGGAAATAACCATCAGTAGCATTTAGTAGAGTCTGTTCAACAACTAGCTTCTCCATCCCAAATCTTATCATAGCCTTGATTTCATTTGCATATTGGTTTAAGGTTTTTTCTTCTTTTTCAACAGCAATAATTTCCTCTTAGATTTCTATCCTTGAAGCATTTTCCTTTTATAGGCACTTGAGAGACTCAGAGATAATCTGATTACCTTTCCTAATTAATCCAATGCTCCAATCTTCCACAACCTTACCTAATTTTTTGCATCTCCTCATTTTATTTACCGCCTCCTTTCCAACTAAAGCCAAGGGGTTAGAAGATGACTCAACTTGAGATATCGATTGAGGTGGCAAATAAAAAAATGATTTCAGGCATTCAGTTAGGAATTAAATTTTCCTTTTCAATTCATTTTTACTTTCTTTATCTTTCTTAGAACTTTTTACCGTTCTTTCTACTGACACTTTAAATATTTGTGCATCCCCATCTCTTGTAGGAGGTCCCAGATTGACCTTGTCGATATCAAAATCATTGATAGTGGCTTGAGTGACTTCATTTTGTGTAGTAGGACGTGCTACTTCTAGGCATAAGTTTCTTGATCCAATGTCATTGATTAATTGGGTAGTAGTTTTCAACTTCTTTGGATTTGGGGTCCTTTGGAGTAATTTCCCTACCATGTCTTGCTTAGGGAGGTTTAACTGCATTGCTTTTCTTTTTTTGGACAGAGTATCTTCTAACCACACAAGGGTATCAGGGACATTGGTTGCTTTGAAGCTGGAAAAGCCAAAAAGTGCCCTATTAGTAGGAGTATCAGTCTAAGCATCATGTAATGGGTGTGGTGAATGTCTTTGTTTTAAAAATTCATCAATTTTCCTGTCAGGCGATGACCAGGGTGGTGGGGAAGTATAGCTAATATCAATATTCTTTAAAATGTATGTTTCTTCCTCATCCCCTTTTTCTTGCTCCAGGATGGGAAAATTGGGGAGGTCTTCACCATAATTTTACTGAAGCATATCCCTGTTAGGGGTTCCTCATCATCATCACCTTGAGCCCCAGATTGTAATGATTGTGAAGCAGCTCTAGAAGTTCCTACAATTACAAAAGACTAACCACCACTTTCTGTCGATTGAGTGTTTTGTGATCTGGTATTGGCGTGAGATTGTTTTGTCTTTTTCTTAGTGACCCATTCTTGAGTTCTTTCTAAGACATCAATAGTTCTAGCCTCAATATTATATTTATCTTTACTACTCCAGTCCATAGCAGGAATAGATCGACTGGTTATCAATTCTATGAAAATTGGGTCTACTAAATCTGACCCATCATCCTCAATCCCTTGCACATCAAAACTCAAATTATAGGTGATAATTTGTCTCAAGGAAAGTCTCATCCAACTTATTTTTCTCACTTCAAATTCATCAAAACAATCTACCCAATAATCCTTTAGAGTAGGCAAATGAAGAAAACCAGGACCCAACTTCAAATTATCTTTGACATAGTCCTTGAGATCAAAAGGAAAGCGTTCATCATAGTTCTGCAAATTATACCCGGTGATCTCCCTTTCTATGTTGAGGGCATCTGGCATGGACTCACATGTATAGGAGTTGAAACCAACTGGAAACTGCATTGTTACTCTTCTTCTCTCTTGGAATATTTTGTTAACATCAGCTAATTGTCGGTAGACTTCAATCATCACAAACTTGTCCTATGAGTGTCTTGGAAGTTTAATGGGAAAGCCAGTGAAATTGTCAACCCTTATATAATAAAATCTTTGGTACTAAATGAAATGGTTGCCATAAAAGTTAACAAATTGCATAGCTTCAGATGAGAGCCACATTTCCCTTTTCCCCTGTAGTTCCCTTGTCATCCACATAGTGAAGATATCTGATATCCTTTTGTGGTGAAGAAATTTTTTATGCAACTATAGTGGGTACCTGGTCACGAGGAAGATTGCTTGGCCTTAAGCCTAACCAAGGCCTACTATTTGCAATAGTGTAGATCAAATAAGAGGAGATGAAGAATGTCATGTTAACTTGAAAGTAAACACTAATTGTGTATCTTGTCGCTAATAAGTGTCGCCCAATCTATAAATTGTGTTCCCCCTAGTACAATTTGTACAAATAAATACATCCATTCTTGGAAACTAAAAGCGTCTTCATTTCCTCGAAATCTATGAAGCAACAAAATCATATTGGATATCTCCTCTACGAAATGATTCCTATGTAGATTCTTGGGTAATTGAGATTTACCTCCTCTCACTTTTTCCAACCAGTTCATCTCCATTATGTTTCGGTAATATCCCTTCTTTAGTGAAAACTCAACTTGAGCATTGGTGAAATCCATGGGCGAGTAGGGTTATTTTTCAGGGATCTTTAAACATGAAGCAAAAGTGGCCCTTTGAATTTTGACTACCAATCGGTTATCCTCAATTCTTATTTCCCATGTATGGGCATTATAATGCCTAATGCATTCTAAAATCAATTCTAGACATTGGACAACTACAAGGAAGTGGTCTCTTCTACTAGTCCACTCTCAATTACCCTTAGTGTGATAGGTGGTAGACTAGGAGCTCTGAATTTTTCTTTAATCTCACTTATATTCAATGGCACTAGCTTAGTATCTCCTATATTTGGCATTTCACATGTTAACGCTGCGACATACTCATACCCTTGACAATTAATTCTAGCCATTTTTGGGCTACTAGAGTTCGAATGGATTTTCGCTAGGTAATTCAAAATGCAGGAAAAAACAAGCTCAATAATTGTATGTTCATAAGATAAAGGTAAAGATAAAAATACCTCAGAATGATCATGAATTCTAAGGGCAGAAGTCTGCATTGGTACACTCCCTTTTCTTCACGTTTCCAAAAGTGAATGTCGTAGTTGGAGAATGTTTGTTCTCGACATAAAAATCCCCTTTAATTCACGTGAGAAGTGTGCTAGTAGATAAAAATTAAATGCATCTCTCACA
Organism: Sequoiadendron giganteum; assembly: GCA_007115665.2. Taxonomy (NCBI): domain Eukaryota; kingdom Viridiplantae; phylum Streptophyta; class Pinopsida; order Cupressales; family Cupressaceae; genus Sequoiadendron; species Sequoiadendron giganteum. Next base: position 30,151,421 of record CM021105.1, on the reverse strand, counting down.
TTAAGTCGACACATGTCAGCTTTCATATCGCTGCCTCAATATAACCGCTTTTCAAAAATTTGAAAAGGAACGGTGATGAGGGCGATAGAGCAGGTAGTTTGCATGACCTTGTAAATTATTGCCTAAGTTCATCTTTGGCTATAAAATACTGCTCACTCTTTGATGAAGCCACATTTTCCCTATGGACGATAAATGGGAAAGTTCGAAAAACTTTGTAACACATTGCCCACACTGTTTAAGTTTGAAAATAGACCAAGCGAAAATTTCATAGGTTCGAGTAATAGAGCAAAACACCTCTGACAGTTCAAAATAAGCAGGAACCTTTATGAGGTAGGTGAATGGAAAGTTAGAAAAACTTGATAAATCATCGCCTAAGTTATAACAGACACCCAGAACACCGCCAGGGTATGACTTAAACAAAATTTTGAAGGATAAGTGTGGATTTTTGGAGGGGGCTCAAAAATTAGATAACATGCGGTAAGTTGAAAACCTGATGCCTGACCTCCGATGGCCCAATGCTAATGAGCATAAAGCATGAGGTGGGCTTGACACCAGACCCATGATGGAGACACATTTTTGGGGCTCAAAACCATTTAATTCATTTGTATTCCAAAGGTTCTTTTCAGGCCCGATGCCCTTACATTCCACAAATTGACACGTTTTTTTTACATGACAACACCATTAATACACAACCACTCCCAACTACCAAACTTGATTTTTAGGGTTTCAAGGATGATATTATTGCTTTCTCTGATTCCTCCAAGCAGATTTATGGCAGTCATACTCATTCATTTTTTCTACTTCATTATTTCTAACAAATCCCTTACCCGTATCCTTGATTTTTGGGGGGATTTTGGATGAATTTATGGCAAATGTTTATGGTAGGGTGGATGGTGTGCAAGTTTGTTCTCTCCAAGCTCTTATTGGCACTGATTTCATGAGAAAATATTTCTTTATTAGATCTCCTTAATTGTTAACCCTAGTTGGATTAGGGTTTGAGTTGCATTCATCCAAGTTATGCTTGATCTATAAAAGAAACACTTGTATATTTTTTTCAGGGTTCTTCTTTTGGCCTCCTCTCACTGTTTTCTTTTACAGAAATTGTATCTTACATTATGCCATTGTAAATTCTATCTTTTATTCCTCATATCAATAAAATCTCACTATTATCATAGATATTTCTTGCATGTTTTATTAAAAAAATTTACCTTCATGTTTGAATGCTTGTTCTAGTTGATTTGTTGATATTTTGAGCAATCTGAAGCAAACAAGAAACACATTCTATCTTGGCACATCACCTTCCTTTCATTTCATGTTCTCCTCCTATCCCTTCTCCTCTGTGAGTTGTTAGACTAGAGTAGGAATAGGTTTCACGTGTTGGGTTAGACCAACACATTTGCACTTAGTTTAGAAGAGGAAGTTGGCCTTCTCTAGAGATTCAACCTCGTTCGTGCAAAGTCCCACACCTTGAGGTTGTTTCCATTGTGTCATTAGAACACTGAACTCTTGTTCAGTAGGCTATAATTTTATGTGAGTAGTTTTTTGGCATGCCTGGTTGATGAAGGAGCAGAAGATGATAAAGGGTAAGGTCGATGGCTGACACCCAAAAAAATAGTTGAAGGATGAGAGAGGAGATGAAGGAGGTGGAAGGTAGGGAGTGATGGAGAAGGCATGCAAGTAAGCAAGGGAGCGAAAAATCAAAAATTGGGGACTTAGCCAAATTTAGGACCCCACAAGGAGAATTCATGCAAGATGGCTCATATAGGATCTCTCAGATCGGTTATAGATGATGGATCATCAAAGGGGGGCATGAAATGTCAACATTTTGGTGAATTTTGCAAGATGATTGTCTACTAATCATGGAAAATAGAAGCCTAATTATGGGTGGGAACAAAATATGGAAAGACATGGAGGGAGATGAGGACTGTCAGGTGATGACATCGGACCATCGGGTGACGAATCTTGGATCTTCTGGCAACAGTTGATGAAGGAGTAGAAGATGGTAAATGGTAAGGCCAATGTCTGACACCCGAAAAATTAGTTGAAGGATGAGAAAGGAGATGAACGAGGTGGAAGGTAGGGAGCAATGGAGAAATAATGCAAGTAAGCAGGGGAGAGAAACCCTAAAACTAGGGACTTAGCCAAATTAGGAACCCACAAGGAGAATTCATGCAAGATGGCCCATATAGGATCTCTCAGATCGGTTATAAATGATGGATCATCAAAGGGGGGCATGAAATGGCAACATATTCATGTTTCTATAATGGCTTGTATAAAATTTTGGGAAAGGTATGCCATGCACCTCCATACTCCTTGTTAACAGGGTCAATATAAGAATTTGGCAATACCCAAACAACTCTAGGCAGGCATGGAAAGACATTACAAGAAATATTTAATTAAATTGGAAATTTGTTTAATAAAATTTTTAGCATTTTTTAAAGTTCAGATGATGAATGGGAACATTAGGACCAACATAATCACAAATATAATCCCCTGCATGGAACCCATACCAAAATTTCATCACCACCAGTCTCCTAACTTCATAGGCCACATGAAAAGTTTGTGGTGTAACAATTATAGGATACATTCAAGCATGATCCTAATTAAAGTTAATAAACCTATTTTCATGAAACCATAGTTTCACAGAGTTTCCTGAAGAGGGGACGTAGGGACGGGTTTCGAGGATGGGGAACCAAGGGCCTAAGTTTGGGTATGGGGAACCTCTTACCTTATCTATGAAGCATTGTTGGGAGCATTCGCTCCAAACAACTAAACAACACAATTTTGTATATATTATCAAACATGTATGTAGACTTCAAAACAAAAGATTCACACCCTTCATTTTTTCTAAGGTTTCCTCTGAAATTTGAGCTTGAAATCCCATATAAGTCATAGTAGACAATGAATAGATTCTCTTTTTGGCCCCCTCCTCGCTATTGAACATTAAAAGAAACTATTGTAAGCATGTTTTCCAAGACCAAGAAGCCTAGTTGGGTCTTTTTAAACTCGACTCCTAATTGGATATGTTTTTCAAACCCTCACATTTTAACAAAATCAAAATCCAAAGGGTAAAATTGTACAAATTGTTACCTACCAACAACTTTGGCTAGAGTCTTAATGAATGCATCGATATTTTCTTCTTGTGTGTGTTGTGGATCAGAAAACTCCATGGTAATAAGCTAGTGCTCGTAGTCACAACCTTCAAACAAAATCTGAGTGTCTCTAAATTTTTTGCCAAACCTCCTTGAATCTATGGGAGAGTAGAGTGGTCGCGAGTTCAAAACCATGCAACGTGCGACTGTGAATTGAGATGGTGTTTACGACCTATTGAAACCCCATGATTGATAAAAGACTAGAGGCTCTTTGGGGATATAATTACCGTAACAAGAAGAAAGAGAGGAAGAACATGAATTTTTCATGCAAAATGCTCTGGCTTGGTGCAGGTTGTGACATAGATGAATAGCTATGTTCGCCATCTATGAGAGTGAGCACTAGGCTTTAAGGAACTACAATTTTTGTGTCAAGGAATTAGAGTAGCGAGTTGTAAGGATGTTATGTTTAAAATCTGCTAATCTAAAAGCTTCTATCAAGGATTTAGGGTTTTCTCAACATATTTTGTTTTTGGTAAGGCACCCAAGGCCCTGTCAATTAGGTCGGGTTTTCAACCTGGAAATTTTTGAACACTTATTCTTCTTTTTATCATTTTCGAATCAAGCATAAAGGAAAGGAGTAATTCTATAGATAATTATGTTTTTAAAATTTAAATTCACTAATACATATTTAGTTAATAAATTAAAATGCACCAAGAAGTTGATTGTTTGTTATGTTTATATATTTTTTAATATGTTTTACTAATTATTACGATTTTATATTTGAGATTTCTGGCTTGAAAGTGTGTGTGATTTTTAGCATCGAGATTTCACATCAAACTCCATGATTTTTGTCTCTCATTGCATTATCCTAATGATTTTTAGCATTGACTTTTCATCTAAAATTTGAGCTTGAAATCTTGTATAAGTTGTAGTGGACAATGCATAGATTCTCCTTTTGGCCTCCTCGCTATTGAACATTTAAAAAAATTTACAATTGTAAGCATGTTTTCCAAGACCGAGAAGCCCAATTGGGTCTTTTTAAACCTGGAACTCTCAATTGGATATATTTTTCAAATCGTCACATTTTAACAAAATCAAAAGCTAAAGGGTAAAATTGTACAAATTGTTACCTACCAACAACTTTTGCTAGAGTCTTGATGAATGTATCAATCTTTTCTTCTCGTGTGGGTTGTGGATCAGGGAACTCCATGGTAATAAGCTAGTGCTCATAGTTGCATCCATTGAACAAAATATCAGTGTCTCCTCTAAAATTCTTGTCAAACCTCATCGAGTCTACAGGAGAGTAGAGTGGTTGCAAGTTCAAATCTATGTGGCATGCGACTGTGAACTGATATGGTGTTGACAACTTGTTGAAAACCATGATTGATTACAAAAACCTTGGCTTATGCATTAAATGGTCTAGACCCCCAAAAAGAGCACATTGTTGAGAATCAGGCGTCGAGCTCACCTCATACCAGATGCTTAGAAGAAGGGATGAGAAAATGTCAAAACCCAAAAATAGGAGTTAAGAGAGAATTCCTACCTATGAAAATCAGAGGTAAATGTGAAGTGTTAGCCCCAAAATCAAAAGTAAGGGTAAAGCCTTACCCCTGAAATCCAAAAAATTGATGCTAAGTCATTTTTTTGAAAAAAAAATTCAGGGAAAGTGTGGTTGGAAGAAAGGTTTACCTTCTACAAAGGAAAGGAAAAAAGGGAAGACCAAAATCCCATAAGAAACAAAATTTCAAAAATTGGAGATGGCATGTAATCTTGTCGGTCCCCTAACATTGGACCCCTTCCAATCATTGGAGGTGGCCTATAATCTTGTTCTATTTATTGCTCTTACACTTGCAACTCTCACTCTCACACTCACACTATTAGCTTCTTGTTGATTTGTTTATGTGAATAGAAATGAGGATAGGAAGCAATTTTCTAGAGTTTGTGGGGTTTGGGTGGGGCCCATAGGCCATTAGCATTTGACCTTGGCCAACTAGTTGAAACAAAAATTTGGTTTTTTTTTTAAATTATTTTTGGTCATTTAGTTGTAGGAGATGTCTGAGGTCCTCGAGATAGTTGGGAGACTCTTAAGAGTCCCCCAAATGTCTCGAGTAAGTCTTGGCGACATCTCAGAGATGACAGTGTCAGTGGTGGGACAACAACATTGGTGGTGGGTGGTCATCCCCCCAAGTCCCCAACTCTCCACGATGTCACCATCTTGAGAATGTGGGATTTTTGGGGGATGGGGATGCGTCCCCATGGAAGACTACATGAAACACTCTCACAATATCCAAGAATCAACTAGTGCCATACTTAAAGAGAGTAGATACACAAAATGAGAAACAAGTGCTTCAATATTTCCAGACAAAAATTTAGATGCCAATTCAAGTAGTCAAGTAAAGCAATTCTAATAAAATATCAGAAAAGTAAGATTAAGTTGCGATGAAATTGAACTATCACTCATAGAAGGTTGACCTTGGTTCAAATAAATATCAAAAGAAAAGAATGAAATCAATTACTGCAAGCAACATGTGTCAAGGATGTGGTATAATGATAATAGAGGTTGTGGTGTAGAAACCGTGGATTTTGTGGTCTAGAAATTATGGGGTACATTCCATAATTAGTTGGGATTATGATTATAAATCTTCCACAGATGGTCCACTTAAAATCAATCCATTACTTAACCAGAAATTTTATTGAAAGAAAATTAGTAATAGATATAAACCCATGATTTATAAGAAAATGAAAAGTTAAAATGTGATGTACCTTATATGTGAAGCATTGTTGGGAGCATTCACTCCAAACAACTAAACAACACAATTTTGTCTATCAACAAAAACTACTAAACAACACAATTTTGTATATATAAACAAACATGTATGTAGACCTCAAAACAAACGATTCATAACCTTCCTTTTTTTTTAGGTTTCCTTTGAAATTTGAGCTTGAAAACCTGTATAAGTCGTAGAAAACAATGCATAGATTATCTTTTTTGCCTCCTCCTCGCTATTAAACATTTAAAACTATTGTAAGCATGTTTTCCAAGATTGAGAATCCTAGTTGGGTCTTTTTAAACCTTAAACTCCCAATTGGATATGTTTTTTAAACCCTCTCATTTTAACAAAATCAAAAGCCAAAGGGTAAAATTGTACAATTGTTACCTACCAACAACTTTGGCTAGAGTCTTGATGAATGTATCAATCTTTTCTTCTCGTGTGGATTGTGGATCAAGAAACTCCATGGTAATAAGCCAGTGCTCATAGTTGCAACCTTTGAACAAAATCTCGATGTCTCCTCTAAAAAAATTTCCAAACCTCCCCAAGTCTATGGGAGAGTAGAGTGGTCATAAGTTCGAAACCATGCGACATGCGACCATGAATTGAGATGGTGATAACGACCTATTGAAACCCAATGTTTGATAACAAACTAGTGACTCTTTGGGGATATAATTGTCATAGCAAGAAGAAAGAGAGGAAGAATGTGAATTTGTCGTGCAGAATGCTCTCGCTAGGTGTAGGTTGCGACATAGACGAACAACTATGTTCATCATCTATGAGAGTGAGCGCTAAGGTTTAAGGAACTACAGTTTTTTGTGTCAAGGATTTAGAGTAGCGAGTTGTGAGGATGTTATGTTTAAAGGTTGCTAATCTAGAAGCTTCTATTGAGGATTTAGGGTTTTCTCAACATTTTCTATTTTTGGTAAGGCACCCAAAGTCCTATCAATTAGGTTGGGTTTTCAACGTGTAAATTTTTGAATGTTTATTCTTATTTTTATTATTTATGAATCAAACATAAAGGAAAGGAGTTATTCTATATATAATTATATTTTTAAAATTTAACTTCATGTGTATTCATGTGCACGTCACATGCTTCTTGTGTATACTTTATTTACTATGTGTATTTACGTGTATGCTTCATGCTTCCTCTGTATACTTCATGTATTGTGTGTATTCACATGTATGCTTCATACTTCATGTCTTATGTATACTTCCTGTATTGTGTATATCTACGTGTTTGCTTCATGCGGGATAGGTCTTCAACAAGATCACTCCATGTATGTATATGGTTACTTTTTATGAAAAGAAGGTACATTTTTTAACTATGCTATGTCACATTCATGTGCATAAAGAAATATCATAAGACTACATTACTACATTACATTATGAAAATGCATAAAACATATAAGAGAGTGCACAATCTTTTCAAAAAGGTAGTCTTTATTGATAATATAAATGTATGGTGTCCCACACAAGTCATGGGACTAACTATTTGAATGCATATAATGGAAAAAACTATACATTTATAGATATAAAAGGAAAAAAAAATGCATGTGTAAAGAAAGGGGACCCGTCATTGCCTGAATGACGAATCCCTATTGATTTGCCTTACATCAGGTTTTGTCCTTCCTGCTTGTCTAGGCTCCAACTGACGTTTTCCTTGTTGCTCCCAGTTTTCCTACAATTGTGAAAAAAGTGTTGTTAGAGCAATAAAGGATCACCAATCAATACATGTGCAAATATCCATAAACATATAATTTGATCCTTATGTGCATTAAGATAGCTTGCATACCACAGATGTCCAATAAAACAAAAGAGTTATCAAAAACATCTATCATATGCTTTGTTTTATCTAACATGTTTTCTTCTTGTGCGGGTATAGGTGAAATCTTTGTTGTTGTTTTGTTTCACCTGGTTACAACTTGTGGAGTAAAATGTGGCTCCCACGAGGGTTGAGCGCAACATGTTTCCCTCTTGTGTTTTAAGAGGGGTAGGAATGTAAGAAAAATTGAGCAGCTTGATCAAGCTAATGATAAACCTATTCTTGATGCATTAAATCAATATGAAATCATACCACTTGATCAACTTTCATTATTAGATTCAAAAGATGCAACGAAACTGTGTGAATTATCAAGAAAGATTACTCTTCATCATTTCACAATGAACTAAATAGTAGGTTGCCATCATATTGATCAAATGGGTAATCATGGAGAAGAAGAGAAATGCAATGCAAAACATAGTGCTTTCACTAATTGAAAGAGATGACAGTCCTATTGGAGGCAATACACAAGACACAGTTTAGTAGATCATAAACAAAGAGTTTCAAATGTTAGTTGCAGAGTCTTTACAGTCTCAGATTAAGGACATTCATTTAACCATTAGTCATTACAGGCAATGAAAGGGACAACATTATTAAATCCCTATGATAGAGCTTATGAAAGGGCAGATCACTATTGCTAAAATTCTTTCAAATTGTAGGCTACTTGTCTCACCAACAACTACTACAAAGGATTTCAAAGAGCACAGTGTCTGTACAGAGTTAGAATGAAGAGAAACCAAATAAAAGGATGGTCAATTTCAATTTCTATGCAAGAGTCATCAAGAAACGAAGGACAAATTTGTGATAGTTTCAACAAAGAGTACAGTCATATTAATGAGGACAACTAGTAAAATATACAAGCACATTTATAAAATGGAATATATTTTCCATGAAAGGATAATCACCATCCAAGGGGGTTAGAAGGGTGAGAAGAAACATTGGATCTGATCTTGAGATGTTGAAGGGTTGTCTAAGGTCTACTAGTAGTTTTCAGGCAAATGCAAATATCTACATGTTGCAAAGAATTTAAGAGGTATTAAACTTGGAAATAGAAGAATCAAGTTTCTTGAATCTCAAAGAAATATTTTCAATCCAAATGGATCCAAGCAACTTTTATTTCATGGAGCCAATTCAATGTTATAAGAGAATCCTCATGATGACAAGAGGTAAGGCATGGTTTCTTAGAAGAGCTTACTTCTATGGCAATATTTACATGTTACAAAGCCAATGTGGAGCAGATTTTCATGAGGAACTAGGAAAAACAATTATCAAACAATCTACTGGTCTGCTAGAAGAAGACAATTTTGAATATGAAAATACGACAGTCACACTAAAGCAATGTTAAAGTCTTTAGGCATAGTCATGCTAAGGAAGGTAGTCCTATGTGAAATATCTGGGAGGTAGTATTCTCAATCAAAAAAGTTTCATGATTAATGAGAGTCAATAAACACCAAAGGGTAGTGTTCATGAAGGAATGAAAAAGAGGCATAGAGTCTTTGAATTATACCCATATTGTGCAATAGCATTGAATCATTTTACAAATCATTTTTTTATTCACAGGGCAACATTTTTTTGTGAAATGGTCAACTAAGATAACTCTTGTTTTAATTGTCCACCCTCTCATGAAATATCATTCATATTATGATCTTGCTCGATCTTATTATGATGAAGGGGATTATGTCACTGTTGGCCACTATTACATGGCATCATAAAGTAAACAAAGATGCTCAATTTTTTTGAAATCAATAGAAGAAAATGATGAGGCTGCAACATTCTTTTATTTTTCTCTACAGGAAATCATAAAATATGCAAATAATCAAATATTTGTTCTTATTTTTTGCATTTTTAGGGATCGAGTTGAATTTTACCCATAGGGAGCAAAGAAATACACAAAAGAGCTCAGGTTTTTTGTATACAATGAAGGACAAATGCATGGAGTTTACAAAGAAAGCACAACAATAAAATGTATTCATCATTCTGTTGAGAAGGAGTTCAAAACAAGTTTTTCATTTACAGATAATGGTGAGAAAAAATAAGTTTTCATGCATAGAGACTTACCCAGTTTTCCCTCGCAGCTCGGCAGTTCAGAAAACCCTTGTTATCAGCTTCAAGACTCTCGACCTAGCTCAACAATGGTGGCTAAGTGAGTTTCCATAGAACTCGAATACAAAATGAAATGCAATCTTTTACTTTTACATTATTTTTTCTTGCTAGGGTTTTTACCTATCTTTAAAAAATATACCATGCAACTAATGCACCCATGGGCTAAGACTTTAAGTCTTATGCTTTGTATATGTTCCCCTCTATATGTCCTATATGTCTTTCAAAGTTATGTTTTGCATTTGATTTCTCACATGGGTCGAGCCCTTATATTTATTTTTGCATTGATTTAGAATGTAAAGCATTTGACTTCAATGATATTGTTATAAATCATTAAGTCATTGATATTTTAAATGCAAAATAGAATGCATACCTTACATATGCCTTGTGATTTGGAGGAGTCTTCATGATTTCCAAGAATAATGGAGTTTAGTTTGAAGTAGTTGGTCGACCAAGAGAGAGCATATAGGGAGCTTTTATTTGATTTTGGAGATGGAGAGTATTTAGGCATCAGTTTCATGTGCCTTAATGTTTGACATGGTCAAACTTGACTTTTTCCACACTTTGGAGCTCTTTTGGAGAAGATTAAGTTGCTATATTTTTGGATTTTTGGAGGCATACAACCAAGGAAGCTTCTAGCTCCTATTTTGGTGCAACTGCTTGGGAGATGTTTATAGTCACCTTTTTTACTCATTTGTACTCAGTTCTTACTTGTTCTTTTTTTGCTCTATGACTTCTTTTCAGTCCTTTGGAGAAAAGATAGTGCATTGTAACTCTTTTACAGGCATGTATGGTAGTGTTTCACCTTTTTAGATCAATAAAGTAAAGTAAACTTTTTCTTCTCAGTTTCTGCTTATTAAGTGTGTTTGAATGATTGATATATTTGCATATGAGTATCTTATTCCTTGTTGAGATGTCCCATTGGTAGCACCTTTAGGCAAAGGAAATATGTATGTTGCAAGTTACAAGATATGTTGATGATCTAAACATATTTTAAGTTGTGAAGAGAGTTTATCATCCTTCTAGGACTATAAGTATCATAGCTTTCTTACGAAATATTTATGCAACAACATATAAGTATTGAGTTGTGTATGGCAGCTTTGTTGTTGGTTGAAATTATGTGTTTGGCAGTTGTACAATCTTGGATAAAGATTAGGTGCATCACGATAGGATAATAGTTTTTGTTTTCATGTTATCCTTCCTCTATTCCTTGGAAGAACAATAGAGTAATCTAGGTGATAACCATTTAGGAAGCCGACCTTCTCTAGAGGTTCATTCTCACTACAGGTTACCCACAACTTGAGAATGTTCCCATGTGTCAATAGATTGTTGAATCTTAAGTTCAGCAAGGTGCAAATCTAGTTGATAACAACTTCATAGGTTGAGAAGCACTAACAAATTTAACTTATCCAGTACAAAATTATTATTAGTATCCCAATGCAATAAGGAAGTTGTAATTAAAGTGAAAAGGTGTGACTTGCCTCAAACTTGTTATAAAAGGGAGAGCATTTCATTTGAGAAAACATCCCTAACATCATTAAGAATAGAACCTTAAGTAATTTCACATGAGAATTAAATCAGGTCCCCAAGAATAGTTATGATGTGTGATCATTCAAATGTAAAAAGTTGCGACCTTTCAAATATGAAAGACTATGACTCCCTCAACAATAAGATATAAAAAAGGGAGAATTGTTTGCTTGTAAAATAAATCATCAATAGGAAATATATCTATCAATCAACTTGGAAGTAAAATATTCTTTTCAAAAAGGTACCCATAAAGGGTAGTGACTTCTTCAAAACAAATAGATATAAAAGATAAATCAATTTATTGACATAATCAATCATCACTCAAGGAATCAAGCAATCATTGTTCATCTATCCATCAAGAAATCAAACTAACATCACCCATCTATTCATCAAGAAATAAAAATATCAAAAAGTTTCCAAGGAAGGAACAATCAAATCTAATGATATTACTTGACTCCATGGAAATCCACATTGTCATCACTAGTTGTCACAAAAACTTAGGCACAACTAAAGATAAAAAGATGGGTGAAGATTAACGTTCAAACTTTGAGGTATAAGTACATTAAGGTATCAAAATACAACAACATTTTTGAGGAATTGTAAAGAAGACAATTTTGGGCCCTTGAGAAAATCTTAAGAAATATGGGAAAACTATCATAGGATTTATTTGACAAGCTTCATGAAGGGCGACACAATTGTTCCACTCATTTTTAACAAACAATAATGCACAATCAAATTCATAACACATATAATCTAACCACACTCATAGAAACAATAGTGATGGATGGATCGACCTTTTAACCTACAACATTAATCTAGTAAACTTGGAACTAGTGATATAGAAATATGTCGAGATTACTCCATCTAGGGCTCTTCTTCACCTAAGCTATTCTTCTTGATTAAGGAGCTCTACATCCATGATTAGGATTAAGAATGTCAATATAAAATTAATATAAATCAAGTTACATTATGGGCCCATAACCCACAAATCTCAAGATCATTCTTGCCTTTCAAACTTTGGAATAAATTGATATTGTTAAAGAAATTAGGTGAAATAAACAATACTTTTCTAAGATTTGAAAATGGGGATATGATAACCTCTAATTAAATTGGAGGTTGGGACTAGAATTGGATACTAGGGTAAAATCTTTTTGTTGCTTGCTAGGAATGCTAAACTATTTGTTTACTTGGTCAATCCCATAAATTTATACTTGGGTATTAACTACTTATGGGAATGATAGATGTTTGACTAAAACACTATAAGCTCCTCATTAGAAACAAACTTGACACAAAAATTGTTTGAATGTTTACACAAAATAAAGCATACTTTATCTAAGGGAAGTTATCTTTCAAACATCTAGATCTTTTACACACATGCAAAAGTGATTTGACACAAAGGAGTAAAATCTTGATATTCACACAACACTCCCTTAGGATGAAGGATGCAACATTTTAAATTTCAACGAGGTTAACAAAGAATTTGTACCATTGCCCCAATCATTGTAGTATTGAAATGAGAGAAAATCCGTCTTAAATAACAAATCTTGCCAATTCCAATTCTTGGCTTTGTTATAAAAAAGTAAGACACAAGTTAGAAGAATATTAGACGATAAATTGTCCTCATGCTTTATAAGATGGTATTAACCTTATTGGTAGTAAGTTGAGGAGAGTATACTGACAGCTACTCTCCAAGAACATAGAGTCAAACCATAACCAAATTATTTCAAGGCATCAAAACAAAAAACTTTGATTATAGCACAAAAGCAATGTCTAAATCTACAAAGCTAAATTGAGATCCTAGTATGGGAGAAAATAATCCAGTGACAAACTAAAATTGCTTGAGGACAAGCAATCTTGAATAAGGTGGACTGTCATGTCTCATCCTATTCATGTTGTTGAATCCCCTTTACACTCTTTTAAGGAAAGGTTGACATACTTAAAATAATCTCATATGGGCCGACTCCTTGGTAAAGTGAATAAAACATACTTGAAGCTGACTCCTTGAGTGAAATCGCCCAAGAAAGTATGTTTAAAAAGAAGTGACTGATATTACTTTAAGAGGTGATTCATTTTATTAAAAGGGCAGCAACTAGATAATGATAATAGGTAGCAATGAGTAGAGATTTAAGGAATATAGAATGTCATGCCCCCACACGAATTCTAGAAGAAAATATGAATTAAATAAATGCATCGACTTGTTTAAAACAAATAATCATCTATTAAGGAAGCGATCATAAGATAGTGATTACCTTACATGAACTAGAATTATTCTAAACGTTGTAACGATTATTTCTAAGTGGCAGCGATTATCTCTAAGCAAGGATGTAACGATTAATTATACTAGTGATGGTATTAAGGGGATAATATTAATAAACATTAATTATCCTTTTAATCGAATAGACATACCCCTTGGCAAGCACGTATCCTTGAAAGAAGGTGTCTCTCAACCTTCGAGTGGTATAAAAGGAAGTAAAGAAACCAGCAATCAAGATCATCATAAATAGAATACCAAAAGTATTATATATACATAATTTGCAAGGGATAAACAGTAGTAAAGTGATCAACCCACAGCATAAGCTCTTACGCCATATACAACAAATTCAACTAGGTAACAACATAATCAGATTTTGTGGTATGATGTTTATCCAATCAAATAAATATAGATATTAAACATTAATATAATAACATACATTTTATGATATTATTAACAGTGATATGATCATGGTTTGGCAATAATTGGTCATGAAGGGATGAGACAGGACTGCAACGAGGGGAACTGGGAATGATTCCTCACTAGGAGTGGCACCTCATGATGATGGTTATGGACCATCGGTCAAGGACCACATGAGGCCACCTCATGATGATAGTTAAGGACCACATGAGGCCACCTCATGATGATAGTTAAGGACCACATGAGGCCACCTCATGATATGGTTAAGGACCATCTATTAAGGACCACATGAGGACAAGGAGGATAAGGTCATATCCATGGACCTAGGGTTGAGGATCAAGGACACCCTATTGTAGCTTCCCTACTATCCTTGCTTGAATCAATTATTGAAGTAAATAAAGAGGGATCTTCAATCATAAGAGGAGGGGTTGGCATGATCGAGGGGAACGATGTAAAGCCCTCACTAGGTACACCACCTCATGATGATGGTTAAGGACCATCCATTAAGGACCACATGAGGCCATAGAGGATAAGGTCTTGTTGTTGGGGCTAGGTAGAGGTACTTGGGGCACCTCATCACGTCCTCCTCATTATGGTTGAGCTCACATAGTCCTTGAGACTCGTTATGCTAATATATATGATCTTTCTTAGACTTAGAATTAAATGTATTTCATGTCATATTCATCTAACATGGTTGCAGGTTTCCATAACCAGACTTACATCATCTCAATTTTAAGTAGGAATTATACCTTTAACTATAATTTGCTATTGGTTTCATTTGGAATTGTGATTTTAGGGAAAAATATAAGGTGATCTCAAAAGGAGACATTATAGTAAAGGGTAGATTTATCTATTTCATTAACTATGTGCTTGATTTTATTTTTTGTTAAAGGTGTGTGGCCTTGTTTGTCAAACTCACATCGATGTATTGTGAGACTTGTATTGAGATATATTGTGTAAGGGTATAGTTTTCTGTGAGTAAAATATTTAATTATTTTTTCTCGTTCAATCAATCTAGTACCTCAGGGAAATCCCCCTTGGCCTTGTAGAGCCAGAAGTGAAGGATGCCTTACCCACCTCAATAATTGGTCCTGAATCACCTAGCCTAAACATAGGTTTTGTGACACTTCCCAAGTTTGACACCGCTAGCAATTGGGAGACTATCCAACCTTAAGTATTTGGGGTCCACAACTCAGATCACCAATAGTGGTCATGTTGAATTCCTTTCCATACTAATGAGGGGACCTATGGTATAGAGGTAATAAATAAGGAGTATCTCTATTCTATGAAATTGTTGTAGTGTTTGGGCTACTTTTGTTTTCTTAATGGCTAGGAATTATGTATTATTCTTTTCTTATAGTATTTCATGTATTCATTAAAAGAATTCAAAATCTTTGTAAAACCAAAATCTAGTCAAAGTTCAAGGATGTAACAATTCAAACTCCTCTCAAGAAATACTAAATTTATTATGAAGTGTGTATAGTTTTTACCATTTGAATTTGATTGGCTTATTAGGAAGTGTTAGTAATTTGTGTCATTTAGATTTGAGTTAATATCCTTTATAAGCAGAAGAATAATATTTACATAAAGAACTAATATTCTTTTAGCAATGTAGTTTACTTATTCCCACAAGGTTTGGTTGTTCTCCAGTAAATTATCTTACATAATGCTCTTGGCCAGTATTTTCTAGTCTTTCTTGAATGTGTAGAGGTATTGGTAGGTTGTAAATGCTAATACTATCTTTTTGTTGTTTCACTTGATTGTTGAACCTCTGGACTAAGTTTTTGAGCATCTACACTATAATATGTTCTTTGAGGTAAATAGGAAACACTCAAATAGATTAGTAAATAGGGGATCACAATACTATAAAATTTATTTAAAGGCACCCAACAACATATGATATTATATATGTAGTGAATGAGGATAACAAACCAAAACCCATAATCTCTCATGAAACATTTACTTGAAGAGGTCACAAAGGTGAACTTAGAATAATATTTTTTTGGGGGCATGGGATGGGGGGCAAGGAACCTACATAGTTTTATCATATTATGCTTACATCAACAAATCTAAAATCTTCAACTATTGTAGATGCCAAATGTTTTTGGTATCTTTCTCATTCAATGAAAAATTAGGGGTTTTTTGAAATGGCCTTTTTCACTTTTAAAATAGAACATTTAACTTTGTAAGGTTGATAACAAATGTTGTTCTTTCTTGAAACATAATTATTTTCTCACTTAATAAGTGTTTAGTTTGATAAGGTAAACAATAAATGTTTTTGATACATTTTCTTCATTTCATGATTATTTAACTTCTTTTAAAATGCAATTCTATTCACTTAAAACAAATATTTTATTCAACTTCTTGTTGACACTAATTTGTTTACTACCAATTTGTACTAACTTGGTGTTAACACTAATCCTTAATAATTCATAAAAATAAATAAATATTAATTGATATTAAAAATAACTACTACTTAGAAATACGTAATATAGTTACTTTCAACCATGATGCATTATTTTGTTCATACTTATTTATCATTAAATATGTACACCTATTATCTTAGACAAATAACTAATGTACTTATGCAATACTTGATATTTGTTGAAAATAAAAAAATTTAAATTCAAACAAATTAAATGTGAGTTAAAAAATATACCTAGATAATGTCCAATAAAATGATTACATATGTTATTGATGAAAACAAATGCTAGAATTTATATAATGATTACATAGGTTATTGAAGAAGCAAATGTAGATTAAAATTTATACAATCAATATTAGTATAGAAAAATTCAAAGTAAATCTTTGGGTATTTAAATTAATTATTTACTTAATTTATTAAAAATATTGTTAAATTTAGAATCTTATTTTGAGTTAAAATAGAATGCTAGCATTTATATGTAGTTGATATTGATATTTATTTTTTTATTAATATATTATGTATAACTTTTTATTTATGTCATAGAATAAATGGATTTGATAAATACTCTACTAATTGTATAGGATCTGATTGTTAATATATTTTACTTTTAAATATGATATGTCTCAAACCTTTAAATATTTATGTAATTATATATTATAAAGCAAAATATATTACATAGTAATATTTTAAGAAAATTATTTACTTTGAAGATAACAAATTTTGAACTGTTCATTTAAAAGTTTCATGACATATTTAACAATATCTTAATTAATATGTGAAATGAATATTAACATGATATGACATTAATTTGTTTTAATACTAGCATGGATAATTACAACTACCATAACAACAATTGGACCCACCCAACTACTCGCACCTTCTCTGATTGAGAAGAGTTATTGAGTTCAATGACTACTCATTAAAATTAGTCATATGGTTGTTCTAAAACCCTGCTAAAAATAAAAATAAAAAATCTGATTAGCAATCACTTCTCAACTTATTTTAGTTGTAAAGCTGATGGCCCCATAAATATTAATTTTTTCTACTTATTTTTTAACAGTCGTCTTAAATTTGTATTTATAGTTTTACTGCTAATTTGTGTAGTTAAAAATTGAACGCAAATATTAAAAAAGAGGGCAAGAAATTTGTGGAGCCACGTGACATGCTACTGCTGCTCATTTTCAGCCTCCTTTTTCCCACGGTTTATTTTCAATTTGTAAACAGTATAGTTACTCCATTAAAATAGAGAATGATTCTCAATAATCATTTTCCCATAATAAATTTTCCATGAGAAACACTCCATAGCTTAAGTTTAAACTTTTGTAATGATGAGTACGATGTTTCTTAAATTAAGGAGATGTCTTGTGAACCTTCTTAAGTTTTCAACCTGTGGAAACAACCATTTTGACAGGCAGCACTTGAATTACACCAAAAGTAAATTAACTTTGACTACGGTAGATTTTGTTCAAATCATAGATGTTTACAATCGACTCCTGGCACTCGAGACATACACCAAAATAAGTAACTTAGATTGTTTAAGCGTTTCGAATGATTTCATCAAGATAAATTGTCGGTGATATTTTTAAACACCTGCCACCATTAAAGGTTTTCATTTTACGCAAAACAAGCACTTGCTATACAATTGTCAAAATCTGACTATGATTCATTGATTATATCCCGAATAAATGTTTATAAAACAAGCTAAATCAGGATGACGCTTTCACAAACACTAACATGTTGACTATTTTCTAGGAGAGTGCATCATTGCTGTGGGAAACAACACCTAAAAAGCTGCTCTTTCAAAAATTCTGAAGAGCATGTACCCACTTTAGCCGTTTAACGTGCTTTCTAAACAAATTGTTACCCAACATATCCTCTTCTGCATAAGATGAAGCTCTATATATCTTGTCTACTTGAATGGATTTAGAGAAATTGACTTAGTGTGGACTTCAATTTAATCCCAACATTTCTTTAAACAAGCTGGAACCCGGCATATTCACTTCTGCATAAAATGAATCGATGTTGTACGTTTTAAAACTTGCACTAGGGCAGAGACATATGCTATACAAACAATCATATAGCAAGATCTACCTTTATGACTACACAATTTGAACTATCTACACAAGGAAGAGGTGTGCTGATTGTGCTAGCTCAGAAAAGATGTGCAAGCTAATGACTGCATAATGTTGCGGTCAAACTAACTGCACCAAAAATGCTTACAATATACAGCTTACCTTGCCAAACTGGTAAGACAATAACCTCAAGTATCTGAATTAAAACCTATTCAATTATCAAAATTGGGCAAAACATTGGCTGTGATCTTAAAAATTAAGATAATGAAAATTTAAAACTATAAATATAATAGAACTGCACTCATGTTGTGCACACTAGAGTTCAATTAATTACATGGTGATCTTTACTGATAGGCTTATAGCTGCCTGGTTGTATTATTATTATTCATGATCATGTCCGCACATTTGATACTTGAAGGACTTTATGCAAAAGAGAGTTTGAAAGAAAAACATCCACAGATGCGATTTATTTTTCCATACATATTCCTGTATACACTCTAATGCTTCGGGAGTTGCTCGTTTACAGAAGTATTCCTTTAATTTTCCAAGGGTAGTCTTGTGCAAACTCTAGCAACTTTCTAAGCTCTTTGGCAAGAAATTATTTTTAAAAATTGACAAAATGAAGTCATTTGTAATCCAAATCTAATAATCCATTATGTTCAATTCTTTTGTAATACATACTGCAGATGATATATACATACCAACTATAGGATTCCCACGTAAGGTTTAAGAGATTATTCTGAAAAGCCAGCATAATAGTACAAAGGTGCTATGGAATCGATGATATGAACCTCACTGTTCAATGGAAAACATTCTAGAACCAAAATATTTAAAAAATTAGACTAAAAAGTATGAACAGACACATTCAATCATCTATATTCCAATAAATCTCAACATCGAGACCCATAACACTTTGAATGTCTGAGTGTGCCACCATCAATTACATTTAATGTTTATTGATATAAATCTATAAAGCATCTAGGAATGTAACTAAAAACTACATGACCACCCGACAGACTTCCAAGGGACAAGCCTGTGTCAAAATTTAATAACCAATAGTGGTTGGACTTCCAAACCAACATATTGTAATCCAACTTTACAAGGGTAAAGGGAAATTCTATAAGTCCACTAGTTTGAAACGCTGAAAACTTCATTATGATCTTCATTTAACCTGCAAAGGCAACAACAATGCTATTTAAGCTATGCTTATCAAGAATGAGATTAACACAGATTTTGGCCAAAAGTTACACATTACCTGTTAGTCTTCTGTTTCTCCAATAAACGTTTAATCACCTAGCTCCTTCCACTGGCCATGGAAAATTCTCTTGCCCTCCTTGCACTGGCTCTTTGCCTTGTGTTTGAACTGAACTTCCCTGCATTGGTTCTCGAGGAGATCCGTAATCCCTCTGCTCTCCCTGTATTGAGCTTCTCCCTTCCATTGGAGGCCTATAGTTAGGCACTGGGCCTCTCCCATCCAGAGGTGGCCTGTAATCTTGTCTGTTTTCTGGCATTGAGCCTCTTCCATCCAGAGGTGGCCTATAATCTTGCCAGTCACCAGACACTGGACCTCTTCCATAATCTTGTCGGTCCCCAGGCACTGGACCTTGAACATCCATAGGAGACCTGTATTGTTGCCCATCACCCAACACTGGACCTCTTCCATAGTCTTGTCGGTCCCCAGGCATTGGACCTCGACCATCCACAGGTGGCCTGTAATCTTGCCGATCACCCACCACAGGACCTCTTCCATAATCTTGTTGATCCCCAGGGATTGGTCCCCTTCCACTCATTGGGGGTGGTCTATAATACTGTTGGTCCCCAGACATTGGGCCCCTTCCATCCACAGGAGGTGACCTGTAATCTTGTCGTTCCTCAGGCATTGGGCCTCTTCCATCCATTGAAGGTGGCCTGTAATACTGCTGGTCACCTGGCATTGAACCCCTTCCATCCACAGGAGGTGGCCTGTAATACTGTTGGTCCCCTGGCATAGGACCCCTTCCATCCACCACAGGTGGCCTGTAATCTTGTCGGTCCCCTGGCATAGGACCCCTTCCATCCATTGGAGATGTCCTGTAATCTTGTCGGTCCCCTGACATTGGACTCCTTCCAACCGTTGGAGGTGGCCTATAATCTTGTTGGCCCCCTGGCATTGGACCCCTTCCATCATTTGGAGGTGGGGGTCCCCTTCCATCCATTGGAGGTGGCCTGTAATCTTGTCGATCCCCTGGCATTGGCCCTCTTGCTTCCATTGGAGGTTGTCTGTAACCTTGTCGATCCCCTCCTGGAATTGGGCCTCTACCTTCCATAGGTGGCCTATAATCTGTTCTATCTCCCTGCATACCATCCCTCCGTTCCACAGGCATTGGATCTCTTCTCCGAGGCCTATCATTGTATCTGCCACTAGGCCTGTTATTATACACCCGAGTATCTGGTATGATTACTCCATTAATATACTTGTCCCCTGCAGGGTGAGTAAGAAGCCCATATATGTCACAAAGTAAACCCAATCTTCATTTTAAATAGCCATGCAAACCCTGATATGTAGGATCAGAGTATCTTCAATTTTAATCATAGAAATTCATGTAGCTTCTAGATATGTAGAGGGTTCATGTTTCTATAAAGGCTTGTATAAAAATTTGGGAAAGGTCTGCCACTCACCTCCATACTCCTTGTTGACAGGGTCAATATAAGAATCCGGCAACACCCAAACAACTCCAGGCAGGCCTGGAAAGCCATTACAAGAAATATTTAATTAAATTGGAAATCTGTTATTTGATTGCAGCTTGAGAATAAGGTATAAGGAAACAGCACATCAAATAAGGAATGAAAAACATGCTCCTCAACATCTCACAGAACTTTATAAGATGTATTCCATTCATGTAATTAAATAATACCATTTTAATTTTTAAAAGTAGATAAATAAAAGGAATAAACACAACTTACAATTATTTGTGAATGTCTCAGATGAAATTATTCAATCTGAGTAAAAAAAGTACACAATTTGATAAAACTGAAGACTACTATTACTATTCAAAGTAATAAATTATAAGAAATAAACAGAAATTATAAAAACAAACCTTCAGTATTCTTGAAATGCTTTTGGAGTAATTAAACAATGCAAAGTTGATAAAATGGTAGGAAAATAATAAGAATGAAACACGCCCTCAATTTTATTCAATTGAAGTAATCTGATAATGCAAAATAATAGATAGATAAAATAAGAGTCGTTCTTTGCAATTTTTTCAAAATTGTGAGAAACAGAATTGAATTCAAATATTACTATTACTATTCAAATTAAGTGATTAAATAATGCACTTTTTCATTAAAAAGTAAATAAACAGAGATTCTAAAAACACCGGCCTTCAGTTTTACAGAATTTTTTTTAAAAGTACTTGTTTGGACTTTGGAGCAATTAAACAATGCAAATTTAATAAAGCATTATATAAATGAAAAAGAATGAAACATACCCTTCACCTGTAATCAATGCAAAGAATGTGCTTATTCGATTTTTTTTTTTTTAAAAGCAGATAAATTAATTAAAAACCATAACTTTCAACTTTTACAAACCTTTCTCAGAATTGGAATTGAATTCCAGTGATTATCTATAATGCAACATTTGAATATACAACTAGAATTTTGTCAAAATTATCCAATTCAAGCAAAATATAAATAATCAAATTGAATTTTACTAAAATAATAGATAAAATGTCTCTTAAGGAAAAAGAGGCCACCCTAATTGTGGAATCCATATTCAAACCTCAGGGTCCCATGAAGGAAGCATTCACATTTTTCCTATGCTGGTTTCACTCAAATATCTTAAGAGACTTAAATACCATCAGCATTACCGATTTTTCATTTATGTGCAGCACATGCCCTACCTAGAAAGTTAGAAATATTTATAAAAAAAAATATTTCAATTTTTTTTAAATGTTTGATGGCATGCAGATCCACAATTCGTAGAAAAAGGAGAATAAGACCGATGATAATAATTAATAAGGCACCGGAGAAATTTTATATTTTTTAAAAAATTAGTGTTTGATCGCATATGGGTTGTTGAAAATCTTGAACCCCTTCTGCTTTCTGCCCCAGAAAAGCATTTTTGAAACAAAAGCCACCACTCATTTCTAGTATAATTTTTTTCCAGCAGTTTTTAAAGTTCAGATAGTGAATGGGAACATCAGGACCAACATAGTTGCAGATGTAATCCCCTGCATGGAACCAATACCAAACTTCCCTCACCACCAGTCTCCTAACTTCATAGGCCACATGGCAAGGTTGTGGTGTAACAATTATGGTATAAATTCAAGCATGATCCTAATTAAAGTTAATAAACCTATTTTCATGAAACCATAGTTCCACGGTTTTCTGACAGGGGGACGCAGGGACGGGTTTTGAGGATGGGGAATCAAGGACCTAAGTTTGGGGATGGCGGGGTGGCAGGGGGACGATGGCAAGATGGCAGTGAGGGGGCGGCGCTGAAATACATACAGTACTCGAAAAAGTAGTTATAAAAATATGTATAAGCATAAAAATTATGAATAGAACTTTGACAAACTAAATTTTAACCATTTGAATTTTGAAGTGAACATTAACTTAGCGTCACTCCCCTTCTTGGTCTATTTATTGCTCTTACACTTGCAGCTCTCACTCTCACACTCACGCTATTAGCTTCTTGATGATTTGTTTTTGTGAATAGAAATAAGGATAGGAAGCAGTTTTCTAGAGTTTGTGGGGTTCGGGTGGGGCCCATAGGCCATTAAGGTTTGGCCTTGGCCAAGGCGTTGAAACAAAATTTTGATTTATTTTAAATTATATTTGGTCATTTGGCTGTAGGAGATGCCTAAGGTCCCCAAGACGGTTGGGCAACTCTTAAGAGTCCCCCAAATGTCTCGGGGAAGTCTTCGAGACATCTCAAAGACGGCGGTGTCGGTGGTGGGATAGCAGCATTGGTGGCGGGCAGTCGTCCCCCCCAGTCCCCCACGATGTCACCATCTCAGGACTGAGGGGATTTTGGGGGGTGGGGACGCGTCCCCGTAGAAGACTACATGAAACACTCTCACAATATCCAAGAATCAACTAGTGCCATACTTAAACAAAGTAGATACACAAAATGAGAAACAGGTGCTTCAGTCTTTCCAGACAAAAATTCAGATGTCAATTCAAGTAGTCAAGTAAAGCAATTATAATAAAATAGTATAAAAGTAAGATTAAGTTGCGATGCAACTAAACTGTCACTCATAGAAGGTTGACCTTGGTTCAAATCAATATCAAAAAAAAAGAATGGAAATCAATTACTGCAAACATGATGTGTCAAGGCTGTGGTATAACGATTATAGAGGTTGTGGTGTAACAACCATAGATTTTGTGGTCTAGCAATTATGGGGTACATTCCAAAATTAGTAGGGATTATGATTACAAATCTTTCGCGGATGGTCCACTTAAAAGCAATCCATTACTTCACCAGAAAGTTTATAGAAAGAAAAATAGTAATTAGTCGATAGGCTTTTATTGTGGACTTCCAATCCACAGGCCATCAGCTAACCTGTCTCACACACCTTGCAAACTATTCCAAGGCCTAGTAAACCACCTCCAAGCCAATATGGAATGGTCGACCACTTTATTGCCTTTGTCTACAGGTATGATTGCGGGCTATGCACAAAACGGACAGCCAAAGGAAGCCTTGAGGTTGCTTTGAAGATGAGCAAGGAGTACATGGAGCAAAGGCAGTCAACATATCATGCCCTCATTGAATGCAAATACACTCCAAACACTCCACCGTCCAAACACTCCAATGTGCAAATTAATTTTTCAATCTAATCCAGTGTTCCACGGAGTTTCCTGAAGGGGACGCATCCCCTGTCGGGGACACATCTCAGGGACGGGGGGACAAAGGGTCTAAGTTTGGGGACGGCGGCGAGGGGGCGGCGCTGATATACATATGGTACTTGAATAACTAGTTAAAAAAAGATGTTTAAGAATAACATTTCAAATTAAATTTTGGCAAATTAGTAAAATTGCAAATACTAACATTTTGAATACTTGAATACTATTACTAAAAGACTAAAAGTAAATAAATATTGAAATTTGGCAAATGAAATTGTCGAATTTGAGATTTCTATTATATGACTATCGAAAATATGACATGTCACATCAAAATATCATATCATAAAAATGATTACAATTTGTAGCATGATACATTGATATGAATCATAATCAAAATAAGTACAAAATGCAAAAATATAGTCAAGGGAGGCCTCTAATCATCTCCAAACTCCTCATCACTCGAACTATTGGAATCCTCGCGCTCAAGCTCTGCCAAACTAACACCAACCAGCCCTGCATCTGAAGCCAAAACTGAAGCATCCTCATCAATCTGTTCTGGCTCCTCTGGCTCTACATCCCACCGTGCTGCTGGACTCTCTTTGTACAAAAGTGTTTTGCGGTCAATGAGACGCAAAGCACTATGTACAACCACAAGCTTCTCTGCTCTCCTAGAGGTAAGTCTATTCCTCTTAAGAGAGTGGATGAAGGAAGCTATATGTAGACCAGTTCCTCTCAGCAGCTGAAGAACTAGAAACTTGAGATAACAATCGGATGGCTAAAGTGGTAGTCAAAGGTCTTGATCCATGGCAAGTCCACCACAAAATTGGGTCCTCCTGCGCCATAGTTCGCATATCCATCTTGGTTGCATCTAAATAACCCCTAAGAGTGGCAAATTTGGTCCACTCAGTGCGAATCATACTGGCATCTGCATCATTATACATCCTCTCAATGCACCTGAAGAAACTTGCCTTCACCTCTGCATCCTCTATAGGTGTCACTCTACCAGGCCTAGTCAAATACCACTTAGGATTAAGTGCATAGCTGCCATGTGCAAGGAAGTGTCAAGCTTCTCCCATCTCCTGTGAATGATTGGCTGAATGTGCTTGTGGTAGAATGCTAATGTGGGGTCCCTCTCTCGCACAACAACCCTCATTTGATCAAGCATAGAATCGATGCACTCATACACCTCTCCAAGGCTAGGTGCATTCGCATCCCCATACTTGATAACCTGAAAAACCGGTTTAATGATGGCAACAATATATTTTGCATCACCCCAGAACACATCACTCTTCACCATATCCTTCACCCTCTTCCCCTGCTTTGTTTTAGACTCAGCCCACCTACTCCAATCTGATGTCATGACCATGAGTTGCAGTGCCTCTTGCAACTCAATCATTTTGTCCAAGAGAATGAAATAGGAAGCATATCTCGTATCAGTAGGTTTCAGGAACTCCTCCTTAGCGAAGGTCCTGAAGAGTGCATGTGATGTGTGGTGGTTGCAGATAAACATCTACACATCTCTCGCAGCATTAACCACTGCTCTAATCCAATCAATCTTTCACATGTCCTTGAGTGCATTGTTCATGGCATGCACACAACATGGGGTCCACCAAATATGCCTGTAAGTAGCCTCAACAAGTCTCCCTATAACTTTGCACACATGTGCAACATCTATCACAACTTGGACCACATTTTGTGGCCCAACCTCCTCAATAGCATCCCTGAGAACCTCAAACTGAAAATCAGCATCTTTGCGATGCCCTAAACAATCAACTGCCTTAAGAAAATATGGGCCCTCAGTACATGTAACCATGATGTTAATGAGTGGACGATGGCTAATGTTCGTCCACCCATCCATGACTATGTTGCATCCTATCTTAACCCAACACTCCTTCATCTTCTCCATCAACAAATTGATCTTGGAATAGTTCTTATCCAAGATAGTAGTCCTCAATTTTGTCTCACTCGATGGCACATATGATGGTCCTCCCTTTGCCACCATCGATATCATCTCCTTATAATGAGATCGGGCAACATGAAACGGGATGCCATTGGCAAAGAAGAACTTGCCAATGGCATCATCTATGTCATCCTTGAGCTGCACATTAAACAAATCTGCTATGGCGTTACTTTGAGTTTGACTTTGCAATCTTCGTTTCCCCCTCCCCTCTCCTGCATAGGCACTAGAAGAAGAACTTGGTGTCCCTCCTACTCTCGTCTGCAAAATATGGCTAGATCTTTGTGGTTGGCTATGCTGAACATGTGTCCTATGCTGCAAAGTAGTAGGCACAGGTGCAGCTAGAGTATCATCAAGAACACCCCATAACTTATTTATTTCAACTTTGTATTTCATGTTTTCTGGTTTTGCCAAAAACTCACATATCCCCACACCTTTCCCTCTAATGAAAAGGAGGTGTGCATTCACTCTAATGATGCTCCCATACCATCCAATACCACAAAAGTTGCACTTCCACCTCCTTGTGCCACCGCATGTTGCCCCTTGGGCTTGCCTGCTTAGATCTTTTGTTGCAAATTGTTTGAGAGGGGATTTGGGATCAAAAGGACCCTTAGCATACTTTGTCAATTCTGCAGAAGGGCATTCAAAAGTACTTGCTTCACTTGCCATGGAACTAGTTTGGACTTCAAGCTCATCCCCATGGTCTGTAAATGGTAAAGGGTTTTCATAACATTAACATAAAAAAACAGAAGGTTACAAAATATATAGAAAAGATACGACTACTGTAGCAACAGTAGAAAGCCTTTTACTGTAGCAACAGTAAAAGCTAAACTAAACAAAACATTTACAGTGACCATTAATAAGAAATTTAATATTCTAACACCCTCCCTTAATGGTCAATCTGTCAAAAACACCAAGTTGCCCCCTGAATTTTACAAACTTATCCGGGCTCAGAGACTTGGTGAGAATATCTGCAGTCTGATCCGCCGTTGGAACATACTGCAGCTGAACTGATCCGTCTTCTACCAGCTTGCGGATGTAGTGACAATGAAGCTCGACATGCTTGGTACGTTCATGGAAGACCGGATTTTTGGCCAGTTTGAGCACCCCTTGATTGTCAGTGTACAAGGGAGAAGGACCTGCTTGTGACATGTGCATGTCAAAAAGCATCCTGCGGAGCCAAACTGCCTCACATGCTGCCTTAACGGTTCCTCGATATTCTGCTTCAGTCGAGGAAAGAGCCACTGCCTGTTGCTTCTTGCTGGTCCATGTTACAGCACCGGTACCCAAACTGAATACATACCCAGAAGTAGATTTTCTATCATCCACTGAACCTGCCCAATCTGAGTCTGTGTAACCAATCAGCTTTGGATCCTTGCATCTGCCATACAGAATGCCATAATCTGAAGTGCCCTTAACATATCTCAGCACTCGCTTCGCTGCAATCCAATGATCAGCTTTAGGAGCTGTCATGAAGCGAGAGATGTAGCTCACTGCAAAACTGATGTCAGGTCTAGTGGCAGTGAGGTAGATGAGACTGCCGACTAGTTGCCTGAATGGTGTTTCATCAACCGGAGGTGAATCAGAGTTGGCTGACAACTTCAGCCCCTTCTCCATAGGTGTGGAAGCAGGTTTGCAATCCTGCATCCGAAACTTGTCAAGCAGACTTCGAGCGTATTTAGACTGAGAGATAAAGATACCATTAGGGGTCTGCCAGACCTCAATACCCAAACAATAATGGAGAAGCCCCAAATCTGTCATGTCAAAAGCCTGACACAAGTCTTGTTTGATGGCTGCAATCAAATGTGTGGAACTGCCAGCAATGATCAAGTCATCAACATAGACAACAAGAAAGAGAATATCATCACCAGAGTGTTTGACATACAAATTAGTGTCAGAAGGGCTGCGCTGAAAACCATGATCAACCAAGTACTGATCAATCTTGATGTACCATGCACGAGGAGCCTGTTTCAGTCCATAGAGTGCTTTCACAAGCCTACATACTTGATGTTCTCTTCCAGCAACCTTGAAACCAGGAGGCTGCATCATGTAGACTTCTTCCTGCAACTCACCGTTGAGAAAGGCACTCTTGACGTCCATCTGATGAACGGTCCATCCGAATTGGGCTGCAATAGCGAGTAGAAGACAAATTGTGCTCATCTTGGCAGTAGGAGCAAAAGTCTCCTCATAGTCAATGCCCTCCCGCTGTGTGAATCCTCGAGCAACTAATCTGGCCTTGTATTTATCCAAAGTGCCATCGGCATGATACTTGACCTTATAGACCCATTTGCAGCTAATAGGTTTCTTCCCAGGAGGAAGATCAGAGAGATCCCAAGTGTGATTCTTCAGAAGACTATGATATTCTGTCTGCATAGCCTTTTCCCACTCAGGAATGCCTTTAGCCTCTGAATATGTCTGAGGCTCATAGATGCTGTGTATGTTGGCCATAAGAGCATAATTGACTGTGTTGTGCTGCTTGCTCTTATTACGAGTGGATCTACCCTCAACGAATTCATCATTATGAAGATCTCCGATAGTTTTGAGCCACCACTTAGGTCGACAAGTAGAAGTACCAACATCTGGAGTAGGAGAAACAACATCTTCTGGAATGTGTGGAACAACGTCATCTGGAGCGGAATCCTGAGGAAGATCAGGTGGTGCTATATCATGACCGGTAGACTCCTCATCTTCAAAGTCAGAATGCTCTGAAGCCCTTCCATCAGGAGAACCAAGAGGAAGACGAACACCATCAGCAGGAACCTGGAGAGGCTGATCCTCAGGGCTGGTTGTAGGAACAAAGGGACCAGTAGTCTCATCAATCACAACATCACGACTAAATATGAGACGGTCTGTCTCCACATCAATCAACCTATATGCCTTGTGATTGTCGCTGTAACCAGTAAACATAAGTTTGTGGCTCTTGGAGTCCAACTTGGCACGCTTGGCGTCTGGAATCCATACATGAGCGGTAGAACCAAAGACTTTCAGATGGCCCACTTTAGGCGTACGTCCTAACCAGGCTTCTTCTGGAGTCATCTTCTTAACGGCCTGTGTAGGTGACCGATTCAGGAGGTAGACTGCAGTATAAACTGCTTCAGCCCAGTATTTCTTAGGTACATTTATGTACTCCAGCATAGAACGAGCCATTTCAGTAATGGTGCGATTCCTACGTTCAACGACACCATTCTGCTGAGGGGTGTATGGTGTAGTGAGTTGGCGTTTGATGCCGTGTGTAGCACAAAAAGTAGAGAAGTCAGTTGAACAAAACTCCCCCCCATTATCTGACCTTAAAGTAACAATGTGAGAACCAGATTCTTTCTCAACCAAGGCCTTATACTGCTGAAATGTACTAAACACATCTGATTTGTTTTTCAAAAAATACACCCACATTTTCCGACTAAAATCATCAACAAATAACAAAAAATACTTGGACCCAGTAACAGATGGAGTGTTCATCGGTCCACATACATCAGTGTGAACCAATTGAAGTAGCTTGGAGGCACGCCAAGAATCACCATCCGAGAACGGTGTCCGATGTTGCTTTCCAGCTTGAAATGCTCCACAAACTCCATGATTTTGGGTTTGGATCTCAGGTAGACCAGCAACCAAACTCTCCCGAGACAGTTGAGAGAGATAGTGCACGTTCAAGTGCCCATAACGCTGATGCCAAAGCTTGCTGATGGAAGTACTCCTTGCTGCCAGAGCGTGCTCCTGAGAATCACCGGAATCAGCAAGTCTATACAGACCATGATCCTCAAGGCCCATAGCAATCGAGGTACGCGTCGCCTTGTCAACAATGCTGCAAGTGGACGAACTGAAAATAACGTCCAACTGAGGAGAATGCTTCATGATCTGACTAACAGAGAGAAGATTATGCTCCATGCCTGGAACATAGTAGACATCGAGAAAGAGTAAATTTCTTCCTCCAGAGTGAATCTGAACATTGCCCTTACCAACAACTGTGTACTCTTCGCCGCCGCCAAAGATCACGGAATCAGTGAATGGTTCAAATTTGGTGAACCAATCGCGACGATGAGTAAAATGCCGAGAAGCCTCGGAATCAATATACCAGGCAGAAGATTGGATTGGATCTGCAGTTCGCTTGGCCATAAAAGCATAGAATGCAGACTCTTTCTGCTCAGTGTGCTCCGCGACATTTGCCTTTTGTTGAGACCCTCCCTGCTTCTTTTGTTCAGAAGCCATCCGAATCCGACAATCAGCCTTCATATGACCAAATTTATGGCAATAATTGCATTGAACGTTCTTCTTCTTCTTGCTGTCCTGAGAAGAACCAGAGCCTTTCGGCTGAGAAGATTGAGTCTTCCCTTTGTTCTTAGCAAAAGATTTGGCAGAGAACGCTTGCTCTGTGGAGGTAGAACTTGTACTACTTCCAAACTGTTGTCGCCATCGATCCTGCTGCAAGAGCTTGTTGCAAAGATCGTCAAACTTGAGATCAACATTGGTGGAGGTGATATTTAGCGTCTCGATGAAGTGCTCATACGAACGCGGAAGACTCTTCAGAGTAATGACTACCATGTCTTCTTCCTCCATTGTTCGACCAATCGCCTCCAACTGATCACGAATGTCTTTAATCTTCGTGAGATGTTCCTGTAAGGACATTTTCTCATCCATCATGATGGAAAAAAGCATGTTCTTGAGAAAGAACGCTCTGCTCTTGTCGGAGGTTTCATGAAGGGCCTTCAAATGATCCCAAATTTCCAAAGCAGTTTTGCCAGACGGTACCTGAGGTAGTTGCTCATCCGTGACAGAGAGTTTGATGAGCATGACAGCTTCCCGATTGCGTTCATCCCATTTGTCCTGGTCCTTGCCGACTACAATGGGACGAGGCGAGTTCCCCAAAACGATCTGATCGAGGCAACGATATTCAAAGATCGTAATCATGCGTTGCTTTCAAGTGTTGTAATTCTTCCTGTTAAACTTCTGGCTGCTTTCGAGCATTATGTTCGTAAGAGATGCCATCACGTACCTTGCGGTCAAACCGATGAAGGTAAGATAATGCAAAGAAAACAAAAATACAGAAACCCGAACACGGATTTTGAGGTTTTACTGAAAACCCAGAAAAGAAAAATAAAAACCCAGAAGGATGGAAGAATACCCAAAAAAATTTGACAACACAAATTTTGAGGCACGGAAAACGAGGTACCCAGAAAAATCTAGTGACAACCCAGTTGAGATCTCGCAAAACCCAAAAAGAATCTGCGATCAAAAAAAAAATTCGACTTCAAACTGAGGCACAATTTTTGAAGCACGGAAACCAAGGTACCCAAAAAAAACGAAAGACGACCCAGTTGAGATTTGGGAAAACCCACAAGGAATCTGGTCTCAAAATAAATTTTCGACTTGATCTGAGGGTTCAAAACCCTAGTCAAAATTTTTGGTAACCCTAGGCGTCCATTAAAGACCAGAAAATTGCAGAAAGAATGTCTGAAGAACACGTCCTCACAGCAAAAGAAGTCGCGGCTCACACAGCAACAGTCCCACGAGCAGAAAAACAGAAAAACGCGGCCAAAATCCGCAGGGAAAGAACAGAAAAACAGAAAAACGCGATTTTAAAAAACGTGTCTTCAAAAAACGCGCGGCCAGGTCTGTAAATCGCGCCCAGCAAAGGTCAATTTCTTCAAACAAACCCAGGAAGAATAAAAAACGCGACTAGAAACCCTAAGGCTCTGATACCATGTAAATGGTAAAGGGTTTTCATAACATTAACATAAAAAAACAGAAGGTTACAAAATATATAGAAAAGATACGACTACTGTAGCAACAGTAGAAAGCCTTTTACTGTAGCAACAGTAAAAGCTAAACTAAACAAAACATTTACAGTGACCATTAATAAGAAATTTAATATTCTAACATGGTCACCCCCCTCAGCCTCAAGTGCATATTCAGGATCGGTATCACTATGTGAATGGACCTCATCCTCACTCATGTTGATGTCATGAGAGCTCATTGTGACACTGCAATAAAAAAATAAATTCTATAAGTGCCTAGTTTCAGCCTAGTTTAACAAATTTGAAACTAAAATAATAAAATTTTAAAACTTCATGATGAATCTTGATGGAAAGATGGAAAAAAAAAAAAGAGCTTTGAAATGAAAATTCAAAATATGAATATGCATTTGCAGCCATGTATATGAAATTATGATTAATTTTTTAATCATAATTTCATAGACATGGCTGCAAATGCATATTCATGTTTTGATTTTCATTTCAATGCCCATTTCAAACATCAAACTACATTTTCAAAATGAATCTAAAAACTTGGAAAGCAAAATAATTTTTTTTTTGAAAAAATAGTTAAAAACTTCAAAAAACAGTCATAAAACCCTACCTTGTGCTTGAAAAATCCTTCAAAATTGGTGTAGAATGCTCCTCCTCTTCTTCTTCTTTCTCCTTCTCACCCCTCTTGCACTTGCAGCACCTCAACCTCACTCTTTCACTCACTTTTATTACTGGTTTTCCTCTTCTTCACCTAGCTGCTCCAAAACATCAAATGCATATGAGTAAAAATATGAGCAATTAGAGTGTTTTAGTTCATTTAGAGGCTTTTAGATGGGTCCCACAAGGCTTTAGGGTTCAACCCTAGGCACACAAACCAATAAAAATAAAAGATTTTAAAAAAAAACCTTTTTACATGACATCCCAACGCGGGGGCCGCCTGGGCGTCCCCCGCGTCTCCCTGACGTTTCTCACGTCTCGGTGGCAGTGGCGGGACGTCTCCTTGCCGTCTCCAAGTGCCCGAAACGTCTGGGACAAAAGGACGGCTAGAATTTGGGGGGGGACGCGTCCCCATGGAACATTGGACTCTAATCTCATTAAGAATAAATCTAGCAGATATCTTCTATGTCAGGAAGATCAGCTGCCCTCCATCACCGCCTTCACTTATAAATAGACTGTGCTGTCCTCCACAATTCTATAAGCTTTGGAGTAGATAAATAGAGAATCTAGCTGCAGGATACAATTTACATAGAATCTTGAGGTAAGTCAATTGCCATGGTTTCAGTGAGTTTTATATTGCCTTTTCAGTTTGATTTTTGCCATGGATTTAGAGGTTTAGCGGTCGATTCCATGGCTACCACAAGGGAATAATCTGATCGAGAATAGTGTGTGTTTATATTTCCTTGGTATTTCGTTATTAGTACTGTGATCAATTAATATTGGAATTGTTCCATTGGGTCATCATGCTTGTCAAAAACATGAATATGTGCAATCAGTCATCCATGTCTGTGTAGCATTGAATGAGGGCCACCTATTACTGTCCTGAAATGCCAGGCATGATTGCAGCCACTGCTGTAATTTTAATATGACAAAATGTATCAGCTGTTGTTTTCGTTAATTGTTTGACAAAATGTATCACTAATTGTGCCCTAATTGTTCAACGAAGTACATCGCCATTTCTGTCCCTATTTTAAACAGCTCATAATCTTCTTAAGATTATATTCCTGCTTCTCTCCGGCTGCAAGAAAGTGACAATTTCACACACCACCAGGGAATCTACATTGATTAGTCTAAAATTAACAGCATAAATAGCTTCTAGAGGACTTTGAATGCTTCAAAATCAGATCTATTAACCAATCAGTGGCAGACCATGAAGGGAGACTGATGTTTTCAGTTGTAGTAACCATTTTGTGTATACTATATAGATTAGTCTCTTAGACTTGATAGTCAAGGAGAAGAGTAGGGTTAATGGTTTACACTTTTGTTTGATTTCATTATCTCATTCTCTATGCAATTACAATGGCTTTAAATGTAAAAAAATGAATTGTTTCTCTTTAAAAAAAATATAAATCTTCTGCTGCATTTTTGGGTTCCTGCTTTTTTTTTATAATATCCTGAGAAATTGAAAATATCTTTTATCATTTGCTATGCCAAGAAATTCCCAAGTTTTTAATTCTATCAACTATTCTAATGGCTATAGCTGTATCTTGGATGAATAGATCTTTTGAATATCACAGATGATATTTATGCTGCTATTTTCAGTTGCTGTATGCTAAGTCACAAGGTTCAAATTTGAATTCGAGTTTGGCAACATTGAAATTCGGATGAAATTCAGCAAGGAAAAATTTTGAAAAGTAAAAAATTTGGATTAAATTCACCTTATGTAATTTTTTAAATTTCTTTTATAAATATAAATAATATATCCACAAAATTGTTTTAAAAATAATTAAATAATATTAATTTATAATAAAAACTAGTAAATATCATATATACTGATGTAATATATTTTGTTATATATAATCTATGTCACAAAGTGAAAATTCCAAATTAAATTCTTCTTATTTATAAAATATTAAAATTTATTCTATTTAAAAACATATCATTAATAAGGAAATAAAAATAATAATAACTTTAAATATATTAAATATTAATTTTTTAATATAATTAAAACAATTATTCTATTTAAAAAACATATCGATGATATCATCAATAAGAAAATAAAAATAAGAGTAAATTTAAATATATAAAATATTAATTTTTTAATATAAATAAATGTTAAAAAAGTGAAATCATAAAATACGAATGATTGTTTAAAAATTAAAACTTTGAAATTTTATAAAATAAAAAAATAAAAGAAAACCCGAAAATAAAAAAACCTAATATTATGAATGGCAGCATAAAATATGAATGATAGTTTAAAAATTAACACTTTGAAATTTTATAAAATAAAAAAAAATAAAAGAAAACCTGAAAATAAAAAAGCGACGGCTTGCCTAAAAGACTCACAGAGCTCAATGAAGGATCGCCGCCGCCGATAGAGAGTGAGCTCCAGCACAGACGATTTGGTGGGGGCACACCAATGCCAAGAGGGAACGATCAAAGGCGCCAGGAGGAGAATCAAAATGAAGCCAATAAAAACACAATAAACTACAAACATTGTGTTGCACTTTTTTTCGTACGATTTTTTTGGCGAATCAAAACGAATTTCAACCTGTTTTTTAAGATTCGCCGAATTTCGAATCTCAAGCCAAAAATTCGGCGAATGTTGTGACTAAGGTGATATGCACAGTGTTTGAATGGATTAGAGTTTTTAATATGAAATATTTGAATGGTTGTAGCTATTAGTGTTAGTTAACAGTTTTAGCTTGAGTCAATCATCAGTTTGATGACAGATTTTGGCACTTTTCCATTCTGTGTCTAAGAAGGGTTTCATTTAATATTCTAATGGCTATAGCTGTTAGTGTTGATCAGCAGTGTCAATCTGAATCAACAATCACTTTGGTGATGGAGCTTGGTCTTTTGCAATTATATATCCAAATATGACTTCATATTCTCTTTACCATTAGCATTTTAAGGCCTAAGAGTGTTGTCCCCCAGATATGGCTACATTTCTATTTAGTATGACACTGTTGATATTGGTTTTCAGATTCTGTCAGTACATCTTTCCACGATTTGTCATGAGTTTGTGAGATAAAATTCAGAGTTGTAATAAGTGCTTGTTTTCTATATGAAGTGGCTAAAACTTTTTTTTGCAACTGAGCACTTCATCAGTTATACTAAGTGGTAGCACAATGTTTAGCCCCTGTTAAAATTTGAGAAAATACCCCCATGGACAAAATATTTTAGCAAAATTTTAAATATTTATAAAATGTGATTATATTTAGGTCAAATGCACCTAAAAATGTGGGTGTTTAGTTTCCTAGGTCTTTTTTGTTCATGCTTTAGACTTTGACCAACATAGTTGCTCAAGCCCCACAACTTGTTCCAGTTCTTTTTGGGATCTCTTCATTATCTCTGGCTGTTGTAACAGCTCGGCCATTGCCCATTCCACAGTGTTGGATGTGGTATCTGTTGATCCAGTCACCATGTCCTTATAAAAACCAAAGAAATCTGAGATTAGATGAGAAAAAAGACACACTGAAAAAACTCCATTACAACTAACACAGCTTCTGGATGCTAAGTATAACTATTTTGTAAGGCATTTGAAGGTATCACAACAGTTTTTAGGAAAAGAACAGAAAATAAATAAGTAAAGAAAATTACAAAGAAATAATTTTATTGCAAAATGTTTGAATAAGAGGAGTCTCTGACTCTCCACAAATTAAATTTCAGCTTATTCATCTGAACCGTGAGATTTTCAAAATACAATAATTTTGTTATATTGTAGCACTAATTACAACCTGTCAGATGAAATATTAACCCTAATAATCTTGATCCTCATCTACAATAAACTACAGGACATTTCATTTTTCATTAAAAAAATGTAAA
This sequence comes from Sequoiadendron giganteum, assembly GCA_007115665.2. Lineage (NCBI taxonomy): Eukaryota > Viridiplantae > Streptophyta > Pinopsida > Cupressales > Cupressaceae > Sequoiadendron > Sequoiadendron giganteum. The sequence goes on along the minus strand of CM021105.1, from coordinate 30,114,938 downwards.
TCCTGGCCTCTCTCTCTCCCCTACACTCCCCACAAGCTGTTGCGCAACACCAGTGTAGCAACAAGCATGTCAAACTTAGGTATTACAAAGTAGAAAGGAATGATTGTCTTATCTTCAGCTGGGTCAAGCACTCATGTTTTTTGAATCAGTATATGTCAACTTTTCATGTCTATTTTTTTCTTTGATATTCTTGAATTATCATGACCTGAGTTTGCAGCCTTGGAATAGATTTATTCTGAAGCACAGGATTATTTTAGTCACAGCCATGGGTTTATTTATTTTTTCAATTCATAACTATTTTCTTTAAACATGTAACTGTGCTTTTTAACTTCAATTTCCAAAGTGGATCTTCAATTAAAGTTTATCTTTAATTTCCTATCAGCATATCCCTTCAACCTCTTATAGGTGCAAGTGCTAGTAGATATAAACCCATGATTTCTAAGAAAATAAAAAGTTAAAATGTGATGTACCTTATCTGTGAAGCATTGTTGGGAGCATTCACTCCAAACAACTGAACATCGCAATTTTCTCTATCAACAAAAACTACTAAACAACACAGTTTTGTCCATATAAACAAACATGTATGTAGAATTCAAAACCAAAGATTCATACCTTTCATTTTTTCTGAGGTTTCCTCTGAAATTTGAGCTTGAAATCCCGTATAAGTCGTAGTAGACAATGCATAGATTCTCTTTTTGGCCTCCTCCTCGCTATTGAACATTAAAAAAAACTATTGTAAGCATGTTTTCCAAGACCGAGAAGCCCAGTTGGGTCTTTTTAAACCCGAAACTCCCAATTGGATATGTTTTTCAAACCCTCGCATTTTAACAAAATCAAAAGCCAAAGGATAACATTGTACAAATTGTTACCTGCCAACAACTTTGGCTAGAGTCTTGATAAATGTATCGATCTTTTCTTCTCGTGTGGGCTGTGGATCAGGAAACTCCATGGTAATAAGCCAGTGCTCGTAGTCGCAGCCTTCGAACAGAATCTCGGTGTCTCCTCTAAAATTTTTGCCAGACCTCCCAGAGTCTACGGCAGAGTAGAGTGGTCGCGAGTTCGAAACTATGCAACGCGCGACCGTGAATTGAGATGGTGTTAACGACCTGCTGAAACCCCATGATTGATAATAGACCAGTGGCTCTTTTGGGATATAATTACCGTAGGAAGAAGAAAGAGAGGAAGAACGTGAATTTGTCGTGCAGAATGCTCTGGCCAGGTGCAGGCTGCGGCGTAGACGAACAGCTATGTTCGCCATCTATGAGAGTGAGCGCTAGGGTTTAAGGAACTACGGGTTTTTGTGCCAGGGTTTTAGAGTAGCGAGTTGTAAGGATGTTATGTTTAGACTTTAGAGGCTGCTAATCCAGAAGCTTCTATCGAGGATTTAGGGTTTTCTCAGCATTTTCTGTTTTTGGTAAGGCACCCAAAGCCCTGTCAATTAGGTTGGGTTTTCTACCTGGAAATTTTGGAACGCTTATTTTTCTTTTTATCATAAAGGGAAGGAGTAATGCTATAGATAATTGTATTTTTTAAATTTAACTTCATTAATAAATATTTAGGTAATAAATTATAATGCACCAAGAAGTTAATAGTTTGTTATGTTTATATATATTTTTAATATTTTTACTAATTATTACAATGTTGTATTTGAGATTTCTAGCTTGAAATTGTGAGTAATTTTTAACATCGACGTTTCAGATCAAACTCCATGATCCATCATCAAGATAATGCAGTGAGAGACAAAAATCATGGAGTTTTGACAATTTGAGGAGTGTGATTGTGTATCTTATACTATATTTAGATTTCTATAAGGTTTGACAATTTGACAATGACATAAATGTATTGATTTAATCACAAAATAGCATTGTAATATTAATAGCATGTAGTTTTCACAACCCATGACCAATTATCATTCAAGGATGGTAAAAATCATGGAGTTTGATATGAAACATAACATCCTCACACAGTTGGGCTTCATTATGTTTTGAGTTCATGGACATTGGTAACCCAAAGTTGTGAGGATGTTATGTTTAAAGGTTGTTATGTTATGTTTATGTTTTCCAAGATCGAGAAATCTCAAACCCGAAACTCCATGATTTTTGTCTCTCACTGCATAATCCTGATGATGGAGTTTGATCTGAAACGTCGATGCTAAAAATCACACACAATTTTAAGCCATAAATCTCAAATACAACATTGTAATAATTAATAAAACATATTAAAAAATATATAAACATAACAAACAATTAACTTCTTGGTGCATTATAATTTATTAACTAAATATTTATTAGTGAAGTTAAATCTTAAAAATATAATTTATAGCATTACTCCTTTCCTTTATGCTTGATTCGAAAATGATAAAAAAAAAAAGCGTTCAAAAATTTCCAAGCTGAAAACCTAACCTAATTTACAGGACTTTGGGTGCCTTACCAAAAACAGAAAATGTGGAGAAACCCGCAAATCCTCGATAGAATCTTTTGGATTAGCAGCCTTTAAACATAACATCCTCACAACCTGCTACTCTAAAACACTGACACAAAAACCTGTAGTTCCTTAAACCCTATATGATGATTCGCATTCACTCCAAACAACTAAACAACACAATTTTCTCTATCAACAAAAACTACTAAACAACATAATTTTGTATATATAAATAAACATGTATGTAGACTTCAAAACAAAAGATTCATACCCTTCATTTTTTCTAAGGTTTCCTCTTAAATTTGAGCTTGAAATCCTATATAAGTCGTAGTAGACAATGCATAGATTCTCTTTTTGGCCTCCTCCTCGCTATTGAACATTAAAAAAACTATTGTAAGTATGTTTTCCAAGAGCAAGAAGCCCAATTGGGTCTTTTTAAACCCGAAACTCCCAATTGGATATGTTTTTCAACACCATGCACACCATAGGGAAACCTATCCATTTCTTTTCTGATTCCACTTCCGAAGGCCAAATTAATTTCCCAAACTGAAGCAAAAACATTAGTCTTTGCCTATATAGGCAAGGACTAACAAATGGGCTTGTAGTCTGCATTGTAAACCAAATATAAACTACAATAACCAAGTAATTGAAAGAAAATGAAAAATGATCAATATGAAGGAAATTTAAGAATGTTGAAAAACTTGGTTTAGTAGATGATGCAAACAAGGGATCTCAAGAAGATTGATAACAGACTAGTAGCTCTTTGGGGATATAATAACCCTAGGAAGAAGAAAGATAGGAAGAAAATGAATTTGCCATGCAAAATGCTCTGGCCAAGTGTAGGTTGCAGCGTAGACGAATAGCTATGTTCACCATCTATGAGAGTGAGCGCTAGGGTTTAAGGAACTATAGATTTTTGTGTTAGGGTTTTAGAGTAGTGAGTTGTGAGGATGTTGTGTTTAAAGGTTGCTAATCCATAAGCTTCTATCAAGGATTTAGGTTTTTCAATGTCATTAACACCATCTCAATTCATGGTCGTGTGTCACATGGTTTTGAACTTGCGAGCACTCTACTCTCTTGTAGATTCGGTGAGGACTGGAAAAAAAATTAGAGACACCGAGATTCTATTCGAAGGTTGTGACTACAAGCACTTATTTTTACCATGGAGTTTCCTAATCCACAACCCACATGAGAAGAAAAGATCGATACATTCATCAAGACTCTAGCCAAAGTTGTTGGCAAGTAACAATTTGTACAATTTTACCCTTTGACTTTTGATTTTGTTAAAATGTGACAGTTTGAAAAAACATCGAACTGAGAGTTTCAGGTTTAAAAAGACCCAACTAGGCTTCTCGGTCTTGGAGAACATGCTTACAATGATTTTTTTTAATGCTCAATAGCAAGGAGGCCAGAAAGAGAATCTATACATTGTCTACTACGACATATGGGATTTCAAGCTCAAATTTCAAAAGAAACATCAATGCTAAACTCACAATGTTGTATTTTACAACGAAGCTCAACTGGGCTTCTTAGTCTTGTAAAACATGCTTACAATAGTTTTTTTAAATGTTCAATAGCGAGGAGGAGGCCAAAAAGAGAATCTATGCATTATCTACTACGACTTATACAATATTTCAAGCTCAAATTTTAGAGGAAACGTCAATGCTAAAAATCACAATGTTTTCCAAGACTGAGAAGCCCAGTCGGGTCTTTTTATACTCAAAACTCCCAATTGGATATGTTTTCAAATCCTCACATTTTAGATTGTAATAGTTATCCTGATGATGGATCATGGAGTTTGATCTAAAACGTTGATGCTAAAAATCACACATAGTTTCAAGCCAAAAATATCAAACCTGAAATTCCATGACTTTTCTTTCTCACTGCATTATCCTGATGATGGATCATGGAGTTTGATCTGAAATGTAACATCCTCACACAGTTGGGCTTCATGGAGTTATGAGTTCATGGACTCAAAACATATCTAATTGGGAGTTTCGGGTTTCAAAAGACCCAACCGGGCTTATCAGTCTTGGGAAACATGCTTACAATAGTTTTTTTAATGTTCAAAAGCAAGGAGGCCAAAAAGAGAATCTATCCATTGTCTACTACAACTTATATAGGATTTCAATCTCAAATTTTAGAGGAAACCTCAGAAAAAATGAAGGGTATGAATCCTTTGTTTTGAAGTCTATATACATGTTTGTTTATATATAAAAAAATTGTGTTGTTTAGTAGGTTTTGTTGATAGAGAAAATTGTGTTGTTTAGTTATTTAGAGTGAACGTGAATCATCATATAGGGTTTAAGGAACTATAGGTTTTTGTGGCAGGGTTTTAGAGTAGAGAGCTGTGAGGACGTTATGTTTAAAGGTTGCTAATCCAAAAGCTTCTATCGATGATTTAGGGTTTTCTCAACATTATTTATTTTTGTTAAGGCACCCAAAGCCCTGTCAATTAGGTTGGGTTTTCAACCTGGAAATTTTAAAAACGCTTATTTTTATTTTTATCATTTTTGAATCAAGCATAAAGGAAAGGAGTAATGCTATAGATAATTATTTTTAAAATTTAACTTCACTAATAAATATTTAGTTAATAAATCATAATGCACCGAGAAGTTAATTGTTTGTTATGTTTATATATATTTTACTATGTTTTACTAATTATTTTAATGTTGTATTTGAGATTTTTGGCTTGAAACTGTGTGTGATTTTTAGCATCGACATTTCAAATCAAACTCCATGATCCATCATCAGGATAATGCAATGAGAAACAAAAATCACAGAGTTTTGACAATTTGAAGAGTGTGATAGTGTATCTTGTACTGTATTTAGATTTCTATAAGGTTTGACAATTTGACAATGACATAAATGTATTGATTTTGTAGACACCGAAAATTGGTCTAGGCATGCGAGTACCACTTTCGACATAATTTTCTAATGTCCATGGTCATGATTAAATAATGTTAATTATTTAATTACTTTCTAAACACATCTTTCCTCTATTAATTAAATAACCTTTTAATTATTTAATTAATTCATTATGACCTTTATTCAACTTTGATTAATTAAATAAATCATATTTGTTTAATTATGTCGCTAACTAATTAATTATCTTTCTTAATTAAATAATTTATTATTTAATTAACCCCTTTGTCATATTCCAACTATAATTAAATATTCCTTATTTAATTATTCAATTAATCTTTTCAGTCAATTAAATAAATTATCATTATTTATTTAATTAAATCTTTCAATTTTCGAATGTTGAATTAAATTAACATTTAATTCATAATTAATTGTTTCTATCACATTCTTCTATCGTCCAGTTATCTAATTATTCACTCACCATCTGACTCAAGATCTATTTTAATGCGCCAGTTATCTCTGGATTCGATATTTGATTGTCTCTGCGAAAGGACTCTCTGTCACAACCAATTAGTTAACTAGTTCTAACTCATATGCATGAACATATTTATTAATTAAATATCTTTATTTAATTAATTAATTCATGTGTGCATTTGAACATATTATTCTTTAAGATCTAACTTTATCATTTTCATTCAAAGTCTAATTCTTCTATTTTCAAAGACTTTCAACTGAAGATTAAATCATTTATTTAATCTTGAACTCTTATTCATTCTATTTTCGAATAGTCTTAACACCAGATTAAATTATTGTTCTAATTTAATCTTTATCCTACAAAATTTCCCAACTCACGTTCTAATTGACACAGAACTCACATCACATGGCATTCATCAATCTCGATCATTGATCTCTCTTTTGAATCTGAGTTGATCGTTCGAAAACCAACTTTCTATAAATTGGTTGATCATTGTCATTATTCCTCCTCCCGAAATCAATACTTTTTAGAAGAACTTATAATCTTCGATATTTTGCTTAGACAATACATCCAAGCAATACTTGCATACATATAGAAAATTTGAGGGCAAGAATATCGATACGACAAAATGGAGAAGGACAATCAAGATAATTTGAAGAGGTGGACTGATATTTGGTGAGATTGTTTCATATTATCGTTTTTATTGTTTTAGCTCATTTGATTCGTTCTTTGTTGTTTGATTTAGATTTATGCTTGTTAGATTAGATTTAACCATCTTTCTGTGCAACAATCCATTTATCTATGTCGCATTTGGTGAACCCGACGTGAAGCACACTTCAAACTTCACGACTCCTTTTCGCTTTTCTATTTTTTGTTTTGCAGGTATCGTACAACAAACTGCATTTGACTGAAGAAACGACGCATTTGAGTTCGCGAACCGCATATGACAAATCTTGTGATGCATCTGACAACACGAGTTGCATCCAAGACATTCTGCAACGCATCTGACTGTCAACATCGCAATGCATTTGTGAGTTGAAATGACGCATCTGCCTAGTAAATTTTTTTATATTTTTATTAACTTCCATATTTTTGTGTTTTTTTATTTTTTATTTTTTCGTTTTGTTTTTGTTTTTGCTAATGTTTTGTTTGCAGCTATGTTTAGGAGGATAACATTGTTTTTGCAAGACGAAGCGTATAAGACTTTGAAAAACCAAAACATCCTCTTTTTTGCAAGACAAAAGCCAAAGACACCAATAAACTACTAATCAGTTGCATGCAGGACCTATTTGAGAAGACATTGAATTTTTGTTTTTTTTAAAGCTTTTGTGTTTGGTAGTTAAAAAATTGTCAATTTGGGCTTAAAATTCACCATTGTTTGCTTTATCTGGTGCGAAAGCATGTTTTTGTAAACCCTTTATGATTTGGTATATTGAAGTATCCTCTCCCCTTGCGCATTCATGTGATCCTGGGTGCAAGAGAAACAGTTGCTAACTCTAGAACTTGGGCCTGTCTTGGTGGGAAAAGAACTCACCCCAAGATGACTCAGACCGGTAACACACTTTAGCCAGCGACTTCCAGCTAGTATATAAAAGTGGATTTTTTGGGGAAACCCCAGATATCACGCTCACTATTCTAATGAGAAGGGAAAAAATGGTCTCTTGTCGTACTAGATGGTGCCCCACAAACGAAATACCCTTACTAAAAACCATGTTGTAGTTTTGCCAAAATCCTATCTATTTACTGGTGTAGTAGGTTAGACCTGTGAAGTCATCTTACATTCTTACAGTTCATGTGTTGAGATGAGATGTATGTCATGGGAGTTTCATGGGTACAGTAGTTTGGTTGCCCCGTATAAGTGAGTGTTGTGGAGGGGATCCAGTGGGGTCAAGCTACTAGTCATCCGCCTTGAATATGCGTAGCTGGATTTATCCAAGTAAGAATTCAGTAAATACTATCCAACACAGCCTAGGTTGTAATTGTCTTCTAGTTTTAACAGATTCAACACATCAAACTGAAAACACTTTGTATTTTGTGATTTTTTTTGTTGTATTCGTGAAAAACTTGATCATTAAGCTGAGTCAATCGTAACATTGTCATCAGAAAACCGCAACTGTAAATAGAGTCGCAACTGTTATATTTTGAACTGCATGTGTCTTAGAGAATCGCAACTATTCAACTAAACACCACATGTGTCTGTCAACAAATTTAGCTTCACAAAGTGTAGGTTCTGAGCCGCAATTGTCATATTTCGAGCCGCATGTGTATTTGTGAGCCGCAAGTGTCTGTCAACAGGTTTAGTTTCACAAAGTTCATATTTTTCGAGTTGCATCTGATTTGTGAGTCGCATTTTCCATAAAGTAAATTGCATCTGTCAGAAAGTCACAATTGTCTGTCAAACATTCGAGACTTAGTTTGGTCATTTCACCGCATCTGAAACTTGCAACACATCTATCAAAAATAGCAATGCATCTAAAAAGTGAACCACAATTGACTGTCAATAGAGAAATTTGAAAACTACAAACTCGGTCTGAAAGCATAACTGTCATTTTCACTTTTGTTTCTTACAATCAACCTTGGATAGAAACTGGAAAAAAATTGCTCAAAAACCTTGAATTATTAGGTGTCATATACATCTTAGCACTAGTCATCCTAAGTTGCATATATTTAGACACTTCCTAGGAAGTTGCATATAGTAGAATAGAACAACTTTCTACATCATTGGATACGTTCATGCTCTGATTTGTCATCATCATTGAACTTAGTCACTTTGGTCCTATTAGTGAATCTTTCCATCTCAACAGTCTAGTTTGGGAAATTCACCTTGTCATTAGTCTTTGTTCTACAATCAGGTTCCTTGGTAAAGTTAGATCACTACTTGGATTTATTCCATAGGTGGTAGGTTATACCCATCTTAGAATCATTTACCATCATAGTCTACTCGAGATTTTGCATATTTTCCATCCTAGAAAACGTCATCTTAGTATACATCATTTTAGAAATCTTTAGCAACATCTTTTATATTCGGAAAATCCAAAAACATAGAAATAGGACATATCAGTTTTTAGACATAGTTTGCATTACCTCATTTTGAGCAACTTTTTCATGGTTGAAGCAAGTTCTAAGAAGAAACATAGAGCAATGTCGGACCCTAACGAATTTGTCAATCCATTCGGAAATCAACCATCAGGGAAAGAAAGACCACACAAAACTTTGCTTGAAAAACACGTCACTAGAGACGCACATGGACAATTTTTTACCGAAGACATAGATGCTGCAGTACAAGATCTTGAGTTTGCATCCTTTATGGATGAGTGTTTGGAAAATGATCCCCAACTATATCTAGCAAAGTTGCTAGTAGAAGGTGCCACACTACCACCAAGATTTGATGTTCACACTTTGAAAACAACATCTACTCAACCAACGCAAACCATGACGTCAAGTGTTTCTATTCCTCAAATTATCATAACAATACCAACTGGCATACCAACTCAAACATCTTCAATTGTAAACACAACCCCATTCAACATAATACAAGGTTTACCATTCACGGTGGGGGCATCTTCATCAAACCCCTTTGGCACAAACATTGTTGGTAAGAGATCCAAAGTTTGCACGAACACAACTATAGGGGTTACACAAAATATTCTGACAAGAAATATTCCTACACCAAACCAGAACATTCTAATAGGATATATCCCCACACCAAATCAGAACATTCAAACGGGATATATTCCCTCACCAAATCACAACCCGTCACAAAACATAGCATTTCAGCACACCTACATTGATCCAAACAACACAAACAACATGTCCTTGACACAAGTAGATGTTCTCCAAAATCAAATGCAAATGCTCCAACAACAGATGGACAACATGTCTATGTCAGGCAAATGAACTATCTCAGCGCAAGATCTATGTCCATGTCCTTTTGACAAAGCGCTATAAATGACACCTTTCCTACACAGATACATTATACCAAATTTTCCTAAATATAATGGGAGGATGAATCCTTTAGAACACATTAGAGAATTCTCTACAACATGCATAGACATATCATATGACCCCACATACTTGATGAGACTATTTTCGTGAACCCTTGTTGGGATAGCACTAGAATGGTTCTCTAAATTACCATATGGCATACGATCCTGGGGTGAATTAGCTGAGAATTTTGTAGAACACTTTGCCTTCAACATAGACAATGAAATAACAATAGCTACCTTGTGTCACACAACACAAGGAGAAGGTGAAAGTTTCACCACTTTCTTCCAGAGATGGAGAAGTTTAGCTAGTAGATGTCTAGTTGAAATAATAGAAAAACAAAAAGTCACGATATTCCTTGAAAATATAAATCCAAAATTGAGAGGTGAATTAAGGGTACATTGTTGTAATTCATTCCTGGACTTGGTACAAAAGGGAATCATCCTTGAAAAATGCCTTATTGACAAAGGAGAAATTAAAGTACTAGGCAGAAACCCAGTTGTTCAACATCAAAATGCACCCAACGATAGAAACAAGTTTTGGTCTAGAAATAAAAATGTTACAAATGATGGTATTGTTGATGCTAAGACCATACATGTGGGACCGATCATCACACTTAGAGGTTACAACCCCAATCAAGACATGACGAATCCAGATCAAACAAAAAAATTTGTCCAAAATTCAGAACAACGACGACCACAAAGGATATTTCCTAAATGTGAATTTACCCCTTTGGGGCAACCAATTGAGACAATTTTCAAAGAGCTGATTAAACATGATCTCCTAAAACCATTGGAACCAAGACAGTATGATCCTGGACAGTTTAAACCCTCATGGTGGGATGATAATGCCTATTGTGAATACCATTGAACAAAAGGACATAGCCTACAACAATGTCGACAATTGAAGAATATCATACAAGACTTTGTTGAAGACGGAACCATAGAGGTCAATGGGAAAAACATACCAAGAACAATGATCATAAGGTCTTCACAAACCCATTACATGACCACATGAAAGGAAATGCCTCCAGTTTGGGAACTAAGAATACTGCATCGGCCAATTATGGAAATACCAAGTATGACTATGGAAAAGGTACAATCATAAACCACCTCCGAGCTGCAAATGAAAATTTCCATACCATCACCATTAAGAAGCATCTTGAATGTGTTGTAAATACATGCAGAACTAAGATAACTCTTCCAGGTCCTTCTTTTGAGCCACCTACATAGTCTTCCAAGTCTAAGTACAATCTACTTGATCAACTGAGCAAGACCCCGACACAGATATCCATCTTGGAATTGTTGACTTTATCACCTGATTATTGAGCCATTCTCAACAAAGCCTTACAGAGCACGATTGTCCCTACCAACTTAGATGTCAATCATTTCAAAGAAATGGTAGGATACTTAACCAACTCCCATCATGCCACATTTTCTCAACAGGATTATTCAACAGAAAAATGACCGATTACATCTTGAAGTCCTAGTCCATCAAACCAAAGTCAGATGAGTCTTGGTAGACGGAGGAGCAGGTTTGAACGTTTGTACCCTAAAATTGGTTAAGGCATTAGGATTCTCAGAAGCATGCGTAGACACCTCTAAGAGTATAGTCATCAAGGCTTACGATGATGAGGAAAGATCGTCCAAAGGAGTTGTCACACTCCCTATCAGAATTGGCCAGACAGCTATGAACACCAGCTTCCAAGTCTTGGATCTCACCCTTCCATATAACATGTTGTTAGGTAGACCTTGGATACATGCAATGAAAGTCGTACCTTCCACATATTACCAGTGTCTTAAATTCCCATATAATGGCATCGAGATCATGATTGATGGAGATCCAGATCCTTTTCAATATTGTACAAGCCTAAGGGAAATTCCACAATGACAGGTTCTCGTTAATCAAGAAGCTTCGTCATCCACTTTATCCCTATACATTGATCCATCACATCTTATCAAGTCCATTTCATTAAAACCACCATCATCCACTCCTAAGGTCGAGATCCAAGACAAGGGTTGTGGAGAATATCACATGAAGGCATCTTATTGTGTCAGTCAACTGGTTCCACCTAAGGCATATGGTTCACCCATGGCAGATAGAAGACAATCTGTAGTCACATTTCATGTTCCCCCTACAATGACATTGACAAAATGGGGAGAGTTAAGTGAAGAAGTTGTGGACCAAGGTGATATTACCTCCTGGTTGTACCAAGAAGACAATGAATACCCCTCACCGTCTATTCAAGTAGCTAAGGATCAATATGGAAAAGGCTTTGAGATAATGCAAAACAAAGGCTATGACGGACATAGTGGGTCAGGACTACATCAAAATGGAAGGACTGAACCAATCATTGTCTCACCATGACCGAAAGGCCTAGGGCTAGGCTTTCAACCGCTTAGAATTGGCTTTCCTAGTACTTCTTCACCATTTCAAGAGGAAGTGAGTGCTTATGAAGACATCAAGATATCTCACGAACCACTTCCCCCAGTTTATGATGAATCCCTTGACTCAAGCGACTATGAATGGGATTCCCTTTCCTCTACCAACACCATGAACCTAGATAATCTATTTGGAGAACTGGACCAAATGATAAAACCTGTACCAAATCCATCTAGCCCCTATGATAAAATTCCCTTGTCCAAAGAAGAATGGCTTAAGCATTATTATTGGGAAACCCTTGATCATGCATCTTGGGCACCTGATGAACCATCTTCTAATGACCTAGCCATTACAATAGTCCCACATCAGAGTTTGCCTACCCATAGGAAAAAGAACAAGAAGGAGTTAGTCCAAAAATTTTGTGACCATGTCAACCACTCTATATTCACCTTGCTAGCTTCCACATTTGATAGCTCCGATGATGAAATGCCTCACATATATCCCCAACTTATCGACTGGGATCAACAAGGTACACCCATCTTAGACATATTCAAGAACAACGAAGCAATAGCTGAGTTCATGGGACTTCGAGAAGGCATACCAAGAGGGGATCATAAGGCTAGCTTTACCATAGACTTGGATGAAAAAGCATATTTTGGGGAGTCTATTTACACCTCTAGTTGCAAAAGTGAAAATAAAAAGAAAAATGATGAAAATGAGAAAAATAACAAGTCCCTAGGTGAAAACCGAAAGGCGCCTTTGGACCAAGGAATAGTAAAAATAAAGGACATATCTGAGGGCAAAAAAATCTCTAAGGCACCCAAGGATGGAGGTTTAAACATTCTCGCAGTTGCACAGGAAAAGTCACTGATGTTAGTAGAAGAGTCTGTTGAGGTCAACATAAATATAGAAAAAAAACCCTATGGTAATATATTTTGCGGCATCTTTGACAGAGACAAAACAACCTGAGTTTCGAGACTTCTTCATAAAGAGACAAATAAACTTTGCATGGTCATATGTAGACATGCCTGGGCTGGATCCAGACCTAATATTGCACCATCTACCATTACAACCAAGTATTAAGCTCATCAAACAGAAGTTAAGGAACATGCATCCACAAATTGCTTTACTAGTCAAAGCAGAACTTAAGAAACTATTGGATGTCGGATTCATAAGATCCATAGACTATGCAGACTGGATTTCAAATCTTGTGCCAGTGACTAAACCAACTGGGGGCATCCGCATTTGTACAGACTTTAGAGACATCAACAAGGCATGTCCTAAGGATGACTTCCCTTTGCCGAACATTGACATGATAGTAGACTTTACAGCAGGGTACAAGATGCTATCCCTCATGGATGGTTTCTGTAGATATAACCAAATCAAAATTGTAGCTGAAGACCAACACAAGACAACTTTCACATGTCCATGGGGAACATACTGCTGGAATGTTATGCCTTTTGGGCTTAAGAATGCGGGAGCTACGTATCAACGTGCAATGACGACTATTATCCATGACTTTGTACATACTCTCACGGAAGATTATGTTGATGACATTATAGCTAAATCAGTAACAAGGGCAGATCGTTTGAAAGTTCTAGACAAGATATTCCAGAGGCTAGAAAATTACAACGTCATACTAAATCCCAAGAAATGTGTCTTTGGAGTGAAATTAGGGAAACTTCTAGGATATATCATTTTTAGAAGAGGCATTGAAGTAGATCCAGAGAAGGTAAAAGCTATTGTAGAAATGCCTCCCCCAGTCAACATTGGTCAACTAAGAACACTACAACGAAGATTACAGTCTATTAGGCGCTTCATTATACAACTAGCAAACAAAATACACCCATTCCAACATTTACTCAAGAAAGGAGTACCATTTGTGTGGACACCTAAATGTCAAGAAGCTTTCCAATAGATCAAGGATTATCTGCTCACTCCACCTGTGTTAAATCCACCTATAGATGGCAGACCTTTGATACTATACATCTTAGCAACTCAGTCAGCATTAGGATCTCTTCTCACACAAAATGATGATCAAGGTCATGAAAGGGCAGTGTACTACATCAGTTGTACCTTGGTGGGATATGAATTAAATTATAGTAACATAGAACGTGCCTGTCTTGCAGTAGTCTTTGCTACTCAAAAACTTTTGCACTATATGCTAAACTGCCAAACCATGTTGGTCTCAAAGATTGATCCCCTCAAATATCTCCTAGGTAAAGCAACATTAACAGACCGATTGGATAAATGGGTGATGATACTTAGTGAATATAACATCCAATATGTGGAGAGGAAAGCTATAAAAGGACAAGTAATTGCAAATCAGTTAACAGATGCACCCATGAAGGCAGACCATCCTTTAGTGGCAGATTTTCCTGATGAATTTATCTTCAAAGTTGACACTAGAACAAAATGGAAATTATATTTTGACGGGTCACATACTAATTGTGGTTTAGGAGTAGGCATACTATTTGTTACACCTCAAGGCGATACTATTCCTAAATCATTTATAATTGCTTTCCCTTGCACCAACAACATAGCAGATTATGAAGCCTTAGGGACAGGACTAAGAATGGCAACCCAATGGAAGATTAAGAGTCTACATGTTTATGGGGATTCTCAGCTAGTAGTCCAACAAGTAAATGATGATTATGAAACTAAAGATGAGAAAATTGCCCCCTACAAGTGCATGGTTGATAGTTTCAAGCAGTACTTTGATGACATGACCTTTCAACAAATACGACGTATTCGAACAGGGCAGCAACTGCTATGGCAACCGCGGGTTCCTTATTGGATATTCCTAGCAACGTGCCTAAGTTCGAGTTTTTGGTCAAACAATTGTTGGTCCCTGCCTATGATGTCCTTGATTTTATGATGGTGTGTGTACGATTGTTGGTCCTACTTCCCCTTGGTACAAGGACATATACGACTATCTAAATTCCCAAACCTTACCTTTAGACCTGTCAAACAACCAACATAGAATCTATTTGTAAGTCAACTAAATACACCATCATCAGAGATACCTTGTATAGATGTACCTTAGATAACACCCTAATGAGATGTCTCGATGCTGAAGAAGCACAAGCAACCTTGTGAGCGGTACACGAGGTTATATGTGGATCCCATTCTAGCGGTCCTACTTTAGCCCATAAGATTATGAGATTAGGTTATTATTGGCCTACAATGGAAAAGGACTCATATATCTTTGTCAAGAAATGTCGACACTTTCAGATACACGAAGATTTGATACGAGCACCAACACAGGAGCTTCATCTGATTACTTCACCATGGCCCTTTGCCCAATGGGGACTTGACCTCATAGGTAATATACACCCTCCATCATCCAATGGCCATAAGTTCATCATAATCACCACCAAATACTTCACCAAATGGATTGAAGCTATTCCCATGACCTACATCACCAACACACAAATATCCAAGTTTATCCTAAACTAAATCATTTGTTAGTATGGTGTACCCCAATCCATTATCATAGACAATGGTCATCCATTCAAAAACCAGGAAGTTTTCCATCTATGTGAAGAATTCCACATCCAGCATCATTTTTCCACTCCATATTACCCACAAGGTAATGGCCAAGCCAAGGCATCTAATAAAACCATTATTAGAATCCTAAAAAATACTGTCAACGACGCTGGCCATGACTGGCACCTACAACTTATTCTTGCCTTATGGGCTTATCGCACAAGCATTTGTACTCCCACCGGCACCACTCCATACTCCCTAGTATTCAGATCTCAAGCTATCTTACCTATTGAGGTTGAAATTCCTTTCCTAAGGGTATCCTTGAAAGGTCATATTGACGATGAAGAATACCGTGTATCCAGATTATAGGAGTTAGAATTACTGGATGAACGAAGACAAAAGGCACTAGACCATTTGCAAGCATATCAGAATCATCTTCGTTGTAGCTATAATAGGAAAGTTCTAAATTGACACTTTGACATTGGTGACATGGTCTTAATGGAGAACCCTAAGAATCAAGCTGAATGAGAAAAACCAGGTAAGTTTGAACCTAACTGGTTAGGGCCCTATATTGTCACAAAAGCTTTTGGATCAGGAGTGTATCAACTCTCTACCCCTGAAGGAGAACCACTTTTGTCACCAATCAACAACCTTCATATGAAGAGATTCTATGCATAGCTTCTAAGAGTCTTTGTCTTAATCGAAAAAAAAATGCAAAAAAAATGGAAAAACAAAAAAAAAATGGTTACCTTGATGAAACCTAGCAAATAGGCATCTTTTTAACACCAAAAAAAATAAAAAAATCAATAAAATAGTAAAGAGAAATAATCTGTCCAATAGTGAAAACCACTTTGGTGGCGCTTTGGATAAGTACCACAATGAAAACTTGGCAAACATGCGCCATGTGTAGTCAACTTCACTCCTTCATCTACCATCATACCAATCAGACTTTTCACTTTCACTCATAATAAATGGTTGTCTTATCCATTGCTTGGAACGATTGACATCAAGTCCACTCTGTCACATTCCCCACTCCATCCTATATGTCTTATTCCTGACTGGGGGAAAATCCTTGTTCTGTGTCATGAGGACCTTATACATAGCATTACACCATCAGAAAATGTCCTAAAAAAATAAAAAAACATCAGAAAATGTCTTGAAAAATCCAAAAACATTAGAAAACCCCAAAAAGACAAAAAAATCCAAACATGTCAAAAAATCCCAAAAACAAAGTCAGAGTCAATCGTGTCAAGTCAATCATAGACATAGTTGAACTACATTGCCTTTGCGACTGGACGTAGGCAAGGCCATCAATTGATGTGCCCCTGAGGCATTAGGTCTATTTATCTAGGTTTCTCACGTATCACACACATTAAAATCATGACTCTTTGTACATATCAAAGTCATTGGTCGTGTTGAACTATGAGGTCTCTACGTGTACAACATAGGCAAGGCTATCAATCGATGAGCCCCCGAGGCCGCACTAGGTCAGTCCAATAGGTTTTATCACATTCACTATCACACACATTGCATATCGTCAATTTAAGTACATATTTTCAATCAGTTATGTCAGTTAAAGTTTGGTCAAACTACGAGGTCTCTACGTGTACAATGTAGGCAAGGCTAATCAATCGATGAGCCCCCAAGGCCACATTAGGTCAGTCCTCTAGGGTGCATCATCTCAATTCATACACTTTCAACACACACACACACACTCATAATAGTCAAGGAATGAAAACAAGTCATGCATCAACAAGGCAAGCATCTCAAAACTGTCATCAAGTCAAAATCAGACGCATTGTCAGAGTGATCAACTTATGTCTTAAGCAAGATATGTATTTCTTGTCAACGGACATTGTCAAATTGTCATAGCCTCATGTAACTTGTCGCATCAATGTCATCAGGCTCCAACATCTTATACGACACGTGTCTTTCTAAAATTAGGCTTTGTCATGCCTTACACAGATAGTCACCAAGTTGAAACCAGACTCAACGTCTTATGCGGTATGTGTCATCCCTTACATCGAGCTATGTCAAACATCAAACAATCCCATAAGATCAAGTTTTGGAAAATACTTTTATTTGGCTTTATGAATTTATATCTTATTTTGTCTTATCTTTCTATCGATTTGTGCATAAGTCCGGTTACTAGCTTTCTCAAGGATGTCCCTTGAAGGATTTAGAGAAGCAAGGATGTCTCAAGACTCTTTTTCTTTGATTGTTGTCTGTTAAATGCCTTTTTAACTTTTGATTTTAAGTCATGTTACTAGTTTCCTCAATGATGTTCTATCAGGGATTTAGAGGAGCAATGACGTTTCATGACCCATCTTTTATTTGTTTGTTGTTTGTGGTTTGTCTAGACAAAAAGACTGGGGCAATCTTGCCCTTAGTATGAGTTAAGACACTCCTTGTCTGCGATTGTTTGTTTTTCGCAGATGGATGACTTTATACACTATGGTCTATCTCATATCATGGTGTGTATTATCCATTTGTGTCAGTCCCACCCAATGATGATAAAATGCAAAGCTTAGTATTATGGAAAAATATCGAAGATCATATGTCTTTCAATCAACTTTTGTTGTTTCTTACTAACATTCTGAAATCATTTGTGCTAACATTTCTCCTGTCTGACATAATGATAGAGTCCTGTGACACAATAAAAAAATTAGATAATCTGCATATGCATACATTATGTAAGCATTATATTATGAGTGTCGTATGTCTATATATTGTACATCATATAGTTACATTGCATTTCAAACAAATAGGAACATTAGACATCTCCATTGCATATCTAAGAAAATCATGGCATAATAGGCATTCAATCATCATAAGGTACATAATGAAAACATTGCATGTACATATAACCATCACATGTAAATAGCATTGTCTATATAACATTGCATCCCATTATCATAAAGTACATTACATCCATCATCAATAGACTCATCATAACATCACAGACTGCATAAACTCATCATAATGTAGAAACAATCATCCATAACACATGTACATACATCATCTGGGAAACATAATATTATAGGAAAACATGCATCATCATAAAATAGAACTGCATATCATATAGAAGCCGCGAAAAATCATATACATATCGCTCAAAATACCATGTCATAGTACAATGTCAGAATGTATCCATAAATAAAAAGGACCTCGCAGGCTCTCTAATCAAAATACAATGTCCACAAATATAAAAGTGTTAATGTGTCCCACTGCTACTACTCCCATGTGGTGAAGGTGGAGGAAACTGCCTCGGAGGTACTCTCTATGAGGTGGAAGGCTTGTCATATGGACCTGTCCTCGGTGGTCCTACCACACCCTCTGTGCTATGTGTCCTAATCTGACTCTTGTTTTGTGATCTTTGGCTGCGAACCTCTGAAAAGCTAGGAGCTCGTCTCTCAACTGGCACCACTGACTCATACAGATCTCTATAATATGAAGCCCTCTCAACTGATCTAACTAGCTCATGAGAAAAACCATCAAATGAAGTACCACTGCAAAGACATCTGATCTTCGTGAACTGTTGCTTTGTCTCCAACCTTCGAGCTACTACCTGATCTCTCTCCATCCGAAAAGCATCCTGCTCTACAGTAACTGCTCTCAGCCTCTCCTCCAATGCCTCCCTATCACTATCTCTAGGAGCCTCCTCATCCTATCTCCCCTCTACTATCTGATCCCAAAGCTCTCTCTCCTGATCCTCCATGGGTTTCTCCTCCTCAGCATCGTCCTCCCCATAACCTACTAGAATGCCAAGAGGATCAATGTCCATGTACTCTCTCTCGACCTCCTCCTCCTTTGCATGGTCCTCTATTAATCTCTGCCTCTGCATGCTCCTCTACTACTGCCTCCTCGGCAGCAGGCGCGTCTCTAATATCAGCCTCTGCTCCACCCCCGAGGTCCAACATCAGTACATCCTCAGCCTCAGCCTCTTGGATAGGTGATAATCCACCTCTCCGTCCCCGCCAACCTCGTCTACCACCACCACCTTTACCATCATCACCACCACCCCTACCACCACCTCTACCTATGTGCCACCCTCTCAACCCTGTCCCACATCTCTCCACTGGTGTCGACTGATCAAGATCTGTGTAAGGAACAGGACGATGCTCTGCCCACCAGATAGCATATGCATCTGTAGTCCCAGGATTTGCTGCTCTGCCTCTCCATCCCCACTATAAATGTTGTAAATCCTAAATCTTTTCCTCTGCAGTAGCCACTGGTATCATAGGCCCCCATAAAGGAACCTCTCTGGACAATCGAGCAAACTCTGCTCGTTCTCTAGGCTCATCCTGCACCTCACCAAACTGTCTCAAAACACGGTCTGGCAAATGTCTCTCTATGATATGTACACTAGAAACAATCCTCCCAATCAGGTACTGTGTTTGTCGACAGTAGGGTAAATGCCCGTCCTCATCTGACCATCTCTCACAATCCATGTATGGCCTCCACATAAATTGAAATAATGTGTCCAACGCATGTCTCCAAAAATCTGTATCTCCCACGTGACTCTGTGTAATGTTTCTCATATACCAGAAAACATAAGGAGATCTAGCTGCCTGCTCCGTAATAACAGGAGGACAAAACACAACAATACGCTCCCATGCCCAAACCATGAGAAGAGTAGTACCGTAGCTCATCGAATATGCATCTTTGTATACTATATCATGCAGATGAAAATATAGCATGCCCAATAGACAGGGACCCCAAGCATACACAACCTCTCTCTCCAGCATCCCGACTAGCATCTCTCCCCACCCGATAGGAAATCCATGACCCCGTCGGTTAGGAAGAACTATCCCGCCAATCAATGTACATAGTATACAATCTACATGCTCATATCTATCAGCTAGTACCTGCCATCTAATCTCATAATGCTCTATACCTAACCTCCTAATATCATCAAAAACATAAAATCTAGTAATCTCGCTATATCCACGCTGTGTATCATACATCACCCTCTCTCCTCTGGTGGGAAATCTCAGAATCCTATACACATCCTCTAGGGTGACAGTCACCTCACCAGTAGGCAAATGAAATAATGAGTTCTTTGAATGGCATCTCTCACACAGGGCAGTAAGCATACCTCTATTTGCTTGAATCGTGGGCATGGTCAACACATGAAGTCCCAATCTCCATAACAAGCGTGTCTCTGCGCTCACTAATCGATCTCTCAGCTCGAACGTATCCGGTCGTGACTCCTAGGTATAAATAGGATCTAAGATAACCTGCAAAGTGCATTCAACCAAGATGTCAAAGAATTTTTTTTCAAAAATTTGATAGTCAAATGCGGTTCACTCTATCAAATGCGGTGCAAGATTATACATGCGTTGCAACACAAGGCATATGCGTTTCGTATTTCAAATGCGTTGTGAAATCATTCAATTCAGGAAAACAAGCAAATGTGTCTCAAAAATTTCATATGCGGTGCAAATTAACTATCTACCTAATATGCATATGCGATTCAACTTATCAAATGTGATTCACTGTTCTACATGCGCCTATCTTAATCACAAATGCAATGCATTAGACCAATTGTGGTGCATTAAAATACATATGTGTTTATGTCCTAAATGACCTAATCATGCTTAGATGTCTTTTTACATATGCGTTGTTCCACAAGCAGATGCGTTGCGTACAAACACATATGCGTTGAACTAGAAAGACCACATTTGAAAAATAAAATTTCAACGCCTAAAACTATGTGCAAAATCAAAATTCAAAAGGTCGCTTCAGGGTACATACCAGGGGTCCTACGTCAGTTGGCCGTTGGAAGGTTCGGATCCGATATCCGCGATGCTGGATGTATGGAACTGGAGACATTTTCGCCGAGTGCTCAGAGCTAAATTCTTAATTCTTCAAATCTTCAGGGTGCAAATGACTTGGTTTTCACCCTAATTTCTATT
This sequence comes from Sequoiadendron giganteum, assembly GCA_007115665.2. Lineage (NCBI taxonomy): Eukaryota > Viridiplantae > Streptophyta > Pinopsida > Cupressales > Cupressaceae > Sequoiadendron > Sequoiadendron giganteum. Next base: position 30,093,404 of record CM021105.1, on the reverse strand, counting down.
TATACCTAGGGTTTGGGTGGCATTTCTTCTGACCTTGTCTATTGGCCGTGTAAACTTCGACCTTCTATTGACCTGTGCACGTCCCTAACACTACCAAATCCAATTTCGTCAACTCCATAGCATTTATGACCATCAAATTGACTTATCGGGAATATTTCCTGTTTTTTTTGAAATTTTTCAAAAAATTGTCAATTTTCTCGAGGGGGCATACCCTAACCTATTTCATATTGGGGCACGATCGGGGCATATTTTTAATGATTTTATTTGACACAATGCCGAAACGACATTGTATCAAAGAGGGGCAAATTGTAAACACCAAAAATTGGTCTAGGCCTGCGAGTACCACTTTCGACATAATTTTATAATGTCCATGGTCATGATTAAATAATGTTAATTATTTAATTACTTTCTAAACACATATTTCCTCTATTAATTAAATAACCTTTTAATTATTTAATTAATTCATTATGACCTGTATTCAACTTTGATTAATTAAATGAATCATATTTGTTTAATTATGTCGCTAACTAATTAATTCTCTTTCTTAATTAAATAATTTATTATTTAATTAACCCCTTTGTCATATTTCAACTATAATTAAGTATTCCTTATTTAATTATTCAATTAATCTTTTCAGTCAATTAAATAAATTATCATTATTTATTTAATTAAATCTTTCAATTTTTGAATGTTGAATTAGATTAACATTTAATTCATAATTAATTGTTTTCCTCACATTCTTCTATCGTCCAGTTATCTAATTATTCACTCACCATCTGATTCGAGATCTATTTTAATCCGCCAGTTATCTCCGCATTCGATATCTAATCATCTCTGTGAAAGGACTCTCTATCACAACCAATCAGTTAACTAGTTCTAACTCATATGCATGAACATATTTATTAATTAAATTTATTTATTTAATTAATTAACTCGTGTGTGTATTCGAACAAATTATTCTTCGAGTTCTAACTTTATCATTTTCATTCAAAGTCTAATTCTTCTATTTTCAAAGACTTTCAACTGAAGATTAAATCATTTATTTAATCTTGAACTCTTATTCATTCTATTTTCGAACAATCTTAACACCACATTAAATTATTGTTCTAATTTAATCTTTATCCTGCAGAATTTCCCAACTCACATTCTAACTGACACTAACTCACATCGCATGGCATTAATCAATCTCAATCGTTGATCTCTCTTTCGAATCTGAGTCAATCGTTCGAAAACCAACTTTCTATAAATATGTTGATCATTGTCATTATTCCTCCTCCCGAAATCAATACTTTTTAGAAGAACTTATAATCTTCAATATTTTTCTTAGACAATACATCCAAGCTATACTTGCATACATACAAAAAATCTGAGGGCAAGAATATCGATATGACAAAATGGAGAAGGACAGTCAAGATAATTCAAAGAGGTGGACTGATATTCGGTGAGATTGTTTCATATTATCATTTTTATTGTTTCAGCTCATTTGATTCGTTCTTTGTTGTTTGATTTAGATTTATGCTTGTTAGATTAGATTTAACCATATTTATGTGCAATAATCCATTTTATCTACGCCACAGATTTAATCACAAAATAACATTGTAATATTAATAGCATATAGTTTTCACAGTCCATGGCCAATTATCATTCAAGGTTGCTTTTGATTTTTAGCCACAATTTGTGATAATGTAGGTTTTTGTGTTAGGGTTTTATAGTAGCGAGTTGTGAGAATGTTATGATTAAAGGTTGCTAATCACATATGGGTTGCTGCAAGTATTGAACCCCGTCTGATTTTTGCCCCTGAAAAGCATTTTTGAAACAAAAGCCACCACTCATTTCTAGTATAATTTTTTTCCAACACTTTTTAAAATTCAGATAGTGAATGGGAACATCAGGACCAACATAGTCCCAGATGTAATCCCCTGCATGGAACCTATACCAAACTTCCCTCGCCACCAGTCTCTGAACTTCATAGGCCACATGGCAAGGTTGTGGTGTAACAATTTAAGGATACATTCAAGCATGATCCTAATTAAAGCTAGTAAACCTATTTTCATGAAACCATAGTTCGACAGAGTTTCCTAACAAGGGGATGTAGAACAGGTTTTAAGGATGGAGAACCAAGGGCCTAAGTTTGGGGATTGTGGGGTGATGGTGGTGGGGTGGCGGGGAATGGTGGTAGGATGGTAGTGAGGGGGCAACATTGAAATACATATGGTACTTGAAAAAATAGTTATAAAAATATTTATAAGCATAAAAATTATGAATGAAACTTTGACGAACTAATTTTTAACATTTGAATTTTGAAGTGAACATTAACCTAGTGTCACTCACCTTCTTGGTCTATTTATTTCTCTTACACTTGCAACTCTCACTCTCACACTCACGCTATTAGCTTCTTGTTGATTTATTTTTTGTGAATATAAATGAGGATAAGAAGTAGTTTTCTAGAGTTTGTGGGGTTCGGGTGGGGCCCATAGGCCATTAGGGTTCGGCCATGGCCAAGGAGTTGAAACAAAATTTTGATTTTTTTTAAAATTATATTTGGTCATTTGATTGTAGGGGATGCCTGAGGTCCTCAAAATGGTTGGGAGACTCTTAAGAGTCCCCCAAATGTCTCTAGGAAGTCTTGGTGACATCTCAGAGATGACGATGTTGATGGTGGGACAACAATATTGGTGGCAGGTGGTCATCCCCCCCAATTCCCCAACTCTCCACGATGCCAAGGTTGTGGTATAACAATAATAGAGTTTGTGGTATAACAACCATGGATTTTGTGATCTAGCAATTATGGGGTACATTCTAGAATTAGTAGGGATTATGATTATGAATCTTCCATGGACGACCCACTTAAAAGCAATCCATTACTTCACTAGAAATTTTATAGAAAGAAAAATAGAAATAGATATTAACCCATGATTTCTAAGAAAATACAAAGTTAAAATGTGATGTAGCTTATTTGCGAAGCATTATTGGGAGCATTCTCTCCAAACAACTAAACAACACAATTTTCTCCATAAAAAAAACTACCAAACTACACAGTTTTGTATATATAAACAAACATGTATTTAGAATTCAAAACAAAAGATTCATACCCTTCATTTTTTCTGAGGTTTCCTCAAAAATTTGAGCTTGAAATCCCATATAAGTCGTAGTAGAAAATGCATAGATTCTCTTTTTGGCCTCCTCACTATTGAACATTAAAAAAAACTATTGTAAGCATTTTTTCCAAGATTGAGAAGCATAGTTGGGTCTTTTTAAACCCAAAACTCCTAATTAGATATGTTTTTCAAACCCTCACATTTTAACAAAATCAAAAGCCAAAGGGTAAAATTGTACAAATTGTTACCTGCCAACTACTTTGGCTAGAGTCTTAATGAATGTATCAATATTTTCTTCTTGTGTGGGTTGTGGATAAGAAAACTCCATGGTAATAATTTAGTGCTCATAGTCATATCCTTTGAAGAGAATCTCAATGTCTCCTCTAAAATTTTTGTCAGACCTCACCGAGTCTATGAGAGAGTAGAGTGGTCACAAGTTTGAAACCATGTGACATGTGACCATTAAATAAGATGGTGTTAACGACCATGTATTCTTGCCAATCACCCAATACTGGACCTCTTCCATAGTCTTGTTGATCCCCAAGCATTGGGCCTTGACCATCCACAAGTGGCTTGTAATCTTGTCGATCACCCACCATAGGACCTCTTCCATAATCTTGTTGATCCCAAGGGATTGGGCCTCTTCCACGCATTAGGGGTGGTCTATAATATGTTGGTCCCTAGATTTTGGGCCTCTTCCATCCATAGGAGGTGACTTGTAATATTGTAGTTCCCCAGGCATTGGGCCTCTCCCATCCATTGAAGATGGCTTGTAATACTATTCGTCACCTGACATTGAACCACTTCCATCCATAAGAGGTGCCCTGTAATATTGTTGGTCCCCTGGCATAGGACCCCTTCCATCCACTAGAGGTGGCCTGTAATCTTGTTGTTCCCCTAGTATAAGACCCCTTCCATCCATTGGAGATGGCCTGTAATATTGTCGTTCCCCTGATATTGGGCTCCTTCCAACCATTGAAGGTGGCCTATAATCTTGTTCTATTTATTTATCTTACACTTGCAACTCTCACTCTCACACTCATGCTATTAGCTTCTTGTTAATTTATTTTTGTGAATAGAAAAGAGGATAGGAAGCAGTTTTCTAGAGTTTTTGGGGTTTGGGTGGGGTCCATAGGCCATTAGGTTCAACCTTGGCCAAGGAGTTGAAACAAAATTTTGATTTAAAAAAATATATTTTGGGTCATTTGGTTGTAGGAGATGCTTGAGGTCCCCAAGATGGTTGGGAAACTCTTAAGAGTCCCCAAAATGTCTTCAATAAGTCTTGGTGACATCTCAGAGACAATGGTGTCAGTGGTTGGACAACAACATTGTTGGCGGGCGGTTGTCCTCCCAAGTCCCCAACTCTTCAAGATGTCACCATCTCGAGAATGTAGGATTTTTGGGGGTGGGGACGTGTCCTCGCACGAAAGACTACATGAAACACTCTCAAAATATCCAAGAATCAACTAGTGCCATAATTAAATAGAGTAGATACACAAAATCGGAAACAGGTGCTTCAGTCTTTCCAGACAAAAATTTAGATGCCAATTCAAGTAGTCAAGTAAAGCAATTCTAATAAAATAACATAAAAGTAAGATTAAGTTGCGACACAACTAAAATGTCACTCATAAAAGGTTGACCTTGGTTCAAATCAATATCAAAAGAAAAGAATGGAAATCAATTACTGCAAACAACATGTGTCAAGGTTGTGGTATAATGATAATAGAGGTTGTGGTGTAACAACCATTGATTTTGTGGTCTAGGAATTATGGGGTACATTCCATAATTAGTAGGGATTAGGATTATAAATCTTCCTTGGATGGTCCACTTAAAAGCAATCCATTAATTCACCAAAAAGTTTATAAAAAGAAAAATAGCAATAGATATAAACCCATAATTTCTAAGAAAATAAAAAGTTAAAATGTGATGTACCTTATTTGTGAAGCATTGTTGTGAGCATTTACTCCAAACAATGCAATTTTCTCTATCAACAAAAACTACTAAACAACACAATTTTGTATATATAAACAAACATGTATGTAGAATTCAAAACAAAAGATTCATACCCTTCATTTTTTGAGGTTTCCTCAGAAATTTGAGCTTGAAATCCCGTATAAGTCGTAGTAGACAATGTGTAGATTCTATTTTTGGCCTCCTCCTCACTATTGAACATTAAAAAAAGACTATTGTAAGGATGTTTTCCAAGACCAAGAAGCCTGGTTGGGTCTTTTCAAACTCGAAACTTCCAATTGGATATGTTTTTCAAACCCTCACATTTTAACAAACTCAAAAGCCAAAGGGTAAAATTGTACAAATTATTACCTGGCAACAACTTTGGTTACAGTCTCGATGAATGTATCAATATTTTCTTCTTGTGTGGGTTGTGGATTAGGAAACTCCATGGTAATAAGCTAGTGCTTGTAGTCTTACCCTTCAAACAAAATCTTGGTGTCTCCTCTAAATTTTTTGCCAGACCTCCCAGAGTCTACAGGAGAGTAAAGTGGTTGCAAGTTTGAAACCATGTGACATGCGACCATCAATTGAGATGGTGTTAACGACTTTGTATTCTTGTCAATCACCCAACACCGAACCTCTTCCATAGTCTTGTCAGTCCCCAGGCATTGGGCCTTGACCATCCACAAGTGGCCTATAATCTTGTCGATCACCCACCATAGGACCTCTTCCGTAATCTTATTGATCCCAAGGGATTGGGCCTCTTCCACGCACTGGGAGTGGTATACAATATTGTTTGTCCCTAGATATTGGGCCTCTTCCATCCATAGGAGGTGACCTATAATCTTTTTGTTCCCCAGGCATTGTGTCTCTTCCATCCATTGAAGGTGGCCTATAATAATGTTGGTCACCTAGCATTGAACCCCTTCCATTCACTGGAGGTGGCCTATAATACTACTGGTCCCCTGGCATAGGATCCCTTCCATCCATCATAGGTGGTTTGTAATCTTCTCGGTCCCCTGGAATAGGACCCCTTCCATCCATTGGAGATGGCCTGTAATATTGTCAGTCCTCTGACATTGGACCCCTTCCAACCATTGGAGGTGGCCTTTAATCTTGTTCTATTTATTTCTCTTGTACTTGCAACACTCACTCTCACACTCACGCTATTAGCTTCTTGTTGATTTTTTGTGAATAGAAATGAGGATAGGAAGAAAATTTCTAGAGTTTGTGGGGTTTGGGTGGGGCCCATAGGCCATTAGGGTTCAACCTTGGCCAAGGAGTTGAAACCAAAATTTGATTTTTTTAATTTATTTTTGGCCATTTGGTTGTAGGAGATGTCATAGGTCCCTGAGATGATTAGGAGACTCTTAAGAGTCCCTCAAATGTCTCAAGGAATTCTTGGTGACATCTTAGAGACAATGGTGTTGGTGGTGGGACAACAACATTGGTGGCAGATGGTCATCCCCCCCAAGTCCCTAACTCTCCACGATGTCACCATCTCGAGAAAGTGGGGTTTTTGAGGGTGGGGACATGTGCTCATGGAAGAATACATGAAACACTCTCACAATACCCAAGAATCAACTAGTGCCATACTTAAACAAAGCAGATACACAAAATGAGAAACAAGTGCTTCAGTCTTGCCAGACAAAAATTCATGTCAATTCAAGTAGTCAAGTAAATAAATTCTAATAAAATAGTAGAAAAGTAAGATTAAGTTGCAATGCAACTAAACTGTACTTATAGAAGGTTGACATTGGTTCAAATCAATATCAAAAGAAAAGCATGGAAATCAATTACTGCAAACAACATGCATCAAGGTTGTGGTATAACGATAATAGAGGTTGTGGTGTAACAACCATAGATTTTGTGGTTTAGCAATTATGGGGTACATTCCAGAATTAGTAGGAATTAAGATTGTAAATCTTTTGCAGATGGTCCACTTAAAAGCAATGCATTACTTCACTAGAAAGTTTATAGAAAGAAATATAGTAATAGATATAAACCCATGATTTCTAAGAAAATAAAAAATCAAAATGTGATGTCCCTTATTTGTGAAGCATTGTTGGGAGCATTCACTCCAAACAGCTAAACAACATAATTTTCTCTATCAATAAAAACTACTAAACAACATAATTTTTTTATATATAAACAAACATGTATGTAGACTTCAAAATAAAAGATTCATACCCTTCAGTTTTTCTAAGGTTTCCTCCAAAATTTGAGCTTGAAATCCCATATAAGTTGTAGTAGACAATGCACATATAAGTTGTAGTAGACAATGCATAGATTCTCTTTTTGGCCTCCTCCTTGCTATTGAACATTAAAAAAACTATTGTAAGCATGTTTTCCAAGACCAAGAAGCCTAGTCGGGTATTTTTAAACCCCAAAATCCTAATTGGATATGTTTTTCAAACCCTCGCATTTTAACAAAATTAAAATCCAAAGTGTAAAATTGTACAAATTATTACCTACCAACAACTTTGGCTAGAGTCTTGATGAATGTATCAATATTTTCTTCTCGTGTGGATTGTAGATCATGAAACTCCATGGTAATAAGCCAATGATCGTAGTCATAGCCTTCGAATAAAATTTGGGTGTCTCCTCTTAAATCTTTTCGAAACCTCCTCAAGTCTACGAGAGAGTAGAGTGGTTGCAAGTTTGAAATCATGTGACGTGCAACCATGAATTGAGATGGTGTTAACGACCCTTTATTCTTGTCTATCACCCAACACTAGACCTCTTCCTTAGTCTTATCAATCCCCAGTCATTGGGCTTCAACCATCCACAAGTGGCTTGTAATCTTGTTGATCACCCACCACAAGACCTCTTCCATGCTCTTGTTGATCACAAGGGATTGGGCCTCTTTCACGCATTAGGGGTGGTCTATAATGTTTTTGGTCCCTAGACATTGGGCCTCTTCCATCCACTAGAGGTGACCTATAATCTTGTCGTTCTCCTGGCATTGGGCCTCTTCCATCCATTGAAGGTGGCCTATAATATTGCTAGTCACCTCGCATTGAACCCCTTCCATCCACGAGAGGTGGCTTGTAATACTATTGGTCCCCTAGCATAGGTCTCCTTCCATCCACCAGAGGTGTCCTGTAATCTTTTCGGTCCCCTTGCATAAGACCCCTTCCATCCATTGGAGATGGCTTGTAATCTTGTTGGTCCCCTGACATTGGATCCCTTCCAACCATTGGAGGTAGCCTATAATCTTGTTATATTTATTGCTCTTACACATGTAGCTCTCACTCTCATACTCATGCTGTTAGCTTCTTCTTGATTTGTTTTTGTGAATATAAATGAGGATAAGAAGTAGTTTTCTAGAGTTTGTGGGGTTCAGGTGGGGCCCATAGGCCATTAGAGTTCAACCTTGGCCAAGGAGTTGAAACCAAATTTTGATTTTTTTAAAAACTATTTTTGGTCATTTGGCTATAGGAGATACTTGAGGTCCCTGAGACAATTGGGACACTCTGAAGAGTCCCTCCAAATGTCTCAGGGAAGTCTTGGGGACATCTCATAGATGATGGTGTCAATGGCAGGATAGCAACATTGGTGGCAAGCGGTCGTCCCCCCAAGTCCCCAACTCTCCATGATGTCATCATCTCATAAATGTGGGGTTTTTTGGGGGTGGGGATGCATCCCCATGGAAGATTACATGAAACACTCTCATAATATCCAAGAATCAACTAGTGCCATACTTAAACAAAGTAGATACACAAAATGAGAAACAAGTGCTTTAGTCTTTCCAAACAAAAATTCAGATGTCAATTTAAGTAGTCAAGTAAAGAAATTCTAATAAAATAGCAGAAAAGTAAGATTAAGTTGCGACACAACTGAACTATGACTCATAGAAGTTTGAACCTAGTTCAAATCAATATCAAAAGAAAATCATGGAAATCAATTATTGCAAACAACATGTGTCAAGGCTGTGGTATAATGATAATAGATGTTGTGGTGTAACAACCATGGATTTTGTGGTCTAGCAATTATGGGGTACATTCCAAAATTAGTAGGGATTATGATCATAAATCTTTTGTAGATGGTCCACTTAAAAGCAATCCATTACTTCACTAGAAATTTTATAGAAAGAAAAATAGTAATAGATATAAACCCATGATTTATAAGACAATAAAAAAGTTAAAATGTGATGTACCTTATCTGTGAAGCATTGTTGAGAGCATTCACTTCAAACAACTAAACAACACAATTTTCTCTATCAATAAAAAATACTAAACAACATAATTTTGTATATATAAGTAAAAATGTATGTAGACTTCAAAACAAAAGATTCATACCCTTCATTTTTCCGAGGTTTCCTCCAAAATTTGAGCTTGAAATCTCATACAAGTCATAGTAGATAATGCATAGATTCTCTTTTTGGCCTCCTCCTTGCTATTGAACTTAAAAAAAAACTATTGTAAGCATTTTTTCCATGATCGAGAAGCCTAGTTGGGTCTTTTTAAACCTGAAACTTTCAATTGGATATGTTTTTCAAATCCTCGCATTTTAACAAAATCAAAAGCCAAAGGGTAAAATTGTACAAATTGTTACCTACCAACAAATTTGGCTAGAGTCTTGATGAATGTATCAATATTTTATTCTCGTGTGGTTTGTGGATCAAGAAAATCCATGGTAATAAGCTAGTGCTCGAATTTGCAACCTTCAAACAAAATATGGGCGTCTCCTCTAAAAAAATTTCCAAACCTCCCCAAGTGTACAGGAGAGTAGAGTGGTCACAAGTTCAAAACCATGTGACGTGCGACCATGAATTGAGATGGTGTTAACGACCTATTGAAACCCCATGATTGATAAGAGACCTGTTAAAATATGGGTACCTTTGAGAATTTGGTTGTCTGATAGGGGGTCTTCTAGCATTGCTTCTTTGATTCCTGATTTGTTTGTCATTCCCTTGAGTCTTTTTTTATTGTCATCCTTGTTAGGTTTTTGATTTTCCTTTGAGCTTTCTCCTTCTTCAAGTATCAAACCACCTTTATGTTTAGATGGTTTATGTCTTGCAATCAACTCATCAAGCCTTGTAGAGCTTGTCTTGAATTTGTCTTAATGAACCCTTGCCTTTTCCAGATTTGATCTCAGAGTTACTACTTCTTGTTCAAGTCTTGTGCATTCAACAATCTTTCTTTTTACTACTACATTCAGAAAATCCTCAATTCTTTTATTTTCTTCCACTTGCACTTTTAGTCCAGCGATGTCTTCATTTGCTTGCCTTAGTTGTTCATTGACCTCCCTATGTCTTTCTCTAAAATTCTTGATTCAATTTTTCAATTTTTATCAATCATGTAGTCATCATTTATGTATTCAATTGCAAAAAATTGTTTCAGAGGTATAGGATACTTTTTATTTGCCATGTGTTCAATCTCCGCGATCTTCCTCAAGTTGTTAGGCTTCTCAAAAGTAACTAGGCTCCGATACCAATTGTTGAACACACAAAATACTGAGAGAAAGGGTGAACCAGTATTCTATTAAACCATTTAATCATAATCCATCTAATAATCAAAACATATCTAACTGCAATTATGAATGAAAGCATGAAAGGAATCGCAACATCACATAACTCAGACACCAGGATTTTTATGTGGAAAACCACGATGAGGATTTGCTCACAATATACTATAACCAATTATAAGATATTACATGAGCTCATTGCCATGATGCACTATCCTTATAAGGCTCACAGTTAGAGATATATACAGAACAAAATGGCTACATAGCCAAAGTGTGAACTAATTCAAAGTCCACCTTCCATGTGTTGAATTTAGTTCCTTTGATGCTCTAAATACAAAACACTGGTATGCTTAGCAGTTGCTCAACATTCACAACAATTCTACCATTATTCTGATCTCACACATCTAAATTCACATGTTTGCACAATATTAGATCTCTTGTACATCATATTACATATCAAATCAAAAATTTCCTACATATATACCCAATTACATCTACATACATCAATTAAGTCAACCTAATTAGATGTAGCCCAATTTTAATTTAAAATAGCTTTGTCGGCTCCACACGTAATTCAAAAATATTTTCACACTCAAACCAAACATGCAATAATTGATTTAGGTTGGCATAGACCTAAAATAGGTCCTAATAACATCCGCAATGCATACTTATTCTTTACAACACATAACATGTATTAGGTCGGCCAAGAATTAGACCTAATCACAAAAATAAGCCAAACTAACCAACACCAACCATCTATTTGATCATATAAGCACACACCATTTGGAATATAAACTGTACTGACACCTGCAGACATTCTCTCAAAATTGTAAAGTTTGATTCCAAATATTGAAGGAATGCGAACCAGATTACACATACCCATTTACATTGTATAAAGCCAAAAAATGTATATCAAACTTTTGTTATTTATAACTTTCAGCCTGTGTAACCAAAACTGTTGAAATATTGATCATAAGTGCATTTAGTAGTTCTGAATAACATACTATAAACTTATACGATGATCTTATTACATGAGAAATTATGAACCAAATTACTGGATTAAGATGTTGTTCACTGGATGTGAGAAAATTGTCAACAATTAATGTTGGCATCAATGCCAACACATCAAAGGGTTCCTTCTTCATTCTTTCAACAATACTTAGGTTTTTAAGTAAGAGGATTGTGAAGTTTTTTGAATACATAATTTTATTATTTTTTATTATAGGTAAAATAGGTTTTTAAGGGGCTATGAAACCCTTTACAAAGGATCCCACCAAATCCAAACAAATAGGTTTTGAAGGGAGCCAAAACCCTCACAAATAATGTTGTCTAAACTATATATGCCATAGCCAAACAACAATAGTTATGAGGAAGCTAGACAAGAAAAAACCAAATACTATGAAGCAACTTGGCAACAACCACAAATCAAATCATCTTAGGAAAAAAATAGTCTTGAGCAAAGAAAAGAAAATAGAAAGAGCCTTCAACCTAATAAAACATTTAGTTATTAGCTTTTGATGCAGATCCAAGATCCCATCACCAATCTCAATCTCCACCTCCATAGGAGAAAAATAAATGAAATAAGGGCAGTAGTAACTCCCTTGCAACAACTCCATCTTTTCTAGCATAAACCCTCTCCACCTCAATAGGAGAGGACACAAGAAGAAGAAGAATCCAAATGGACTAGCCACTCCAACATGAACTTATTGTTGTTTTTTTGACCTTTCTAGGTTTGTGAAATTCTATGAACAATATAATTGTTACTTGTGACCTTAACAAGTTTGAGCTTATTATGAGCATTGTTAATTTTATCTTGGACCTATTTATGGCCATATTAACACATGCAACACAAGTAGGGTATGATTAACCTTACCTCTCCTAAAAAAAAATGATCATAAAGAGTATTCTACCTTCCAAGGTCTTAGGAGTTGGGTCACAACCTTATTGTCAAGCTAACTGGTTTGAATGTCTATTTTGTTCAAAAGGGCCCTGGTGGTTTTAACTCAAACTATGTTGATCTACTTATTTTCTAACCAAATCTAATCCTAACTATCAAGGGTTCAAATAAAATACAAAAGATAGATTAGGTAATTTGCAAGAAAATACAAACATATGTATTTTATTAAACTAATTTATCTATTACAAGAGTGAAACCTGATAAATACTATAAACAATAAGATATATAATACATAATGCTATTCATTCACTATGCTATATTCTAGGGGTGTTACTTGAAATTTGTGATGATATTCATTCATTTTAATTACCTCTTTTATTTATAAATTAAAATGAATATTTGTGAATATTATATTGAAATATCATTTTTCTCTCAAACAGTAGTAAATAAGATCAATAAGAGATACTATTTGCATGCATGAAGAAATCTTGAATATTATACCTCGTCTCTCAGTTACCAGGTTACTTTTACCTTCACGAGTGAATATGATGATAAATATAAATCGCGACCTTAATATGTTTAAAAGGTGAATGAGATACTGAAATATGCATTAAGATGTTATTGCTTTTAAATGAATGATTATGTTTTTGGAAAATGAGATGAATAAATATGTATTGCAATATGATTAATTTAATGCTTTGATGATGCAAATGATTTATGCTACAAATAGCTTTCATGTGAACGGCTAACTACCTTTGAGATACACTAAGTTGGATGCAGGAGGGATTCAAACCCTTAGGTACGAGAGGGGAGTATCACTCAAGAGAAGAACTTGGTGTGGTAACTCCTAATATGGCTAATTGAGCATACACACATTCACATCCTAGTTTGGTCAAGTTGAGTTGAGTCGGTTCGTGAATTGGGTAAGTTACCCTTGGTCATAGTTTTGGGATAATTGGATGCGTGTTTAAATGATCATCACTTAGTGTTATGGTTGTTTCTTTGGTTTGAATTATGTGATTGAATCTTTGAATTGAGTATATAATCATCTTTGTGGTTTATATGTGTGTGTGTGTGTGTGTGTGTGTGTATGTTAATTGATATATATATATGTGTGATAACACATGCACATATGTGTGTTTAAATGATCATCACTGAGTGTTATGGTTATTTCTTTGGTTTGAATTATGTGACTGAATCTTTGAATTAAGTATATAATCATCTTTGTGGTTTATATATATGTGTGTGTGTATGTGTGTGTGTGTATGTTAATTGATATATATATATATATATATATATATATATATATATATATATATATATATATATATATGTGATAACACATGCACATAATCATGTGTGCATATGTGCACACATAGTTAGAAGTATTTGCATATATGTATAGATGGGTATGACATGCACATGTGAAACCAATGGAATACATATGTATATGTATATATATACACTCAATATGTATACTTATCGATAACTATATATATCTATATATATATTATTATTATTAAATATTAAATAATGTTATATTTATATATATGTATATATTTACGTATTTGATAATATGTACATACATGTGTATATATTAATATATATAATTACCTTTGAAATATATATGTGTATGACTGACAACTAAATGATTTTAATATATATATTTATATATTAATGCATATATATGAGACTATGTATATTGGATAAAATGAATAAAAAAACCAACGCATTTATAATGTGGAGAAAATAAATAATGAATGCTTATGTTAAGCAGATAGTTTAAACTTAACATAAACCAAAGGCTATTGTGAAGTTAGCACATTTACATATGCAAAGTATTATATATTGAAAGCCTATATTAAATCCAATCGCTATATAATAGTGAAGGAATATGAAACATTAAAACTAAAATACCATGCATAAATAGTGCGATGGAAACATAGGACAAAATAGCATAGTAAAACATGTTTTGGAGGGTAAGCGAATAAAGTCAAAGTAATGAGAATGATAAGGTAAATGAAGTTAATTCGATATGTTTAAAGAAGGTGACATAATCATACTATATCACACTTTTCACCATATTATATCATTGTTTTTTAATGTTTAAAACAACAAACAAAAGTATAAAGGTAAACCGATACATTGCTATGAGTTTGTAGTCAATAGGAAACTCATAAAGTTGTGCCATAATGTGAATAAAATGAAAATAGGAAACAAGACAAAAGCCAACATAATAAGGAGAATAATTCTAGAGACTTAAGCGTTGTTATATATACATTGATATGGCTAAAGCTAAATCATTGCAATGTCATACAATATTAGTTGTTGATTGCTTTGAAACCAACACACCATATTAGAGGGTGAGTATTATGTAGAATGTTGTGCATAAAGGAATAAGTCAAAGGGAATATGAACAACACATAAAAGTATAAGCAATAAAAGTCTTAAACCTGCACCAAGACTTGGTAAAGTCATGAGACAAGTATGTCACTCAGTCCAAGCATAGATGGCACTGATTTGAGAGGGTAGTCGACTTGCAAAACATATAGCAAACCCATACCATTGCATTGTTGTGCTTGACCCATTAAAAGGTGTATTTTGTCACAATCCTAAGGTCGACTCAACCATTTAATGTAATTGGAAATATGAGAACTGTTATATGTTGCAATCTGAAAGTTTATTTAGCTAAGTTGTTGCACGTGAATAGGATGGTGGCAGAATTATTAGCTTGGTTGTACCCTTTGGAAGTTCAAATTTTAGTATATATAGAGATGATCTCTCTATCATTTGTTACACTTCTCATTCTAATTTTTGTTGTTGTTATTGTTCTGTAATTTATGTGCAAGAATTATTGAGAGAGAGTTGTAGTGAAAAAGAGAGAATTAGTTGTGAGTTAAGTTTGTTGAGAATTCTTGAGAGGAGGCTTGATTTTGGAGAATAGTTGAACTTTGGAGAAGTATCATTCATGGTTGTGAAGGCTAAGGTTGGAAGTAACATTGTCAAGTTGAAACTTTATATCCAGGCATGTTGATTTCTATTCCTCCATTATCTATGTTTGAAAGGTTATTTGATTATAAATGCCTTTGTTTGGAAAAGATTACTTTTTGGAATGCATGATATGATTGTTCTTATGAACTCAGTTATTTCCTAGTTTTGGAATAATCTTTGAATGCATGATATGCTTGTTCTTATGAACTTAGTCATTTCCCAGTATAGAATATTCTTGTGTGACTCTTGATTGAGTCTCGAATTAGTGAAACCCTATTATTTTGGGAATAAATTTATATAATGTTGAAGCATGTGTGGCTTAAATTCTATTAGAACCATACTTAGTTTTTTAAGTCTATATGGATATGGCATGAAAAGGGAGATGTGGAATATGTTGCTATCTTGATTTGTTAGCTTATAATGCTAGGAAAATCTTTGTGGATAAGAAGGTTAGTAATACAATGGGAATGATGGCATGATATAAATGCCATCATTGATAGGTTGTAATGTTACACAAACCATGACATGATAGTCTATACTTGATGGATTACTCATATCTCCTTGAAGTAGGAAGATAGTCTTTTCCCTAAGGTTAAGGGTGTATACTTGATTGTCAAATCAATTTTCAATAGTAGGGTTGAGAAATGTATTTCCTAGTTATGTCATAATCATATAACTTATAAGGAGTCTATTCCTATTTACGAAATTCTAGAAGAGGACTCATGTTCTAGCAACCCAAATCTACATAGAGAAGAGGAATTTTAGGTGAGGAAGCACAAACTCCTCTCAGGCTAATGTCCTCCAAATTATATAGAAATGTGGTGAACATTGCTAACATGTGAATATTTGAGGTATATTTAAAGAGAGGTTTTTATGATTTGTTTATGATCACTTGATTGAACATCACTTTCAATTGAAAATCATAGGTTGGGAATAACCTAATTGGTTGGGTTGCTTACTTGATTATTAATAAAGAAAATAGGTTGGGATTAGCCTATATGATCTGATTGATCATTTGATTATTGATTATATCTTTGATTGAGTCATTTATTGATGAGATTACACTTTTGAATGAGTTCTTTTATTGATAAGATCATACTTCTGAAAAGAAGACACTTAATATTGTGATCATACATTTTGAAATGGAGTCACGTAATGTTATGACATTATGATTACTTAGGGTGGTTAATTAGGTTATTCTTGGGGTTATATAATCCATGGGAAAGGGAGTAAACTAGTAGGTCACATATTATGTTTGCATTTATGGTTAGCTTGGTTATTCCTAGGGTTGGGACAATCCATGGGAAAGGGAGTAACCTTGTTGGACAATTTATTATGTCATCACCATGGAGCCATTTTTTCTCTAAAGTATATTTTCTTTTATTTAGGCTCCATAGTTCTCCTCTTTTTGGCTTTTTCTCTTTTTGCATGTTTTGGTGGTGTCTCTTCTTGAAAGGTTATAGTTACTTTCACAAAAAGGTGTGCAATGTGCCATGTAGTGGTTGCACAGATTTTTTATATCATTTTCATTTCAGATTTGAAGTAGGACACATGGTTGTGTCACAGGATTTTTTTACAAGCTTCTCTCACAAACTTGAGAATCACCCACCAGCATGCCACGCCACTCTTTTTTTAGGCGGGTTGTTTCACTCGCAAGTATTATGCTCCTTTCGCGGAGTTTCTTAGGAAGAATGACAGATCCTACACTTTCAAAATTAGTCTCTTTTTGGTGGTGCTATTATTATTTATTGTTGATCATATCAGATTTTTCCAAGCATTTACTACTTTAGATCATCTTTTGACAAAATATATTCGTGAAGCTCCTACAACATCTAATTTCATGAATACGCCATTATTGAAGTAGCTCAATTTTCATTAGCAAATATTATCATGATTAGATTGGATCCTTGATCGGATTGCAGAGTTGCCAGATGAGGACACCTGTAAGGTATTCATCTCTATCTACAACAAATATCTAGTGTCGACACATCTTTTTGGCCCTATAAAGTGGAAGATAGTTTTGGTAAAAAGAAGAAAGGATTTTTATAGAGCTTTTGTTTCACTCTATGGCATGTTAAAATATTATCAAAACGATTACTCGAATGGTATCTAACCTTTGCATTCATATTATTTTTGCAAGAATAAGTAATATAAGGAAGAAATATATGCATCTATGACCTCTATTACATATTTCCTTTCTTTGTTTTTTATATGCAGAATGCCCTGTGTCAACTCATTTCAAGTATAGTCTTGATTATTGTTTTTTTTGCCATTAGCTTCTATGTTCAAATAATGCTATCTTTCAAGAATTGAATCATGTTTGTAGTACTCTTTCATTTTTCTGCAAAGTCATGCTAATTTTCATGTTATGCTATGAGAGTAAGATGCTTTTGTGAAAGTCTAAAGAATTTCTCCCAAATATTGGGTTTTCTTATTTATGTCAAACCTTAATGGTGCTTCCTACAGGGAGATTTAAATCATTGCTCTGTGCTCCTATGGGCCTTAGTTGATTGTTCTCCTCCCAACATGAAGGGTCTGTGGTATTTTGTGTCCATTTTATCAAGAATAAGAGTCGATTAGGGCTTGAAATGTTGTTAAACCTTTGACGCATTACCATCTTTAGTTTTTCCTTCTCCCTTTTCCCTACCCATAGAAGAGTTTACTTCTTTAACAATCCTTAAGATTATTCAGTAAGGCACAATTTGGTCCCTCAATTACTGAATTTCCTATAAGGTTGTTTGGGAGAAGTGCAAGCTTTCAAGATCAACAGTTCTTTTTTTGGCACACCTGATGGGACCCAAACCTACAATTTCCAGATTAGGAGTTAGAAGAGGCATCTAGATTAGATGAGAAGAAGAGGTTGGCAAACCCATGCCTAGGGTCCAAACAAGAGCATCCTCAAAAGGAAAATTTTAATACTATCAATTACCCTCTTTTGCACTTAAAAGGAGACATGTCAGAAGGTCTATATCTCATGTCTGAAGCAATAGATTTAGAACTGCTAGCCCAAAGTCTAAAGCCCTATATACCCCTCTAGGTGGTCGAACTTTTCAAATTTGGATACCTATTTACCTAATTCATAGAGGTTTATTTTTGATGGCTCATCTTAGAGTTCCAGCTCCTAGAAATTTTGTAACCTAGGACAGTGGGAGTCCATTAGCTCTGCCTACCCCTCCAAATGTGTGGCTTGCCATTCCTGCTAGTGCCCCCAAGGCAATCTCGAGGTTTATCATAAAAGATTTTAAAATGCCTTATGAACACCTCTAGGACATAACAAAGGTTTGTAGGGTGCACAATATCACAAAGAAAAATATTACCCTCCAACTATTAGCTACATCCTTTAAAGGAAATCTCAAGATTGGTACAAATCCCTAGCTTCCAATACCATACGCTCTTGGGATAACCTCAGAGACAAGCTTTTGAGCACTTTATAGAGAAGGGAGACCACTCATCTTTGTTGCAACAATTAACCACAATCAGAAGAGCTTCATAGGAAGCCATGAAAAACTTCAATACCAGGTTCCATAAAACTTGGCAAAGGATTCCCATGATAGTTAGACCTCCAATGTCCATGGCATTTATGTTCTATCTAAAGGCATTCAATTTGAATATCGTATTCATGATACAATCACTCAAAGGAGATACTCTACCCAACACATATAGCTTGGTTGTAAAATCTAGAAATAGTTTGATAGATGTTGGGAAGCTCCCACCACGATTGCTAATGTTGATGTTTGCAGATATCTCTAGCAGAACCCAAGAGGAGGTATCTCCCAACATCCCTACTGCATCCCCAAGCATATGTCGACTACACCATTTCCTTTAATGTATATATGCCCAAATTCACAATTGAGCACGCTGAGCTCTTCCTCATTGGCCATGAATGTTAATGACATGAAGAATATAATGAGGACTTCCACAAATGAGCTTGTCATTATTCGGCGTCACGAGGCAGCACCTTCGAAGCCCCCTGTGTAAAATCATCAAGGAGGGAGACCACTTTTCCAAAATAAAATGTGTCAAGGAGCTTAGAGAGGGAGTAACCAACCACAAGTGTTGGGCCAAATAGTCCCCATGACCACTCCATTGCAGGCAATCAAAACTAGCATAAGCAAGGACCTGATTTTGAGTCTGAACAATCTAGCGGAAGATACAAATGCATGGTGTTTTCTATGCAATGATAATAATATGCCCCAAAATTATCGACAAGGGAATCTTTAGCAAAAAGTAGTGAGACAAATAAATCAAGGTATTCCTTTGGCTGTCAAAAGTTATCAGTACCTTGGGAAGGAGAATGCTAGGTTTAGTGCTCAGATGCAAGGAATGTCTCTAGAACAAGAAATGGATATCTCCCACGACCAAGTGTTTTTTTCTTATTTGGAGGGAGAAGACTCAGTGTTCACAAATGAAGTCTTGATCACACGAACACTGCAAGTATAGTCAGACTATAACACCATATCAAAGAGAAGGTTCATCAGAGAGTACGTGCCATAGGTACCATTGGAACTACCGGCCTGACAACCACAAAGACATCAACTAGAAGTACCGCAATCATAGCCAAGATCCAAAAATAAAGTTCCTAGTCTGCCTATGGAAGATCAACCTTTTTTGAGGATAAAAGAAGCACCCTTATTAAAACCAAAGGGCTCATCGATCGAAATGCTAAAAGTGGTAGAGCAATTATAGAAAGTTTTTGCTAATGTATCTCTATGGGATGTCCTATATTTTTTGGGGAAAAAGGCTTTGCTTTGGGACACATTGAATAGAGAGGAACAAACTATCACTGGATTTGGTTTTTTTGCACAACAAAGATAAGGGAAAATGACTCACATTAGAACCCCAATCTTCAGGATACAACATATGTGAATACGATAGATAAAAAAAATGTGAAACAAGTAAGCCAAAGCATCCCCCTTTTTTCTTGACTCTTATTATAGGAGATAGATTGCTACATAATAATATGATTGACTCAGGGGCTAGTACTACACTCATCCCCAAACTAGTGGTCGATGCCTTGAAATTAAAATATGAACCCCTAGAGAAAGGATTTATGCAATTAGATGGGAAGAGGGTCTTGACCATAGGTCACATTAAGGACCTCCCTTTGACCTTTTATTCCTACTCGAGCCAAATAGTTACCCAAGAAGTGGTCATAATTGACATCCCTTAGTTTTCAAGATGTGCCTATCGAGGGACTTTACAAAAAAAATTGGTGGATGCTTGGCCTTAAATTGGTCTCACCTGATCCTAAGGACCAAGCATGGGGCAAAGATGAAAATCTTGTTTGAGCCTTTGCATCATGAACATATTGTGGATGATGTAGTAATGAGCTTTGAGGGTGCACATACTTCCATTTCAAAAAAAGAGACTTATTGTGTCGAGATGTTAGAAGAAGAAGATGCCACGAGCGATCAGAGCCTAGAAGAAGAAGTCCTATTGAATCAATTCATTGATTCTGATCCTTTCAAAAAATTCCATGCGACCGACTTAGGAACCTATGTGATTTTCAACAAAGAGTAGGCCCTTCCCAAGTTGGTCAAGGAACATGAGAACTCAAACTTACTTGATAACAACAACTTATGGAATTTGCACTTTGACGGTGCCAAGCTTAAAGCTGGCTCTAGAGCTGGCATCCATCTTATGTCTCCAATTGGTTCAAAGACCCTCAAGGATTTCCACTTTCAATTCCATTGTTCAAACAATGATGAAAAATACGAGGGACTGGTTCACGATTTGAATCTAGCGAAATAGATGAGCCTAAGAAGAATACAAGTGTTTGGAGACTTTAAGCTAGTGGTAAGCCAAATTTGAGGACTAGCGACCACTAAGAACGTAAGAATGTGGTCCTACCAATACATGGTATGGGACTTGATCGAAAGGTTTGAGGCTTTTAATATCCAAGTCATTTTGAGATCCCGAAACTCTACAACAAATAGAATGGCTTCGATCGGCTCATAATTCAAACCAATCTCAAAGACAACCAAAAACCAACATGGAGTTCGTGTCATCATCCAACCATCCATCCCTGATAGTGATCATAATTGGTAGGTATTTGAGGATGATTCCCAAATTTCTAATTTCTTACGAAATTCAAGAGAATTTTTTGATTAACCACAACCCAGATTCAAAGAGATTGGCGAAGATAAAGTAATCCAACTTATAAGTAATAAGCTCTAGCAAGATATAATCACCCTCAAGAACCTCTTTGAATGTCAAGGCACAAGAAACAATAAATGAATATTCATAGTCGACAAGGAGGACTATGAAGACCTTGACATCGGAGATGGCAGGAAGCTCAAAGTTAGGAGGAACGTATTGTAGTCAAAAGACAAGGAAAGGTTAAGATCCTTAAGCACTACATATAATAGATTCATGGTCTAGACCTATGATGATCTCAAAGGATATGATCCTAGCATAATTCAACACACTATTGACTTGGTCAAAGGATCTAAACCCATCTAACAAAATAAAAGGTCGATCAATTCGAAGGTGGAAGCCCTAATGGCACAAGAGCTTACAAAGCTAATCAAGTCAATAATTATCTACCTAATTAAACATTCCACTTGGGTGTCTAATATTGCATTGATTCAAAAAAAGAATGGGGAAATTTGAATTTATGTGGACTTTCAAGACTTGAAACAAAGCCTCATTAAAGGATTATTACCCTTTGCCTTTGATTGAGCAAATCTTACGAACCATAGCTGGGTCAGAAATGTTCTCATTACTCAATGGATTTTCGGGCTATAATTAGGTCTACATAAAGAAGGAGGATCAGCACAAGACAATGTTCACCACTAAGTGGGGAATGTTCGCATATACAAAAACTATCTTCAACCTTTCGAACGTTGGTGCCACCTTTCAACGTGAGATGGACATCTTTTTTAAAGGTATGATCAACAAAATCATTCTTATATATCTAGATGACCTAACCATATTTTTGAAATCAAAGGATGATCATTTTGATTATTTGGAAATGGTTTTCCAGAAATGCCAATAGTTCAGGATTTCTTTAAATCCCAAAAAATATGTATTTAGAGTATCACAAGGAAAATTGCTTGGCTTTGTGGTTTCCAAAGAAGGAATAGCCATTGATCTCGAAAGGGTGAAGGCTATAATATAATTACTACTACCTATTAATCAAAAGGGGTTGTAGTCTTTCCTAGGAAGGATTAATTTTGTTAGTCGTTTCATTTCAAATTTCACAGGCATTGTGAAACCTATCACACTAATGCTGAAGAAAGGCTTAGCATCAAATGGACTCAAGAAGGAAAGCCTACCTTCAAAAAGATTAAGGTAGCCATTTCTATAGCTCTAGTGTTAGCCAACCTATACTTTTTGAAATATTTTCTATTGTATGTTTATAGTGGCCCACACAACATAGCCTTTGTGCTCACACAAAAGGATGAGGAGGGAAGCGAGGAACATCTCATTGCTTTCCATTCAAGGACCTTAAAAGGTATGAAACTAGGTACAATTTTGTAGAAAAGCGGGAATTTGCCATTATCAAAAGCCTCAAAAAATTCTAACATTTGGTTTCAGTCAGAAAATTTTAAGTCCTCATTGCCCATCCCAGTGTGAGGGAATACAACACAGAAGGTGAAATAACAAAATATAAGTGAATTGGATCACTAAGATCTTAGAGTACGATGTTGATATTTGACCGAAAAAATTGGTCAGAGGAAGAGACCTATGCAAATATCTCACTTAAGAACTCAACCCAAAGATAGAAGAACAGGTTGACCAAGTCTTCACAAATCAATTCGAGTTAGATGAGACATGGGTAGCTAATCATACGAATTTCATGCACACCAGAAGATATCCCCCCAACCTCCCAAGACACAAAAGAAGATACTATAGGCTTCAAGGGGTCGGATACGTACTTATTAAAGGAATCCTATTTAAAAGAAATAATGATGGATTTCTCCTCCACTGTGTGGAAAAGTCATAGGCTGAGAGGATTCTAGACGAATTCCACAAAATTCCAAAAGGTGGACATTTCTCCACCAAAACCACTGCATTAAAAATTATGCGAGCTAGATATTATTGGCCCACCTTGTTTTCTAAAACCCATAATCTGGTAAGGAAATGTTCTCAATGTCAATTCTACATCGCCAAGCAGAAGAACTCCGCTATGCCTTTGAACTCGATCGTAGTTGAAGAACCCTTCACACAGTGGGGTTTGGATTTTATTGGGATGATAAATCCCATATCCAACTCGGGATATAGATGGATTCTTATAGCTATCGATTATTTTGTGAGGTGGATGGAAGCAGTTCCTCTAAAGAATGCTATCGAAGTAGAAATAGTCAATTTCCTAGAAGAGCTAGTGGCAGGGTTCGACTCCTTGAAAACCATCATTTCAGATAATGCACAAGCCTTTGTAGGTTCTAGAATGTTCGACTTTTCTCTCTAACATGGGGTCTAACTAAAAACCTCATCAAACTACTACCCCCATGGAAATGGACTAGCAGAATCCACAAGCAAGAATTTGATTAGGCTAATTAAGTGCATCGGGTCAGAACATCAAAGGGAATGGATCAAGTACCTACGGGCTGACCACATCACCCCTAAGAAAATCCTAAAGGCTTCTCCCTATAAGTTGGTATGTGGAAAGGAGATAGTGCTACCCATTTCAATGGAGACCCCAATGCTACAATTGCTAAAGTCTTTAGAGGTTAAGGAGAATGGTGGAATGGAAGTAAGGCTAGCTAAACTACTAAGCCTTTAGGAGAAAAGAGAAAAGGAATTTAATGCCATGATAAATCACCAACAGGTAGTCAAGTGATGGTTTGACAAAAAAACCTTCGACCCAAGTTTCAAAGAAGGAATTATAGTCTTAAAATTCGATGAATGAGATACAAAACTAGGACATTATGCCAAATTTGATTCTCTATGGAAAGGTCCCTTTCACATTTCCAAATACAAAGCTAGTAACATGTATGAACTAGAAGATATGTACGATTTTTTTTTAGGAATACCAGTAAATGGTATTCATTTGAAACTTTTTAATTAAAGGTTATAGTTCATCAAAAAAATTCACTTTATGTACCATAGGTGAAATGTTTTTGTAAATATTTTTTTTTTGCAAATAAGACAAGAGCCAAAATTGAAGAGACTATAATATATTCTTGAGAAATATTTACATATATACGAGCACTAAGGCCTAATTGTTGAGTTGGGATCTCAAATTAAAGCATGAAATTTTTCTCCCTTGAAAGAAAGCCAAAAAGATATCCATCATTAAAAACCAAAATTGGAGGTAGTACAAAACGCTTTAGAAATTCAGCCTCTAAAAATAAATAGCAATTTTTTTTAGAAGTTTTTGAGCAGACATCAACAAGGTTTTTCTTCATATAGACAAGAACAGGGATTTTATCTTCACACAAATGCACGAACATTGGCCAAGCATCAATCCTCCACACCAGGGCTATATACTAGGTTCTCAAAGGAATTAATTCATTTGACGTCCTAGATTAGCTCCACTTTGTAAATTTTGAGAAGGAAGTCGTAGGTCTGGCTTGTTGATGGTGGTGCTTTAGGTTCATGGTCCAAAAATCTAACAGGAAGGGTAGCCAAGGCACCAATTCCATATTGTCGACATGACTGTGTAGATCCATAACAAATGAAATTCCAATACTAGGGACAACCACCTGAATGATTTCATCAAGCCTATCCAGATATGTTGGACTGAACATTTCCTAACAGAGTTCGACTATCCATAGTTTGGCAATGTCCAAGTCCAACAAGGAAGCAACAAACCAGGAGATAATATTTGTGTTACAGTGAGGTTGGTTTAGGTTTTTCACATTATCTCTCCCCAAAACCCACTTGAATGCCACAATGATCAAGCAGCTCTTCGTCCATAAAAGGCACTTGATTTTGTTGTTGGAAACCTCCTTGATGAAAAATCCTTGTAATTTTTGACTCCAAAGCCTAATCGGAGTGCCCAAACCGCTCATGATGCAACAAAAAAATTCACCACACTCAAAAGTGTAGTAGAAAGAGACTTGCCACTTTAATGCAACTATTTTTGCAAGGCGAGTATGCTATTTATAGAAAATGTGAACCATAAAAGCTTGCTAAACGATTTTTTTTTTGTTGAACAATGACTAAAATACAAGTTGGTGACAAGGGTTAAAAGGAAAATCATACGAAGGAATTTTGTGAAGGCATGAAGAGTTAAGATAGGAAATGGAAATTTATGATTGTATATACAGTCTATCGCCATATGCTCATCATCTCCACAGATGCCAACGATCTCACTCATATGAAAAGACTATTTTAAGTGCCATCTCTTGCCTATTTAATACAAATATCTTTTCTAATTATGCTTCCTATTTACCTAGGATATCTTTCTCCAAAGTCGATGAAAGGAATGTGCTAATATATTCCCAAAAAAAAATTGGCATTTCACAAGAATATGGGTGCCTACTCTGCATGTATTGTCTTGTTGGCAACACATGAAGAGCTATCAATATCGATAATACATTTACTACATGTGCATTCAAAATTTGTAACAACTGAAAACAAAAATTTCTAAGTTTAAAACCCTTAAGTGAAGGATTCTCTAAGTATAGAATTGAGTTTGCAGAATTCTTTCAGAATGAAAAAAATGGTTGAAGCGTCATCTTCCGATTGAGGCACTGCAATCCCATTTTCCAAACCATGCTATGCTAACGTATTTGGGGATGTTTCTTATGCCAACACTCTGATGCCAAAAGAATAGAGTTTTCCTCATATGAAAATCATAAGGCTAGGCAACCACATCAAACCAAAGGTGGTCAAGGATTTTACAGATAATATCTTCGACCCCCAAGCTGCACACAAACCCTAAAGGTCTCTGAGAGGGGGCATTGTGGAGAATGATTACTAAAAGGTAGATTGAAGGACTTGGAGTAAAATTCTAGCACTATGGTCTACCACAATTCATGTTGCCTTCTATGCACCCATGTCCAAAGTTGATTGACATATGTACAAGGAAGCTAGACAAAGGAACTTGGATTATCAATGGTGATAAGCTAAAAATAACAATCAATACAACAACTATCAAAGATATGTTATGCATTCCTTCAAATATGGTTGTCAAGCATTTCACTCGAGGAAACATGGAGGATTTATAGGGAAAAAGGAGAGATAAATTAGTATTCTACAGGGATGAAACAAATTGAGAAACTGACAATGTAGAGCTCGTCTTCCCTATGAAATTTAACCAATTCCATTTGAACTTACAAGTCATTTTCTCAATGCTAGCCTTTGTATACGACATGGAAAAGGATGATGAGGTTTCAAATACCATATGGGTTTGGCTTTCATGTTCAAGAAAGAAAAGAGAAAGAAGCGATTTGACTTCACCAAGACAATCACAGATAGAATGTGTTAGTAATTGAGCGAATATAGCCATTGTTTCAAGTTTAGGTACTCTTTTCTGGTACATTTGATATTGCATAAAACCCTAAGTTATTCAGTAATCATTTACCACTCATTATTTTTGATGCATTA
Source organism: Sequoiadendron giganteum (assembly GCA_007115665.2). NCBI lineage: Eukaryota > Viridiplantae > Streptophyta > Pinopsida > Cupressales > Cupressaceae > Sequoiadendron > Sequoiadendron giganteum. The sequence goes on along the minus strand of CM021105.1, from coordinate 30,066,497 downwards.
AGGTTATTTAATCCAATCTGAATATGGACCCATGTGCTTTCAATCATATGGGATTATTATGCATTTGTCGAGTATTTCTTGAATCTTGCATGCTTCAAGATTTATCCCAACAACCTTTGCATAGGTTTTCTCTTGAGGGTTTAGAATGGATAAGAAATCACCAACCCCTGTTGGATTATTTTATAGGAATTGATTTTAATTTTATTAGATGTCACGGGTTTATAGAGGAGCCTTTTAGATTACCAAAACTTGTTATAGACATGACACTTTCCCTAGAGGTATGTCATCAATTAACAATTGTAAACAATGCTAATGGCACCAAGAAGTATAAAAGTATGCTTCACTCACTTCCCCTCACCCTCACTAGGGGCCAAGTAATGCTCATTAAGAGGGAGTAGTAGGAGGTTTTGACCAACAAGTTGGCCTAGCTCAACCTAGTTCTCATTTACAACAAATGGAAATACAATCTAGATGGGCATCTGTCATTTAGACATGAGCCACAACCATATTGGGAGGAAAGGAGAAACCTCATCTGTCATTCAGACATGAGCCACAACCATATTGGGAGGAAAGGAGAAACCTAATTGAGGAGAGAGAAAATTCTATGTCCACATAGCCTTCATCCCATTCACATGACCCCCATGGCTCGCCTTCTACCCAATTGTGGCAGAGTACTGATAAAGCACCCTTATGGACAAGTCCCTCAAGACACACTTAAAGAAAAAGGGGTGGTTGAAAAGAAAAGCGACTGATTTATGGAGGTAATGACAAGAAATCAAAAAATTAGGCCCCTTATATGAAGCTATTGAAACAAACAAGCTCTTTGATGAGATATATGACAAGGAGGCCTTATTTGATTCAGACCTAGGGTCTGATCAGAGGCCTGGATAAGAGCATACACAAAGTTCTAACTTTCCACTACAAGTAGCCAAAGCAGAAAAGAGGAAAAAGAAGGTATTACGACACAAGGAGTTGTAGGATTCTTCATCTATAAGCATTCTGACCAAAGAAAAATGAACCTAATAGACTTTAAGAAAGTCTTCAACAAGTCGAGGAACCCAAGGTTCATCAAGATCAGTAGCAGAAGAATTTGGAGCAAAAAACATGCCTTCGCCAAAGAGAAGAAGACTTGAGGAATTACACAGGTGGGAGGATGAAGAAGTAAACTTTACCCCACAAGTATCATCGACTCCCGTAATTTAGGTAAATTTTGTACCTACTGTTCTTCCTCCCATTGCTTCATTAGTGTCTACGAATCCTCCATCCCAAGAGTAGGTTCCCTCTTCAACCAGTTCTGACGTACTTATGCTTGATATACCTCCTACTCCTATTGATAATGAACCTCTAATTGAAACCCTACACATAGAGTGTGCGTCTTCCGCCACAACTGCGATTGACACTTTGATTGCCTTATCTGAGGCACAGGTTACAAACATAGAACCACCCATGCTACAAGTCTAATTTCCTTTGCCTAATTCTAGGCATATGCCTCTATTTCCACACATTGGTTCCTTTCCCCCAATGATCACTTCCTTTTCCTCTCAGGTCATACATGACATCCCAAATTTCTCACCAATAGCGCTTCCTTTTTCTTCCCTCCAAAATCATTTGGTCAAAAGTACACCTAGCACTACCCTCTACGGTTTCCCCCAATGAAATCTCTATTGTTGCATAAATTATTAAGTCCTTGCAGAACCTCTGGATCCAAATGGAATTGACTAGGCAGGTCCAACAAGAAAGAAATTAGAAGTAATTGGAAAAAACCGTGGCAAACCCAGCCACCCAAAAGCTAGAGACTTGTTTTGATGAAGAGCTAAATTATTTGATGATCTTGGCTATGAGGCCACAGGTATCCAAATTGGAAGGAGATATGCAATATGAAGATTATGAGATCCAAATAGTAGGTCTAAACCTGATTGAAGCACTCTCATGTGACAAATAAGCCTCACTAATGAAATACGGAAAGTGGTATACACTGACTATGAAAAGTTGGATAGGAAATTTAAAAAGCGTAATGTGGATTTGATGAATGTCAAGGAAATGGTGGACATAATACAATTTGAAATCAAGGTGAAGGATATGTGATGAAGTTCATTGAAGTTCTCATCATTTAATTATAAATGTCAATCTAGGGCGGTGTCCATGGTGATATGCAAGAGGGAGAAGAAATCATTTTCATGACATTCTTTTCTACAAACAGAATTGAAAAGTGATGCATGAAAGAAATTATTGGAATCTAATCTAATCTAATATCTTGTAAATGAAATGCTAGAATCAAATCTATCCTAAGAGCTTGTAAAAGAAATTCTATAATCAAATCTATCCTAAGAGACTTGTAAAGGGAAATACTGGAAATGAAATGACACTACAACCAACTACTGCTAAAATACTGAACTATATTATTTCATGAAACTCTTCCCCATTTGATTCCTTGATTACAATGAATTTATAGAGTTCTGAAAGACAAGCCTTAAGCCTTATAGTCGTGCAACAACTTGCTAGAAGATAGGAACATGTGTTGAGGGAAAAAGATAAGTCTTTTCTTCATCTTGCTGAGTCAATATTCTCCAGTCATCAAAAAAATATGCCTATTTTGCAGCCCCTAAACAAGCTCCAAAAATATATTTGAATGCTGAAAAAGTCATGCCTTTCCCTTGTGTATCATTAAATCTCATAAAACAATTCCTAGATGCTTGCAAAAAGGTTCAAACTGCCCAAAAATACCTCCTCGATATGCTCCATTTGTTTTCACAACCCAACAACTTGCCTTAATGCTTGGACCTGCCCCCTAGATGCTCTCAACTATTGTCCCTTAAATGCTCATAGAAGCCCAAACTATTCAACCTCTTCATAAATGCTATCATTCTTATCCTTCACTTAGATCCTTCTTAGCTCTAGAAATTCTAGAGCATGAAAGTAAAGTTTTGGAGCATCGGACTAGTGAAGTTTTCTCTCAAACCACAAACTAGTTTTTCATGAAATTTAATGGATTTTTTCACCTTATTGTCTCCTAATTCCTATCCAAAAATTGCAAGAATCCAGATCGTAATTTTCAAGATATGATGAAATATTGATTGCTCCAACTAAAAATATCTTACTTTCCTCATCATGCTCAGTCTTGATAAACTTCATAATTAAGAAAAATACATGCTTTTATTTAGCTAATAGATGAGACATTTTTTTGTCTCATCAATATGGATATGGCTTGCTTAAGGTAGACACAGGATCAATAGGAAAAAATGACTAAGTCACTTGAGGAGACTTAGAATGAAAAGGATCAACTTTTTGTCAAGGTGCAAATATTGGAGTACGAGATCGAGGCTGAGCACAAAATAATAGAAAATGTAAAGGCCCAAATGCAGAAGTTCATAAAAGAGAATTATCAGAAGCAAAAATAATTTGCTGACAAAATGGGTTGACAAAACAATATATGTGCAGAGTTAAAAAGAGAGCTACAGGAAATGGGAAAAGAAAGAGATACTATGCAGGAAGAATTGGCTAATGCCTTATCTCAGGTAGCATAAATTCTTCAAAAGGCCCAAGAAAAAACTAACAAGGAGAGACAGAAGAAACAAGACTTTAAATTATTCTACAAAATTGCAATAGAGAGATGGAGAAGTTACGCTCAGATCTTTCAAGCACCCTCCATGAGATGAATCAATTAAAGGAATATATAAAGGCTAAGGAGTCCTAATTCCAATAGGAATTAGCTCTGGAATGAGTCGAGCTCTTCTCGGTACTCCATATATTGTGGTCTTCCCATTGGGAGAGAATCATGGTTGCAATAGTTGCCCCAAATCCAACCTTGAGATTCTTGGAACATGCACAGGAATTGAACGTGAAGGTCAACCCAATAGTCGATCAAATCCTACATACAATCACCACCCATTTTAAAGAGTCAATTAATTTGATCATCAAATTATAGGAAGATTTCAAGGCTAAGGAGTCCCAATTCCAATAGGAATTAGGTCTAGCTTGAGTCGAGCTCTTCTCGATACTCCAAAGGTTGTGGTCTTCCCATTGGGAAAGAATCATGGTTGCAATAGTTGCCCCAAAGCCAACCTTGAGATTCTTGGCACATGCACAGGAATTGAACGTGAAGGTCAACTCGACAGTTTATCAAATCTTGCATACAATCACCCCCCATTTTGAAGAGTCAAGTAATTTGATCATCAAATTATATAAGGCACTTGAGGAGGCCTTAAAAGGAGTTAGAAATCTAGATCAAAGGGCAATCATAAGAAAATCAAATGAATTTATCAATTGCAACCAAGATGCCCAGAAAAGCAAGACTTGTCTATTGAAACTGATTAAAAAGATCATTGAAATGAAGAAAGACTTTGAGGTTCTAATCCATTTTGGATTACCCTCCCTATTCTTGCCAGACAAAGAGGTGTTAACATAAGAACAGGTTAGGGAAGCCATCAAATTCGAACAACAAGACTTCTCTGTGCTCCTGGATTTGGGCTCATTACCTTCAGTGGAAGAAGTCGAAAAGGTGTTTCTCCATCTAGCCCAACTTTACTACCACATCAAAGATGCCTCAACAAAATAGGGAGGAGTTTCTTTCAAAGAATTCCTTGATCTCGACTAAGCTTATGAAACATTACACACACTAGATCCACTTTCCAATGAAGACTGGGAATTCCTTCATGCTGCCTTCCTCAAAATCTAAGGGTTTCATTCTATTTTACACTATGTTTTCTTCTTTGGGTTCATGCCTTTGCAAGTGAAGGCCCCCTATGAGTCACCAGAAACTATGGAGCAATTTTTCTCTAAAGTATATTACTTTTATTTTGGCCCTATAGTTCTCCTCTTTTCAACTTTTTCTCTTTTCATATGTTTTAGTGACATCTCTTTTTGAAAGGTTATAGTTACTTCAACAAAAATGTGCGCAATGCGTCATGTAGTGGTTACATGGATTTTTAATATCATTTTCCTTTCAAGCTCGAAGTAGGACACGTGGTTGTGTTGCAAGAGTTTTTCACAAGCTACTCTCACAAACTTGAGAATCGCTCGCTAGCATGCCATGTCACTCTCTCTTTTTGTCAGGTGGATTGTTTCACCTACAAGTATTATGGTCCTTTTGTGGAGTTTTTTTGGGTAGCACGATGGATCCTACACTTTTGGAATTAATATTTTTTTGGTGGTGCTATTATTATTTATTATTGATCAGATTAGATTTTTCTAAGCATTTATGACTTCAGATCCTCTTCTGACAAAAAATCTTTGTGAGGCTCCTGCAACATCCAATTTCATGAATAAGCCATTATTGAAGATACTTCACTTACATTAGTGTTGGTTGATAGATTTGTCACTTTAATTAATAATCTCTGGCCCACATGAATGACAACCTGGCCAATCGTTGAGTCACTTGCAATGATAGTTGCAGGTGCTCTCTGCTTATTTTACAAGGTGCAACTACCTTAAGATGATTTGCAATGGATAAAACATGAGGTATGATTTTTACCAGAAAGCAGAAAAGGTACATTGACATCTACCCATAACCATGGTAATAGATGCGAAAAAGAGATTTCATAAGGAAATGAATTGAAAACAAGTCACCCACGAATGATATCTAGGGGGAAGCAGGAATGACAAATTCTTTCTATAGATGATTTAATCTAAACTCAAAGTTTTAAAATTAAATACATGCTCAAACCATTGAAGTGGAGTAATAAGGAAGAGTAATCATAAAGAAACGCAATTCATTACAATCTAAAGATAACATTGAGAAATTCAAACATTCACAATATCTTCTTTATTTCTTTGCTATCAAAAACATGAGTTCACAGACTCATTTCCCAGTACATCAACGGTGCATGAAAAGAAAAACCTCTTGCTCCTATATTCCCCCCAAAAAAGGTCCCTTATTAATTCATAGATCTATATATAGACATATCAAAAATCATTACATTACAAAACAACTATTTAGAAAATGACTGGAACCAAGAAAAACTTCCGAAACAAAAATAATTTTTGAATATATGTTATCATTGTGTACCACCAAAAGACTTCTTTTATGCACATAAACCATCAGGAGTGCCGAGACTCTATAAAGCTCTAGCTACATTTCCATAACCAAATTGTGAAATTCAACTTGTTCTTCCTTTTCTAAAACAAACATCACCCTGTTGTATTCGGCATAGCTGGTTTTATCCTTCCATGCTAGTGAATGTAGCTCATAAATGATGTCCAGTTGTTCTTCATCAGGCCAATTTAAATTCGGTTATATGAAATGCACGAGCCCATCTTCCCACTCTTTGATATCACCTGGAAGTACCATCCTAAGAACACTTGAGTTGAAAATGTTGCCACCTTTCCTCGTATGCAGGTTTCAGTGGTAGGAAGTAATCATTAATTTGCTAAGAAAACTGTGCCAATTTGTTACTAAATCCATTTCACCAACCCCCTTATTTAAGAGTCATCTTTTCAGAAGATTTAAAAGATTACGTTATATCTTCAAATTGGCGTTTCAAAACGTTTGAGGAGACATCCCTCAAAGGCACCTCACGAGTCATTAAATGAACTGACATATTGGAAATAGTGCATCCCATTTGGGCCTCCATGTAGTTGAGAAACAAAACTTCATAACCATTTGTCAGGAGTTCTAAAGTTTTAAGAATTTCCGATTGGCTAACTGCACGAGACATCCTTGGACAAGACTTGGGACTACAATGACTACGAATAAGTCAGGTGGTCGAGAAGTTTCAAAACTTACAAACTCGACAACAAGGTTAAGGGATTTGGCATGGCCGTGACATCACCTAAAACTCGCTTGTTAAAAAGGAAAGAGATACGAATTTGAGTGAAAAATTGAGGGGTAACATTGGCTCCGATTGGGGATTGGATTTTGTAGAAAATGTAGAGAACTCTAGAATCATTGTGGCAAACCAGTTCAAGTCCATTAGGTTCAAATTCAAAAGAAATGGCAGAGAAATACAAGGAGCAAGAGCAAACCACAAACAAGGTAGAATAGGAAAGGAAACTACACTATTGGCACACCAAAAACACCTACTACGTACATGGTAATAAGGACCCTACATCAAGGACGCATGTTATTGCTCAAACGAAACCATTAATAGGCTGGGAAAATATGACCCACTATGGAAAAGGAGTGTGCTCCTATGAAACACTTGCAAACTCAGGGATAGCATGTAGTTCCAACGAAGATTTACCACATATATGAAACTCCTGTGTATAAGCTCACAATCGAAAATCCATTCTTCATTGTATATCTCTGTGGCATTTTGAAAGTCACCAATTATACCTCCACAATTGTTTTAAGATAAATCAGACCAATCTTCTTGAAATAAATCATATTGTATGCCTTGGTTCGAGCTAGATCTCACCTGACTTGAATTGTTGTTAAACACCAAATCACCCTTTTCTGAAGAAATTTTATCATTTTATTCTCTTACCAACTCAATAAGTTTGTCTTCTTTGAACACTGCTTTGACATTTATATTTTCACCAATTGAAGAACCATAAATAGTTTCATTTTCAAGAAAAAGCTCATCAAGAGAAGCTATTAAGTATTGATTCAAAATGCCAACACTATGACCATTCTCCATTTGTTTACAAGGATCGATAATGTCAGATTTAGTATTCAAGCAATGACTCTCTTTTTGTAACATGATTTCAAAACAATCATTTTCAAAATTACTCTTAAAAATATATTTTCCTGGTTCGTCTTTTTCAAGAGAAGATAACAAGTCTTCATCAGCTAATTGAGAATCATATAATTCAAAAATGGGATTGTTTCTAACCTTTGATTCTTCACATAATTCTATTGGCTAGTATAATGCATTGAGTTTACCCCAAGTAATCTTATTTTTACGGTCCTCCCAATTTCTCTTATTTTTATCATTGCTTTGACATTATTTTTACATGCAACATTAATCATGATTTCATCTAAACCTATAAGAGGAGCATCGAAAGGAAAAAATTCTTCTTTCAAACTATCATCTGAAACAAAATCTATGCATGTTGATAACTGTGACCCTGGGGCATTATATTCTAAAAGCATAGGATCAAATTTGACAAGAACTATTTCTTCTCTTTTTGTACAGACAAAATATTCATTGAGAAAGAAAGTGGGTTGAGGATAGAGATTATTCATTCCTTTAGATGATTCAATCAAATTATTTTCAAACACATACATTTCTTTTTTCCAATATCTTCTTTTCCTCAGAACTTTCATTAAGAGATTCAGACAATAGTATATTCATACCTCTTCCAAGATTTTTAGAGTCACAAGTGAACATATTCACATCCACCTTTGTAATATGGCCATCTTCTTCCACAATACCACATCGGAAATCATAGTCTAAATCTTTTAAGAAACAATTTGGAATAGAGAATTTTATATTCATTTGGCCATATCTCCTCCTTATGGGGACTGAATAATTGTTCACTTGGTCCGATCTACATGCATGTTGGGAAACATTCAATTTTCTTATTTCTAGCATGATGAAAACTCTTTTCCTGTTGTCGATTGTGAGTCCAAGGTACGGATGTCTTCACCAATGTCGACATTTTTAACATCCACACCAATTTATAATACTTTTGAATTGGCTTCCTTCCTTGGCCTTGAATTATGTTTATAAGATCTTTAGATACGCAGAGTCGCCAACCCTCCTTTCTGGAAAGACACCATTTGATTTTTGGAACAAGGATGGTATTGGGCTTTTCAAAATTTCCCTAGTAGAGTCCAAAAATCTGTTTGTTGATAGATTTGCCACTTTAATTAATACTCTCTGGCCCACACAAATGACAACCTAGCCAACAGTTGAGTCACTCGTAATGATAGTTGTGAGTACTCTCTGCTTATTTTACAAGGCACAACTACCTTCAGATGATTTGCAATGGATAAAACATGGGGTATGCTTTTTACTGGAAAGTAGAAAAGGTACACTGACATCTACCCATAACCATGGTAATAGATGCAAAAAAGAGATTTCATAAGGAAATGAATTAAAAACAAGTCACCCATGAATCATATCTAGTGGGAAGTAGAAACGGTAGATTCTTTCCACATATGATTCAATCTAAATTCAAAGTTTTAGAATTAAATACATGCTCAAACCATTTAAGTAGAGTAACAAGGAAGAATAATCACAAAGAAGCATAGTTCATTACAATCTAAAGATAACATTGATAAATTCAAACATTCACAATATCTTCTTTATTTCTTCGCTATAAAAAACATGAGTTGATGGACTCATTTCCCAGTACATCAACGATGCATGAAAAGGAAAACCTCCTACTCCTATATTCCCCACAAAAAAGGTCCCTTTCTTATTAATTCATAGGTCTATATATAGACATATAAAAAACTGTTACATTACAAAACAATTGTTTAGAAAACGACTGGAACCAAGAAGAACTTATGAAACGAGAATAATTTTTGAATAGATGTTATCATTACGTGCCACCAAAATACTTCTTGTATGAAGCTAAACCACCGGGGGTGCCAAGAATCTATAAAGCTCTAACTGCATTTCCATAACTAAATTGTTGAATTCAGCTCGTTCTTCTTCCTTTTCTAAAACAAACATCACCTTATTGTATTCAGTGTAGCTAGTTTTCTCCTTCCATGCTAGTGAACGCAACTTAGAAATGATGTCTAGTTGTTCTTCAGCATGCCAATTTAAATTTGGTTGTATGACAGGCACAAGATCATCTTCCCACTCTTTGCTATCACTGGGAAGTACCATCCTGAGAAGACTCTGGTGTTGAAAATGTCGCCAGCTTTCCTCGTATGCAAGTTTACTTAATGTCGATGATAGGAAGTGATCATTAATTTACTAAGAAAACTATGTCAATCCATTACCAAATCCGTTTCACCAACCCCCTTATTTAAGAGCCATCTTTTCAGAAGATTTAAAAGATTACGTTATGTCTTCAAATTGGCATTTCAAAACATTTGAGGAGACATCCCTCAAAGGCACCACACAAGAAATTAAATAAACTGACATCTTAGAAATAATGCATCCCATTTGGGCCTCCTCGTCACTGAGAAACAAAACTTCATAACCATTTGTCGGGAGTTCTAAAGTTCTAAGAATTTTCAATCGACCGATTGTACGAGACATCCTTGGACAAGACTTGGGACTGCAATGACTACAGATAAGTCAAACGGTCGGGAAGTTTTGAAACTTATGAACTCAGTGACAAGGTTAAGGGATTTGGCATGGCCACGACATCACCTAAAACTCGCTTATTAAAAAGGAAAGAGATACAAATTTGAATTAAAAATTGAGGGGTAACAATTAGTGAAGATTATTATGATTAGATTTGATATTTGATCAGATTGTAGAGTTACTAGATGAGGATACCTATAAATTATTCATCTCTATTTGTAACAATTATCCAGTGTCAATGCATCTTTCTGGCCCTAGAAAGTGGGAGAGATTTTTGGTAAAAAGAAGAAAGGATTTTTACAAAGCTTTTATTTTTCTCTATGGCACGTTAAAACATTATCAAAATGATTGCTTGGATTGGTATCTGACCTTTGCATTCATATTATTTTTGCAAGAACAAGTAATAGAAGGAATAAATATATTATTTTGTGCATCTATGGCCTTTGTCACATATTTCCTTTCTTTGTTTTTATATGTGGAATGCCCTGTGTCAACTCATTTCAAGTATAGTCTTGATAATTGCTTTTTTTTGCCATTAGCTTCTATGTTCAAATAATGCTATCTTTCAGGAATTGAATCATGTTTGTAGAACTCTTTCATTTTTCTGTAAATTCATGCTAATTTTTATATTATGCTATGAGAGTAAGATGTTTTTGTGAAATTCTGAAGTATTTCTCCCAAATATTGGGTTTTCTTATTTCTGTCAAACCTTAAGGGTGCTTCCCACAAGAAGACCTGAATCATTGCTTTGTGCTCCTATGGGCCTTATTTCATTGTTCTCCTCCCAACATGAAGGTTCTATGATATTTTGTGTCCATTTTATCAAGAATAAGAGTCGGTTAGGGCTTGAAATGTTGTAAAATCTTTGGTAGATTGCCATCTTTAGTTTTTCCTTCTACATTTCCTTCTCCCTTTTCCCTACCCATAGAAGAGTTGACATATTTAACAATCCCGAAGGTTATTCAGTAAGGCACAAGTTGGTCCCCAAATTACTGAATTTTCCATAAGACTATTCAGGAGAAGCACAATCTTTCAAGATCAACAATCACCTTAAAGTGAATGTATACTATGTTTATGGTCAATACCAAATCGAGCTAAAGAGTGGGTGGACAGATGAATCACATTTGAAGTATTGGGTGTTGAATTATTTGGCCAAATTAGTGTAAGTTTACATTGCTTACATTGTCAGTTCACTATGATCCATGATTGCATACTAGGCAGGGAAGTCATACATGTAGGTTGTAGCCACTATATAGTAGCTCTGGATATGTAGGACACAACACTATGCTCATGAAGGCTAGTATTATGAGGTTACCAAACCAATCTCTTCGTTGAAGGGTAGGGCCATCCTACTTGTTAGGTAGATGTGTGGGGGACCACGGTAAGTCCGTGGCTAGCAAAAAAGCACTTGAGTGATTCTCTTCCTCATATAGTTTGTGGTCGAGATTTGAAGATGTATGTGCCAATATTGTGGACAAATAGAATGTATGCACCAATAACGAGGACATCTAGAATGTATGCACCAATACAAAGGACATCAAGGATGTATACCTAGGTAGGGACATCTTAACCATTTGTATCTCTATTTCATTTAGCTCATGGAATCTATGTATGTAAACATGTATCTCTATTCTTATTGAGAAATTGTAAATTGGAAAAATGTTATCATTACATGGGATTATGTAATAGATAAACATTACTTGGAAATTATCAAATGCGCTTTATGAGAATGCAATTGAAAATTGAAATGGGATTAATTTCAAATATGCATCTTGTACTATTGAAATGCAGTGGAAGTTTGGATTGGGTTTATTCCAAATGTACATCTTATTGTTGAATAAGAAAAGAAAAATGGTATTGCTATTTTTGTTCACATGTGGGTAAAACATAGTGAAAATCAATGGGTAGAACATTGGGGTTGTTGCATTGAATGGGCAGAAATTGATCAACTTGTATTGTCTTCATGAATCAGAATGTATACAACCCCAACAAAACTTCATTGGTACATAGATTTGTCCTCTTCAAAATCAAATTTTACTAAAATTTTCTAACTACAACTATGCAATGAGAATACTTCATGAGAAATATAATAAAATTTTACCTCCGGCCTAATTCTTCAACTTTTGGAGCCCTTGAAAATGAGAAGAAAATTATATAAAATAAAATTTTAGGCAACATTTCCCTTCAAAATGACATGCAACACTAGAAATGCACCCAATATGCAAGATCAAACAAAATATGATACTTTCCAATTTGAACTATGGTTTGCATGTTGAGAGTTCATATTTTCATAATAGACTCCAATTATCTTCAATCTTGGGATGACTCCTCCTTTTGAAAGAATAAAAGAATATTTGAATGGAATATTCCTTATTTAAATTTTGAACCATTTATTTTTGGGACTATTGTTGTTTATATTCTTCAAAATTATTCAAAACTTAATCAATCAATTTTGTGTCTAGCCTATTGACCCATTCTATTATGGATTTAGTCTTTTCAAAATTGTTTGATGTCTCAATTATACACTGTTCTAATCTTTTGGCATCATCCTTGACCCATCTGAGATTTTCTTTGATGTTCATCATTTTATCTAGAACATTCTCTTATGTCTATTGTACTAGGTTCAATTCCTCTTTTATCTTCTAATTCCATGTATTCTTGATTGAATATGGAGTACCCAACCTAAGTTTATCTTATTAAAACATAGAAAAATGAGGTTAGGGTTCAAACATATAGGGTTTTATACTAAATTTGGAATGTTTCACCAAAATTAATATAAATAGAAAGGACAAAATGGGATGAATGAACCTACCTATTCTTCTATTTCATTTAGAAAATGAGATCCCTCAAGATAAAAATCCACTTCCAACCCTTAGGTGAGTAAATTTATGAAGGATCTAACAATTTCCTTTATGTGTGTGAATGGGGTAAACGACACTTTTGGGAGACACGCTAAAAATAGTAAATCAACCCAAAATTTAAATGTGAGGCCAAATTTGAGTATATTAAACGTATATCTAATAGAAAATTGATTTCACACAAATTGGATGAGTGGAGGACACTTAAAGCTGATCTCAAAAATAGTCACAAAGTGTCATGACAAAAATGACTAAAGAGGGGTTTTGGGAGAAAGATTTAAAATATCAAATGCACTCATTTAAGACATATAAAAAGTGGGTTTTGCAGATGAAACATAATACTATAAAAAATAATAAAACTACTGGTAGATTTGAGAAAGTAAAATGTTGTGTACCTCTCAAAAAACACTATTTTTAGAAGTTGTCTAAGGACTCATTTTCCCTATGGCGAATGGGTTCTTCGTAGGGATTTTTAAAATTGATTTATGTGTCCTCAACTCATGTGTCTGCACTTCTAGATTCTTAGGTTTCACAATCAAATAGTCAAAAATAAATCTGGGATTTGAGTTTTTATGAGATGACAACAAAGGTGACAACACATGCAACTTTGCAAAATTACACTTTTGAGATCTTCAACCTACAAATCTGAAACACACAAAGAGAGGGATTTTTTTTTTGTTTCTGGTGAATGGGGGTTTGTCTTGTTCAAACCCCGTTTTGGTAATCAAACCTTGAAATGAAGAAAAAAATGAAAGAGGGAATGCAAAATGAACAAAGCTATGTTACCACTCAACGAACCCCTGAATATATCTTGAATAAAGGTTTGCAACTTGCATGAAATGGATTTGATGGATGTGGATCTTGACTTTGAATTTTTGCTTGAAATGATACCCTTAATTCTTGATTGAATCATGAAATCTGCATCACAATGTTAGCTCCAAAAACATGCATGATGCAAGAGGACTTTGACATGAGAATTGGATCTTGATTGCTGCAATAAAAATTTGACAAATCTTCCTTTGAATGCTCTTGACAATAATATTTTCTCTTGTGGAATTTCTCTTCAAAACTTCTCTAGAAACATAGACTTGATTTGATGAAATAATCTTGTATTTAAAGAAATCTATCCTTAATTTCCTAAAATTCAAACATTACAAGATGACATTTGAAATTTGAATTTAGGATCATAAAAATACCACCAAAAACACATTTAAAAATAGGTTTCAAGGCTTAGGGAGGACCCATTTTCCCATGGGAGAATGGGTCCTAGGCCCTAAATCCTGGAACACACATTTCTCAATGTGAAGTGTTATGTATAGGCATTAATTATTATCAGGTTTCCCCTTTTGAAAATGTAACTAAACAAGCTTGTAAATTAATTATAGGGATAATTAAGGCCTAATTAAGCTCAATTAATTAAGGAAGACCCAAATAAGTGTTGAAGCCCATTATTTAAACAGGCTTGTAAATGAAGTGTATCAAGGCAAGTCAAATATTATTCTAATCATAGATCTAGATAAGTATTATTTTAGTGCCACAAGGATCATGTCACTTTCTATTTGAAAGGTTGTAATATTGAACAATGGACAAGATGAGCTCTAGGAACTATACTACCACTAGGAAGGATACCACATGTGCTAACACTAAATTGGAAATCTTCTAAGACCCTAGATTAGCATCATGACCAATTTTTATTCTTTGAAAGCTTCTAAGTTTATATGTCTCAATTCAGTGTTTGTTCTAATGATCTAGGTGGATATGTTCACCAAAAATTCAATTGTTCTATATGCTCCAAGAGTCAACACCATGTTAAAGAGCTCTTTGATATGAACCCAATGCAACTTGAATCATCTCGAAAGGAGTTTGTATGTTTGAGTTATGCTCAGTCAAATTTTAGTCAAAAAGGGGTTCTAGATGGAGATTCTAAGTCAAAATATCATCTAAAAAATGTTTAAAATGGCATCACATAGAAGAGCTTATTGCCACGAATCCAACACCACTTGAATCGCCTCAAATGGAGCTCGTACGCAGAAGTTATGGTCGGTCAAAGTTTGCAGTAAAAAGGTTGACCATGCTGACATCAACATGATGACATGGTAGGACAATGATGAAATCAACATGATGTCAACAAGTGATGTGGAAGGACCGGCATTTGACATGTGGTAGGTGATGTGGCATGTCTAGTTGTTGAAACGTAACAAGGTCGTCCAATCATATGTTGGCATGTGTCTTCAAATGAGCTAATTAATAAGTGTCACATGGCCCAATGGTTGGATGCCACATGGCACCTACATAGTAGACTACCGGGCAGACCAAGGGTGGTTGTTAGTTTGTTCAAAATTTTTTGGGGAGGCTCAAACCCGAGACCTTCCCCTTTCTATTTTTTCTCACCACCAATAGACCCCATGTCATGAACTCGAAACTATACATAGGCCACTTTCTATTTAACAAACAATAAGTCTGATTTGGAGGGGGCGGAAATTTGAACTGCCAACATCCCTCTTGCAAATTACACCCCCTAACACTACGCTAAATGTGGGTTATTGAAAAAAAATTTGTGCTAATTTGATTTAAAATAGAAAATAAGCCACCCTCACTATATAAATTATAAAATATTTTAAAATAAGCTCGATTTTATAAGATTGTTAAGGGGATTTAAAAAGATTTTTAAGGGATTTAACTAGATTTTTAAGGGCTATGAGGGGCCCGGTTCAATATGAACCATATATCAAAGATTTTTAAATGTCAAAATTAGGAGATATAGGGAATATGGGGAAAATATGTTTGTTAACCCGTAAATGAAATATTAAATTGTATAAAAAGGGGGGTTTTAGCTTGTGAGGGCATTAAAGAAAATTAGGAATTAAGAGGAAGTGATAAACTCTTTGTGCAGGCAAAATTAGGAGATTTATGCCAAAATATTTGTACTTGAAGGAGAGAATTTGTCTTCATTTTCCTCATCAATTGAGGAGACTTTGTAAAGGCATTTGGAGAAAATTGAAGGATTGATCACTCCATTGGAGAAGGACCTAGATACATAGCCAATTGGTGAACTCTATTATCAAATTGTGTCTTTGTCTTCTCTTTTATGTTCTCATTTTTCTATTGTTCTAATCATTTTAATATCTTTTTTTAAGAATTTAGAAATTAAGCGTAAGACATTCAATTACTCATTTACATAAAATTAACATTCACTAAGAAAATTTTCCTAGATCCTAACAGATCAAGTTGGTATCAAAGCTTTGTAATTTGACTAATGATTGTAGAAGTGGATGTTAACGTGATCCAAGAACTAGCAAGGTGTAGGCACGCTTGAAAATTTTAATCCTAAGATTGGTAAACAAAGAAATTTTCCATCATCAAAGATGGAAGAAACATAAGCTGGAAAAAGTTTTGAGCTCGATGAGAAAAAAATTCAGCAAGCCTTTCTTGACATGAAGGCTATGGTGGAAGAGCTCTATTAGGAAAAACAAGAATGAAATAAGTGAGAAAAAGGAGGATCGTCGAAGCAAGAAAAGTGTGAGGAGGATGAAGATTGGAAGGACAAAGGGAAAAGATAAGAAGGTGATGACAAACCTCCAAAAACTCCTCCATCTCCATCTTCTCCATCTTTTTCTTATAATTCTCCATCTTTTGTTAATCCTTTCAAAAGTGCACATAAGCCTATAATCAAATTGGATGTAAAATTTGAACTACCTAAATATTGTGGAGAGTTAAATGTTGAGAAATTAGATGGTTGAGAACTCTATAAGTAGAAATATACTATAGGATTCAAGGATTTTTAGATCATGCTTCTAAAATCCAATTAGCTACTCTTCGGTTGGGAAGAATTTCTCTCACCTGGTGGGAGAGTAAAACTCAGAAAAAAATTGATTGACATGGTATTGTCAATTTAACTCAGATGGAGTTTAAAGTTGCTCTTCAAAAATAGTTTTATCCCTTAGGCCATATGCAACAATTAACTATGGACTGAAATTTTTTTAGGCAAGGTAAGGGTCAATCTATCCAAAACTATACTCGTGAATTTAAGAAGTGAGCTATTACACTTAATGTTCCATTATACACCAGGACAAATTGCTCAAGTATATAGGTGGTCTTCATTCTTACTTAAGGAATACAATTTTGGTTTTAAATCCTAATAAACTGGATGAAGTATGTGTACAAGCCAAACATTTGGAGTCGAGAGATAAGAATAATTTCAATGAAAAGTCTGACAAGAAGCCATCTAAGCATGAAGGTAAATCCAAAGGCAAAGAAAAGGGGAAAAAGACAACAACCATCAATAAGGAGAGTGATAATCCCGTATTCTCCCATTGCAAGGAGGGGCATGATAACTCAAAGTGTTGGAAGTTGCATCAGTAACTACGATTGAAGAAGTATGGAGGAAACAAAGGAAAATAGAAGACTATTGTCATAGTACAACATGATCTTGGATTTGACTCCGAAGATGAGACAAAGATTGTTGTTGTCGAGATCCAAGGTAAAGGAAAAGGTATATCTCTTTCTTTTGATACAAGTTTTACAAATGCAAGTACAAGTGTAAGTAAAGAATCTTCTCCACCTAAGATTGATAAGCATCAAAATGAGTTATTTCACATTTGGGTTGTAACAAAGCATACTAAGGTTGATACAGGATCTCAAGTAAATTTAATATTTGAAGAAGTTGTTAAGAAACTTAACTTGGCTATAAAACCTCATTCAAAGCCATATCCACTTGGATGGGCTTACGATGATGCATAGTTATAGGTAATGAAGCAATGTAAGTTAAGATTTGCAATCACTGCAAAATTTATAGATGAGGTAGAAGTTGATGTGGTTCCTTTAGATATTTGCGGTCTTGTACTAGGGAGTCCCTATCTTTATGACTGAAAAAAAATCTTCTATAGGGGGAAAACAAATATCACCTTTTTAAGGATGGTAAAGAATTCATTGTATGTGCACATAAGATTAAGACTAGTCTAACATTGGTGAATACTAGACAAATGAAGAGGTTAGTTGATGCTAGTAATAACTTTGTATTGATGATTGTAAAAGCTAAAGAGGATGATAAATTTGAGGCATTCAAAGGGTGTGATCCAAAGCATAAAGCTAAATTGGTCAAAGTAATTTCCACCTATGATGACTTATTTTAGGAACCAAAGGGATTTCCTCCAAAGAGAGAGATACAAATTGAAATCCAATTACAATAGGATGTGCCTCTTCCAAACATCGACATGTACCATCTATCAGTTATGCAGAATGAGGAAATCAAGAAGCAGGCTCAAGAGTTGGTTGAGAAAGGAGTTATTCATCTGAGTACCTCTCCTTGTGGTTCTCCAAATTGTGTTGGTGCCAAAGAAGGATGGGTCTTGGAGAATGTGCATCGACTACAAATCCATAAACAAGATAATGGTAAATAAAAGGTATCCTCTTCCCAAATAGATGATTTACTTGATCAATTGAAACATGTAGTTTACTTTACCAAATTAGACTTGCATAGTGGATATCACCAAATAAGAATTGCAGATAATGATATATGGAAAACTAAATTCAAGACTAAACAAGGTTTGTATGAGTGGTTGGTCATGCCCTTTGGGATTTGTAATGCGCCAACTACCTTTATGAGAGCCATGAATGATTTCTTTCATTCATTCATAGATGATTTTTTCATAGCGTATTTGGATGATATACTTGTATTTAGTTGGACTTGGAAAGAACATGTAGAGCATGTAATGAAAGTACTGGATTTATTAAGAAAAGAAAAATTGTATGTAAAGATGTCATAATGTGAATTTTCAAAGAAATCACTACTGTACTTAGGCTATATTGTAGGAGGAGGTCACTTGAAAGTGGATCCTGCCAAGGTCAAAGTCATTGTAAACTGGCCTAAGCCAATTACAATCACAAAATTTAGAAGTTTTCTAGGTGCAATACAATATTGGAGAAATTTCATAGCCAATTTATCCTACATAGCATCTCTATTGCATGCACTCACAAGTGTGAAGAAGTATTTCCAATGGGGAGGTTTGCAACAAAAGGCCTTCGATACTTTAAAGGAAAAGTTAAGCATTGTATCATTTTTGGCTCTATCAGATCTACAACAACCATTCAAAAATGAGATAGATGCTAGTGGGTTTTTCATGGGAGTAGTACTCATGCAAGGAGGTAAACCTATTTGACTTTCACTCTGAAACTTTCACGACTATGGTAAGTAACTATCCCACATATGATAAAGAACTATATGCATTAGTTCAAAGTGTAAAGAAGTGGAAACATTATCTAATGGGTAAGGAAATGATGATACACACAAATCAACATCCACTTCAATATTTTCACACAATCTAAATTGCAACAAAGTAGACACTTTAGGTGGATGGGTTTTCTACAACAATTTCATTTGGTTATAAAATATAAGAAAGGGGTTCTGAATAAAGTAGCGGGTAGGTTATCTAGGCCTCCTACAAATGCTATAATTATTCTTAAAATTAGTTCTATGGCACATGCAAGTTATTAGGAACAATATGCTAAGGACAAAGACTTTAAAGATATATATGCAACATTAATTCAAGGAAAACATGTAGAAGAGAAAGACTACGATGTGCAGGACAAATTTCTATATCATTTAGGGAAATTATGTATTCCAAAAGATGAACATGCACAGGTAATTAGAGAAGCACATACATCATTTATTGTTGGACACTTTGCGGTAAGCAAAACAATGTCGTAACTACACAAATATTATTATTGGCCTCGTATGCAAGAAACAATGTCTAAATACATTAGAGGATGTGTAATGTGTGCAACAAGCAAGCCTAGCAATAGGAAATTAGGGTTGTACACACCTCTACCTATACCATCCCATCCATGGGAAAGTGTTTAAATAGATTTTTTCAGGGGACTACCCATGTCTAGGAAGGGACATGATTATTTTTTTGTGGTAGTGGATAGGCTCAATAAAGCGTGTATTCTAATGCCTTGTAAAAAATAGGTCATAGCTAAACTAACAACACATTTGTACTTTCTACTTATATGGGTTCATTTTTGGCTTCCTACTTCTATTTTATCAGATTGGGATTCTCGATTCTTAGGGGAATTTTGGTCAACATTGTGGGAACTCATGGACACTAGACTAAAGAAGAGTACAACTTTCCATCCGTAGACTGATGGAAAGATAGAGGTAGTGAACAAGACAGTTGTGCATCTTCTCAGAGGTTACTGCAATAAACATCTTAAGTTGTGGGATGAGAGTCTACACTATGTGCAACATGCTTACAACCATGCAACACACTCTTCTACTTGAAGATCTCCTTTCAAGACTTATTTCGGTTATCTGCCAAGGACACCTATGGATTTTTCTTTTAGTAAGGAAGATGTTAAAGATGAACATCATGATGTAGACAAGGCCTTGAAGTTCATCCATAAGATCCTAGCAGTCCATCAAGTAGTTGAAGCATAGCTGGAGAAGAGCCAGGCAAAGTACAAAGCCCGGTATGATAAGCATCATGTTGATCATCACTTTCAGGTTGGTGATAGAGTTTGGTTACACATCATTAAGGAAAGGATGCAAGGTGAAGGTAATAAGCTCAAGCTGATTAGGTATGGTCCCTTTGAGATCTTAGAAAAGATCGGTACCAATGCTTTTCACCTAAATCTATCTCCTTATATGCATATCTACTCAGTGGTTAATGTTGAGAATTTGAAGTTGTATGAACTCCAATGATACTGGATGAGGAGGTTGATGTTCAAGTTCCTTCTATTGATGATTTATCACCTAAGTACATGAATGAGTTGCAAGAAGATGTCATCCTAGACAAGAATTTCAAAACTTTATGAAGAGGAGCTATTGAGTACCTCAAAGTGATACTAAAAGGGATGAATCCTAGGAAAAAAAAGTGGATGGAGGTTGGAAAAGTGAGGGAACTCTACCCTCACTTACTGTGTAATCAAGCTTTCAGAGGTCTAAAAACTCTCCAATGGGGAGGACTGATCCAAGTGGACATGTTCACCAAAAAATCAATTATTCCAAATGCTCCAAGAGTCAACACCATGTTAAAGATATCTCTGATATGAACCCAACGCAACTTGATCCATCTTGAAAGGAGTTTGTATGCTTAAGTTATGCTCGGTCAAAGTTTGGTCAAAATAGGGGTTCCATATGACGATTCTAGGTTAAAAAATTAGTCATCCCAAAAATGGTAAAAAAATGGCATGATTTCAAAGAGCTTGTTGCCACGAATCCAATGCCACTCAAAACACCTGAGCTCGTACGTAGAAGTTATGGCTGATCAAAGTTTGCGGTAAAAAGGTTGAACAAGCTGACGTCAACATGCTGACATGACAGGACAATGATGACATCAACATGTGACATGGCAGGACCAACATGTGACGTGGCAGGACCAACATGTGACACGTGGCGGGTGAATGACATGTCTAACTATTGACACATGGTAAGGTCATCCAATCATATGTTGCCACATGTCTTCGAATGAGCTAATTAAAAAATGCCACATGGCCCAATGGTTGGGCGTCACATGGCACCTACGTAGCAAATGTTGGGGAGACTTGAACCTGAGACCTCCTCCTTTCTACTTCTTCAAATCACCATTAGACCACACATCATTCTTGGAAATAAACATAGGCCGCTTTCTATTTAACAAACAATAAGTCTGATTTGAAGGGGGTAGCAGTTTGAATTTCCGACCTCTGTCTTCAACTTGCACCCCCTACCATTGCACCAAACATGGGTTGTTGAAAATTTTTCGGTGCTAATTTTATTTAAAATAGAAAATAAGCCACACTCACTATATAAATTATAAAATATTTTAAAATAAGCTAGATTTCATAAGATTGTTAAGGAGCTTTAAAATATTTTTAAGGGATCTAACTAGATTTTTAAGGGCTATGAGGGGGTCGGTTCAATATGAACCATATATAAAATATTTTTAAATGTTAAATTAGGAGATATGGGAAATATGGGGGAAAATATCATTATTGCCACTGAATACTTGATGAAGTAGGTTAAGGCAATTCCAATGATCTATATCATGGGAAATCAAATTTTCAAGTTTATCCTAAGCTACCTAATTTTTTGCTATAGTGTTACATAAACCCTTATCTTAGATAATGGGACACCTAATAGACCAAAATTGGGGTAAAGAATAAACTAGATTCATCTTGGTCTAAGTGTCAATTCGAGGATCATAAGCTTGTGAAAGGTGTTGCAGTAGTATACCTAAGGGCTGAAAGCAATGAATTAAGTGGGAATGAATGCAACTACAACACAAAAAAGACTAGAAATTGAATTGAATATTTTTGGTTTTTGTCTTACCATCAAAATTGCACCAGGAACTATTAACTATGACATGAATAGTTTGTGACTGTAACAACTGTAGACACCAAAAAAGTCATGATTGATACTATGCATCTGATTCTAATTAACTAACACCATTTCTTCCTAAATCACTTCAAATTGATCAATTAACTGAATATTCAACATTATTAAATTAAAATCAACAAATTCAATTATTAACCAAATAATTAAATTTATTGATTAATTCATCTTTCTTCTAACTAATTTGCATCATATTTAATTAAATCAAATCATTTAATTAAATTCTCCTAAAGTCTTCTTATTTGATTAAAATGAATTAAAACAAATATCACAAATCCCCTAACCTCTTCCAATTAATCAATTCTAAAATTAATTAATCCTAAATCACCTTCTAATCATCATTAATTAATTCCTCCAACTTTTAACTCTTCAACAGTTAAAACAACCATGGTTAACTAACCAAGTTGCACATGAAAATAATTTCAATTAATTATTTAATTCCTCTATTTCCCCTCACCAAGGCATATTGCAAGGAATATTCCTTTCAACAACCTTTCATTCAATTTCCCTCCAAAGGTTTTCAAAAATCTATCACATCCTCTTACATCCTCTCAAACATCATTCAATTCCTCTTACACCATTTTCAAATTCTCAACCATCAACATTTATTTCTCTTCCATCCTCCACTCACACATTTTCCAAAATGTGCTTCACCCTCATCCGATGGAATGTTGACAAGTGCCACATTCTCATTGGCTCTTCTTTAATCCCACATTCATCAAATCCTCTCATCCTTCAACCCTTGGCTTCTATAAATAGAAGCACCCTTTTCATAATATGGATCCACAACTTAGAGCATCATCATTATAAGCATTTCACTCCATAGCTTTTTATTATTTTCAAGCAATTTAGCTAGATTATAGTCAATTTTATACTTAGATCATTTAAACTTCATCAAGCTTATCAAAGGGATTGGGAAAGAGCTTCTTTCCACATCAAAGGAGCACCACTCCCCATATGGGATGGAGGTTTAGCTGATTTTACTTGGATTGCATACTTTGTTTTGCTCAATTTTTTGTTATTTCATGTTTTCTAGTAATTTTGGTTAAAGAATCTCATAGGGAACATTGGATTTGATTTCTAACATGTTTGACACTTGATTGTTGGTCCCTAGTTTGTGCAGGTTTGGTGTTCACAACAACAACAATTTATTAACAAAAAATAAAACACACTTCACCAAATTAAAAATATTGAAATAAATTTTAATGAAATATTACATTCCAAACTTAAATCGCAATTTTTTTATTATCAAAGCGAACTATAATAAAGATTCTATAATTTAAATCACACAACTATTAAAGTTTCAAAGTTATTGAATCTAAATCAAACAGAAAATAAATAATGCATAGAAATATTAACAGTAAAAAGAAATGTCACCATGCTTCACCAGGGAGTGGGCCCTTGCTCCATGGTTTGTAGGCGAGAAGATTTCTTATGCTAGCACACAAGAATTTGCAGCACTTGGAAGATTTATTCATTCATGAACAAGAAGTATTTTGGTATTATATCTGTTGTTACCAATTTACATCACACACATTTATATACATTTTGGGTTTATAATAGCTGATAACTAAAGCAATATTAAATTAAATAGTTTGTTTCAATAAACTAGTGAGCAATGGCTCATGTAAATCCTTGAGTACTGGCCATGAATAAAAAATAGATCAGTTATAACAGTGGGCATAAATAGAATGTATTTCACCATGGTTTTCAACACCATTTGCATGTTCAATAGCCATAATTGAAGAGGATGACAAAAATCCATTGTAGAACCTTGGTCATTGGTCACAAATTGTTTTTTTATAACGATAAAAATTGGCAACATTAAGATTGTCGGTTTTCTCCAAATAGCTAGCAGATACATCTTTATTCACGAGTTCCTATGTTGATTCAAATTTGGTACACAGTTAGCACCATGAAGGTCACTAACGCCACCTGACTGACATAATATTTTGAAAATATAACAAAAATAAATTGTCGATCATAAAGTAATACACATAAGTTCCTAACTAGAAAGTGACAAGAAGATCTGCACCCTTAAATCTGTATGCTACAATATATATTTTCTTGACATAGTGGAAAAAATATTAGTAAATACAATATGATATTATTTATTCACATATTTTATCTAAAAACTAAATTAAAGATCACTTATATATATTAAATCATATGCAACATAAAATGGTAAAATAGTATGATATGGAATATAAATGGAATGTGGGGATGAGTATGAAGGTGCATGAAATAGGACAAAATATGGCATAAAATAGAACATAATTGGCTCTCATCAACACCTTTCAAAAATCAAGATGTCCATGAGTTGTGTTAACACTTTGATAGCCAACACCAGTTCTCTACTCCTTATTACCCATAGGGCAACAATCAAGTAGAGAGCTCAAATAAAACCATCTTGAAAATCCTTAAAAAGATGATCAATGAAGTTGGTCGTGACTAAAATTTGCAACTAAACCCTACCTTATGGGCCTATAGAACCAATATCCACACACCTACAAGTGCAACACCCTATGCCCTAGTATATGGATCCAAAGCTATCCTACTTATTGAGGTTGAGATCCCATCAATAAGAATATCCTTACAAAATCTTATTACTGATGAAGAATATAGGGTGTCATGGTTGAATGAGCTAGAACTATTGGATGGACATCATCTAGATGATTTGAATCATTTGCAAGTTTATCAAAACTGACTCAAGAGGAGATACAATAAGAAAATCAAGAGTTGATCCTTCCAAGTTGGGGAGCTTGTCCTAAAGGAGAATAAAAAAAATTACCTAACCCAAACAAGGGGAACTTTGAACCCAATTGGTTGGGGCCCTTCATTATCATAACAAGTTATAAATCAAGAGCATATCAGTTATCAACACTTGAAGGCGAACTCTTGAAGGCTTGCAAGATATGAATCCAAAAATACAAAAAATACAAAATCCAAAAAAAATTGAAATAAAGGATTGAAAACATTAAAGATAATTTTTTCTCCTATAGTGAAAACCACTTCGGTGGTGCTTTGGGAAAGTACCTTGGTGAAAACTTTGAAAGTAGGCACCTTATGTAAATAAGCACCTCCATCCATCATTGACTCTATCAACTTATCATGCTTCACTTTCCATCACATTTCATCCTTCATCCTTCATCCATCACTCATCCTCGTTTGTATCATAGCTAGATATTGTGTAAGTATCATGTTCCCTTTAGTACTACTTGGCACATTCCTAAGGCCAGTTTATCTTGCCTTTATCAAGGAAGTCTATTGTATCATGTTGGGGGCATTTGCGTATACTTGCATTGGATTGGGTTCATGTATATTCTTAAAGGACTTTCACCAATTAGAAAATCCAAAAACATTCATAAAAACCATAAAAATCTAAAAACATCCAAATCACATAAAAATCCCAAAATAGGTCAAAAAGTCAGAAAAAGTCAAAAACATGGTTGTCGAACTACTTTGTCTCTGAGCTTGAATGTAGGCAAGGCTAATCATTGATCAACCCTAGAGGCATTAGGTCAATCTTTAGGAGTCTATCATAATAAACTGACACTTCATCAATGTTCATACCTCATCAATAAAAAGGTCTGTGTCGGTCGAACTACGAGGTCTTTGCATGTACAACATAGGCAAGGCTACTTGTTGATCAACCCTCAAAACCCTAGGCCAGTCTCTCTTAGGTCTTGGTCAAAATGCCAAAAACACAAAAACATTGGAAAACTTGAAAACCAAAACATTTGTAAAACAATCCAAAATCCAAAACAACCTCCAAAAATTATGAAAATGTCAAAAATATTGAAACATTCCAGAAAATCCAAAAGCACCCTTCTCATTTCGCTTTTACTCACAATAAAATTTCATCCATAATAAAATGATCGCTATCTTCAACCTTCGAGGAATCAAATAGTAACAAAGGTAGCAGAGTTGTAAAAAGTGTGAACCTAAACGTAAGAGTCTTAAGTTTAGATCATTGAGTAAACAAGCTAGTCGCGTTTGTATCAACAGCCTATCATCCAGTTAGTTTCTAAATCATCTGATAAACATGTCCTAGGATGCATCCTTCCAAAAATGGACATTAACATTAGGTATCATCGTAATTTTATTCTTGGCTATAGGTATGAAGAACATTAGCTTGTTTGTTTACTTGATCTTTTCTTAAAGATTTATCTTATTACACCCATTCTAATGACCTCTTGATGATGTATATCAAAACAATTTAGGGAGAAAGGAATGGGGTATTGATCACTATCTTTCATTTTTTGTGCTTATTGGATGTCCTTTTAAAATAACCTTGTAACATTGTTAGGTTATGCCTTTCTGTGTTTTGGTTCGAGATGTTCAAGAC
Organism: Sequoiadendron giganteum; assembly: GCA_007115665.2. Classification (NCBI taxonomy): domain Eukaryota; kingdom Viridiplantae; phylum Streptophyta; class Pinopsida; order Cupressales; family Cupressaceae; genus Sequoiadendron; species Sequoiadendron giganteum. The sequence goes on along the minus strand of CM021105.1, from coordinate 30,039,776 downwards.
TTTTGAAGTACTATTGGAAGAATAGAGAAGATCAGCATGCATGTTGTCATTGATGTCACCATGATTTTTATGGTATCAGATTGGTCTGATACCCTGAACCGATATGTAGAACAAGTTTACATCCTTTGGTGTTTGATCCAATATTTTGGTCCGCATATTCCATCAGGTGATCATCGTTGTTTAAGGTTTTGGAAAAATGTTTATGGTTACTAGAAGTGTGTATGCATGCATTCCCATATGTTCATATGATTGGATGGTGTGTTGGAATCAGTTTAATGATTATACTTCGTTATTAGGTTTATTCATGGTCAACCTAATAATCAATTAATAGTTTAACATGTATTGCAGATATATGTGTGACCTAGCTTTTGTCCCAACTAACATAATATTGCATGCCACACGGTTGAATTAATTTTGGAGAAGCTTTATATGAAGCTGAAATTTATCTTTTTGCAAATATGTATTGCATCCAATTAGACATACCTAATTGATGCATGTGGATATATCAGATATATATACAGGATGGTTTGCAGATGAAGTGAAGAAATATATGTGTTGGATATGTGAAGTGTGCGAGTAGAAGGGTGAAGATTAGTTTGTTGACATGTGAGCGAATACTCTGAGCATCAAAGGAATTGAATCAGAACTTGTGGTATAACCATATCAATTCACATTATGTTTGGAAGCCGTTTTGATTCTATAATATTTTTTAGGCAGTGAGGCCGTTTGGATAGTGAGTCCTTGTAACCAGTGAGCTTTTGTAATTGGAAGTGAGCCTCTTTTGTATCTGGTATTGAAACAACTATATATATAGTGAGCTAATCCTCACCGTGATTTTTCCTCATTGGATTTTCCATGTAAAATTTTGGTGTTCTTGTGTTGTGTGATTTCATACTTTATTCTTGCTCTTTTTTATTTTATGCATTAAAGTAAAGGATGGTGTTTGTTCAATAAAAGAAAAAAGATACTGATTCACGCCCCCTCTTAGTATCTTGAATATTCAACAATTGGTACTAGAGCTTGATTCCTCTGGAGAATCCTAACAACTTGAGGGGGATCTTGAAGATTGAACAAATGGATAAAGAAGAGCTCTAGACTACCCTTGAAGATCTTGACAAGGCTAAAATTGAAAAAAAAGATCTAAAAAAAAATATTGATGAAGCAAATGAATGCATTTGCAAATTGAAAGAGAAATTGAAGAAATTCAAAGAGAGGCATAGAGAAGTGAGTGAGCAACTAAAATAAGCAAATAAAGAGATTATTGGACTAAAGGTGAAAGTGGATGAAAGGAAAAGAGTTGAGGAGTGTTTGAATATAGTGATACAAAGTAAGTTTGATGTATGCTCAAGGATTGAATAGGAAGTGATGACTCTAAAGACAAAATTAGAGAAAGCAAAACTCTGTGAAGATGATTTCAAGACAAGCTCCACCAATCTTGATGAATTGATAGTAGGATAGAGACCTTCTAAAGACAAAGGTGGCTTAGGTAATGAAGCTGGTGAAAATATGTAGAACTCAAATCCAGTAAATAATCAAAAGAATCAAGATAAAGGGAAGCATAAAAGAAATCCAGGAAGAAGACCGCCTATCAGACAACCAAATGCTCAAAGGTACCTATCGTTTAATGGTGTTTGTTTTTCATGTAATACATTTTTTCATAGGGCAAATGAGTGTAGAAATATGATGAATCAATTTTTTGGTTCCTTCTTCAGAAAATGTTATACATGCAAGAAGATTGGACATAGAGCTAGTGAATGTAAAACTCAAATGATGAACCGATTTAATGGAGGTAGAATAAATCAATCTTTTGATGGATTTTTCTATACTTGTAACAAGTTTGGACATAAAGAGAATCAGTGCAGATCAAGGGTTAATGGAAGTCAAGCAAGTTAGAGAAGTATTGTTTGCTACAAATGCAAAAAATTGGGACATATTTCAAAAGTGTGCAAAAGTAAAAAGGGAAAGCAGGCTACTCTGGTAAAAGATGATGAACTTGTGAAAAATATTGAAAAAGATGAGATTAAGCAAGAAATGAACAAGATATGGAAGAAGAAAGAATAATCGGATACTATTGATGTGTCTATAGCCTCATCCGATGCAGATGATTCTTATGGGAATTAGACCTAGCATGGTCTTAGGGGGAGCTTTGTCAAAAAATTGCTTGAACCCCCTAGTAATATGGCATGTCAGATGCTGGCACAAGGATATGTTGTAAGGAATGGATGGACAAAGGTGATATAAAAGAAACCAGAAGAAAAAGTGCAAGCATGTTCTTTTGTGGAGTGAATAAGGGTTTCTCAATGCAGTGGAAGAAAGTTTTTGTTAGCTTTTTGCAATTAATGTGAATTAGGGCAAAATAATGGTGTATAAAGAAAATTTTACAAGTCATTTTGATCGCCTAAACATTTGAAAAATTTGAAGAGCGACTTGGAACTATCTTGGAGTGTTTCTGAAGTGATTTGGAGCATCTCTGAGAGATCTTTGTGAACATTTGAGAACAAGCAATGAAAGTTTATCTCTGGCGACCACAGAGGAAGGTAAAAAAAAAATTCTTGTTGAATTTGAAGAAGTTGAGTGCTATGATGGAATCTTCTAATACAAAACTAAGTGGAAATATCCCACTGAGACTAAAGGGAGTCGATTTGGATGAATTCAATCATTGAAAGATAAAGAAAATGGAATCAAGGGTAGAGTTGAATGACTTATAGAGCATAAAAACCCTAGGTTTGGATTTGTGGGGAGAATTCCCTTGGATTATTGACAGAGAACTCATCCTATTTATTTTGAGTAAATTCAAGGACGACAACATTGTGTTAGAAAAATCCTATCCTATTACGAAGGAAGCGATCGAGGCTGTCATTGGGTTATGTAGCATTGGAGACCTTCCTGAAAAGAAAACCATAAAATACAAGGAAGTAGAGGATCTCACGGGAATTGACAAAGACCCTCGAGCATTGGTGATAAATACTATTGTCGATCCCACCGTTAGGTACGTTGTATATGGTGTTTCATATAAAATCTATTTTAGAAATCGAGATGGCTCTACTTCGGCTATTGTCATGTAACTGGTGCATAAAATAGTAAAGGAGAATAAGCAGTTTGATCTGAGTGACTTGATTCTAGAAAATCTTACCGAAAATTTATGAATGTCGTTGATAGAAGGATAACCTTTCCATTTTGGGTCTCTACTTACATGTCTGGTATTCTATTTTTTGGACTCACTACTAGGAAAGGATGGCGTTATGTGGGAATCTGGGGTTCCCGTTGGAAGAAAAATATACAAATACTTGGAAGGCTTGGAAGATAAAGTAATTGCGTGTAAAACCTTTTTCTTATCTTTTCAAAAAGATATGTGCTCCAGTTTGGTTATGTCTAGTCGATTTGAGGAAGGTTCATCCTTTAGAACAAAAGAATTGGAAGTTGTCATTAGTAATTCCCCTCCAGAATCTAAGAAAAGAAAAACTATCACTGAAGACATCATTGTCATTCCAAAAGAGAAGGAAAATGAAGAAGAATCTTAGCTTGGATTTGAATCCTTTGATCTAGATGACATCCAATCAATGTTAGTTAAGGGAAAGATGAAGAAAATTGGTGAAGTGTGGAATGCATCCTCTCCAGTGGACTAACTCAAGATTGATGATTCTCTAGTTGAGTATCTGCTTTGAAAAGGTATGGATGTATCAATTGTTTTTTACTCTTTGCCAAAAAATTTAGTTGAGGTTTTTGAAGAAAGAATGTTATTGGAAGGTCCAAAAGGATGTAAGCTAGAAGCCATGGTTGAAAAGAGATGTACTAAAGCTAAGTAGAGGTTATTCAAACTTATCAATGAGATGAAGAAATGCATCAAAAAAATGTCAAACATCTACAAGTATTGTCTTCGGTGGCCTACTGCATTTGACAACTTTAGAAGCAGGATTGAAGCAATTGAATCTGAGGTAAACATCGGAAAAAACTTTGATATATTTGAAGACAAAGAAGGGAAACAAAGACTAAGAGTTGGTGAATTGCAAGCAGAGCTAATCATTGTGCAAAGACAAAGAGATGATGTGGTGAAAATATTATAGCTTGTTAAGGAAATTGTTGAGGTCTAGTTAGACCATATTTCTGGAATACTTAATGATGCAGAAGATTGTGAAAGTTAGTGCTTATATGTAGATTAGTCATCTTCTTTCACATTGTTGGCCTTGTTGGGAAGCATATGCACACGAGAATGGATTCTGTTGTATTTGCATGGAAGAAGATCTTACCCGCTATTAGAGAAAGATACAAGAAGGTGTTTTAGGTGAAGAGTGTCATTTTTACTTGAATCCCGAATGTTCAAATTTCTACTATTTTTTGTATTGGAAAAAAAAGGAGAGAAAATAAAGAGTAAAAGGGAAACCAAACAAGGTGAGAAGAAAAATTGAATTGGTGATCAAAGAAGGAATTTTGAAAGGTTGAATTTGAAAGGTTTTGAAGCTTTAAAATTTTGGATGTCTGGAAGATTTTGGAAGTTTTTAGAAGAATTAGAATTTTGAAATTTTGAATGCCACTATGTTTACATCCTTTTATGTTTTGGTCAATGTCAAAGGGGGAGATATTTGGAGAGTTTTGGGAGAGATTGGAGGAGATATTTTGAGTACGTATTTGTTGGCACATGTTGCCATCAATGAAAAATGGGGAGATTGTTGGAAGAATGGAGAAGATCAGTCTGTATGTTGTCATTGATCTCACCATGTTGTTTATGGTATCATATTGGTTTAGTACCTTGAACCAGTATGCAGAATAGGTTTACATCCTCTGGTGTTTGATCTAGTATTTCAGTCTGCATATTCCATTCAGTGATCATTATTGTTTAAGGTTTTGGGAAAAGGTTTATGGTTACTAGAAGCGTGTATGAATGCATTCCCATATGTTCATATTAGTCTATGGTGAGTTGACATCGATTCAATGATTTTAATTTGTTATTAGGTTTATTCATGGCTGACCTAATAATCAGTTAATAGTTTAACATGTATTGCAGATATATATGCAACCTAGCTTTGGTCCCAGCTGACATAATATTGCATGCCACACAGTTGAATTACTTTCAGAAAAGCTTTGTATGAAGCCGACAATTATCTTTTTGTAAATATGTATTTCATCCAATTAGGCCGACCTAATTAATGCATGTGGATATATCAGATATATATACAGGATGGTTTGTAGATGAAGTGAAGAAATATATATGTTGGTTATGCAAAGTGTGCGAGTAGAAGGGTGAAGGTTAGTATGGTAACATGCGAGCGAATACTCTGATCATCAAAAGAATTGAATCAACACTTGTGGTGTAACCCTATCAATTCACATTCTTGTTGGAAGCCATTTTGATTCTATAATATTTTGTAGGCAGTGAGCCTCCCCATTTGGACAATAAGTCCTTTTAAGTAGTGAGCTTTTTTAATTGGCAGTGAGCATATTTTGTATCTAGTATTGAAACAACTATATATATAGTGAGCTAATCCTCACCATGGTTTTTTCCTCATTGGGTTTTGCACGTAAAATTATGTTCTTGTGTTGTGCATAATTTCATGCTTTGTTGTTGCTCTTCTTTATTTTATGCATTAAAGTAAAGGATGGTGTTTGTTCAATAAAAGAAGATACTGATTCACCCCTATCTCACTATCTTGAATATTCAACAAATACATCATAACAAGGTTTATGTATGCCAGGTGTGAAGAAGAATAAGTTCATATCCATTTGCTAAGTCAAAGTCCATCACATTAGACACATCATCATCCTGGTTATCTTTACCTTGATGCATCTTGTCTAGGTGTTTTATCAAACATAATGAATATTGTGTCATTCATGTCCCAATCATTGGAATAAGTAAACCATCATCTCTCATCACCATATATAATAAATTTTTGATGAATCCTAGGCTTTTTGGACTTCTACTTCAATCTCGAAATCAATGCTAATTCATCTTATTCTTCTATCTCCTTTCTATGCTAACACTGTATCATGACACTCAACAAAAATAATAGAGAATCCATCCTACATCCACAAACCGTCAACATACATACATCCTGCATACTCATTGTATGTCATCATAATGGGAAGTACAATCCATCTCATCTTCATTATCATTTAAGTTATTTAGGATAATATAGATTTCATTTTCTAAGCACCTTAATCCATCTCATCTATATTATCATTTAAGTTGTTTAGGATAATATAGATATGTTATTCTAAGCATCTTAGTCCATTACATTTACATTTGCATTATCATTTAAGTTGTTTATGATAATATAAATTTGTTATTCTAAGCATCTTAGTTCATTACACTTGCATCATCATTATCATTTAGGTTGTTTAGGATAATATAGATTTGTTATTCTAAGCATCTTGATCCCTTACACAATCATCCATAACATCCATTTAATAAACATAAAATTCACCCATCTCATAGCATTAACATCATGCATCATCATAACATACAGAAAAAGATACTGAAATAGAAATTACAAATGCATCCACATAACATCCATAACATATATATATCCATCGAATTTGCATCCATGTCATATAAAATGCATCACATATCATCCATAAACATCATATCATGATCCATACAAATTGCATCATAAGAATAAATAAAGGATCATTCATAGCATATCATATTCCTCCATACATACATAAAAACATGAAATAAAGAAGACACCACATCATAATCGTCACATTAGAGCCATCTCATATATATATCAAAAAATAAGTGTCATCATACAAATCAAAGTCAATGTATAATATCATCAAACATGGTATACAAGAGGCTATCAAAAATTAGTCGATGAATCTATATACATAAAAAATTAAGCTGTACATCCACAACGTGTCTATATATGTTGATATCTTCTACTCTGGAAATCAATTGATGAATGTATATACATACAAAATCAGGCTATACATCCAAAAATTGTCTATATATGTTACCTATCTTCTACTCTAGCGGTTGCCATGAAGGGGCCCTGATGGTTTCCTATGACTACCCTCTCCAAGTTGTCTTTGGCTAACAAATGGTGTGCCTCCTGACCCACTCGGTGCCACCTTACTCCTCTGCGAAAAATTTGGATGTCGTTGATAAGGAGGGACCACCCTATAGTACAAGTATATGTAATATGCAGCCTCCTACATGGCTTGGCTGTATAACTGCGCCAAGACCATTTTCCCAACCTATCCTTGTGCTTGCTGGGAAACAACCTCTAGTCGTTACCTACGCCCTATCTTCTGGGCTAGGGCTATATCAACCTCCTATCTTTGTTATCTCTCATGGTCCCTCTTAACCGTCAACTAATCCCTCTCGACCGTCAACTAATCCCTCTCTTGGGTAATGGATTGTACTTGTTGTAGTAGTTGATCCCTCTCGATTGTAAGGGACTGAATTTTTCCATCTTGGGGATCCTATCCCTACTACTATTGCTATACAGGCTCCTCATACTGACATAGTGGTGATGATGATGCCCCCTGAACCTATCCAACACCATACTCCTGGTGACAATGCTTAGGAGGTAGTTGATCATATAGCTATCCTTTGCCTCTACCAGAACCATGACCTCTCAATCTCCCCCACAAATATGCCCCTACTAGATTTGTCAATTGAAGAGGGCGTACAAACCATGCATCATAAGTCGTTGTAGTCCCTAGATCCTACTAACCCTGATCATAGACCTAGGTTCGAGCAACTAACTATTTGAACATATCGATAGCCTCATGAGGCTCAATCTATGGACCCCACATTGAATCTCTGGTGGTCCTAGAAAATGGTGTATAATCCTCAGCAGGCACATCTTGCACCTCACTAAACTTTCTGGCTACGTGGTTAAGAAGGTACCTCTCCACCATCATATTCTCCCGACCTTGTATATACCGAGTTTTCCTCACAAAGAGAAACTATTGATGGTCATCTTACCATGATGGCATCTAGAGCCATGGTTTCCACCTAAACACAAACATATCATCAATCACCCTCCTCTAGTAGGGTATACCCAAGGGACTTGTATGTTGCAGGTGGTCACTCCCTTGTATCTAAACACCACCAGCTCATCCTGATTGATGTCTGCCAACATCATAATTGGTCTGAGCATAACAATGTGCTCCCATGCCCATATATGTAACAATGTAACCCCTGCCAATAAATCTCCACCATGACCGTACACAACCAAATGCATATCATGACACAATGAGGCAACATGATAGGGCCCCACACAAATTGTTTCCTCCTAAAAACCATATCATGCCTTGCGAATCCCCAACCAGGATTGAATAATCTCCCTCGCCAATCTAGTGCAATAACCCTAGAAATTAGGGCTTTGGGCACTAATCTAAACACTGGTACCCATCCTTGGTACATCTCCAAATCTATCTACAAGCTCACATACATAACATTCTTATGACGCAAGACCTCGTGGCATGCGTCTACCCCAAAGTCTATATCACAGATCACTCACTCCCCATGGATGGGAAGCCACAATATCCTCCATAGTCCTCCAACGTAATTTTAGCCTTGCCGATGGGGAGGTGGAACAATGATGTCTCATGATGCCACCGCTCAACTAATGCGGTCATCATGGACAAATGAGTCCTAATTTCAGGCATATAGGCCATGAAATCGAACTTGACCATCCCTAGGAACTATTGAATGTCAAAATCCTCTACCTTAGATAGAAGCCCTGGTCGATGCTCATGAGACATGAGTGTTTGTACAACCTCTTTCTTAAACAAGCAAACAACATCAAAATTTGGCTAAAAATCAATAAATTTATGAGCTTTTAAACTCCTAATTGGCAATAGTGTTTCCATTTTAACATGCGTCACTATAATTTAATTGTGCATCAATATTTTTATGTGTCACCCCATTAAAATCTTGAAATGCATCTCTATATTCAATAGTGTCACTAAAATTACCCGATGTCACCCAACCCAAATCCCTAGGTGAGCGGTGCTATATGCACATGTGTCACTAAACCTAAAATGCAACCCTAATTTCAAATCTCGAGATGCGTCACTATATACAATACCATTGTAAAAATCTACAAAAGCATCATCGAAATTCCAAAAAGTGTCACAATAGGGCGACACTAGACTTACCCTAACTTTGATGCCTAATGAATGCATGAAAAAATCAAAAATGAGAAAAGTTTTGATTTGTGTACTGGGGGTCTTGCGCCTGGAGGTCTCTAGTACTCTTGAACTCCATCTAGGATGTGTCGCGGGAGCACATGGTGCACCATTTCGTCAAAGGGTCAAAGAAAAAGGTGCAATAATTCTCTAACGACAAGTGAGAAAATGAATTAAAAGTGATCCTTCCACTCCTATTTAAGCTAGAAAATTAAGGTTTTTTTTCCCCTAATTAAGGTGGGAAACTAGGATTTTGAGCTTGTTTATCCGCTTTTCAAGTCATGAAGCCTATCTTGAGCATTTTTTGGTGTCTTGAGCCTATTTTTGCATCCTATAGCCTATTTTTACAAATAAAATCTTTTTGAATTTTTATCACGAGCTCGACCCAAAAATTGAAATTTTTGCCCAATCTCTTGAGGGGGAAATATAGCAACATAATTCTTTCCATTGGAGCAACAATGGGACATCCAAAAAAAATTAAAAAATAATAATTTTGACCTAAGCAACAATTTTTGATCCTGAAAAGCGTTAGTCTTTGAACCAATGTAACAGGCACCTCACTTCAAAAAGGGGCAAAATGTAGACACTTAAATAGTCTTGATCGATATTATGTATCAAAATCTGATTATTAACATCATTTCATCTTAAATCACCTCTGACTAACTATTTAATTAAATAATCTATATTGCTTAATTAAATTCATCATTTTCCCCTATTAATCAAATAATTAATTTTATTAGATCTCATTCTTACTAATATTCATCTCATTTAATTAAATAATCTAAATTATTTAATTAAAACCCCTATGTCCTCTCATTTGATTAAATAAATCTGACTATTTAATTAAATATCACAAAATCCCTAACCCACCTAAAATTAATTAATTCTCAATTAATTAACCTTAAACCACCTGCTAATCTTCATTATCCAATCCTCTAGCTTTTAACCCCGCCAAGGTTAAATAAACCTATGGTTTATTAACCCCACTTGCACCAATAGTTAATTTCCTCAAATTAATTAATTGCTTATTTTCCTCACAAGGGAATATTCCCAAGGAATATTATTTTCCCCTTCCATCTTGCACTTGAAATTAATTTCTTCAAATTAATTAAATTGGTTATTTTCCCTCACAAAAGGATATTGTCATGGAATATTTTCTCAATAACTCATCCATTTGACTTTCCCTCCCAAATATTAAAAGTCTCTTGCAAAGATCTTTAATGCTCTTACAAGAACCACTTTTCTCTTACAAAAGGCTTTAAATGGTGTTTTACATGCCATTTTGTCTCTTACATTCTCACCCACATTCCTTAAATGGCCTCTTACATCCCTCTTACACAAGCCACCTTGTCTTAACTCCTTGCATTCCCTCTTACACAAGCCACCTTGTCTTAACTCCTTACATTCCCTCTTCCCAAAATATGCTCACACATGTGTGAGCACATATCCCTATTTGCTTCTCTTAGCCTTGTGATACTTACCACAAGGCTATTGATCCTCATTTTAGTCCCACATTGCCTAATTTCACCTCTTCTTCCAACCCTTGAGTCTTATAAATAGAAGGCTATCTTATGAAGAATGAATCCATATTTTCATGCAAACTTACTATACACATTTTTCACCCACATATCTCTCACATTTCATCATTTTAACTTGAATCCACTATCTTATTACATCAAATTCATCAATTTGCATCATAATCTTGAAGCTTATCCAACAAGGGATTGGGTAAGGGCCATATTCCACATCAATTTTGCACCACTCCCCCTATGAGATGAGGTTTGGAGTACTTAGATAGGATTTCATGTTATTTCATGTTTTTATTGAGTTTGTCTTCATTTCTTTGTATGTTCAATAATCACATAGGGAATGTAATTTATATGTGTTATTATGACTAATCCTTGCGTTTTCTTTCATGTTTAGCATAGGTATATCTCGTGTTCACAGGTTGTCACTTAAATTTTCTCTTATCATGATTGACAAACACCCTCACATAAAAATAAACCTTTATTGTACACTTTGAATGGGGTTACCACTTATCTAAGGTATTAGATCATTCTTTTCAATCTTCATCCCCACTTGACAAGTCTCACTTACCTTTCTTTGTTGACTATACCAACCATAAAAAAAAAAAATCCTTTTCACCCAAATGTGGCTCCTTCACCTTCAATTATGAGTGAATCAATGGTGATTGGTGTTGATTATAATTTAAGGTGAATCTTATTATGATCAATCTTCATTAAGACTAACATCCTAGTGACATGTGGAAAATAAGGCTCAAATTCTAGGATTTTCAAGGGTGTAGCAATTGGCTCTATCTAGGGAACATAGAACATACTTGGGCCATTGGAGAGCCTTTTAATATTTGATTTAAAGCATCAATGTATGTATATCCATTGGGTAAATTTTCAATCCTATTTCTAACACCTAAATGGAAGGCTAAACAAACCTAAGCAAAAATAATGAAAATATAAAACACATGTCATGTCTCATTTCTTTGCATAATTTAACTAATAGATTGAGAAAGATAAATCAATAAGGGAATTTAATTAAATAAAAAATAATAATATATATCTTTTTGATTTTTTGAGTGTTTGGAGAATAAAATAAAATGAAATAAATAGAAGAGCTTATGTTGTCTATTAATATTATCATATATAAATATATATTTAATATATAAAAGATTTGTTTCTTAATAAATTTTAATTTGATTTAACTTAAAGGAAATTAAATAAATAAAGAAATAGGGAATTAAATAATTAGGAAAATTTTATTTTAAGAACATGTAATTAATTTGCACATCATAAAAGAGAGTTTTATCTTTTAATAGTGTAATGGATTTTCATGTGTTATTGATTGCATGCATCGAGCTTTGTCAAAAAGGTAGTAATTAATATGGAAGGTGGGAATGAAGTGGGAGTTTTCTTTTGCATGTTGGTTTTCAATTAATGTGGGGAGTTGAAAGGGTGGAATGTCCCTCGCCCATCACTCGAGGAGAAAGCTAACTCCTAGACAAAAAGCACTTATGTATGTAACATGATACATTACCCCCATACCCCATGCCACACGATGGACAAAAGGCACTGATGAAAAGACTTGACAAGCGGTTAGTCTCATGCTGTCAAGTGTCCTCGTTGAAAAAGGATGTGCTACAATGGCAGGAAAGTGAAAAAGGATGCGCTACAATGGCAAGAAAGTCAAAAAGCTAGACAAAATGTACCTAAACATCTCCATTTTCCCCATGTTCATTTTGCAGTTTGATGGGTGGGGGAGGAAAGCGCGGGTGAGGAAAATGGAGTTTCAAGTGCAGTGCCAATAGGTATGTATCCGCCATTGTATATTTCATTTTTCCATTATGTAGGGACTGTGATGCATGATTGTTAAATGGGTTTCTATGAAGCACAACTGTTAAATGGGTTTTCTATGAAATTAAAATAAAATATTTTGTTTGTGTCGCCCCATTTCCACATTTTCATTTTATCATTTGTTGGGGAGGGACATGCGGACAAGGAAAATGGAGTTGCACGTGGTGACAAAATGGAGTTGCAGGTGACTGAACTGGTAAAAACCCATAAAACACACTCGATAGGTGTGGTGCCAACAGGTATGTATCTTCCATTGTATATGCCATTTTGCCATTATGTAGGGACTATGAAGCACGACTGTTAAATGGGTTTTTGTGAGGCAATGAACTATGAAGCACGACTGTTAAATGGGTTTTCTGTGAAATGAAAATAAAATGTTTTGTTTGTTTGAGTGTAGGGTTTTCAACATAGCTATTTATGATTTTTTTCAAGGGTTTGAAATTTGAGTGTGAAGAATTGAACGACTATTGGTTGGGAAGATGGGTTTTCATTGACAAGAAAATAAAGGGGTTTTCATTTGGAATGTAGAGGTGTTTTGTGTGTTTTTGTGTTGGCATTAAATTTTTTCCTTTTGGTTGTTTGTTGTGAAGATGGGTTTTCATTGATAGGAAGATTAGTGGAATTAAAAATGTGGGTTTTTGTGTTGTGAAGACGGATTTTCAAAAAAAATTATGTGGGTTACAGATTTCAAAAAATATTATAAGTTGGTGGGTTTTCAAAATCAAAATTTGGAATGGATAGAAATCCCAAAAATGTACACACAAACAAAACCTCTTATTTTCCCATTGACATTCTCATTTTGAACAACTCTTTTCTATAGTCAAAATAGCATTTAACTTTCTTCATTTGATTGGAAAAAATAAAATACTCACATTATTTGCAGTGTTGGAAAACACATTGTCTCCTCTCAATTTAAATGTAAAGGGTTGTCTCAAAATGGGTTGCTTGCTTCTTAACAAGTATGATTTTGCAACATGGAATATGACAAAAAAGTATGAATGTCATCAAAATCACACCTTCCATTGTTGTGTTTAAATTTCGGATGATTGAAAAAAAGAGTGCACAAAATAGTTGTATTTTGGAAAACACAATATGGGTTTTCAGTAATTTGAATCTCCTTGTTTCAATGTAAGGGTTGTCTCACAATGGGTTGCTTGCTTCTTAACACGTATGATTTTGCAACAAGGAATGTTACAAAACAGTATGAATGTCTTCAAAATCACACCTTCCATTTTTGTGTTTAAATTTTGAATGATTGAAAAAAAGAGTGCACAAAATAGTTGTATTTTGGAAAACACAATGTAGGTTTTCATTTATTTGAACCTCCTTGTTTAAATGTAAGGGTTCGTCTCACATTGGGTTGCTTGCTTCTTAACACGTACGGGTTTGCAACATGGAATGTTACAAAAGAGTATGAATGTCTTCAAAATCATGCCTTCCATTGTTGTGTTTAAATAAAATGCTCATTATTTACAGTGTTGTAAAACACACTATCTCTTCTCAGTTGTTCCCTCAAATACTAGTATATTATATGAATTATTATTTAATTTATTGGTATAGTATACCATTAGGGGAGAAGCTAAAGTGTAGACAAAACAAACCTATGTATGTAACATTTTATCATAACCCCAATTCCCCATCCCATGCGATGGAAAAAATGCACTGACGAAAAGACTTGATAGATGGTTAGCTGTGTGTTATCACATGTCCATCGCCAAAAAATGACATGCGGCTAGTGGGAAAGTAAAAAATCTAGGAAAAACACCTTAAACGTCACCTTTTTCCACATTTCATTTTATAGTTTGTTGGGGACAAGCATGTGGGCGACGAAATGGAGTTGCAGGCGTTCACTTAAAGCAATAGACAAAACATGCCTAAACATCTCACAAATACTAGTGTCTAAATGGTTTTGAAACATTAGGTGGGTTGCAGGTTTTGTAAACACAGTGTTTTGCATCATAGAATTTTCCAAAACAATCTGTATGTATTGAAAAGCTTTGTGTTATTTAGACCATAGGAGTGTGGTGATAGGCATAATTTTGTAAAGAACCAGTAAGGTATTTGGCTTTAGTGTGTAGAGGGTTTTACAACATTTTGTGGGTTGGAGGTTTCGTAATCACATTGTCACCTCACATCCCACTGTGTTTTCCAACCTACAATCATACTATGCATGCATATTTGGATCATATTAAGAAATAGAAATGCAATTTTTACTCTACATAAGACTTGTTATAAGGTGCCTTTCATTAGAATTTGTACTATATAAATTAAATTCATACCATTTTGTTAAATTCTAGGTTTAAAAACATTGGTTTTCTCCTCCAACTCCTACATGTGCACTCCAACCATCAACTTTCAATGTGCAGACATGAAACATAGAGTATTTTCCCCCTTCTTTCTCCAAACAAGAAACACACACATCATCTCACCTCGAATTTTCATGCCAGAAAAAGAGATCTAAAAATGATAAATCATACTCACATTGTTTGTATTGTCTAAATTGCATTCATATAGTTTTGTAAAATTCTAGGTTGCAAAACACTGGTTTTTCAAAATCTGCAACCCACATAATGTTTTAAAACCCTTTACAAGTAACAACCAAATTGGTTACTCACCCCTCACCTCAATTTGGTATGTTTTGTGATTTCCTTGAGAGCCTTTTGTGAATTAGATAGTAAGAATGTAATGAGATTGGAGAAAACTGAGTTTTAAGAAATCTGCAACCCACACAGTGTTGTAAAACCCTCTAGACATAACAACCTAATTGGTAAGTCAGGAAAATCAAGCTAACACACCTATGTACATACAATTGGTTAGAAACCCCTCACCTCAATTCGCTTGGTCGTATCCCCCGCCTACAATGCCCCATAGCTCTCCAACGATTCGCTTCCAACCTACAAAATGAGAAAATCGAGAACATAGAGTGTTTTCCAAGAACAATACTTGTTATAATCTAAAACGCGTGTCTTAATCACATCAACGCCCTTCCCTCCCGCAGTGAACAAATAGCTTCTTGTACAAGGCAAAAAAATGTCAATGTAATTCAATGCGACGGGAGACCTCCTCGCTTTCCTTGCCATGAGGTTCCCTTCCATCTGTTGGTTCCGTCACTTCTATCATCTGTATGGCGGGTCCCACACTACGTCGTCTCTACATGTTATGTATGTTTCCATGTATGTTGTTATGTATGTTTTTATGCATTTTTGTATGTACATAAGTACATTTTTTCAAGAGATTAGTTGCCTTCGTAGAGGGTTTTACAAAATTGTGTGAGTTGGAGGTTTCATAAATCACGCACCCACCTCCCATGATGTTTTCCAACCTGCAATCATTTAGAGTTTTAATTGTTGTTGGAAAACAATGAGTGTTTATAAAATGTTGCCTTTCATTTCATTCCTATTGCCTAATTAACAAAAAAAAATCAAGACATTCCTGCATGTGCTCTCAACCATGTAACTTTGAATGTACAAAATGAAATAAATGACAAACCACATCGTGTTTTCCAACCTACAAATTATATTGTGCATTTATTTTTAAATCATATGACTAAATTGGATTTTAATTTTTTTGTGTAAGAGTTGTTATAAATTGTGAAGGTGGATGAACTTTAGTACATTCTTACTATCTACAAACTTTAAGGTTTTCATTAGAAGCATGTTGGAAAATAGTATGTGTTATGAAACTTGCAACCCAAATATTATTCTCAGCTTTGAGAGTGTCTTTCTGATTAGAGAATATAGATGTTTTGTTTTTAATAGTTTGTTTACAAAATTTGTCTACCTTTTCACAAAGGACTCTCATGTCTCCATCCAACTAATTCTCTTTTTTGCACTAATATCCTATTTTTCCTTCTTTTCATGTTATGTATGTTTTTGTGTACGTTTTTATATGTACATAGGTGTGTTTTGTCAGCAGATTAGCTGCTATTTTTTGGTCAATCAAGGTGATCAGCAAGGCTTTTTTTGACTTGTTAACCTTTGTTCTTGCAACAATCTATATTTTTTAGTATTATGTACAAGTAAATGAGGGCAGGTGGATTGAGAAGGACGCTTTAGGAGACGTGAAGCTTCTGCACTAAATACAGTTGATTCTAGCTATCATAGCTTGAATTACAAGTGTACTGGTCAATAAAACTCCAAAAATTATTTTGCATTAAGAAGTTATGATATTTTTATAGATGAGATGCTTGTTGTCGCGAATGCAAAGAATTACCAATTGAATTTAAAAAAAAAATGTTACATTATTGTGTGCCTATTATATCCCAATTTTTTTCATGAAGGATATTTCCTCCTTGAAGTGTGAGTGTTACATGGGAAATGCTCAAAACAATAGTGAACGATGATATTGGATCCTTTTAACTATCCCTTTACACAAAAACACATAAAGAGCTCTACATTTCAAATGAAAACCCTTTTATGCAAAGAAAACCCTTTATTTACTCGTCAATGAAAACCCATTTTCTTAATTAATATCGCAGATATATAAATGACAGATTTATATACCTCCTAGCTAGCCGCCGTGCGTGTCAAATGTATTTAGGTAGTGTAGACCCTTGGATCTTGTTCGGCCTCAATAAAAACCCTTCTTCCCAACCAATAGTCATTAAATTCTTCACACTAAAATTTGAAAACCGTCAAAACAAAAAAAACATAAACAACTATGCAATTGATATGAAAACACTACACACAAACAAAACATTTTATTTTACCATCAATGAAAACCCTTTTTCTTTAACCAATAGCCATTCAACACTTTTCAGAAAATCCATTTAACCATTGTTCAATGCTTCACATAAACCCATTTAACAGTCGTGCTTCATAGTTCTACATAATGGCAAAATGGCATATACAATGGTAGATATACATACCTTTTGGCTAGCCTCTGCGCCTGTCAAATGCATTTCTCTCATTCAACTTCCATTATGTCGCCTATGCTCCCCACCAAACTACAAAATGAAACTTTACAAATGGCAACTTTATCTCTTCGGACACAGCAAAAATGTAGCCAAAACACACCTTTGTACATAAAAAGTGAAAAGTTTTTACTCTAGTTCGGTTGCTTGCAACTCCATTCTGTCACCCATGCATCCCTCCCCACCTAACAAATTGCAAAATGAAAATGTGGAAAATGGTGATGTTTAGCTACATTTTTTTCTAGCTTTTTGACTTTCTCATCATGGCCACACGTCCTTTTCTCACAACGAACATGTGACAACATGCAACTATGCGTCTGTCAAGTCTTTCCGTCAGTACCTTTGCTCCATGTGGGATGGGGGTACGATATCATGTTACATACATAGGTATTTTTTGTCTATGAGTTGGCTTCTCCCATTAAGACATGTTTTAATGTGTAAGAAGTACTGTTATTGGAAAACACTCTATGTTGTGGGATTTTTCATTCTGCAGGTTGAAAGTGAAAGGTTGAAGAGAAGGTGGGGGAGATGAAAAACCAATGGAATTGAGGTGAGGAGTTTGTAACTGATTGGGTTGTCACTTGTAAAGGGTTTTAAAACATTGTGTGGATTTCAGATTTCAAAAAACCAATGTTTTGCAACTTGGAATTTTACACAACAATATGAATATTTGTCTTGAAAAGCTTTTGTTATTTAGACCATAGGAATGCAATGAAAGGCACAGTTTTAAAACACCTGGTGTTTTCCAACAACCATTAAAACTCTATATGATTGTAGGTTGGAAAACACGGTCGGATGTGAGTGCATGATTTATGAAACCTTCAACCTACACAATGTTGTAAAACCTTGTATGGACACAACTAATCTCTCGAAAAAACTCACCTATGTACAAAAAAAAATGCATAAAAACATACATAACAAAATACATAGAAACAAACATAATATGAGGAGATGGCATAGTGCAGGGCTCGCCAAGATGGATGGTAAAAGTGATGTAACTGACAAATGGGAGGAAACGTCACAATGAGGAAAACGAGGAGGTGTCCCATTGCATCAAATTACGATGGATTTTTTTTTGTCTTGTGCGAGAAGCTATCCATTCACTGCGAGAGGGAAATGCATTGTTGTGATTAAGACATGTGTTTTACGTTATAACAAGTACTGTTCTTGGAAATCTCAATGTGTAGGGAGTTGCAAGTCGAGGATATATAAGACTATCCAAATTCACCTTAGGGGTGAGTAACCAATTGGGTCGTTACTTGTAAAGGGTTTTAAAATAGTATTTGGGTTGTAGATTTCATAACACCCAATTTTTTTGAACTTGCAATTACACATAGACTGTATGAATGTAATGAAAACATTTTGGTTACTTACATAGTGAGAACCCAATTGGCTAGTGATACCTCAGTTGATTTTGGATACTTTTATGTATCCCCCACTAGCAATTATATTAACAATATGAATGTATTCAACAACCCTTACTTTTAGTAAACATTCCATTTCAATATTGTTAAAAAAAAGTTAT
Organism: Sequoiadendron giganteum; assembly: GCA_007115665.2. Classification (NCBI taxonomy): domain Eukaryota; kingdom Viridiplantae; phylum Streptophyta; class Pinopsida; order Cupressales; family Cupressaceae; genus Sequoiadendron; species Sequoiadendron giganteum. The sequence goes on along the minus strand of CM021105.1, from coordinate 30,020,839 downwards.
TAAAGCATGAAAAATTACTTCAAAAAATGCAAGTTAAGAAAGCTATTAAAAATTGCCAAAAAAAGTAATTTTCAGATTTTGCTAAAAAAATGCCAAAAAGGTAATTTTTGGATTTTTCGGATTTTGTAAAAAAATTGTCAAAAAAGGTGATTTTCATATTTGTACTTGAAGGGAAGATTGTTTTCAGTTTTGGGAGGATGGAATGAGAAACAAAGAATATTTTTCACATGTAAATTAAAATTGTTATTAAAAAAATAAGACACAAAAAACTGAAAATATTCTTTGTTTCTCATTCCATCTTCCCAAAACTGAAAACAAACTTCCCTTTAAGTACAAATATGAAAATCACCTTTTTTGGCAATTTTTTTACAAAATCGAAAAATCAAAAACATTTTAGTAGTTTTTAGCAAAATTCAAAAATTACCTTTTTTGGCAGTTTTTAATAGCTTTCTTAACTTGTCTTTTTTTAGTAATTTTTCATGCTTTAACAAAAAAAAATTAACTTTCTTTTTTTTGGTAATTTTGCATGCTTATCCATATGGGCTATGAAAGTTGCCAATTATTTGAAATTAATTAAAATGACACTAATTGTCAAATTACTAATTTAATTACATAAAAGAGTTTCAAATTAAATTAAAAAATAAATTGAACAAACTGCTCAATTGGACTCCCAAGACAAAACTTATGACCTCCAGGAGTTCTTGCATCAGAAAATGGAAAAAAGCGAGAGAAAGGGTAATTTTGGAATCTACTTTTTAACGTGTATTTTGATATTTTGAATGAATTTGTTGCATGTATTTGAATTTGATGTGACATTTACATTCCTGACATTAGAGGGAAATGATGGACAAGGAAGTGGCGCGCACAAGCAAGTTAGTGTTCATTTGGGATAGAAAAATGTTCCTCAGCAGGACAATGAGAAGAAAGGGTGTCTGGAGAGGAGATCATTTTCCTGGGCAAAAATCTTTGAGAAATACGAAACTTTCACTTTCTTACACTTTCCCTTTTAAGTACATATCTATGGGTCCCTATAATATGTAAAAGAGTTGCAAGTGTTACGAGATAGTTAAAGTTCCAAAATTATTGCACTGTCTGTTGCAAGCAAGCATATAGTTTTTCAATCATAAGAAACAAAATTTTAAGGTGGACAAGGTAGCCAAAAAAATTGGGCTTTGACCTTATTTGTGATGTTTCTTGGATAGAGTTTTCAATATCTTGAATACTTTTATGTGCCATTGCAATCGCTTTTTGCTCAGATTTTAGAGTGTCTTTGTGATTTCATTTAGAAATTTTCATTTTTGTTACGAATATGCTGATTTTTGACAGTATATTGGAAAACACACTATCCCTGGTTCTTTCAAAGGAAGAAAATGAAAGAAAGGGTAATTTTGAAATCTTCTTTTCAACGTGTATTTTCATAATTTGAATGAATTCATTGCATGCATTTTAATTTGATGTGACGTTAACATTCTTCATGTTACAAGACACAGATGAACAAAGAAGTGGTGAGTGTGAAGAAACGTCGCTAACATTCTTGACACTAGCCTGCTCAATTTCTCAATTTCCTTCAATTTCTGTCAAAGAAGTGAAAAAATTAGGCCTTGATTATTTGCGACATTTTTTGGTCTGTATATTTTTTCCTTTTCATCTATTTTCAATTGTATTTCTCCTCCACAAGCACATATAAATGATTTGATTTCATATATATAAATGTGTTACGAAAGTTGTCTACGTTTTCAGATAAGACTTTCATCTCTCCCCCTACTGATTCTCTTTCTCTATGCTTAGATCTGATATTGCCTTTTCCTTATATCCATACATTTATTGTTGAATGTAGTCATTTATATTCATGAGTTTCTTATAGGCTGAAGGTGTTGAAAGTGCAATGGTCAAAGTAGAGGCTTCCTCGAACCCTCGTGCAAGTGCAATCACCCCACTGTCAGTGTCAAGAACCCAAAGAAGCCTATAAGATTTTTTCTAACCGTCTCCTCAATTGCACATCAAAGGCACTGTAGGAGAGGATGAGCTGGGATGACAATATTCATTTTCCATTTGGTCTTTGATCATGTAATTATTGAACAATTATGATGTGGAATTACAATATTTTTTATCATGTAATTATTGAACAATTATGGTGTGGAATTACATTATCTTTGATCATGTAATTATTGATCAATTATCATGTGGAATTATAGTATTTTGGTATGTAACTTGAAGACTATGGTATTCTGCCAATAGTGGCATGGTGTGATTGTTAAGTTATATTGTTAATATTGCCATCAAGGCAACAATCCCTTTGGGGTGTATTTTTTGATCATTTATATTGGGGATGAGGTCCCTCGTTTGTGATCTCACTGGTTCATAGCTCTAAGTCAAAAGCATTTACCCCTCTTAATTAAAAATATATAAGACTATGTTCTTGCAGATTTTATGACACTTTTTGTTGCCATGTGTAAAATTTCATTATAAACAATGTCAAATGCCATCAAATAATGGTAGGCAATGCCACCTCAAGTCTTATTATTTATGTCAAACTTGCTTACAAATGTAAGCACATGCAATGAGCACTTTATGTTATGCAGACTATAACAAAACAATGTATTGAAGTTGAGCTTAATATTTTTTAATAACCCTTTAATTTCAACAAACATTCCATTTCAATATATGTTCATATGTTTGGAATACAAAATGCACATAATAGTTGCAGGTTGGAAAACACACGGGGTTGTGACTCACTTCTGAATTCTTGTTCAATGAGCACTTTCTTTTATATAGACTATAACAAAACAATGTATTGAAGTTCACCTTCATATTTTATAACAACCCTTACTTTTAGCAAACATTCCATTTCAATATCTTCATGCATTTTGTAAATAAAAAATGCAAAAAAAAGTTGCAAGAAATGGAAACACACAAGGTTGCGACTCACATCTCAATTCTTATTCAATGAACACTTTCTATTATGCAGACTGTAACAAAATAATGTATTGAAGTTGAGCTTCATATTTTTTAACAACCTTTTACTTTCAACAAACATTCCATTTTAATATTTGTTCATATGTTTGGAACACAAAATGCACATAATAGTTATAGGATGAAAAACACATGGGGTTGTGACTCACTTCTGAATTCTTGTTCAATGAGCACTTTTTGTTATGCAGACTACAACAAAATAATGTATTGAAGTTGAGCTTCATATTTTTAACAACCTTTTATTTTCAGCAAACATTCCATTTCAATATTTGTTCATATGTTTGGAACACAAAATGCACATAATAGTTGCAAGATGGAAAACACTAAGGGGTTGTGACTCACTTTTGAATTCTTGTTCAATGAATACTTTCTTTTATGCAGACTTTAACAAAACAATGTATTGAAGTTCACCTTCATATTTTATAACAACCCTTACTTTTAGCAAACATTCCATTTCAATATCGTTGTACGTTTTGTAAATAAAAAATGCAAAAGAAAGTTGCAAGAAATGGAAACACACAGGGTTCCAACTCACATCTCAATTCTTGTTCAATGAGCACTTTCTATTATGCAGACTATAACAAAACAATGTATTGAAGTTGAGCTTCATATTTTTTAACAACCATTTACTTTCAACAAAAATTCCATTTCAATATATGTTCATATGTTTGGAACACAAAATGCATATAATAGTTGCATGATGGAAAACACACGGGGTTGTGACTCACTTTTGAATTCTTGTTCAATGTGCACTTTTTGTTATGTAGATTACAACAAAATAATGTATTGAAGTTGAGCTTCATATTTTTAACAACCCTTTATTTTCAGCAAACATTCCATTTCAATATTTGTTCATATGTTTGGAACACAAAATGCACATAATAGTTGCAAGATGGAAAACACACAGGGTTGTGACTCATTTTTGAATTCTTGTTCAATGAACACTTTTTTTAATGCAGACTGTAACAAAAAAATGTATTGAAGTTCACCTTCATATTTTATAACAACCCTTACTTTCAGAAAACATTCCATTTCAATTTCGTCATACGTTTGGAATAGAAAATGCACATAATAGTTGCATGATGGAAAACACACAAAGGTTTTGACTCACTTCTGAATTCTTGTTCAATGAGCAGTTTCTTTTATGCAGAATGTAACAAAAAAATGTATTGAAATTCACCTTCATAACAACCCTTAATTTTAGCAAACATTCCATTTCAATTTCGTCATACATTTTGAGCAGAAAATGCACATAATAGTTGCATGATGGAAAACACATAAGGTTGTGACTCACTTCTTAATTCTTGTTCAATGATCACTTTTTGTTATGCAAACTGTAACAAAATAATGTATTGAAGTTCAAAATAGTTGAACTTACCTATAATGGTCTTGCAAATGCAAGGAAATGTTCAACTTACCTATAATGGTCCTGCAAAGCATTTTGATAGGTCAAAAGTCAAAGGTGTTGTTGCACAACATAAATTTTTGAGATGCCACAATAATAGTTGCGTTGGAGGTTGGTGGACGAGGGAATTTGTGTAATGTGGTAGTGGATACAAAACAAACAAGAAATCTCCCACTTTAAATAATACATCTACATACAAGAGTAATGATTATACCTTTAAACAAAATCCAAGCCCATACAATTCACCTCCTTGTCGATCACTTCCACCGATAGGAAGACCACTTGGCTAAAAACATCCCCTCTGCATCATTTGAATTGTTGCAAACTCATGCACTACGGAATACAAATTGCATAGCTGGTTCAATTCATCTTCATATGCAACAAGAGATAGTGGCAGCCTTGCATTTCCATTGCTCAACAATTTGGTTGGTGATTGTTGAGTTGTCGAAGAAATGATATGGGCTTGGATTTTTTTTAGAGGGATAATCGTTACTCATGTATGTAGGTGTCCTATTTGAAGTGATAGATTTCCTGTTTGTTTTGTATCCACTATTGCACTACACAAATTCCCTCCTCCACCAACCTCCAATGCAGCTATTGTTGTGGCATCTTAAACTTTTATCAGTTGTGCAACACCTTTGACTTTTGACCTTTATTAGTTATGCAACAACACCTTTGACTTTTTACCTATCACTTGTGCAACAACACCTTCCATTGTTGTCTTTGTTTTATCAAATTCTTGTCTTTTAGATTGCAACTCTCTCTGAACAACATTAAGCTCCTCTTATTTTCACCATGATAGCTTCTTCTTGGGTTTTAATTCCTTTTTTAAGTGGTTAATTTTAGTCTTCGGTTGTTCTACTCCACTTTGAACATTTCCAACTATTATTTTTGCAGTGTCTTTATCACTAGAGTATGTAGATGTTTCTTTTTCGCAAGCTCGTTAGGGAACTTTTCTGTCTTTTCAAATAATACTTTCATGCCTCCACCCAACTGATTCTCTTTTTCTGCACTTAGATCTGGTATTGCCTTTTCCTTATCATCCTTTTCCAATTATATTTGTTCCATGGAATTGTTAACTTCAAGAATGTTTGGTTTCATTTGTTCAACTCCACTTATAACATCATCTCTCTCTTTCTTTGCTTGCACAAATTCATATGCAATAGAAAACCTTTCCAGTTAATCCACTTCTACATTGCCATTTTCCCTTTGCACATATTGCACATGCTCCTTCCTCCACTTCTCATGAGCAGGAACAACCTCTTCAGTCAATACATTATTTATCTCGTTCACTTTGGTCTACTTCTTTCCAAGTGTTTTTAGAGAAGATTCCTTTTTTCATTACATACTTTCTAGTACATCCTCACATTTTTTTTATTACTAGCATGTCATACAATTCTCATAAGAAATATTTTTGGGATTCTGTTGGATTTCTTGTAGGCAAAGGGATAGAGTTTTAAATGTCCATATTGAAATATAGTAATAAAGTAATAAGAGTAATACAAAATATAGTAATAAACACTAATAAAGAGCAATACAAAATATTTTTCATTCTATAGTAGTGTTTCAAAACAGTAGATCTAGCTATACAATAGTGAGTGGGTTATTATTTTTGCAACACCTTGTATTTTCCAATCTGTAGTTTTAAAAAATAGTAGTCATGTATTAAATAGTAATAAAGAGTAATAAAAAATACACTAATAAACACTAATAAAGAGCAATACAAAATATCATTCATTCAACTGTAGTGTTTCAAAAGAGCAATACAAAATAAAATTCGAAGTTTCAATTTTTCATTTAACAAGTCTTTGGAGATTCTATTTAGATTCACTCTTTACATTTTCAATCTTTACATTTGTGCCTTGATTGGAACGATAGGGGCATCCTACATCAAGCCTCTAAATAACATTTTCATCATTTGTCAGAACCAGTGCGGGGTGGCCTAGTAGTGTGCGGAGGGGATGATACATCTCCCTTATATCCTCTTCGATGTGTGGCTTGACAACATGACCATGCAATCGCATTGCTTTGTCAAAAAAACGAGGACCCTCATGCTGTAGGTTGCTACTAAATGTTGCTTGTACAAACCTCATATCCAAGGATGAATGAAGCAACAAATGTGAGAAGATGCTACCAATGGAGTAGACACCATGATCAACATCATATCTTTTGAATGCTTCCTCAAGCTGTATGTTATTTACCACCTGTCTCCACACATATTTTGCTCATAGAATCTAAAGCAAAGTATAGTTTGTGAGGAGGTCCATGGAGTTTGACAGGAACCCACATGCTACATCAGCCTCCGTATAGGGGAGTGCAGGTTCAGTGGGCTCTAAAAATCTACTGATCTTACAAATCACATCCTCCATTGTCTAGAAATTGAATTTGAAAGCATAATGCAACCTCTCTGTAGTGAACGAACTACCATTGTTTTACTGAGCATCATGGGGAAGTTGGACGATGTGAATCCTTGAGTTCAACATTTTTTAATTTATTGTAAAAAAAAAGGGAAAAAGTGTCAGTAACAAATAGCACTGCAGGCATGTAGAAAAAAATTGTTGTTTACTTGCAACTACTGATTCATCCACTACTTGAGAAAATAATAAATATCGAAATACATTTATGAAAACAAAAGGTCTTAGTTAAATGAATTCTATTTTTTAAAACTATGGATTGGAAAACACTAGGTGTTATAAAAATTGCAACCCACTTGCTGTTGTAAAACCAGATCTAAGTGTAGAAAAAAAGAATTAGTTGGGTGGAGAAATGAAAGTCTTATGTGAAACATATGAATAATGTAATCATAAATACACTTGTTACAAATAAATTTTTAAAAGAAACATATGAATTATTTAATCATAAAAAGACTTGTTGCAAATAATTTTTTAAAAGAAATATATGGATTATGCAATCATGAATTGAAAATGGTAAAAGCATTCTCTAATTAACAGAAAATAGATGATTACAATATATAGAACTGCCAAAGCACTGTAGGAATTAATGAGCCATAAATGAGCCTAACTACTGACATTTAGGAGACCAACTAGCTGAACATTAAATGACACCTACCAATAACAAAATATCTAATCTACTTAATTACATTCATTATTGACCATTAAATATAGAGAATATAATATTCTAATATTCTAACACCCTCCCTTAATGGTTAATTTGTCAAAAACACCAAGTTGCCCCCTGAATTTGACAAATGTATCTAGGCTCAGAGACTTGGTGAGAATATCTACAGTCTAATCCGCTATTGGAACATACTACAACTGAACTGATCCATCTTCTACCAGCTTGCAAATATAGTGACAATGAAGCTCAACATGCTTGGTACATTCATGGAAGACTGGATTTTTGGCAAGTTTGAGCACCCCTTGATTATCAGTGTATAAGGGAGAAGGACTTGCTTGTGACATGTGCATGTCAAAAAACATCCTACGAAGCCAAACTGCCTCACATGCTGCTTTAACTATTCCTTGATATTTTGCTTCAGTCGAGGAAAGAGCCACTACTTGTTGCTTCTTGTTGGTCCATTTTTCAACACCTGTACCCAAACTGAATACATATCCAAAAGTAGATTTCTGGTCATCCACTGAACCTGCCCAATCTAAATCTGTATAACCAATCAGCTTTGGATCCTTGCATCTGCCATACAAAATGCCATAATCTAAAGTGCCCTGAACATATCTCAGCACTCGCTTCGCTGCAAGCCAATGATCAACTTTTGGAGCTGTCATGAAGCGAGAAATACAACACACTACAAAACTGATGTTAGGTCTAGTAGCAGTGAGGTAGATGAGACTGTCTACTATTTGCATGAATGTTGTTTCATCGATCAGAGGTGAATTAGAGTTGGTTGATAACTTCAACCCCTTCTCCATAGGTGTGGAGGCAAGTTTGCAATCTTGCATCCAAAATTTGTCAAGCAAACTCCGAGCGTATTTAGACTGAGAGATAAAGATGCCACCAACGGTTTGCCAAACCTCAATACCCAAACAATAATAGAGAAGCCCCAAATCTGTCATGTCAAAATCCTAACACAAATCTTGTTTGATTGTTGCAATCAAATGTGTTGAATTGCCAGTAATGATCAAGTCATCAACATAGACAACAAGAAAGAGAATATCATCACCAGAGTGTTTGACATACAAATTATTGTCAGAAGGACTACACTGAAAAACCATGATCAAGTAAGTATTGATCAATCTTGATGTACCATGCACGAGGAGCCTGTTTTAGTCCATAGAGTGCTTTCACGAGCCTACATACCTGATGTTCTTTTTCGGAAACATTGAAACCAGGAGGTTGCATCATATAGACTTCTTCCTACAACTCACCGTTGAGAAAGCCACTCTTGACATCCATCTAATGAACGGTCCATCCGAATTGGGCTGCAATAGTAAGAAGAAGATGAATTGTGCTCATCTTGGCAATAGGAGCAAAATTCTCCTTGTAGTTAATGCCCTCTCGCTGTGTGAATCCCCGAGCAACTAATCTTGCCTTGTATTTATCCAAAGTGCCATCTGCATGATACTTGACCTTATAAACCCATTTGCAGCTGATAGATTTCTTCCCAGGAGGAAGATCAGAAAGAACCCAAGTTTGATTCTTCAAAAGACTATGGTATTCGGTCTCCATAGCCTTTTCCCACTCTAGAATTTCTTTAGCCTCTTAATATGTGTGAGGCTCATAGATGTTGTGGATGTTGGCCATAAGAGCAAAATTGACTGTGTTTTTGCTTGCTCTTTCTACGAGTTGATCTGCCCTCAATGAGTTCATCATCATGAAGATCCCCACTAGTCTTGAGCCACAACTTAGGCCGACGAGTAGAAGTACCAACATCTGGAATAGGAGAAACAACATCCTCTGAGATTTTTGGAATAAAGTCATTTGGATATGTATCTTGAGGAAAATCAAGTGGTGCTAGATCATGACTAGTAGACTCCTCATCTTCAGAGTCAGAATGCTCTGAAGCCCTCCCATCATGGGAACCAAGAGGAAGATGAACACCCTCATCAGAAACCTTCATAGGCTGATCCTCAAGGCTAGTAGTAGGAACAAATGGACCAGTAGTCTCATCAATCACAATATCACGACTGAATATGAGACGATCCGTCTCCACATCAATCAACCTGTATGCCTTGTGATTGTCGTTGTAACCAGTAAACATAAGTTTTTGGCTCTTGGAGTCCAACTTCGCACGTTTGGCTTCTAGAATCCATACATGAGCTGTAGAACCAAAGACTTTTAGATAGCCCACTTTAGGCTTACGTCCTAACTAGGCTTCTTTTGGAGTCATCTTCTTAACGACCTATGTGGGTGACCGATTCAAGAGGTAGACTGCAGTATAAATTGCTTCAGCCCAGTATTTCTTGGGTACATTTCGATACTCCATCATAGAACAAGCCATTTTAGTAATGGTGCGATTCCTACGTTCAATGACACCATTCTGCTGAGGGGTGTATGGTGTGGTGAGTTGGCGTTTAATGTCGTGTTGAGCACAAAAAGTGGAGAAGTTAGCTGAACAAAACTCCCCCCATTATCTGACCTTAGAGTAACAGTCTGAGAACCTGATTCTTTCTCAACTAAGGCCTTATATTGCTGAAATGTACTAAACACATTTGACTTATTTTTCAAAAAATACACCCACATTTTTTGACTGAAATCATCAACAAATAGTAAAAAGTATATGTACCTAGTAACAGATGGAGTGTTCATTGGTCCACATACATCAACGTGAACCAATTGAAGTACCTTAGAGGCACGCTAAGAATCACCATCCGAGAACGGTTTTCGATGTTGCTTTCTAGCTTGATAGGCTCTACAAAATTCATGATTTTGAGTTTGGATCGCAAGTAGACCAGCAACCAAACCCTCTCGAGACAATTGAGAGAGATAGTGCACATTCAAGTGCCCATAGCGCTGATGCCACAATTTGCTAATGGAAGTAATCCTGGCTGCTAGAGCGTACTCCTGAGAATCACCAGAATCAACAAGTCTATATAGACCATGATCCTCAAGTCCCATAGCGATTGTAGTACATGTCTCCTTATCAACAATGTTGTAGGTGGACGAATTGAAAATAACATCCAACTGGGGAGAATGCCTCATGATCTAGCTGACAGAGAGAAGATTATGTTCCATGCCTAGAACATAGTAAACATCAAAAAAGAGTAAATTTCTTCCTCTAGAGTGAATCTAAACATTGCCCTTACCAGCAACTGTGTACTCTTCGTCGCCTCCAAAGATCACTAAATCAATGAATGGTTCATATTTAGTGAACCAATCTCGATGATGAGTAAAATGCCAAGAAGCCCCTGAATCAATATACCAGGAAGAAGATTGGACTGGATCTACAATTCTCTTGGCCATAAAAGCATAGAATGCAGACTCTTTCTGCTCAGTGTTCTCTGTGACATGTGCCTTTTGTTGAGACCCTCCCTGCTTCTTTTGTTTAGAAGCCAACCGAATTCGACAATCAGCCTTCATGTGACCATATTTATGGCAATAATTGCATTGAATGTTGTTGTTGTTGTTGTTGTCCCGAGAAGAACCGAAGCCTTTCATCTGAGAAGATTGAGCCTTCCCTTTGTTCTTAGTAGAAGATTTGGCAAAGAACGCTTGCTCTGTGGAGGTGGAACTGGTACTGCTTCCAAACTGTTGTCGCCATCGATCCTGCTGCAAGAGCTTGTTGCAAAGATCTTCAAATTTGAGATCAACATTGGTAGAGGTGATATTCAGCGTCTCGATGAAATGCTCATATGAACGCGAGAGACTCTTCAGAGTAATGATGACCATGTCCTCTTCCTCCATTGTTCAACCAATCGCCTCCAACTGATCATGAATGTCCTTAATCTTCATTAGATGTTCCTGTAAGGACATTTTCTCATCCATCATGATGGAAAAGAGCATGTTCTTGAGAAAGAACGCTCTGCTCTTGTTGGAGGTTTCATAAAGGGCCTTCAAATGATCCCAGATTTTTGGAGCAGTTTTGCCAAACGGTACCTGAGGTAGTTGCTCATCTGTGACTGAGAGTTTGATGAGCATGATGGCTTCTCGGTTGCATTCATCCCATTTGTCCTGGTCCTTTCCGACTACATTGGGATGAGGTGAGTTCCCCAAAATGATCTAATCGAGGCAACGATATTCAAAGATTGTAATCATGTGTTGCTTCCAGGTGTTGTAATTCTTCCTGTTGAACTTCTGGCTGCTTTCAAGCATTATATTTGTCATAGATGCCATCACGTACATTGAGGTTGAACTGGTGAAGGCAAAATGAAAACAAAAAGCACAAACTCAAAGATGAAACCCTAGCACGGATTTTGAGGCACTTTGAAGACAAAATCCAAAAAAATTGAAGAGTACCCAGAAAATGACGTTGAAAATCCAAAAAAAATCATCATCACCCACTTGCACAAATTTCAAGGCACGAACGTCGAGACACCCAAAAAAATCTAACAACAACCCAGTTGAGATCTCAAAAACCCTAGAAGGAATTTGCCGTCAAAAAAAAAATTCCGCTTTGAAACAAAGGGTCAAATACCTAAATGAAAATACAGAAACCTAAGCAACCATGAAAGCTTCAAAATATTGCAAAAAATGGAGAACTCGAGCCAGCCACGAACAAGAAAAAAATAGGAACCCTAGCCGCGCAAAATATGCAAGAAAAAATGCGTCAAAACTAGGTAATAAATCGTGCCCAAGTACAGGTAAAAAATGCGACTAGAACTAGAAGAAAATTGTATCCAAAATCGCACGCCCAGAAAAAAAATGTGATTTTATTCAAAAAACGTGACCATAATAGTGCACAAATCGCATCCTCAACCACTAGGAAATCGCGCCAAAGCTAGAATAAAATGTTTTCCCAGGTACTAGAACAAATCCGCGCCCTTAAATCAAATAAAATGTAAGCAAAACGCGCGGCCTAGGTAAAAAAAACACGTTTTTTTCAAGCCTGCGAATTCCAGAATAAAGCTCTCGAAAATCTCAGACTAAGTAGCCACGAATTTACCTAGCTAAAAAAACTTTTTTCAAAAAAAAATAAAAATTTTAAAAAATGAATTTTTAACATTCCTGCTTTGATACCATGAAAATGGTAAAAGCATTCCCTAATTAACATAAAATAGACGACTACAATATATAGAACTACCAGAGCACTGTAGGAATTAATGAGCCATAAATGAGCCTAACTATTGACATTTAAGAGACCAACCAGCTGAACATTAAATGACACCTACGCGTAACAAAATATCTAATCTACTTAATTACATTCATAATTGACCATTAAATATAGAAAATATAATATTCTAATATTCTAACAAATACACTCAAATTTGGGCAAAAAGCATATGCAAAGGTACATGGAAGTATTCAATACATTCAAAACTCTATCCGTTTTCCTACAAAAAATCCTACATAATCCCAAAAATATTTGTTATGAGAATTGTATGACATGCTAGTAATAAAACATATGAAGACGTATTGGAAAGTATGTAATGAAAAAGGAATCTTCTTTAAAAACACTTGGGAAGAAGCAGACCAAAGTGAACGAGACAGATAATCTATTGATTGAAGAGGTTGTTCTTGCTCATGAGAAGTGGAGGAAGGAACATGTGCAGTATGTGCAAGGGGAAATAGTAATGTAGAAGTGGATTAACTGAAAAGGTTTTCTATTGCATATGAATTTGTGCAAGCAAAGAGAGATATGATGCTATAAGTGGAGTTGAACAAATGAAGCCAAGCATTCTTAAAGTTAGCAATTCCATGGAACGAATACAATTGGAAATGGATGATAAAGAAAGGGAAAAACTAGATCTAAGTGCAGAAAAAGAGAATCAGTTGGGTAGAGGCATGAAAGTCTTATCAGAAAGGCAGACAAGTTCCCTAACGAGCTTGCGAAAAGAAACGTTTGCATACAGTAATGATAAAGACACTGCAAAAACAATAGTTGGAAATGTTCAAAGTGGAGCAAAACAATCGAAGACTAAAATTAACCACTTAGAAAAGGAACTAAAACACAAGAAGAAGTTGTCATGGTGAAAAGAAGAAGAGCTTAATGTTGTTCGGAGAGAGTTGCTTGATCTAAAAGATAGGAATTTGATAAAAACAAAGACAACAATGCAAGGTGTTGTTGCACAAGTGATGGGTCAAAAGTCAAAGGTGTTGTTGCACAACTAATAAAGGTCAAAATTGAAAGGTATTGGTGCAGAATTGATAGGTCAAAAGTCAATGATGTTGTTGCACAACTAATAAAAGTTTAAGATGCCACAACAATAGCCGCATTAGAGGTTGGTGGAGGAGGGAATTTGTGTAATACAGTAGTCAATACAAAACAAACAGGAAAGCTCCCACTTCAAATAGAACATCTACATATAGGAGTAACAATTATCCATTTAAACAAAATCCAAGTCCATACCATTTTCTCGACAACTCAACAATCACCAGCCAAATTATTGAGCAATGGAAACGCAAGGCTACCACTATCTCTTGTTGCATATGAAGATGAAATTGAACCAACTATGCAATTTGTATTTCATAGTGCATGAATTTGTAGCAATTCAGATGCTGCAAAGGGGACATTTTTCAACCAAGTGTTCTTCCTATTGGCAGACGTGAATGGCGAGGAGGTGAATTGTATGGGCTTGGATTTTGTTTAAAGGGATAATCGTTACTCCTGTATGTAGATGTCCTATTTGAAGTGGGAGCTTTCTTGTCTGTAACAAGCGACGAGGAAAAAAGACTAAAAATTTGCAAGCTCGAAGCGTTAACAACAGATGAACATCACAATACATGTGTTCCTCAACTTGTTGCCCATAAAAAGGAAATGCAAGATTCATAAAAGCATCTATTGACATCCCACACTGTTTTTTCCAACTTGTAATTATTCAGTGCATTTTGATTTACCATCATATCACAATTTTGAAACCCAAATTTTAGTCCATCGAAGAGTTTTTTATAAATTTTGTAGGTGAATTTCATTAAATTCTTAATGTCTAAAAAACACAACAGTTTCATTAGAACCATATTGTCTATGTATAATTGCAAGTTGAAAAACACTGCTTGATATACAACCTACAACCCACTGTGTTTTCTAGCTTGCAATATGAAGGTGGGTTTAAATACATTGTTATAGTGCACATAACAAAAAGTGCTCATTGCAACAATCCATTTCATTGTCATACGAATTATTTTTGTTTGTGCATTTATCAAACATTCAACGATATGTTTGATGACCATAGTTGATTAAAATGTATATATGCTTGGAGGTGTGTATGATCTTTCGTAGTGGGATGGGGTATTTAATATCTAAATCTTAATCAAGCGAGAAAAACCCTAAAACTACCATTGAAACTTATACCCAACTCATGTCACCCTCTGTTTTATCATTTTCCTCCATTGACAAGGGAAACCAAAATGTCTTCCATGTTGAACCAACAAGTATCCATCATATTTCACCAAACGAACACCAAAAGTCACCCTATAAGGAATACAATACCCGATGCAAAATCCTATTTCACAAAATGGTAGTCGTAATCTTCTAATTCCACCCACTTTCACCTCATCCATCTGATGTTTATCCAACTCATCCATTTCATGTTTTTCCACCTTCATAGCACCTATAGAAAGTTAACCATGTCACACGATTGACCTCATTGATCAAAAGCATGACATCATAGATCCCCCTTTATGTGAAGATCAAAGTACTCCCTCTCATGACCCCAATCCCTCTCATCATTCCATTCCATTTTATGATGTCGTACCATCTCATGATCCAAGTCTGTCAAATCCATACCATAATCGCAGTGTATAAATTCATTCAAAAAAACTTTCCATTCATTCAATAAATTCAAGACACCCAAGGTATAAGCATTTCCCTCACATTGCATGATAATCCTAAACTTTTGTAAGATCCCATTCATGAACTACAAACATATAAGCTTGGTTCATCCACCTTTATAAAAGCTAGTTTTCTCCTACAATACCACATGCCTTCATGAGTTCCATTTACCTGAACACCCTAATATTAAAACGCATTTAAATTCTTACGACCTTGGTTGCATACCTCCTTCTTAAGACGTTGGTAACTCTTTCAAACACAAAAGGCCTCCCTTTAGATCAATACATCCACCTCCTCCATCATCTTCGCCATCTATTGTTGGATGTTTTATCTTAACTCTTGTCTCTTGTCTTCATCAATATCATTATCTTTTTATATCTTTTCTTTTCTTGTCACAATATGAGGAAGCTTGAGGATCTCTACACCTTGTATATGAAGGAGAGTGAGGAATGGGGCATAAGTATTTCTTATGTGTGTGTATTGAGTCAATTCGTCCTATGATGATTACAAAACGCATAACCAATAATAAAGGGGGATTTGTTCCACTCTATGATGAAACAAATGATCACTTCATAGCCTTTCCATTCCATTCATTTCCATATCCAACCTTTCATATCATTTCCTCCCATATCAAATACATTTCATAAGCCATTTATATGATTTCCTTGCATCACACCAATGTGTTGCATTCCTTTCTTCTTTCGATCCACCTAGGTCATTCATATTTCTAAATCTTGCATATCATTCTCTATCTACAACTCAAAGATGATTACTTCATAGCCTTCCATATCCAACCTTTCATATCCTTTCCTCCCATATTGAATACATTTCATAAGCCATTTATATGCTTTCCTTGCATCACATCAATGTGTTGCATTCCTTTCTTCTTTGGATCCACCTAGGTCATTCATATTTTTAAACCTTGCATATCATTATCTATCTACAACTCAAAAACACCTGCATCTATCATAACAAGATTGACACCATACCATATGAAGATCAATATCAAGGAAATATCAAGGTTATGCAATCAAAGACTAAGGGAAACAACCATATCAAAAGTTTGTGTTCAATGTGATTTTGTTTCATTTCATGCATGCATTATCTTCTAACTCTTAAGACACAATTGAGGTTTAGAATTGGTGTTTACAAATCTCAAGTGTTAACATGTTCATACTGAAGTCTGAAATATGTCTCTTCTTGCTTGAAAAGTGTTACAAAAGTGTTCTTAGTTGTTGTGGCTGACAAACGTATGAGTTACAATGTTGTGTTCTACTTGTATACTTCAAACAATCCACATGACTTATATATACTTCAACATTTTTTAAACATGTCTATGCTGATGTTGTTTGTCATTGATGTCAAAGGTAAATGGAGTTGGTAATGCAAAAGGTGTTTGATGCCAACTACATGCAAAGTGAGTTGCTTCATTGTGTTGTCATCAATTGGTTTCAAAGACAATATTCATTCGTTTGGTGATCTACAACCAAAGTGGTTGTTGATATTCATGTCAAAGTCTTTGTTGTTCATTCATTACTTCTTCACATGGTGTTGCTGCAAAAGGTATTGATAGTTGTTGCAAAAGTTTGACAAAGTTTTTTCATGACAAAGTCAGAGGTATTAAACAAGTACTCATTGCACATTCATCATTCACATTTTATTCTTAATGGCTAATACATTTTGATGTTGTGACTCAAAAGTATTCAGTGGATAGGTTTTTGGCATAAAGACATGATTGGTGTGTTGATGAGATCTTCATGCTTCTACAAGGATCTAAACCAATGTCAAAAACATAATATTCTCCATCAAAGGTATATGGTCAAAATCAAAGGTTACAGATCAATTACATGTTTTCAATCCCATTGAGATTGTTTGAAGTGGTTTTGTGTTCTTTCATTGCTTGCAAGTTTGTTCTTAAACCCTAAATGAGGTTCATTATGCAAAGTTTATAACAAGTTTACTTTTTGTTATATTTCGTTTGTTACTTATTGTAACCAGTGGAAAGACACTCCCTTCAGTTATGTCTTCAGGGTTTTAAATTCAACATAAACCAGCCCCACTCCTTGGCTTACCCAACTTAGCAAGTGAATAACTTATGTAATACTGCCCCTACTAGTTACTCCAACAGCCTACCAAGGCACTTGTAAATGCAACCTTTGATAAAATTTGATTTTATATAATGCTTTGATGTATGTTTATGCCCCTTTTAGTGTCATATGTCTTTGTCTTATGACTACTCATCCCCATTTCATTTTTTGTAAGGCTGCCCATAATATAACAAACCTCTTTATATGCTTCATGACACTATCCTTCTCAAAACCATTGTTTTATGTCTATGTTGCAGTATTCCTCTATCTCCTCCCTTCCTTATACTCTATCATTTCACTCTTGAACATTGGCATACCTATCCATTCATACCATTCTATCATATCACGCCTTTGCATTGCTTCCCATTTGGCTTTCAACACTGTCCATTACATGTTATCTTTGATAGTTAAATGATTATCCTTAATCATGGTGGTAATCCTTTTGGAATGACTTTCCCATGCTTACATTTAATTTTCTCCTTTTTTGTCCTTGAAAATGGTGAATTTCGTGTTGATTTTGAGAGCCAACCATTATGATTATGATAGGGGACTGAGTGTTTTCCAACACTGCAAATAATTTGAGCATTTTTTTGTTCCAATTAAATGAAAAAGTGAAATTCCATTTTTATTGTACCAAAGAGTTGTTCTAAAATTTGAAGGTGGAATTCATTACATTGTTGGTGCATATGAAAAAAAAAAATTCATAAGGAAATAACTAACATGGGACAATGTGTTCTCCAACACTGCAAATAATGTGAGCATTTTTTGTTTCAAACAAATGAAAAAAGTGAAATGTTATTTTTACTATACAACTCTTTGGTACAATAAAAATGGCATTTCATTTTCTTCATCTGATTGGAACAAAAAAATGCTCACATTATTTAACTATCAATTATTTCCTTATGAAAAGTTATTTATTTTTCAAACATATGAAGAAATTGAAACACAATTTTTATTCTAATACTTGTTATAAATTTTGAAGATGATTTTTTTTGCATTCCTACTGTGTAAATAACAAAAGTTTCTTCATTATATTCTTATTATTTTATAAAATTACAAATTGAAAAACACTATGTGTTATGAAACCTACAACCCACATACTAATTGTAAAACCCTTTACAAGTAACAACCCAATTGTTTAGTCACCTCTTAGGTCAATTTGATTAGTTTTATGTATCGCCGCCTAAAAATTCTACCTGAAATATATTTACTATCATTGTCTATGATGAATTTATAACACTTATATTTAGTATTGTATATGTTTCTAAAGAGACTTCTCTTTTGTACTAGTTCTTTATCGACACCATCATTGTTTAAAAAAACTCTAGTTGCTCACTCTATCAATTTCTTCTTTAATAATTCATAGCTTCTAAAGGGATTTGAATATTTCAAAGTCTCATCCACATGCCTTATAAACACATTTGAGGATAATTATGAATGATTAATTATGATGGTTGCATCAATTAGATGGTAAAATTGAGCCTTCTTCAATTGTTGAATAATCAATTATAATGTAAATATGGATGACATTAATCATTTATAGTTTTATTAGTTCATTATTCAATTTATTCAATTAATCATTTGTAATGCAAATATGGACAACATTCGTAAAAAAAATGTATTAAATAAAAAGCCATATAGGTATACAACATTATATGTCATTAAAATATAACATATATACAATAAAAGTCATATAAGAAATTTCTCAAGGTCAACAAGCCACATTTTCTCATTATGCAAGGGTGCATCAATAAAGTTTTGAACATGAAGCCTCCTTAGATCTTGTTGATTCTTGAGGAGGTAGTAGGTACTAGAATGTATGAAATGAAAAATGAATCTACTTTGAAAGCACTTGAAAATAAGTAGGCCAAAGTGAATGAGATAGATAATGTATTGACTAAAGAGATTCTTCCTTCTCTTGAGGATTTGAGGAAAGAGCATGTGCACTATGTGCAATGGGAAAGTGGAAATGCAGAACTAGAGGCAATAGGTATTAGCATCATTGTATGTACAACTTAATTTCGTAACATTTCTCCTTGGACCAAATATAAATGTTGCTTTATACTTATTCATGGCAATCCATTTGGCATATTGTTTAAAATTATGTCACTTAAGATTTTTAACAATTCTAAAATTTATTTTTAGAGTGCCTCTCCTTCACCTATTGTATGATTTACTCTACGAATCAATATTAAACATAGCCTCTCATGTCTTAGAATTTCTTACCATCTACTAAATAAATCCTAGCATTACAACATACTTGTTTATCTTTTTCCTCTAATGCAATTAGAGTATCTTTCTTTATGTCCATCATAGTGTAAGTATTCTCTTTATACTATCATGGCCAAGATTCCCAAAAATAAATGGCATATATCCTTTAACACGATGCAATACTTTCACATGATATGTACCTATCTTAAATTTTAACAAACATTGCTCACTTACTAGTACCTTGTGTTATTTCTACAATGGTGAAATTTTACATGGATTTGGATATTTTAACCTTTTAAATTTTAACATAACCATTTCTTTTGGCGCTAAAATATATTTACTAATAAATTGTTTATGATGAATTTAGAGCACTTATATTTAGTCTTGTATATATTTATAAAGTGACTTCTCCTTCGTAGTAATTCTTTATCGATACCATCACATTAAAAAAAACCTCTTTTCATGACCAATGACTCACCTCTCTCTAATTTACTTATTGGGATTTATTATCCGCTTGACTGTTCATAAGCATTATAACTCTTGTGCATTATGACTTTTCCCTAGTGCCCAATACTAGTACCTATTGCTCTAGTTTTGTATTACCATTTTCCCATTGCACATACTACACATGCACCTTCCTCAACTTCTCAAGAGCAGGAAATAAGGAGTGATAGAAGGACCCATAATGGACTTAGTACGAGGGGGAGATGTGATGGTGGATAGTGGGAAATATGCACCGAACTGGATTTATCAAATGGAGGAGGGATAAAGATAATGTTTTTGGGTTGGTATGATAGAGGGGGGGGTGAGAAATGGTTTAGAATAATGATAATAGATAATTTTTTGACTTAAGAGATTATTTCCTCTCTTGATAAGTTCATGAAGGATCATGTGCACTATGTGTAACGGGAAAATGGAAATGTAAAACTGGAGGCTGCATGTACTAGAATGTATGAAATGAAAAAGAAATCTACTCTAACTACACATGAAAAGAAGCAAACCAAAGTGATTTCTATATATTTGGAGAGGAGGATTGCATCCACCAAACAAAGGATAGGAAACAATTTTTTAAGAGGATTGGATTCACCAAACAAAAGATGTTAATTGAGTACTTTTAAAACCTACTATTCTGAGGCACATCCACCTTATCTCTAGACATCATCATACAAGTGAATTTTTTCTTTTATTCCATTAGTCAACATCATCATCACATTTAAGAGAGATAGGTATAGAGAGAGTTAGGGAGAGAGGGAGGGCTAAGTGGAGAGAGGTTGTGTGTGTGTGAGGGAGAGAGGTAGTGGTAGGGTGGGAGGAGAATTACTAAATCAACAAGGAAGACTAGTATGTTGACTTTATCCACTTCTGCATTGCTATTTTCCTAGTGCACATACTACACACTTCCTAAGTGGTTAATTTTAGTCTTTTATTGTTTTGCTACAATTTCAACACTTCCAACTATTTATTTTTCTGTGCTTAGATCTAATTTTGCCTTTTCCTTAACATTTATTTCCAATTGTATTTGTTCCATGGAATTATTATGTTCAAGAATCTTTGACTTCATTTGTTCAACTCCACTTATACAATCATCTCTCACTTTCTTTGCTTACACAAATTCATATGCAATACAAAACCTCTTGATTTTATCCACTTTTGCATTGCCAATTTCTCATTACATATTTTGCACACACACCTTCCTCAACTTCTCAAGAATGAGAAGAATCTATTCATTCAATACATTATCTATCTCATTCACTTTGTTCTCCTTCTTTTCATGTGTTTTTAGAGCATATTCCTTTTTCACTATATACATTCTAGTACATGTTGCCTCCAGTTCTACATTTCCTTTTTCCCATTGCACATAGTGCACATGCTCCTTCCTCAACTTCTCAAGAGAAGATAGAATGTTTTGAGGCAATACATTATGTATTATCATTCTTCCAAACTGTTTGTCACCATCCCCCTCCATCATGCCAACCCAAAAACATTATCCCTATCCCTCCTCGACGCCATAAATCCAATTTGGGTGCCTATGTCCCATAATCCACCATCACATCTCCCCCTCCTACTAAGTCTATTTTTGGTCCTTCTAACGCTCCCACCCTACCACTCCTTATCTCCCTCCTTCCCTCTCTCCCTCACACACACCCTTACCTGTCTACCTACACCTCCCTCTTTCCCTCTCTCTATCCCCACTCATCCTCTCCCTCTCTACCTACCTTTCCCTTAATCCATCCCATCCCACCTCTCTTTCTACCTGCATCTCCCCTCTATCTACTTCTCATTCCCCTTCCCTCTCTACTCTCCCTATCTCCCCTCACTCTCTACCTAACTCTCCCCTCTATTCCTTCAACCTTACCTCTCCATGTCTCCCTTATTTCCTCTCTCCCTTTATCCCTCCAATGCTACCTCGCTAGACCTCTCCCTCCCCCCATTCCTCTATACTTTTCTCTATCACTCCTCTCTCACCATCCCTCATAACCTTCCTCTCCCTCCCTTTGTCCATCTACCCCTCCCTTTATAACCCACTACCTCCTTCCCTCTTTGTCCCTCCCTCCATCCCTCCCACGCAACATCTCCCTCACTCTACCTACCCCTCTCTCTACCTCTCACCCCCCTCTCTTTCCATCTACCCCTCCCTTTATAACCCACTACCTCCTTTCCTCTTTGTCCCTCCCTCCATCCCTCCCACGCCACATCTCCCTCACTCTACCTACCCCTCTCTCTCTCTACCTCTCACCCCCCTCTCTTTCACGCATACCATCTCTCTCTACCTCTCCCTACCTCAAGTTACCCCTCTCTCTCTCTCTCACACACACACACACAGCTCTCTCCACCTACCCCTCCCATTATCCTACCCTTCTTGCCTCCTTTCCTCTTTCTCACTCTATTTATACATACATATCTCGCCCTCTCTTTATATGTACCTCTATCCCTCCCACCTTACCATTCCCTATCCCCCTCACACACCACCTCTCACCACCTACCCCTCCCTCTCTCCCTAACTCTCTATATACCTACCTCACCTACCCTACCTCTCTCTATCTCCCTCCAACCATACCACTCCCTATCTCCCTCCTTTCCTCTATCTATCTCTCTCCCTCCATCTCTCCCTCACGCACACAACCTCTCTCCACCTATCCCTACTACTCTCCCTAACTCTCTCTATTCCTACCCCTCCTACCCTAACTCTCTCTCTCCCCCTCCCTCTCTCCCTCTCTCACATACACAACCTTTCTTTGGACCTATCCCTCCATCCCTCCCTCTCTCCTTCCCTCTCTCTCACTCTCTCTATACATACATTTCCCACCCTCTCTCTATATAGCTTTATCCCTCCCACCTTACCACTCCCTATCTCCCTCCACCCTCTCTCCCCCTCCTTCCCTCTTTCTCTCTCTATACCTACCTCACACACACTTGACCTATCCACCTACTCCTCCCTCCCTCTCTAACTCTCTCTAAACCCACCTCTCCTACCCTAAAATATTTAGAATTTTAGTTTCATAAAGACATAATTGGTAGAAGGAAAAATGTGTTGATGATCAACTTGTAGATATATAAGCAATATTTGAAAGTGCTAAAATTGTAGCAAAACAATAAAAGAAAAATTAACCACTTAGAAAAGGAAGTAAATGATAAGAAAATTTTATCATAAAAAGAAAAGTTAATTTTGAAGGCTTTTTTTATTACATTCATACTCTCCAATTAAGAAAAGGTTTTAATTCCTATAATTGAATGTTGGAAAACATTGGGTATTATGAAACCTACAACTCACAGACTATTGTAAAACCCTCTACACATAACAACCCAATTGGTTAGTCACCCCTTAGGTCAATTTGATTAGTTTTATGTATCCCCCACCTACAAATCCTCCCCAAGCTCTCCACCCTTGAGCTTAGAACAAGCACAATCATATCACTCACAACCCCACTATGTTATCCAAACATATCATATGGTTAACTAATTTCTATTTGCTAATTTTAAGCTTTCACATTATATCTTTATCAACCCAACATTGCATTGACAAAATTAAATTTGCGTACTTCCTAGAGCATTAAAATTTGTAATAGTTCACCTTATTTTAACAATATATAATTCAAACATATATTCCCCCTATAAACATAAAGATATAGAAAATAGACAATACCTTTTACTTTAAATAACCTTGCTTCTTAGGTAGAGTTAAAATGGAGTGTACCCTTGATCTATTTAATATGGTCTCTCAGATGTTTGATTGAATACTACAAATGGAATGTGGATTTCTCTTTAAACGAACATAATCTTGGTATAGTTAAATGATTTTTAATAGAAAAATGGTAGCACACACCTACTAGAAAATGTGTTGATGATAATGAAGGGTAAAGGCTTCTATTTGTAGACTCTTGTTGTGAGGAATACTATAATTCAAATATTAGTGGATCACAATATATGAGAGATCAATAATAGTTGTGGTAAATTTTGAAAGTTCTTTTCATTACATTCATACTCTCTAAATAAGAAAAAGTTTTCATTACAACAATTGCAGATTGGAAAACACTGTGTTATGAAACCTGCAACCCACATATTATTGTAAAACCCTCTACACATAACAACCCAATTGGTTAGTCATCCCTTAGGTCAACTTGATTCATTTTATGTATCGCCCACTTAGGAATCCTCCCCAAGCTCTTCACCCTTGGGTTTAGAAAAAGCAAAATGCAATCACTCACAACCCACTGTGTTTTCCAACGTATGCTTATTTTGTGCATTTCTTTTTCCATCATATGAGGAAGTTGAAACACAATTTTTACTTTAAGTAACAATTGTAGTAAATTTTGAAAGTGTCTTTCATTATATTCATACTCTCTAAACAAGAAAAGGTTTTCATTAAAACAATTGCAAGTTGGAAACAATGGGTGTTATAAACCCTGAAACCCACATATTGTTGTAAAACCCTTTACACGTAACAACCCAATCATTTAGTCACCCCTCAAGTCAATTTGGTTAGTTTTATGTATCCCCCACCTACAAATCCCCCCCAAGTTCTCCACCCTTGTGCTTTAAACAAGCACAATGAAATAAATCACAACCCACTATAACATGCCATTATTTTGTGCATTTATTTATTAATCATATGAAAAAATTGAAATGCAATTTTTACTCTAACTAACAATTGTGACACACTTTGAAGGTAAATTTCATTGCACTATTATTGTGTAAATAACAAAACTTTTTTATTGATTCATAATATTATGTAAAACTGAAGGTTGGAAAACACTGGCTGTTATGAAACCTACAACCCACATACTGTTTTAAAATTGTAAACACACAAAAACCTAATTGGTTAGTTACCCCTTGGCTCAATTTGGTTAGTTTTGTGTATCCCCAAAATGCAACTCCTTCCCATGCTCTCCACCATTTAGCTTTGAACATGCATAATGAAGTAACATACAACACATTGTGTTTTCCAACATGTTATTTTGTGCATTCATATTTCAATCATATGAATAAATTAAAACACAATTTTACTATAACTAGTTGCCATTTTTGGTTGTGGGTTATCCCAAAAAGACCATGCAAATGATATTTCAGATTGTTTTCTTTATATAATTTTATTGAAATAGGATATTGTGGAAGCATTAACATCACAAAGATTTTTATATGGTTATGTGGGAACATTTTTGTCTTGACCTCCATTTTGGTCTCACCGTTTTATCATTGTTCTCTCTACCTGCTTGTGCTTCCATAATTGGTTAGACCCATTACCTTCACCTCTTGAGAATTATATACTCTATTTTGCTCCGCCTGTGCATGTGTCTTGATCATTTCATGGCTTGTTTCTCGCATTGCTGCAACCTGCGCATACCTTCTTGGTTGTTGCTTGTTTAACATCTAATTACACCGAGAGGCACCTACAGTGGCATCAATCTATCCGTGTACATTTTTATTCTCCGCATTTATATTGACGTGCACTCTGTCAATAATTGCTTTTTTATTTTAAAGCAGATTCTTAATGATCATGGCTTGTTTCTCGCATTGCTGCAACCTACGCATACCTTCTTGGTTGTTGCTTGTTTAACATCTAATTACGCTGAGAGGCATCTACAGTGGCATCAATCTATCCGTGTACATTTTTATTCTCCACATTTATATTGACGTGCACTCTGTCAATAATTGATTTTTTATTTTAAAGCAAATTCTTAATGATCATGGCTTGTTTCTTGCATTGCTGCAACCTACGCATACCTTCTTGGTCGTTGCTTGTTTAACATCTAATTACACCGAGAGGCATCTACAGTGGCATCAATCTATCCGTGTACATTTTTATTCTCTGCATTTATATTGACGTGCACTCTGTCAATAATTACTTTTTTATTTTAAAGCAAATTCTTACGCCGAGCTATAGATTTTAAAGCTGTTTTATTGCACGAACCAGACGAGACTGATGTCCAATTTGCCATAACATTAGATTTATTGCCGACAGCAATTGAATTCACAAGTCTCGAGCCTTTTTGCAAGGTTGAGTAATTGAAGCTTCTGGTTGAGCTGGTCCAATAGCTTGACTTTGACTCCAACGAATCTGATCTCCACGCCTGAAGCTCTTCATTTAAAAAGAGTTTGATTTGGCCGAAAGAATTGGAGGAGTTGTAAGGCAAGCGAGCTTTACATTGAGAAAGGGGAAGGAGACATCCATTGAAGAATAAGTCCTTGACAGCAAAGGTTTCGAATGCCACAAATGCCATGGAAGTGGAGGGGGCAAAATCAAAGTCAAAATGGAAATCTTGATGATCTAAAGAATCAACGTTCGAAACTCTATGCTTGCTCGCTAATTTTGCCGCCGTTCTTTCTTCATACTGAAATTCCATCTCTTTCTTTATACACTGATTCAAAAGAACATAATTGCAAAGCTCCACCACCGAGTGAGCTTAATGTAATCAAGAACAAAGTAACCTGATGAATGAATCCTTGGAATGCTAAGAAAAGCAATGATTGTATTCTATTTATGAAGGGAAAGAAAGTATATCAACTGAATTCTGGGGAGCTAAAGACAATAATTGTGGAGAGAAAGACAAAGAGGAGACACAGACATAAATGCTTGTAATATAGCATATATAATTCAATAACAAGGCTTAAGCCACTGCTAATAACACCAACTTTCATTTTAAACTTAATTCTTTATTGAATGTGTCATTTTTTGTATTTAATGTGTCATCTTACATTTAAAGGTCACGGGGGCTTCTTTGTGACGCTAGAGGCAAAGGCTATCTGATTCTCAAAATTATCAGAGCCCCACAAATTAACTTAGTGAGATACTTCCTGCTAGGCTATTTGATTGTGTGTTCATTGTTTTAATTTATGTGATGCATGCATGCATGCTTTTTGTTTTTTTTACAAATGTGTCTGTTTTCTCAGTTTGTACAAGTTGCAGCACCATTTCCAGTTGTGTCTTTTTAAGATCTGATCAAGTAGAAATTGGGGGCAGAAGTATTTCATTTACAATTGAGGGGAGCATCTACAATCATGGAAATGATACATGCACACCACTCGCATCTAGGGATGTTCTTTTATGCAGGTATTTGCTTTTCTCAAATTGTGTACATTCTCCTGCAAATAAAAAATCGCAAATCTCATACATAGTCTATCTCAGCATGGATAAGGTGATAGCATGAAAAGCAATAGTTTCCTAATCACATGCATGGGTTCTTCAATATCCAGTCTGAAGTGTTCTATCTGTGAAAGCAATAGTGTTCTCTGTCTAAAGAGAAAATTGCTTCTCATTATATAATAACTTTCTCAGCAATGAAACTACCAATAAATTCAATTTCCCTCAAGCATGCATTTGAGAATATACAGGTTAAAAAATTAAGAAATCCCTCTCAACATATTTTATATATATTAATATTTAATATATGTATGCTAGTGGTTATACCATTTATCTCGGATGTATGCCTTAAGCATTCTTGTATACCGGTAGAGCTTCTGCTTCCCTCTTCTCATGTTTATTTAATCCATCATGACAATAATACAACCATTTAGTGTTAAAGTGCAAAGTTGTGACCAACAAGGTGGATATGTCTGTCCGCACTTCACTTGGCAATGGCAGCAGCCTCGTGAATCCAACAACCCCACTCTCTGCAAGCTGAAACACACTCCTCCCTTCATCCACAGAAGAACCCTTGAACACATCTCAACATGGTGATACCATCTCTGGCAGCTGACACAACAGCAAAGAGGAGTTCAAAACTCCCGCTTTTTTTTTAAACTTCCCAATCGTCCATTGCAGGTTGCAGAAATAACGTCCGTCTTTATTTTTTGAACTCCCAAGTCCTCCATGTCGTTTATCTCCGTTTACCTCCGATGACTTCTGCGTTCGGCCCCACACTACACCATGCCATCATGTTATGCATGTTTCTATGTATGTTTTTGTGTTTTTGTATGTACATAGGTGCGTTTTGTCTAGGAGTTAGCTGGCTCCCTTTTTAAAAACT
This sequence comes from Sequoiadendron giganteum, assembly GCA_007115665.2. Lineage (NCBI taxonomy): Eukaryota > Viridiplantae > Streptophyta > Pinopsida > Cupressales > Cupressaceae > Sequoiadendron > Sequoiadendron giganteum. The sequence continues at coordinate 29,992,855 of CM021105.1, read as the reverse complement.
TTTTTTTTTTGGGTAATTTGCACTTGCAATGTTGTTTTTCCAAAAGTGTACTTCTGCTTCTACTTCATCTTAGTACAAAACGTTGTATATCAGTCTAGCTACAGGTGCCTTTTCAGCCTGTCTTCTAGAAACTAGCATTTTGATCCACATCTCTCTGGGTTCAACATAAAATGTTCTTCAACCCAACCTAACTGTACTACAAAAAACTGCATTTATCAGCAACACTGACATCCATAAAACTAACGTGCCTTAAATCATTATACAAATTATTATTGGACTGCAAATCATATTGACCTATTCCAACTGCCCATAAAGGCATAAACTATTAGTTTTCAGAACATGCTAAGCAGATTCTGCATTTGAAAATTTTAAACCCAGCTACATGGGCTTAAAATAAAAAACCCCAATCAAAACAACAGATCTGGATGCACTAATCTACGAACACATACTGCCGAAAATATTAATAGTGAACTCTCGATACTACAGCTATCTTCTATAAAACTGAAAATAAGTACCCTGGACTGAAATGAAATTTTAGGATAAGGACTCCATATACATCATGATTAAAATTAGAATATGTACTCTTTAAATAGACAAGTGCACTATGAATCTAACAGAAACCAGATGAGGTGTCAATTGAAGCTCCAAGTTGAGCTTTACAACTCACTAGAGTGACACTGAAAAGTTCTGACCAATCAATCACGTAGTATAATAACTGATCTCCTAATCAAAATAGTTGAGACTAAGCTACATACACAAATCACTCAAGCCTCAAATAGATAATGGAGCACCAATCTCAAAAAAGGATCCCTGCATGGCTGGGCTTTATTCTCCTATATAACTACATCCTCTCCATGCTGATCTCTCTTTTGTACACAGGACTTAACCTGCTGCTGTCATTTTTGTGACATTACTGTGAAAACATGAGCCACTCAAGGTAAAAACTCTAACATGCTTGCAAGATTCTAGCATGGCCAGCCAATAGACTTACACGTCACATCCAACATTGTACTGCATTTCAGCTGAGTAGATAAGAGATTAATATAATTAGGAAACTCCAAAAGATTCTACTCAGTTATCTTCAAATAGAGAATATTTCTATATAAAGCCTTAGCAACACTTGAATATCCCAATGTAAATCCAAAATCCTTTGCTTATATACCATGTTCGGGGGTCAAAGATTGCAAAGATCCATTCAGTTGAGCAGATTCAAAACAGGAAGAGTAGCTAGTTAAACCTGGTCCCAAGCATCCTAGCAATTATTTGTTTCAGAAAACCTTCAAGGAGACGAACTTGGTTATAACAAAGCCCTACTATTCTTTTTAAACCAGCTTAACCGATAATTTAGTTGGTGGGAGTCAACAATGATGCAAAGTGAGGCCTTGGTATGATTTATTATGAGTAGAAAAATGTTTTTAAGTGAATTTACCATGTTTCTCTTATTCTTTCAACATTTACAATACCATACAAAATTAAACATCTATTCACTTCAACCTTGAATAGAATCTCACTTTAATACAGTCAATGACATGATCGTCGGTAGATGATTTAAGAGCTAAAATTGAAAAGCAACAGTTTCCTTATTGATAAACAGATATAGCAAAGATATATTTAAAATGTTAGATCTGTTCCTACAAAGCCACAACTGCAAGTATATTTCACTAGGTGGAAGGATGCTCTCTTGGTAAGGCATGTTAAAGTTAAGCATTCTGAACATTATTTTAATCTTTTCAGATGGTAACACAAGCTTAGTTAAAATATTTCCAAATATATACCAAATATCAAGAAATCCACACTGTTCTCTGACATACCCATAAAGAAGAAACATGTGTAACATAGTATATTAGAAAAGAAAACTTTTAAGGAAAAAGAGCAAATTAATTGAACTCGGATTCCTAAATATTTGCTTTATCATTGTACATTCAGAATAAACTCTGTTGTTCCCACCATCACAAAAATAACCTCAACCTATGCCGTCTAAAGGTACTATGTTTCAAAATCTCAATTATAATAACAAATCAGCTTCTGATTTTTTTCTCTACTAATCTAAAACAAATTTTGGTTTTAGCCTTTAGGTATCAAGTTCAACTAATGCTTATATAAACATGATGTTCAGATTTAGGTGCTCAGAATGAAAATGAGCATCACGTTAAGGTAAAATAAGGTAACTTAGAGATTATGCCCAATTGCTTTGATAACAACTTTGAGAACCTCATTATGAAGGTAATGCTGTGATTCCAGACATACACACCTTGATCTTGGTGATTTTATTCGGGCATACCCAAGAACCCAAACCACACCAGAGCAAATGACACAGCCACTTTTTATAAATATCCATTTAACCTGCAAGAAGAAAGCAAAATATAATGACGTAATCAATAATGTACATAAATATCAGACCAAATAAATAAGAACCTATATTTTCAGGCTTATCATTTAAGTTTGTTATTATTATGCTTGTATAAATGTGTGCATCAAAATTCTAAACATATAGTAACAAATACAGTACAAAGAGAGTTCATCATTTGGATGGTAATCAAAGTGATTGTATACAATTAATTGATCACGAGAACACATTCAAAAGATGTGCAATCAACAGAAAAAATTTCAACAGATCCTGAAGACATATAAACAATCAATCGACATACTGCATCCAATTTCGAGTGCACCACACCTTAACACTCAATGAGTGGTGCTCATTTTGAGTGAATTTTAAGAAATAGATAAACCTTGTTTTTGGTATCTTAACTGACAGTCCATCCTTGTTTTTGGTATCTTAACTTACAGTCCATTAAAGCCCTGTAGTAGTTAGAAAAAGGGAAACTACCAATTACAAAAACACAAAGAATTGCAAGCAGTCATATCCCTCACACAGATACCCTGCTTTCACTGAATCCATTGTAAACTTAAAATTGCATCCTACTCTCTTTCACCTTCACAGTGACTAACTATAAGACTATATGTTTTAGTGAAATTAATATTTATTCTAATCCTTAGTTTGAATTGGTTTTTAATAAGAAGTTTAAAATTCATACAAGGAATACCACAGATATTTGCAAAGAAATAATTGGCCCATGGCATTACAGCATTAGTTTCAGCAAAATTGCCTCAGCAAACCAAAAGTATAAATGGAATTCAATTACTCGGGATTTAATCAGTAAAGGAAAATTTTGGGAATATAAAAAACGGTGAAAATTTCATACGATAGGAAATAAATGCTGTTTTTGTTATTTGAAACCAAAGAAGGGAAAAAACGATATTTTTTCCGGTGCAGGACAAAACAGCTATTATTTTTGCATTTTAAAACCTTAGTTAGGGCTTGACGTGCTACCAATTGCAATAGACAGTGGCTCGGGGACTGAGCCCCTACCACCAATGTCCAACTTAATTCCTTCGAGGCCACAGGGACCTCAAGTTTAGTGCTTCTAACCAGGTCCAATCCCTTCAAAAAACACCAGCATTGAGGCCATAAAGCAGTAATTAGGCCTTAACTGAAAGAGAATGAAATGGATTTTTGCTGAAGAATGAGTTCCCTGATTGATCTAATGTTTGGTTACTTCGGTTAAATCCAAATCTGCAATATAAAAATGAGGTGTTGAATGAAAAAATGAACATTTCATAGGCAAACTGACGAAACCAGTTTATTCCCAAATAAACCATGGTTCATTTAAAAAAATCTGACTGAATTGTGATTTTTGAAAGAAAAAAAATGATTAATTAGCAAATAAATGCACAATAAATTGATGACTCCTCGTATACGGAACTTACCTGGAAACCTGAAACATGAAGCTTCCAACTGTTTCAGACGATCACTTATATTCAAAACTAGGCACAGGAGCACTAGGCTGATCAAAGCTGTCCAAAACCTCAGCCATACCGCGGCTTCCGCTTTGCTGGGTCTCCTTCTTTCCCCCAAAAAACCCTCCAAACCAAGAAGAAGATTCTTGCGCTTTGGGTTCTGTTAAATTGGGCTGCGTAGCGGGAATCCCTTGCAAGTTGGGGATCCCTTGCATGTTAGGGATCCCCTGCATATTGGGCATCATTCCTTCTTCTATGGGAGGAAATTGCTGCTGCTGCACACTCATAATGCGATTGAGCATAATCCCTGCCCCTTCGATCAAGGCAAGCAAAACGCCGCCAATCAAAGCGGACTTAGCAGCGGGCCTTGGGCCCTGGCGCATCTGAAGAAACCCCCCGGTTGCAGCGCCTGCCATGATAGAATTCCAGGGATCCTCCTTCTGTCTCACATAAACCATGGAGCAGTCAAAAACCGAAAAGAGGCCGCCCCACACAGCAAAACTTCCCCCAACGCGGGGGGCATTCATTCCTACGGCTTGGGTGCCGCCAATTAAACGCTCTCCCCGCGGTGAATTGTACAATCCTTTGATAAAATGAAAAACCGATCCACCTACGGCTCCCATGCCAAAGGCGCCTCCAACATCATCTAAAATTCTGTCCGGGCATGGCTCCCGCGAGTTCTCAGGCGTGCCCATGATGTTCCACAGCTACCGTGTATACGCTCCAATGTTTTCTCAAACCCTCAACTATGCGTGTGAAGCTGGTAAGGATCCCTTGCGGCGCTGTGATGCCCTCGTCTTTCCACAATGAAAATACAGAAGTTTTCTTATTTTTTATTTAATAGAAGAGTCCATGCCCTAACACGTTTTCTTTGTTGACTTTTTGTCTAGTTTTTTAAACAATTTCAAAGTGTATTACTAGCAATGTTGCCTTGGTGTGCAATGGGTACGCCAAAGAGGTGTGGAAGATCAATTAAGGAAAAATATGGTTTATTTTTTTTCATACATTTGTGTAGTATATGAAGTCAATTGGGGAAAAAGTTAAAGTGTAGACAAAATGTATCTATGTATGTAACATTATATCATACCTCTTATTCTCTATCCCATGCGTTGGACAAAACGCATCGACAAAAAGACTTGACGGACAGTTAGTTGTGTGTCGTCACATGTTCGTTGCCGAAAAAGGATGTGTGGCTGACAGGAAAGTCAAAAAGCAATAGACAAAATGCACCTAAATGTCGCCATTTTTCGCATTTCATTTTGCAGTTTGTTGGGGAGCGCGGACAACGAAATGGAGTTGTAGGTGTTCACATTTGGAGGCCGAATGAGAGTTGATGTACATTTTTATGTGTTTTTCTATGTACATAGGTGTGTTTTGTCTACACTTTAACTGCATCCACGCACCTGAATGTCGTCATTTGCCACATTTCATTTTGGAGTTTGTTGGGGAGTGCAGGCGACAAAATGGAGTTGTAGGCGTTCGTGTTTGGAGGCTGAACAAGAGCAACGCATTCGACAGGCGCAGCGGCTAGCCAACAAGTATGTATATCTGCCATTTTGCCATTCTGCGTAGGAAATGCAAAGCATTGAATGATTGTTAAATGGGTTTTTTGTGAAACATTGAACAACTATTTGTTAAAGAAAATGGGTTTACATTGATGGAAAAATAAAATGTTTTGTTTGCATTAGGGTTTTCATTTCAAATGCATAATGTTTATGTTTTTTTTTGTGTTGAGGGTTTTCAAATTTCACTGTGAATAATTGAACGACTATTCATTGGGAAGATGGGTTTTCATTAACGAGAAAATAAAGGGGTTTTCATTTGAAATGCAGAGGTGTTTTGTGTATTTTGTGGGTTTTTGTGTTGGCTTTTAAATTTTTCTTTTTGGTTGTTTGTTGTGAAGATGGGTTTTCATTTATGGGAAAATAAAGGTTGTTCCTTGTGAAAATGGGTTTTCATTTGAAATGCAATGTATGTTTGTACTAGTGGATTTTCAAAATCATAATTTGGAATGGATAGAAAGTCCAAAGCCATACACGCAAACAAAACTTTTTATTTTCCCATTGACCTTCTCATTATGAAGGTTGCAGTGTCTAAATGATTTTGAAACATTAGGTGGATTGCAGGTTTTGTAAAACACAATATTTTGCATCTTACAATTTTACAAAACAATATGTATGTATTGAAAAGCTTTGTGTTATTTAGATCGTAGGAATGTGGTGAGAGGCACCATTTTGTAAACACCCAATAAGGTATTTGGCTTTAGTGTGTAGAGGGCTTTACAACATTGTGTGGGTTGGAGGTTTTGTAAATCATGTTGTCACCTCACCTCCCAATGTGTTTTCCAACCTGCAATCATATTGTGCATATATATTTGGATCATATTAAGAAATATAATATATATTTGGATAAATGCAGAATGACATTTCTATTTTTTCATATGATTGGAACAAATAAAATGCTCAACATTATTTGCAGTGCTGGAAAACACACTATCCCATGTCAATTAGCTCATTTTGAAAAGTTTTGTTTCGTTACGACCAAGAATGCAATAAGTCCTTTCAAATTTTTGAACAACTCTTTGTTACAGTCAAAATGGCATTTCACTTTCTTCATCTAATTGGAACAAATAAAATGCTTGCATTATTTGCAGTGTTGGAAAACAACTTCGGGTGTGTGCAAGAAGTTGAGTCCACTTTTTGGCCATTTAGTGGAAGTGTTTTCCTTGATTTTCAGAGTTCGGCACATTTGACCTTAAATTTTGAAGCACTTAGAGATGGAATCTTGAAAAAAGTCACTAATCATAAAATTTATTACTTGGAGTCTAGTTTTCAAATATGTAATTTATTTCAATGCCCAGATGATACAAATTGATTTTCAATAGGCATTTCTAAAAACCATTGTTTAAAAGTCTTCTTTTACCATATCATGCATGTGTACGTCATCCATATTTTGACCTAAATAATCATATTTTTTTAAATCCTTTTGGGAAAATATTTTTAACTCACTAAAGCACATTTTTCATACTTTTTTGTAATTTTTTATTGAATGTTTTTTTGTTAATTTTTTATTGGCCATATTTGGTGTTTTAAAAAATCGTTGTGTACGTCACGCATAAGATGACCTAAACTTATGATTTTCTTTTAAATTGAAAAGAATTGTTTGAAGTACGCTTTCGTGCAATCTATTCGTGAAAATGTTACGTTGACAAAAAATTATTAAAATACTAAAAAACCCTGATAATTCAAGTTTATGGACTTGTTTAATCAAAAATTAAAGAAAAAATAAAAAAATTAATCCAATTGTAAAAAAAATTACATATTTGGAATCTGCACAGTTTCATCTATAATGGGTTTTAATTTCGTCAAAAAATTTAGTAAAAAAGGTCTTCAGACATATGTCCAAAGTCATTATTTTCTTGTGACATTGCCAAGACTTTCAACTTGCGGGTCAAACCAGGTTTAGGGCTTAGGTTCGAGTCCCCAAGCCTTTTCCCGAACCAAAAAACAAAGCAAAAACCCGACCAAAAATTATTTTTTTAAAAAGAGATCTCGTTCTAAAATGAGATCATGTTTCATAAAAAAAATAAAAATTTAATACTTGAATGAAATGGGATCCCGTTCTATAAAACATGATCACGTTTTACAAAATGGGATCCTGTTTCTTAAAACTATTTTTTTTAATGAAACAGGTTATTAAAAAATGGGATCTCGTATTTTAATGACCCATTTTTTAGCAGATCGTTTTAAAATGGGATCCCATTTTTTAACAACCCATTTTTAGCGGGTCATTTTAAAATGGGATCCCATTTTTTAATGACCCGCTTTTTAGCGGGCTGTTTTAAAACGGGATCTCATTTTTTAAGAAATGGTATACTGTTTTCAGCTCAAGACCCCAAACCTAAATGGGATCTCCTTTTCTTGAGGTCAATTTCAGATTTTTTTTATGGCAAAAACTTTCACGTTTTGTGGACTCATCTTCTTGCTTTTACCCAGTCTCCTCTCAATTGTTCCCTCAAATACTGGTATATTTATATGAATCGACCTTTAATACTAGTATATTATATGAATTGGCCTTTAATACTAGTATAGTATATCGTTAGGGGAAAAGCCAAAGTGTTGGACAAAACGCACCGACAAAAAGACTTGATGAACGGTTAGTCATGTGTCGTCATGTGTCTGTTGCCAAAAAAGGACACACGACCGACGAGAAAGTAAAAACGCAATAGAGAAAACGCCCTAAATGTCGTCATTTTCCACATTTCATTTTGTAGTTTGTTGGGGAGCACGGGCAATGAAATGGAGTTGTAGGCGTTCGCATAAAGCAATAGACAAAACACACCTGAACATCCCTCAAATAATGGTGTCTAAATGGTTTTGAAACATTAGGTGGGTTGCAGGTTTTGTAAAACATACTGTTTTGCATCCTATAATTTTACAAAATAGTATGTATGTATTGAAAAGCTTTATGCTATTTAGACTGTAGGAGTGTGGTGATAGGCATTGTTTTGTAAACACTCGGTAAGGTATTTTGGCTTCACTGTATAGAGGGTTTTACAACATTTTATGGGTTGAAGGTTCCATAAATCATGTTGTCACCTCACCTCCCACTATGTTTTCCAACCTACAATCATATTGTGCATGTATATTTGGATCATATTAAGAAATTAAAATACAATTTTTACTCTATGTAAGACTTGTTATAAGGTGTCTTTCATTACATTTGTATTGTCTAAATTATATTCATACTATTTTGTAAAATTCTAGGTTACAAAACATTGGTTTATCGAATTTTGTAGCCCACATAATGTTTTAAAACCCTTTAGTAGTAACAAATTAATCGGTTACAAACCCCTCACCTCAATTTCGTTGGTTTGTCATCTCCCCCACCTGCAACTCCGCCCCTTTCTCTCCAACATTTCTCTTTCAACCTGTAGAATAAAAAAACCCATAACATAAATTGTTTTCCAATAATAGTACTTTGAACAATTAGTAGAGAGAAGCTAATCTCTCGACAAAATGCAGCTATGCATAGACATTATAACATAACACCCCATCCCCCATCCCACTCTCCTGACAAAATGCACCGATGGAAAGACTTTATAGATCGAGCTGACAAACATTCATACTATTTTGCAATATTCCATGTTGCAAAATCGTACGTGTTAAGAAGCAAGCCACCCACCGTGAGACAACCCTTTACATTTAAACAAAGAGATTCAAATAACTGAAAACCCACATTGTGTTTTCCAAATTACAATTATTTTGTGCACTTTTTTTTCAATCATGCAAAATTTAAATGCAATTTTTACTCAAATTAAAAGTCCTTATAAATTTTGAAGGGGCCTTTCAATAAATTCGCACTGTCTAAATTACAAAATCTTTTCAAAACATTCATTATGTTTTGTAAAAATTCATGTTGGAAAACCCTAGGTGTTAAGAAACAAGCAACCCATATAGTGTTGTAAAACCCTTTGCAACTCGATTGCTTAGCACCCCTCACCTCGATTTTGTCAATTTTCTCCTCCAACTCCTACACGTGCACTCCAACCTTCATCTTTCAATGTGCAGGCATGAAATGCAGAGTATTTTCCCCCTTCTTCCTCCAAACTAAATATGCACACGTCAGTCTGCTTCCTATTCTCGCGCCAGAAAAAAAAAGCTTTGAAAATGACAACTCATACTCGCATGGTTTGTACTGTCTAAATTGCATTCATGCTATTTTGTAAAGTTCTAGGTTGCAAAACACTGATTTTTCAAAATCTACAACCCACATAATGTTTTAAAACCCTTTGCAAGTTGTAGACATTTAAATTATCCTAATTGATATCATGCACTCAAGCCTGATCCAATAACACCATTTCTTCTTGAATCACTTCTTTAGTAACCAATTAATTAAATAATCTTTATTTAATTAATTCATCATAATTCCTCTTTTAATTAAAGAAATCATCTTATTTGATTAAATCATTATCCCCCTTTAATTAAATAAATCATTTAATCATAATGTTCCTATTTTAATTGAATAATTCATTTTATTTGGTTAAATCATATCCCCTCTTTTAATTGAATAAATTAACCCTTATTTGATTAAATCTAACATCACCATTTTTAATTAAATAAATCAAACTTTATTTAATTAAACCTAATTCCTCTCATTTTGATTTAAATAAATCCAAAAAATAAAGTCAAAATGTCAAATCAAACTAATCTCTATCTAAGTTAATTAAATCCTAATTAACTCTAACTCTAATCCATCAAATCCTCTAAATTTTGCAACTTGCACAAGTAAATCAATTTAATTGATTTATAAAATCTCCTATTTTCATTCAAAAAGGCATCTTGTTGGAATATTCTTCCAATTTGAAATCTCCCTCCAAAAGGATTTGTCCTCCAACATGGCATTAACTCCTCTTACAAGTCCTTTTTCTTGAGCCAAGTGGCATTAACTCCTCTTCCACATCCTCTTCCATAAGCAATCTTTTAAATTTCAAATTTTCACCTAATTGCATTTATTTGCACATTGACCAAAATGTGCACAACCTCTCTTCAATAGCATGTTGACAAGTGGCACATGGCTATTAGTCATTTCTTTTATCCCACATTCATCTTATTCTTCATTCTTCCAAACTTCTTCATTATAAATAGAGGTCTTCCCTATTGATTTTGGATCCAAAAGCTATTAGTCATTTCTTTTATCCCACAGTCATCTTATTCTTCATTCTTCCAAACTTCTTCATTATAAATAGAGGTCTTCCCTATTGATTTTGGATCCAAAAGCTTAGGCATTTTGATGTGCAACTTTAGGCAAAGGCATTTATGCAAGTTCATCCATTTTCATCCAAGCTTTCATAGCATTTTATCAATTTTAGCTAGGTTATGGTCAAATTTTCATCAAAGGGGCACAATCATCAACAATCTTCATCAAAAGCGTAGCAAGGAATTGGGAAAGGGCTTCTTTCCACATCAAAGAAGTATTAATTTCCCCATAGGATGTTGATTTGAGTGTTCTTGAGCAATATTTAATAGCTTTATTTGGTTTTACTTCACTTCATTTCTTGTTCTTGGTATTTGAATGAATTGCATGGAGAATGATTGTTTTAGATTTGTTTAATGACTAACATTGTGTTGTTTGATGATGTTTGAACAGGTCTAGAGCAACCATTCACACAAGTAACAACCCAATTGGTTACTCACCCCTTACCTCAATTTGTTATGTTTTGTGATTTCCTTGAGAGACTTTTGTGAATTAGATAGTAAGAATGTAATGAGATTGGAAAACACTAAGTTTTAAGAAATCTGCAACCTACATAGTGTTGTAAAACCCTCTAGACGTAACAACCCAATTGGTAAGTCGAGAAAATCGAGCTAACACACCTATGTACATACTGTTGGCAAAACAAGGATAAACAACTGAGAGGGGGGTGAATCAATTGTTACCAAAAACTAACTAATCCAACATTAACCAATCTTTATATCACAGATCTAATAATTAACAGTGCAAGCATAAGAACAACATATCAGAGACACATGAACACCAAGATTTTATACATGGAAACCCTGTTAGGGGAAAAACCATAGTGGATGTTAGTCAACAAGATTATACCCTGTTAGAAGTATAATGGAGAATAAAAACGGGAATGCACATGCCTTCAGGCACACTGCCTAGAGCACACTGCTCAAAGGGAAAGCTCACTACCTTACATATAGTAATCAGATTAAATCCATCTGATGAATATGAACTGAGAAAATAGCTTCTACAAAAGCCTGATTATAGTTCCAATTAGGCACACAAAACTCTTCCACCCTTCTGCTCAAACTCTTCCACACTATGCTCTAAATGATCCGACCTTTATTCGCACTTGTACATCACTTGTACACTTGAGCACTACTACTAAATGAGAAAAAAACAATCTCATATATATATCCGCTACATAGATTTACAACCACTATTTAGTCGGCCACAAATAAAGAATAAATTACAACTTTCGACCTTGATACATGAATAAATTACAATGCGTACCACACAAGTCGGTCACAACATAGTGAGGACCCAAACAAACATCTCCAAACATGCCAAACAATGAAATATTAATCCTCATGGATCGACAACACACTAACACCACAATGTTGGCCAAGAACATGAACACTCGGGCACATATCAAAAAAATCTCTGATCACAAACACTTCAATCACTGCAGATGTACAACAAGGATAGAGTATGATCTAGACTCATCCATGAACATCATAGATACATGCACAACACATGAGATTACCAGAAGTTCATCTGCTTCAACTAAGAACACCATCTACAGAAACTGAATAACTATAGGCACACAGATCTTCATAACTTCCACAAAAATTTATGCGCTCCTCTGAAACTTTCAAACAACATACTAGAAAGGTTCAACAACAAACCCTTTGAAGTGCACCTTTAGATCTTCAATACACAGAGCTTTCCAAAATTCTGACCTTCTCAACTCCACTTGTTGCCTGAACTATATTTTTAACAATTTTCTCAATCTCGACATATATAGCCTTAAGCAGATTAAAATGATAATAGTGTTGACATCAATGACAACCACATATCAGCAACACAACCACAACATCCATCAATCTTCCCCTTTGGAATTGATGGCAACACATGACGTGAAAAATAATACCATCAACCCAACTAACTTTTTCTTCAACAATCTCCCCCTGAGATTGTGCATTTTTTCCTGTTTCCTTCATTACTTTTCTTTCCCACTTTTTCACATTGCTTCTCTCCCCCTTTGACATCAATGACAAAGGTACACATGCTCTAATCTCAAATTTGAAACATCTGACTACTCCCCCTGAGTCGTAGTCACCACAACATCAATCTGGAATATGATGTGGCAATGAATTCATAGACTGATGCAAATACCTACATCTTAGTTCTGATCAGGAGGGGAAATCACCCCTAACTTGCCTTTGAGGTACTCAAAAGTATCCTTAGGCAACAAATTTGTAAAGATATCTGCAATTTTCTCTTTGGTAGGTATGTACTCCAGTCTGACTTCTTTGTCACTTACTTTGTCTCTCAAGAAGTGATACTTGATGGATATATGCTTTGTCTTTGAATGCAACACTAGATTCTTAGAAATGTTAATAGTGCTTGAGTTGTCACAAAATATAGTAATGGGTTTTTCATACTCAATTCTGACATCTCTCAACATTTCCTTCATCCATAATACTTGGGTACAACTGTTTGTAGCAACAATGTACTCTGTCTCAGTAGTAGATAATGAAACTGAATTTTTCCTTTTATTTCATCAAGATACCAACTTCTTACCTAAGAAGAATGCACCACCACTAGTACTCTTCCTGTCATCTACATCTCCTTCCCAATCAGCATCAGTAAAAGCACTTAGAATAAGATCATCATTCTTTGGATACCAAAGACCAAGATCAACTATCCCTTTTAGATATCTGAATATTCTTTTCACATCAAACACATGGGACTCTTTAGGATCAGCTTGAAATCTAGCAACCATGCACACAACATTCATTATGTTTGGCCTAGTCTGAGTCAAGTAGAGTAATCCACCAATCATTGACCTGTATCTTGTCTGATTTTCTTTGGGAGTATCATCTTTCTATGTAAGTTTGCATCTGGTCACCATAGGTGTATCAACTGGCTTTGAATCTTCCATGCCAAACTTGTTCAGTAACTCTTTCACATACTTAGATTGAGATTCAAATATTCCATCATCCAATTGAGTAATTTGCAATCTTAAGAAGAATTTAAGTTCTCCTATCATTGAAATTTCAAATTCACTTTTCATTTCATCAACAAACTTCATACACAAATCATCATCACCTTAAAAAATGATATCATCAACAAAGACTTCAATGATCGGTTCTTTGCTCTGATCCAGTTTGAAATATAAATTGTTGTCAGCAGTACCTTTATTGAATCCAGGTTTCAACAAGTATTTATCCAATCTAGCATACCAAGCTATAGGGGCTTGCTTTAGTCCATAGAGGGCTTTCTTCAATCAACATACCATATCATTTTCATCAGTCAATTGAAATCCATCTAGTTGTTCAACATAGACTTTTTCTTCTAGTTCACCATTTAGAAAAGTTGACTTCACATCCATTTGATAAACTTTGTAGTTCTTGAAAGTAGCATAAGCAATAAATAATCTAATAGCCTCAATTCTAGCAATAGGAGCAAAAATTTCTTCAAAATCAATACCTTCCATTTGTGAGTAACCTTTGCAAACCAATCTTGCTTTGTTTCTAGCCACATCACCTTATTCATTCATCTTATTCCGGAACAACCACTTGGTTCCAATCATATTTTTGTTCTAAGGTCTGGGAACAACATCCCATGTAGTATTCATCTGTATTTGTACTAGTTCTTCTTTCATGGCTTCCATCCAATGTTCATCTTTGCATGCTTTAGTTATATTTCTAGGTTCAACTTTAGAGATTAGACAATATTCTTCTAGAATTCTTCTTCTGGTTGATTTGACTATCAGAATGATTTCTTCTTACATACTTAGGTGTTTTGAAGTTTTCTCTTACCTCTTGTTCTTATGTCTTTTCTTCTACACTTTTGTTTGCTTCTGCGTCTTGATTTCCTTGGTTCACCGAACTTTTTTGAAGTTGATTATGTGTCTGAGCATCATTGTTCATATCATTATGTTGATCATCTAAATCATAATCACTAGATCTGAATGATTTACCAATATCGTCATCAACCTTAACATTTGCACTTTCAACCATTTTCTTCAACCTTTTATTAAAGCACCGATAAGCTTTGCTCTTAGTAGAATATCCTAGGAAGATTCCTTCATCACTTCTAACATCAAACTTACCTATATCATCATCTCTCTTGATGTAGCATTTGCTTCCAAAAAATTTAAAGTATTTGACAGTAGGCTTATAACCAAACCATAGCTCAAAAGGTGTCTTACCAGAATTGTTGTTGACATTCACCCTGTTAATGGTGTACACAACAGTACTTACAACTTCTCTCCAGTAGAAATGAGGAACATTTGCTTCCAACATCATGGTTCTAGTAGTATCTAGAACGGTTATGTTATTTCTTTCAACAACTCCATTTTGTTGAGGGGTCCGGGGAGCAGATAGTTTGCTTTGAATTCCATGCTCTTCAAAAAAAGAATTGAATTCCCATGAAGTAAAGTCACCACCTCTGTTTGATCTTAGACATTTGATCTTTTGACCTGTCTCATTCTCTGCCATAGCTTTAAAACTTTTGAACTTTTCTAATGCTTCATGTTTTTCTCTCAAGAAAGTGACCCATATCATTCTAGAATAATCATCAATGAGTAACATAAAAAACCTTTCACCTTGTAGGCTTCTGATTATGGAAGGACCACGTAGATCAGTATGTATCAAATCCAATACTCCATTAGAGTTGTATTGTTTTCTTCGGAAGGAATTTCTTGTTTGCTTTCCCATCTGACATTCCTTGCACATAGTGTTAGTAGGCTTCACTAACTTAGGTAAATATCTGACTGCTTGAGTAGAGCTTATCTTGACAATGTTATCAAAGTTCACATGACATAACCTCCTATGCCATAACCAACTTACATCAATTTAAGCAATCAAACAACTTTGACTATAAACACTTAAATGAAAGATATTACCTTTTGTCTTTGTTTCTGAAGCAATCATATTTCTTAACTTCATGTTATTCTACACTTACCATTCTTGAACTACAAATTGTAGGCTTTGTCTACCATTTGTCCAACACTCAACAAATTGTGCTTTAGGCCTTATACATAAAGAACATCATCAATGTTGTGCTCACCACCAAAAGAAATAGTGCCTTTGCCACGAATCACACCAGAAGTGTTGTCACCGAACATCACAACACCACCATCATAGTTTTCCAAGCTTACAAATTTGCTTTTGTCACCAATCATATGATGTGAGAATCTGCTGTCAATTACCCACTCATCTTTCTCTTCAACTTTGGCTGCAATAGATTTCTCGACATTCACATTACTAGCAGATTCAGTGGACACCTAACCATTTTCTTTGATAGCAATAAATACCCATTCATCTTCATTTCTAGTTTCTTTATTAGATTCTTCATCAGTTACACCTTCTTCAACATAATAGCACTTTCTTTGAAATCTAGTGTTCTAAAGCTTATACTTTGAAAGTATTTCAGGACATCTAGAAGCAAAATGACCTATCTTATTGCAAGAAAAGAATTTAATAGGTAACTTTCCTTTGTACTTACCATGACCTCTTGGTTCTCTTTTCACAATCAATGCTTCCAGTTCTTCCAATTCTCTTTCTTCATCTTCAATCTGCTTCATCTCATCTTCATATCTAGATGCTCTCTAGAAATTCTCTTCTAAATCGCATCTCTTTTTCCCAGATACAGTAGCCTTGAAAGTAGACTCAGTCTTAGGAGAAAACTCACCGAATTCACTTAATTCAAATGCAACAAGTTTTCCAATCAACATATCTTTTGTAATATTTGTCATTGTTCTGAGTTCATCAATAGCATGAGCTTTTGTCTTGTAGGAAGGGGGCACATGTCTAAGTATCTTAGCCACAATTTCATCATCATTCATAGTTCCATTGACACATCTAATGTCCATCACCAATTCATTTATCTTATGCGAGAAAGAAGAGATGTTCTCATCTTCGCTCATTTTCAAGTTCTCCCATTTGCCTTTTAGAATTTTCACTAGTGCATCTTCTTCATACAATGTTTCTAGTTTTTTCGAAATCTGGTATGCAGTCTTCAATCCCATCACATTTGTCATTTCCAAATTTGTCAAAGCACTCACCAGTGTTTCTACTGATTTGGTATTAATTTCTACTTGCTTGATCTCATCTTCAGAGGAGGGACCATTCTGAGGAATATTATATGCAATTTGTGTCATCTACTAGAAATGTTCACCAATGCACCTCAAATGACATTTCATCTTGATTTTCCATAGAGTAGTTTGTACCATTGAATCTAGGACTATCCTTCTTAAATGATGCCATCTCAGATCACCTCAAGATGTTAAGCTTCTTACAGAGGAACTAGCTCTGATACCAATTATTGGCAAAACAAGGATAAACAAATGAGAGGGGGGTGAATCAGTTGTTACCAAAAACTAACTTATGCAACATTAACCAATATTTATACCACAAATCTGATAATTAACAGTGCAAGCATAAGAACAACATATCAGAGACATATGAACACCAAGATTTTATATGTGGAAACCTTGTTAGGGGAAAAACCACGGTGGATGTTAATCCACAAGATTATACCCTGTTAGAAGTATAATGGAGAATAAAAAGGGGAATGCACTTGCATTCAGACACACTGCCTAGAGCACACTGCTCAAAGGGAAGGCTCACTGCCTTACATATAGTAATCAGATTAAATCCATCTGATGAATATGAACTGAGAAAATAACTTCTGCAAAAGCTTGATTATAGTTCCAATTAGGCACACAAAATTCTTCCACCCTTCTGCTCAAACTCTTCCACACTCTGCTCTGAATGATCTGACCTTTATTCACACTTTTACATCACTTGTACACTTGAGCACTACTACTAAATGAGAAAAACAATATCATATATATATCCGCTACATAGATTTACAACCACTATTCAGTCAACCACAAATAAAGAATAAATTACAACTGTTAGCCTTGATACATGAATAAATTACAATGCGTACCAACACAAGTCAGTCACAACATAGTGAGGACCCAAATAAATATCTCCAAACATGCCAAACAATGAAATATTAATGCTCATGGATCCGCAACACCCTAACACCGCAATGTCGGCCAAGAACATGAACACTTAGGCACATATCAGAAAAATCTTCAATCACAAACACTTCAATCACTGTGGACATACAACAAGGATAGAGTACGATCTAAACTCATCCATGAATGTCATAGATACATGCGCAACACATGGTATTATCATAAGTTCATCCACTTCAACTAAGAACACCATCTACAAAAACTGAATAACTATAGGCACATAGATCTTCATAACTTCCACAAAAATTTATGTGCACCTCTGAAACTTTCAGACAACATAATACAAAGGTTCAACAACAAACCCTTTGAAGTGCACCTTCAGATCCAATACATAGAGCTTTCCAACATTTTGACCTTCTCAGCTCCACTGGCTGCCTGAACTATATTTTTAACAATTTTCTCAACCTCCTCAACATATACAACCTTAAGCAGATTAAAATGATAATAGTGTTGACATCAATGAAAACCACATATTAGTAGCACAACCACAAAATCCAACACATACAGTTGGTTAGAAACCCCTCACCCCAACTCAATTGGTCATCTCCCCCACCTGCAATGCCCCCTTACTCTCCAACATTTTTCTTTCAACCTACAAAATGAGAAAACCCAAAACACATAGTATTTTCCAAGAACAATACTTTTTATAATGTAAAACACATGTCTTAATCACATCAATGCCCTTCTCGCCCACAGTGAACAGATAGATTCTTGCACAAGGAAAAAAAATGTCGATGTAATTTGATGTGATGGGACACCTCCTTGCTTTCCTTGCCATGATGTTTCCTCCCGTCTATCGATTTCATCACTTTTATCATTTGTCTTGGTGGGCCCTGCAATATGTCGTCTCATCATGTTATGTATATTTTTATGTATGTTATGTATGTATTTATGCATGTACATAGGTACATTTTTTTAGGAGATTAGTTGCGTTCGTAGAGGGTTTTACAACATTGTGTGGGTTGGAGGTTTCATAAATCATGCACTCACCTCCCACGGTGTTTTCTAACCTACAATCATTCAGATTTTTAATGGATGTTGGAAAATAGTGCTTTCATTGCATTCCTACTGCCTAATTAACAAGATATTTTCAGACATTCCTACCTGGGCTCTCCACATGTAACTTTGAATGTACAAAATGAAATAAATGGCAAACCACATTGTGTTTTCCAACCTGCAAATTATATTTTTCTTTTATTTAAAATCATATGAGGAAATTGAATTGCAATTATTTTTGTTTAAGAGTTGCTATAAATTGTGAAGGTGAATGAACTTTAATACATTCTTATTGTCTACAAACTTTAAGGTTTGCATTAGAATCATGTTGTCTATATATATATTCATGTTGGAAAATAGTATGTGTTATGAAACATGCAACCCAAATACTGTTCTCAGCTTTGAGAGTGTCTTTCTGATTAGAGAATGCAGATGTTTTGTTTTTAATAAGTTGTTTACAAAATTTGTCTACCTTTTCACATAGGACTCTGATGTCTCCATCCAACTGATTCTATTTTCTACATTGATATCCTATTTTGCCTTCTTTTCATGTTATGTATATTTTTGTCTATGTTTTTATGTGTTTTTGTATGTACATAGGTGTGTTTTATCAATAAATTAGTTGCTATTTTTTGGTCAATCAAGGTGATAACCAAGGCTTTTGTTGACTTAACCTTTATTCTTGCAATAATCTGTATTTTTTCCAGTCGTCTATACAAGTAATGGTTCAATTTACAATATCATTGAACAATGGTTATGATACTGATATGTCATTAATATCTTCATTGAGAGACACATGATATAAAAAAAAATTATGATAGTGGTATGTGGTATCCTTCTTGTTTTTCTTCTATGCCCTTATTGATTATTGCAAGTTATCGCCTCTTTCATATGTCATGAAAGATGAGTTTTTTATATATTTGAATGAACATTCAGTGCTTCACAATTCTTGTTTAATGGCAAAATGACAAATATAATTGTTGATATATATTACTAGTGTTAGCGATAGGTTAAGTTGGAAATTAAATTCCCATTGTACAATTTAATATGTTTGTTTATTATCTGTACAAGCTGGAATTTTGCACTCACCCCTACATATAATCCTATATTGGTGAGATTTGGAATAGAAAGAATTCTTTGTAGCACTAAATGTCTTTAATTTACCAATTTAATCTATCGCTAACACTTGTCTTTCTTCCAGGTGGTTGATATATTTGAGGAAACAAAATTGAATAAAACAAGGACAAGTGGATTGAGAAGGACGCTTTAGGAGATGTGAAGCTTTTGCACTAAATACAAGTGATTCTAGTTGTCATAGCTTGAATTGTAAGTGTATTGGTCAGTTAAATTTCTAAAATTTATTTTGCATTAAGAAGTCATGATTTATTTATATATGAGATGCTTACTATGGCGAATGCAAAGAATTTCCAGTTTAATTTTAAAAAAATGTTACATTATTATGTGCTTATTATATCCCAAAATTTTACATGAAGGATGTTTCCTCCTTGAAGTGTGAGTGTTACAAGGGAAATGCTCAAAATAACAATGAATGATGATACTACACCCTTTTAATTATCCCTTTACACAAAAACACATAAAGAGCTCTGCATTTCAAATGAAAACCCTTTACACAAGCAAAACCCTTTATTTTCTTGTCAATGAATACCCATTTTCTTAATGAACATGGCAAATATAGAAATAGTAGATATGCATACCTGCTAGCTAGCTGTCGCACTTGTCAAATGTGTTTAGGTATTGTAGACCCTCGATTCTTGTTCGACCTCCAAACACAATAGACAAAACTTCATTTATCCTGTGCTCCCCAACAAACTACAAAATGAAAATGTGGAAAATGGTGACACTTAGGTGCATTTTGTCTATTGATTTTTGATTTCCTATCGGTCGTGTAGTCATTTTCTAATGATGGGACACATGAAAAAATGTGCCTAATCGTTTGTCAAGTCTTTTTGTTGACACATTTTGTCCAATGCATGGAATGGGGGATGGGGGTTATGATATAACGTTACATACACATAGGTTTGTTTTGTGTACACTTTAGCTTCTCCCCTAGCAATGTTTTCAAGTTAGTTTTTCTGTCGCTTTGAATGTCGTCAGTTTTCTTTGCCTTGTGCTAGAAGCTATCCTTTCAATGTAGGTGGGAAGGGGAGTTAATGTGGTTAAGACACGCGTTTTAATATGTAAGAAGTATTGTTATTGGAAAACACTCTATGTTATGCATTTTATCATTCTGTAGGTTGAAAGTGAAAGGTTGGAGAGTAGGTGGGGGAGATGAAAAACCAATGGATTTGAGGTGAGGGGTTTGTAATCGATTGGGTTGTCACTTGTAAAGGGTTTTAAAAAATTGTGTGGGTTGCAGCTTTTGAAAAAACCAGTGTTTTGCAACCTGGAATTTTACACAACAATATGAATGTCTTGAAAATATTTTTTTATTTAGACCATAACAATGCAATGAAAAGCGTTGATTTTAAACACTTAGTATTTTCCAACAACTATTAACACTCTATATGATTGCAGGTTGGAAAATACAGTGGGATGTGAGTGCATGATTTATGAAACCTTCAACCCACACAATGTTGTAAAACCCTCTATGGATGTGGCTAATCTCCCGAAAAACATACTTATGTACATACAAAAACACATAAAAACATACATAACATGATGAGATAGCATAGTACAAGGCCCACCAAGATGGATGATAAAAGTGATGAAACTGGCAAACGGGAGGAAACATCATGGTGAGGAAAGCAAGGAAGTGGAAACTCCAGTGATGTGTTTTGTCAGAGAGTAGTTGTGCCCATAGAGGGGATGGCATAGTGCGGGGCCTATCAAGATGGATGATAAAAGTGACGAAACCAATGCTTTGCATTATGCAGGTTTTACAACTATGTGGGTTACAAATTTTGTAAAACCAGTGCTTTGCAACTTGGAATTTTACAGAATAATATGAATGTCTTCAAAAGATTTTTTTAATTAGACAGTAGGAATGTAATGAAAGGCACCATTTTATAAGCACCCAATATTTTCCAACAAACATTAACACTCTGTATGATTGTAGGTTGGAAAAACACAGTGGGAGGTGAGTGCATGATTTATGAAACCTCCAACCCACACAATGTTGTAAAACCCTCTACACATTGAATTCAAATGAAATCCCTTGTTTTCCCATCGCTTTGAATTACACCAGTGTTTTTTTCCCTACATGAGAAGCTATCTGTGCACCGCACGCGAGAAGGCTAACCTAACTAAGACGTGTTTTAAATTGTAACAAGTATTTTTATTGGAAAAAACTCTATGTTATGAGTTCTTTCATTCTACATGTTGAAAGCTAAAGGTTTGAGAGCACGAGGTGGAGTTGTAGGTCGAGGATATATAAGACTATCCAAATTCACCTGAGGGGTGAGTACCCAACTAGGTTGTTACTTGTAAAGGTTTTGAAAACAGTATTTGGATTGTAGGTTTCATAACACATAGTGTTTTCGAACTTGCAATTACACATAGATAGTATGAATGTAATGAAAACATTTTGGTTACTTACATAGTGAGAACCCAATTGGTTGGTGACACCTTAGTTGATTTTGGATACTTTAATGTATCCCCCACCAACAATTATATTGACAGTATGAATGTATTCAAAAGTTTATTTTATTTAAACAAAAAGAATGTAATGAAAGTCACCTTCAAAATTTATCACAAGTGTTAGGTAGACTAAATTTTTTGTTTGAAATTCCTCTCATGCTTGAAAAAATATATTCTTGCTTATAGAAAACGGTGCAAAAATATTTGGAACTTTAACTGTTCGTAATACTCACAATTTTTTTACATATTACAACCAACCACAGATGCATCGTTTGGTTGTGTGTTTATAATATGCATTCTATTTATGTTAATATTAAACATACTGGTAGGAAATGCCACCTAAAGTCTTATTGTTTATGGTAGCTTGCTTATAAATGAAAGAAAAAGGTTGACATTTAAATCTTTTGAGCTCGATTATTTTTCTCATCATGGATATTTTCAAATGAATAATGGTATTAAATGCTATTTGTAACTATAAAAATG
This sequence comes from Sequoiadendron giganteum, assembly GCA_007115665.2. Taxonomy (NCBI): domain Eukaryota; kingdom Viridiplantae; phylum Streptophyta; class Pinopsida; order Cupressales; family Cupressaceae; genus Sequoiadendron; species Sequoiadendron giganteum. Next base: position 29,970,192 of record CM021105.1, on the reverse strand, counting down.
GAATTTCACTATCTTCATCTGATTGCAAAAAAAAATGCTCACATTATTTACAGTGTTGGAAAACACGTTGTCCCTTGTCAATTATTTGCTTGTCAAAAGTTTTTGTTTCCTATGCACCAAGAATGTAAGGAAGTCCACCTTACAAATTTTGTTTCTTATGATTGAAAAAATATATGCTTGCTTATAGTAGACAGTGCAATAATTTATGGAACTTTAACTGTCCCATAACACTTGCAACTTTTTTACATATTACAGGCAACCACAGATGTGTACTTTAAAGGGAAAGTGGGAGAAAGGGTAATTTTTAAATATGCGTTTTAACACATATTTTGAAATTTTGAATGAATTGGTTGCATGTATTTGAATTTGATGTGATGTGATGTTTACATTCCCACCATTACAAAGAAAGGATGGACAAGGAAAGTGGTGGGTGTGAGCAAGTTAGTGTCCATTTGGGATAGGAAAATGTGCCTTGATAGGGCAATAAAGAAGAAGAAAGCGTGTCTGGGGAGATCGATTTCCTGGGTAGAAATTTTGAGAAATAGGAAACTTTTTTTCTTGCTAGATTGATGTAATAGTATGATAGGTTTCCAATTTCTCAATTTCTTGCAAGGAAGCGAAAAAATTGGGCCTTGACCTTATTGGCAACGTTTCTTGGATAGAGTTTTCAATATCTGAAATACTTTTATGTGTCGTTGCAGTCACTTTTGTTCAGCTTTTAGAGTGTATTTGTGATTTCATTTAGAAAATGTCATTTTTGTTATGAATATGTTGATTTTGACAGTATATTGGAAAACACACTGTACCTGGCTCCTTCAGAGGAAGAAAGTGGAAGAAAGGGTAATTTTGAAATATGCTTTTGAACGTGTATTTTTGATATTTTGAATGAATTGGTTGCATGTATTTGAATTTGATGGGACGTTTACATTCTTGACATTATAGGGAAAGGATAGACAAGGAAGTGGCAGGCATGCGATAGTTAGTGTCCATTTGGGACAAGAAAATGTGCCTTGATAGGGCAGCAAAGAAGAAAGGGTTCCTAGGGAGGAAATTTTTTTGCCTAGAAAAACAATCTCCTCCCTAGGCACCCTTTCTTCTTCGCTGCCCTATCGAGGCACACTTTCCTATCCCAAATGGGCAGAAATTTTGAGAAATAGGAAACTCGTTATCCTACTACATTGATTTAATAGGACGACATGATTCCAATTTCTTAATTTCTGGCAAGGAAGCAAAAAAATCGGGCCTTGACCTTATTGGCGACGTTTCTTAGATAGATTTTTCAATATATTGAATACTTTTATGTGTTGTTATAGTCACTTTGTGCTCAAATTTTAGAGTTTATTTATGATTTCATTTATAAAATTTCATAATTGTTACGAATATGTTGATTTTGACAATATATTGGAAAACACATAGTCCCTGGTTCCTTTAGAGGAAGAAAGTGGAAGAAAGGGTAATTTTAAAATCTACTTTTGAACATGTATTTTCATATTTTGAATGAATTGGTTTCATGCATTTGAATTTGATGTGACATTAACATTCTTGACATTACAAGGCAAGGATGAACAAGGAAGTGGCGGGTGTGAGTAGGCTAGCCAATAAGGTCATGGCCCGATTTTATTGATTCTTGACACTAGCTTGCTCAATTTCTCAATTTCCTTCAATTTTTGACAAAAAAGTGATAAAATCAGGCCTTGACCTTATTGGTGATGTTTCTTGGTACATCTGATTTTTTCTTTTCCTTATCATCTATTTCCAATTATATTTATCCTCCATAGGTACATATAAATGATTTCATTATGTATATATAAATGTGTTACGGAAGTTGTTTGCATCTTCAGATAAGACTTTCATCTCTCCCCCAATTTATTCTCTTTCTCTGTGCTTAGATCTGATGTTTCCTTTTCCTTATATCCATACATTAATTGTTGAGTGTAGTCATTTATACTAATGAATTTGTTATAGGTTGAAGGTGTTGAAAGTGCAATGGTCAAAGTAGAGTCTTCCTCGAACACTCTTGTTACACGTACAACAATGAGGATCTGTGCAAGTGGAATCACCCCACTGTCAGTGCCAGGGACCTAAAGAATCCTATAAGATTTTATATGAGTGTCTCCTCAATTACACATAAAATGTAGTGTAGAGAGGATGAGAGAGGCTGAGAATAACCATTTTGCATTCGGTCTTTGATAATGTAATTATTGAACAATTATGGTGGGGAATTACATTATCTTTGATCATGCAATTATTGAACATATATGGTGTGGAATTACATTATTTTGGTATGTTTGAAGACTACGATCTTCTGCCAATAGTGGCATGGTGGGATTGTTAAGTTGTATTGTTAATCTTTCCATCAAGGCTCGAATCCCTTTAGGGTGTAATTTTTGACAATTTATATTGGGGATGAGATCCCCCATTTGTGACCTCACTGGTTCATAAATTTGATTCAAAAACGTTTACCCCTCTTATTTAAAAAATATAAGACTATATTCTTGCATATTTCATGACACTTTTGTTAGCATGTAAAATTTCATTATAAACTATTGGGAATAGGATGCCATTTAATTGCAATCCTAAACATATTTCATGTATCTCCTAAGTCCTTGGAAAGTGTTCCCCAACACTAGGATTAGAAAGAGATTAAATTCAAATGAAATGAACATGTAAATTGACATTTGCAATTATTCTTAAATAATAGGAACATGTGGGGACGTCTAAGATGAGTTCCTAAATAATAGGAGCACATGGGGCACCTGCATGGAAGATGGATACCACCTTGTTTCGGATAATTGTTTGGAGGATTAGTAACACTTCAATAATGCATGTATTATTCCTAAAAATTAGGGATTAATATTTACAAGAATGGAGTGGCACTATCAATTTAGTATCAATTCAGTTTCAATTCAATTATGGTTCAGTCGTATGTAGTTATTTTGAGTTGCATGCTACTTGACTTGAGTTGCAGGCTAGTTGACTTGAGTTGCATATAATTATTTTGAGTTCCATGCTAGCTGAATTGAGTTGCATATTAGTTGAATTGAGTTGCATGACTAATGAATTCAATTGCATGACATATAATAGGTGGATACTTTTAGTTAAGTGGGGATGATCAATCATGCATGTTGTTTGCATGAATTGATGGAGAGATATGTTTCAATTAACTAAGATCAACTTGGACCCACCTTGGGTGCCCAAGTTGGCATCTTTCAGTTAACACCTTTTTCATGAAAATATATTTACAAGGTTTAGTTAAGTGGGCCTGGTCTTGGGTGCCAACTTTGAGGTGAACCTTCCAAGATATCTTCTTATCTAGAGTTCAATTAATTGTTTAGTTTGGGACACCTAAATTGAGGAGACTTTGGTTTTGGCTTCAAGTTACATTGTGAAACTCTACTTGCACAATTTGGGCATAGATATTTGTGAGGAGAGTTTATCTTTTGTATTGATAACTCTTATGTGAGTTTACATGCTCAAAATTATCTATAAATTATAGCAAGTGTATGAGAGTTTGATGTGAGTTCAATGAGATTCAAAGAGAGTTTATTATAGGTTGTGAAGAAGGATTATTGAAGGCATGGAAGCATATCAATCAAGGATTGATACAATATTATCATAATCTTGTTCTAAGGTTAAATAATACAAGCACTATTGATTGTGGTGGTGGAGTTTTTTCCCGAAAGGGTTTCTGCACATATATGTTGTGTCACTTCTATCTTCTATCTAATTCTTCTACAATTTTCTATCTCTTTCTACAATTGGTAAAATTGATCTAAAAATATTAATCATACACAAAGAATTGAACCAAAGAACACTTAATTAAATCTACTATCACATAGGTTTACAAGTTTTAAGCTACAATATTACCTTCATTTTTCAACATTTGGTGTCAGAGCTAATGGTTGGGTAGAGTTTGGGACACTAACTTGAGGTGAAGCTTCTAAGATATCTTCTTATCCAGATTTCAGTTAAGTGTTCAGTTTGGGATGCCTACATTGAGGAGACTTTGGTTTTGGCTTCAAGTTACATTGTGAAACTCTATTTGCACAATTTGGGCGTAGATATTTGTGAGGAGAGTTTATCTCTTGTATTGATAACTCTTATGTGAGTTTACATTCTCAGAATTGTCTATAAATTACAACAAGTGTATGAGAGTTTGATGTGGGTTCAATGAGAGTCAAAGAGAGTTTATTGCATGTTGTGAAGAAGGATTATTGAAGGCATGAAAACATATCAATCAAGGATTGATAGAATATTATTGTAATCTTATTCTAACGTTAAATAATACAAGCATTATTGATTCTGGTGGTGGACTTTTTTCCTGAAAGGGTTTCTCCATGTATATGTTGTGTCACTTCTATCTTTTATCTAATTCTTCTACAATCTTCTATCTCTTTATACAATTGGTAAAATTGATCTAAGAAGATTAATCATACACAAATAATTGAACCATAGAACACTTAATTAAATATATTGTCACATAGGTTTACAAGTTTTAAGCTACAAAATTACCTTCATTTTTCAACATTTGGAATCATAGCTAATTATTGGGTAGAGTTTGGGACACTAACTTGAGGTGAAGCTTCCAAGATATCTTCTTATCCAGAGTTCAGTCAAGTGTTCAGTTTGGGATACATAAATTGAGGAGACTTTGGTTTTGGCTTCAAGTTACATTATGAAACTCTACTTGCACAGTTTGGGCATAGATATTTGTGAGGAGAGTTTATCTCTTGTATTGATAACTCTTATGTGAGTTTACATGCTCAAAATTGTCTATAAATTGTAGCAAGTGTATGAGAGTTTGATGCAAGTTCAATGAGAGTCAAAGAGAGTTTATTGCAGGTTGTGAAGAAGGATTATTGAAGGCACAGAAGCATATCAATCAAGGATTGATACAATATTATTGTAATCTTGTTTTAACGTTAAATAATACAAGCACTATTGATTATGGTGGTAGAGTTTTTTCTTGAAAAGGTTTCTCCACGTATATGTTGTAACACTTCTATCTTCTGTCTAATTCTTCTACAATCTTCCGTCTCTTTCTATAATTGGTAAAATTGATCTAAAAAGATCAATCATACACAAAGAATTGAACTAAATAACACTTAATTAAATCTATTGTCACATAGGTTTACAAGTTTTAAGCTACAATATTACCTTTATTTTTTAAAATTTGGTATCAGAGCTAATGGTTTGGGACACCTTTCTCTTAAAAGTTTGAAGATTTTTTGGCTGTAGTGGGAGCTTGTACTATTGTGAAATTACATTTTTGTAAAAGAAGTGTGTTTTAATCTTCTTGGTTCAGAGATTATGGTAATGATTGACCTTTTGGGAGTTGTGTCACTAACAAAAAATTCTTTGATTGTGTTGAGGTCATGGATGATCTTCATTTAGGAGATGTTTATCATGATGTCATGGATAGCTTGGTTACATGTTCCAGTGAATTTTTTGAGAGTGATAGTTTGATGTTTATCTTGTTGCCATGAATAGCTTGGTATCACTGTTCAGTGGGAGCTTTGGTAGGATATGATTATCTTCATATAATTTAAATATGGTTTAACATCTTGTTTCATGGAGGACCCTTAGAGTCTTTGGTAAAGGTGTTATTGTTCTTCCTTTTGGAGAGGATGTAGATCTTTTTCGGTTTTTAGTATTAATCATTTGCTTGGAGCTTCATGATTATGCAGGTTGCATTTGAAGTTGGCATGGATTGATTGGTGGGTGCTCATGGATACTAAAGAGACTTGAGTTAGGATGTATATTTCTTATGTTAAGAGATATATGTTGGAATGGTTACTTGTTATAAAAAAAATCAACAGTAAAGACTGAGAAGCCTACACCTGGAAATAGATGTGAGTCCATCATAGACCTAAAGAGAAGGTTGTCTTTATTGAAAGCATATATTGCTTGGTGTTGTATGCATATGACAATCTTGTACCCCACTCTTGGTCTACTCGGCAGGTAAATGATCTAAGAGGTGTTTCCCGCCTAATTATTAGATGCATTATTTATAAGTATCTTGACTTCTCTTGAGCATTAGTCTTGAAAATTGAGTTTTGAGGAATTGTTGAGAAGTAGATGGATGATTTTATGTATTTCCATTTTTCTCCTTGCAATCTTGAACTTGAGTTAGTTATGAGGATTTGGGTAGGAGAGGTACGAGAGATAGTTAGTGGCCTTGGGCATATTCCCTTTTGTTGTGGGAATGCTTGGCTAAGTTTGATCTCCTTTTATGAGAAGTTTAAATCTAAGTTATGTCATGTTTCATTATAAGTTGAATGGTTAGATGTTGATATCCTTTTCAGTTTGGGAGTGTTGAAGGAGATCTTACTTTACACAGTTTGGAACATGTTAGTATGGTATAAGGACATTGTTTGATTTGCAGGTTCTCTCTTTCTGGGTATATTGTCTTCTTCTTCAAGGTTCTTATGTTTATGGAGTTGAGGTTCATGAATGGAGTTATGTGTTATTGTTTGTACTTCATTGTTTTTTGGAAACAATTTGGTAGCTCCTTGATCTCTTTCTTTATTGGTTGGAGGACTTGGGAGATTTATTTGGATTGGTAATGAGAGAGGTATTTTGCATATCATTGTATGCTTCTTTGATACTATGATAGAGGAGTTAGTCACATCCTCTATGTGAAGTGTTATAGGAGGACTCGTTAATGTTGTGATATTGTTTTTAGATTGAACATTACCTGTGCAGTGGGAGTTCCAGAAGGTATATGTGTTTTGTATGAGAGGGGCACCTCTTTTGGTCTAGTTACACTTTACTACAACGAGTTACTTCAAAGGTTTTTTATCATATGTCTATGTGTGTTATTACATTGAAGTCTTATTTTGTAGGATGGTAGATATACTAGGACTTGTTTGTAGATTTGGGTTGCTATGTTGATAGCATGAAGTTCTACCAATGCTAATTTAGTTACAGAGACTAGGGAAAGGTATTGATTGAGAAAGTTGACACTTTGATCAATGCTACAGATAAGTTCTCTTGGTGCAGGAAGGCCATTGGCCTTGAGTCCTATACTTGATTTATAATAATGATTCCTTATTTAGAATAATTGCAATGTATAATGTCAAGTGGGAGAATTTTTGGAATAGGATGCCATTTAATTGCAACCCTAAACATATTTCATGTATCTCCTAAGTCCTTAGAATGTGTTCCCCAACATTAAGATTAGAAAGAGATTAAATTTGAATGAAATGAACATGTAAATTGACATTTGTAATTATTCCTAAATAATAGGAACATGTGGGGATGTCCAAGATGAGTTCCTAAATAATGGGAGCATATGGGGCACCCACATGGAAGGTGTATCCCACCTTGTTTCATTTAACTTTTTAGAGGATTAGCAACACTTCAATAATGCATGTATTTTTCCTACAAAATAAGGATAGATATATACAAGAATGGAGTGACACTATCAGTTCAGTTATGGTTTAGTTATCTTTAGTTGCATGTAGTTATCTTGAGTTGCATGTTATTTGAATTGAGTTGCATACTAATTTAGTTGAGTTGCATGTAGTTATTTTGAGTTGCATGCTAGTTGACTTGAGTTGCATATTAGTTGACTTGAGTTGTATGACTAATGACTTTAGTTGCATGACAGATAATAGGTGGACACTTTCAGTTAAGTGGGGATGATCAATCATGCATTTTGTTTGCATGAATTGATAGAGAGATATGTTTCAGTTAACTAAGATTGAATTGGACCCACCTTGGGCACCCAAGTTGGCATCTTTCAGTTAACACCTCTTGCATGAAAAGATATTTACAAGGTTCAGTTAAGTGGGCCCAATCTTGGGTGCAAAATTTGAGGTGAAGCTTCCAAGATATTGTCTTATCTAGAGTTTAGTTAAGTGTTCAATTTGGGATGCCTAAATTGAGGAGACTTTGGTTTTGGCTTCAAGTTACATTATGAAACTCTACTTACACAATTTGGGCATAGATAGTTGTGAGGAGAATCTATCTCTTGTATTGATAACTCTTATGTGATTTTGCATGCTCAAAATTGTCTATAAATTGTAGAAAGTGTATGAGAGTTTGATGTGAGTTCAATGAGATTCAAAGAGAGTTTATTATAGGTTGTGAAGAAGGATTATTGAAGGCATGAAATAATATCAATCAAGGATTGATACAGTATTATTGTAATCTTGTTCTAGGGTTAGATAATACAAGCACTATTGATTCTAATGGTGGATTTTTTTCCCAAAAGGGTTTCTCCACGTATATGCTATGTCACTTTTATCTTCTATCTAATTCTTCTACAATCTTCCATCTCTTTCTACAATTGGTAAAATTGATCTAAAAAGATTAATCATACACAAAGAATTGAACCAAAGAACACTTAATTAAATCTACTGTCACATAGGTTTACAAGTTTTAAGCTACAATAGTACCTTCATTTTTCAACATTTGGTATCAGAGCTAAGGTTGGGTAGAGTTTGGGACACTAACTTGAGGTGAAGCTTCTAAGATATCTTCTTATCTAGAGTTTAGGTAAGTGTTCAGTTTGGGACACCTAAATTGAGGAGACTTTGGTTTTGGCTTCAAGTTACATTGTAAAACTCTACTTGCACAATTTGGACATAGATATTTGTGAGGAGAGTTTATCTCTTGTATTGATAACTCTTAAGTGAGCTTACATGCTCAAAATTGTCTATAAATTGCAGCAAGTGTATGAGAGTTTGATGTGAGTTCAATGAGATTCAAAGAGAGTTTATTGTAGGTTGTGAAGAAGGATTATTGAAGGCATGGAAGTATATCAATCAAGGATTGATACAGTATTATCGTAATCTTGTTCTAAAGTTAAATAATACAAGCACTATTGATTCTAGTGGTGGAGTCTTTTCTTGAAAGGGTTTCTCCACATATATGTTGTGTCACTTTTATCTTCTATCTATTTCTTCTACAATCTTCTATCTCTTTCTAAAATTGGTAAAATTGATCTAAATTAATCATACACAAAGAATTGAACCAAAGAACACTTAATTAAATCTACTATCACATAGGTTTACAAGTTTTAAGCTACAATATTACCTTCATTTTTCAACATAAACAATGTCAAATTCCATCAAATAGTGGTAGGCAATGCCACCTCAAGTCTTATTATTTATGTCAACTTACAAATGTAAGCACATGCAATGAGCACTTTATATTTTGGAGATTGTAACAAAACAATGTATTGAAGTTCAGTTTCATTTTTTATAACAACCCTTTCAAAAAATATTCCATTTCAATATCGTCATACATTTAGAACAAAAAATGCACAAAAAAGTTACAAGATGGAAAACACACAAGGTTATGACTCACTTCTCAATTCTTATTAAATGATCACTTTATGTGATGTAGACTATAATAAAAAAATGTATTGAAGTTCATCTTCATATTTTATAACAACCCTTACTTTCAACAAACATTCCATTTCAATATCGTCATATTTTTGAAACATAAAATGCACAAAAAAATTTTAGGATGGAAAACATAGGGTTGTGACTCACTTCTCAACTATTGTTCAATGAGAACTTTCTATTATGCATATTGTGACAAAACAAGGTATTGAAGTTCAATTTCATATTTTATAACAACCCTTAATTTCAAAAAATATTCCATTTCAATATCGTCATACATTTAGAACAAAAAATGCAGAAAAAAGTTACAAGATGGAAAACACACAAGGTTATGACTCACTTCTCAATTCTTATTCAATGATCACTTTATGTGATGTAGACTATAATAAAAAAATGTATTGAAGTTCATCTTCATATTTTATAACAACCCTTACTTTCAACAAACATTCCATTTCAATATCGTCATATTTTTGAAACATAAAATGCACAAAAAATTGTAGGATGGAAAACATAGGGTTGTGACTCACTTCTCAACTATTGTTCAATGAGAACTTTCTATTATGCAGATTGTAACAAAACAATGTATTGAAGTTCACCTTCATATTTTATAACAACCCTTACTTTCGACAAACATTCCATTTCAATATCATCATACGTTTGGAATAGAAAACACACAAAAAAGTTATAGGATAGAAAACACACAGGGTTGTGACTCACTTCTCAATTCTTGTTCAATGAGTATTTTTTGTTATGCAAATTGTAACAAAACAATGTATTGAAGTTTAGCTTCATATTTTATAACAACCCTTACTTTCAACAAACATTGCATTTGAGTATCTCCATACATTTGGAATAAAAAATGCACAAAAAGTTGCAAGATGGAAAACACATAGGGTTGTGACTCATTTCTCAATTCTTATTCAATGAGCACTTTTTGTTATGCAGATTGTAACAAAATAATGTATTGAAGTTCAAATTCATATTTGATAACAAACCTTACTTTCAACAAACATTCCATTTGAATATCGTCATACGTTGGAACATAAAATTCACAAAAAAGTTGTAGGATGGAAAAAATGCAAGGTTGTGACTCAATTTTCAATTCTTTTTCAATTAGCACTTTTGTTTTTGATAAGGTGAGCAAGGTTTTGAAAGGACCAAGAAAATTTTACATAAATAAGAGGACACTTCCAAACACCAAAGTCTTAAACTTTGCTAATGAAATAGTACCAACAGAGACACCATAGTAGCACAACAAAAACACAATCAACACCTGATCAACAAAAACTAGGAATAGAACACTCAAAACCAATAGCAGTCCTGAGACAAAGACAGACTAACAATCCAAAATTGACACCACAACCAAGAGTAACAAAACACTTAAGATAAAAGATAGTCCTATATAACCAAAACAACCCACAATACTGCATGCCCAAAAGACTGCTTGAAACCACTAGGCCACAAAACACTTGCAATAACTAGACTGCAATAGATTTCCTGCTCAAATTAGAGAAAAAGAAGCCTAACAATTTCTTACCCACAGAGGGAAAATGATCACAAGTTGTTGCAAAGAAATGTTCTGAGCCAAAGATCAATCTATCCATCCTTGAAGACTGCCTGAAACAACCAGGCCAAAAACCACCTACAATAGCTAGACTACATCATATCTTCCACTCAAGTTAGACAAAACTAAGCTTAACAAATTCCCATTAGAAGAGGGGTAAGAATCCCTAAACACCATAGAGATACATTCCTCAAAAAACATCGACCATCCAGACACCAACCCCGAAACCACCTCAAAATGATGGGGCTCCCCTCTATAGGAGAGGAAGAAGTGGGGACTGAAACTACCAAAGAAACCTCCCTCTAGAGAAAACACACTCCACCTTGATAGGAAGCAACAAAGGAGAGAAGCACTTCCCACCATATCTACAACCTCTAGCTCCACCTCAATAAGAGAAGGCTCCACCTTAATAGGAGAAATATTCACCTCTATTGAATACATCATATGTAGAACATGGTAGCAAGCAAGCACTCTAGTAGAACAGGCAAACACCTCCTCCCAAGGCATCTAGATAGAAGAAACAAAGGGGCCATCAATCCTGACTCCCAAAGGAGCTCCAAAACCAACCCCCATAAAACATGCTTACAACAAGGAATTAGCAACACAAAACCTCCAGCACAAATCATTCTTCACACCATCAACAAACCCCCATCTCCCCAAAAGTGGACAAGAGATGGTCTCAATAATCTTCAACCCCAACAACAAAAGGAAAGTTATTGAGTAAAGCACCAAACAAGATCATCGATCTATTGAGCATCTTGAACCAAGCTACCATGTAGCTAGCAACTTTCACAAGCCTACAAGGTAGCAAAACATTGTTCCCCAAAAGGGGCACAAAGCCCAGAGAGGAATCCAAGTTGCAAGAAACAACCCATCATCAGGGGAGTAGAGGAGCAACATCTCAGAAACCCAAACCCCCACACAAGCCAAGGGAGGCACAAAGCCATCACAAAGAAGCTCCACCACAAGCTGCAAAACATAGTCAGCAGCCACCAAACCGTAGACCACCACAAGAGCCAACTCAAAGAAATGGATACCCACAACCAACAACCATGGTAATCCATCATAGGAAAGCCAAAAAAAATTCCCAAGAGGCAATATCCTCCACTCAAAAGAAGTGAGAGAAACCCCAAGAAACACACAAACACATAGATCTTTGATCAGGAACGTAGAAAAAATTATCTAGGACCAAAGAGAACCACATAAGGAGCCAACGACCACTAAGCGCCCACCAAAGTAGGCCACCAACATAGGAAGAAGCCCAAAGAGGCAAAGGCAGAAAGCTAAGAAAGAAATTTCCCCAAAGGGTCCACCCATGGAGCCATGATTCAAAACATGAAGCACACAAAGAGGGGCACCAAGAACATATCCAAGAACACAGACCAGAGCCTCAAGAGCAACCAAATCTAGGAAACCTCCACATTGTGACTCCCAAATGGTATGCAATAGAAAAAATAGGCAGCACGATCCATCACAAGAAGGAGAGGCCAACACATCATAACCATCCAAGAAAGTGACCTCCCCATCAACATCTCCATCCTCAGAATCCCCCAAATCTACCTCTCCATCGTCTGTTCCTCTAGAAAAAATTGAACTGGAGCAACCTCGCTCCTTCCCACTAAACGCCATAATGAGCAATTTTTTCTATGTAGACTGTAACAAAACAATATATTGAAGTTCACCTTCATATTTTATAATAATCCTTGGTTTTAGTAAACATTGCATTTGAATATCTCAATACGTTTGGAATAGAAAATGCACAAAATAGTTGCAGGATGGAAAACACACAGGGTTGTGACTCACTTCTCAATTCTTGTTCAATGACCACTTTCTATTATGCAGACTTAATAAAACAATGTATTGAAGTTCAACTTCATATTTTATAACAACCCTTACTTTCAACAAACATTCCATTTCAATATCATCATACATTTGGAATAGAAAATGCACAAAAAAGTTGCAGGATGGAAAACACATAGGGTTGTGACTCACTTCTCAATTCTTATTCAATTAGCATGTTTTGTTATGCAGACTGTAACAAAAAAATGTATTGAAGTTCACCTTCATATTTTATAACAACCCTTACTTTTAGCAAACATTCCATTTCAATATTGTCATACATTTGGAACATAAAATGCACAAAAAAGTTGTAGGATGGAATACACATAGGGTTGTGACTCACTTCTCAATTCTTGTTCAATGAGCACTTTTTATCATGCAGATTGTAACAAAACAATGTATATAAGTTCACTTTCATATTTTATAAAAACCCTTACTTTCAACAAACATTGTATTTCAATATCATCATACATTTGGAATAGAAAATGCACAAAAAAGTTACAAGATGGAAAACACGCAGGGTTGTGACTCACTTCTCAATTCTTGTTAAATGAGCACTTTCTATTATGTAGACTGCAACAAAAAAATGTATTGAAGTTCACCTTCATATTTTATAACAACCCTTACTTTCAACAAACATTCCATTCCAATATCGTCATACGTTTGGAACAAAAAATGCACAAAAAAGTTGTAGGATGGAGAACACGTAGGGTTGTGACTCACTTCTGAATTCTTGTTCAATGAGAACTTTTTGTTATGTAGACTATAACAAATGACATATTGAAGTTGCCTTCATATTTTATAACAACCCTTACTTTTATCAAACATTCCATTTCAATATCGTCATACGTTTGGAACAAAAAAATGCACAAAAAAGTTGTAGGATGGAAAACATAGAGGGTTGTGACTCACTTCTCAATTCTTCTTCAATGGGCACTTTTTGTTATGTAGAAATGCACAAAAAAGTTGCAAGATGAAAAACACACAAGGTTGTGACTCACTTCTCAATTCTTGTTCAATGACCACTTTATGTTATGCAAACTATAACAAAATAATGTATTGAAGTTCAACTTCATATTTTATAACAACCCTTACTTTCAATAAACATTCTATTTCAATAGCATCATACATTTGGAACAAAAAATGCACAAAAAAGTAATATAAAAGAAAATTTGAAGCTTCCATTTTCATTTAACATTAGTCTTTGTGGATCCTAATCAGATTTAGTATTTTCATTTGTGCCCTGATCCGAATAGCAGGGGCATCCTAAGCCAAGATTTTGAATAAGGTTTTGATCTTTTATTGGCATTGGTACGATGTGGTCTATTAGTGTGTGGAGGGCACAAAACATATCTTGTATATCTTCTTCGATGCGTGTCTCCACTACATAATCATGCAATTGCATTGCTTGGTTAAAAACTAGGACCCTCATGTTGTAGGTTGTTGCTAAATATTGCTTTTACACACCTCATACCCGAGGATGATTCAAGCAAGAAATGTGAAAATATACGACCAATGGGGTATACACCATGATCAACATCATATGTTTGCAATGCTTCATCAAGCTATGTTGTATTTACCATAGAATTCTACACATACTTCACACATAGAATGTGAAGCATAGTACTACTTGTGAACAAGTCCATGGAGTTTGAAAAGAACCCACATGCTACCTCAACCCCAGAATAGGGCAGTGCAGGTTCCATGGGCTCCAAAAATTTGTCGATCTTACGAATCACATTCTCCACTGTATGAAAATTGAATTTAAAAGTAGAATGCAACCTCTTTGTAGTGAATGAAATTCCATTGTTTTCTTGAGCATCACTAGGAAGTTGGTGGATGTGAATCCTTGAGTTCAACATTTTCAATCGTATTGTCAAAAAAGGGAAAAAAAAGTGTCAGTAACAGATAACACTACGGGCATGTAGAATTTTTTTTTTACTTGTAACTACTACTTCATCCACTACTTGAGAAAATAAATAAAAATTGCAATACATTTATGAAAACAAAAGGTCTTAGTTACATGAATACTATTTTTTAAAACTATAGATTAGAAAGATAGGGTGTTATAAAAACTACAACCCACTCACTATTGTAAAACCATATCTAAGTGCAAAAAAAATGAATCAGTTAGGTGGAGGCATGAAAGTTGTATCTGAAACATATGAATTATGTAATCATAAATACACTTGTTGCAAATAACTTGTTAAAATAAGCACATGTATTATGTTATCATAAATACACTCTCAAATTTGGGAAAAAATTAGCTGCAAAGGTACATGAAATTATTTAATAAATTCAAAACTCTATCCCTTTGTCTACAAAAAATCTGACAAAATCCCAAAAATATTTTTATGAGAATTCTATGACATGCTAGTAATAAAAAAATAAGAGGACGTACTAGAAAGTATGTAATGAAAAAGGCATCTTCTCTAAAAACACTTGGGAAGAAGCAAACCAAAGTGAACGAGATAGATAATGTATTGACTGAGGAGGTTGTTCCTACTCATGAGAAGTGGAGGAAGGAGCATGTGCAGTATGTGCAAGGGGAAAATGACA
>CM021105.1:29915213-29954777 GCA_007115665.2 Sequoiadendron giganteum | reverse complement strand
GAGAGGGGGTAGGAGGGATATACTTGAGAGAGAGAGAGGGAGGGGATATATATAGACTCTCCCTCATCCCCCTCTCTCTCTCAAGACTCTCCCTCCTATCCCCTCTCTCTCTCTTAGGTCTCTCACTCACTCACTCACTCCCTCTCTCTCTCTCCCTCTATCTCTCTCCACTATACCCTTAACCCTAAACCCTCTACCCTTTACCCTCTATCTATCTCCAATTCCCTCCCTCCCTCTCTTTGTCTCTCTATCAAGTCTCTCCCTCCTACTTCCTCTCCCTCTTTTAGTTCTCTCTCTCACTCATTAACTCCTTCTATCTCTCTCCCCTCTACCCTCTACCCTCTATCGATTTTCCACTCCCTCCATCTCTCTCTCTCACTAACTCCCTATATCTTTCTCTCCTCTACCCTTAACTGTAAACCCTAAACACTTAGCCCTTAAACCCTTAAGCACTCTAACCTCTACCCTTAACTCTACCCTCTACTTCTCTTTATCTCCTTCCACCTCTATCTACATATACCTCTCTTTGTTTTTTTCTCACTTCTCTCTCCATCCCTACCTCTCCCTCTATCTTTGCTTTCATATCTACTTCTTTCTACCTATTTGTCCCTCAATACCTATTTCTCCTCCTCTCTCTCAATATCTCTACCTTCTTTCCCTCTCTACTTCTCTCTCTCTCTCTCTCTCTCTCTCTATCTCTCTCTCTCTTTCTCTCATCTCTACCCTTAACCATAAACCCTTAAACCCTCTACCCTGTTAGAACCCAAAAAAAAATTCATAAAAGAATCCTGAATTATTTTCCCTTTTGAACCTAAATTTTCCATCAATACCCTAAAGGATTTTATTCATTTATATCCATTACTCTCCTCTCTTTTCATAATATTTCATTTACCACCTTACCCCCATTTAATTTCTCATTATTTTCCTATCTTTTCCTTTAAAATTCATTTCTCCCCTTTCCAAAAATGCTCATACATTTTATACCTCTACCGCTCCCTTAGTGATCACTTCATATCTTATTCATTGCCCAACCGCGGCTTTCCATAAACTAGCCCATGGTATAGCGGTAAAGAGCAGTCAAGGAAACCCTTACCACTGCACCACAGAGGGTAATTTCGAGGGCCGCAATAGAACGGTAGAAGTTAGAAGGCGGCAGTAACGGTCAACAAAAACAATCGATGGCTAAATGATTAGGCACAAAAATTTTACCGTACCACCACGTGTGGTCTAAACATAGACCGCGGTATCACGGTGGTCGGTAAGTTACCGGCGCGGCAGCATTGCAGACAGTCACCGTGGTACCGCACACGGTGAGAATGGTGACCATGGTGACTCCGGTAAACTGTCAGTGGAAGGTCAAGGCAGGCAAGAAGATAGTTGAGCAGATAGTCTACAGGGAGACCGCGGTATTTTGGTAATAGTCTTGAGAATACCTTGACGGTTAAGATCGCCATACCGTCGGGTAGAAAGATAACAACTGCGGTATAGCGGTAAACACAATAAAGGCCGCATACAAAGTTTACCATGTTACCACGGGTATAGATTTTACTGCGTGCGGTATAGCGGTGGTTGTTTGATGATCGCTAGGCTGACCCTCTACCGTACAACCACAGACTATTTGAAGGCTATCCGCGGTAAAGCGGTAGGGAGAAAATTTTAAAGGGTTTAGGGCAGCGGTATAGGATATAAGTCATTTTTTAGCCTTTTTCAATGACGGTAAAGGAATTTGAATGGGAAAAATGAATTTTTATGGAAAAGATAGGAAAATATTTGATTCAAATAGGTAAAAGACCTTAGGATTTTCATGAAATTTTGGGTTCTAACAGGGTTAATGGGAGAGGGGAGAGAGATAGAGGGAGTGAGTGAGTGAGTGAGAGAGAGAGAGAGAGATATATAGGTAGAGGGGGCAAAGAGATATAGAAAGAGGGGGAGGGAGGGAGAGATAGAGAGAGTAGAGAGGGAGGAGAGAGATAGAGAGAGGTGATAGAGAGAGAATTAGAGAGGGAAAGAAGGTGGAGATATTGAGAGAGAGGATGTAAGGAGGGAGAGAGAAATAGTTATAGAGGGACAACTAGGTAGAGATAAGTAGATATGAAAGGAGAGATATAGGGAGAGGTAGGGATGTAGAGAGAGGTGAGAAAAAAATAGAGAGAGGTCTAGGTGGAGAGATGTGTGATGGAGCTAAAAAGTAGAGAGATAAGGAGGAACATGGAGAGATTGAGAGGGAAGGAGAGGGGAGAGAGAAAGATGTATAGAGAGATAAGTTAAATAGCGAGAAGTAGAGAGAAAAGGTGGGTGAAAGGAAGAGAGAGGGAGAGAGAGGGGGGAGAAAGAGAGGTGAGATAGAGAGAAGTATAAAGGGAAGGAGAGAGAGGGGGATATAGAGAAAATTAGAGAGGGAATCTTAGGTCTCTCACTCACTCACTCACTCCCTCTCTCTCTCTCCCTCTATCTCTCTCCACTATACCTTTAACCTAAACCCTTAACCCTTAACCCTTAAACCCTAAACCCTTTAAAACTCTACCCTCTACCCTCTATCTCTCTCCAACTCCCTTCCCCTCTCTCTCTTTCTCAAGTCTCTCCCTCCTACCCCCTCTCCCTCTCTCAAGTCTTTCTCTCTCTCTCACTCTCTCTATCTATCTCCCCTCTATCATTTACCCTTAACCATTAAACCCTCTACCCTATACCCTTTACCCTCTATCTATCTCCAATTCCCTCCCTCCTTCTCTCTCTCTCTCAAGTCTCTCCCTCCTACTTCCTCTCCCTCTTTTAGGTCTCTCTAACTCATTCACTCTTTATATCTCTCTCCCCTCTACCCTCTACCATTAACTCTTAACCCTCTACCCTCTATCACTTTTCCACTCCCTCCCTCTCTCTCTCTCTCATTTACCCTTAACTCTAAATCCTAAACCCTTAGCCCTTAAACCCTTAAGCACTCTACCCTCTACCCTTAACTCTACCCTCTACTTCTCTTTATCTCCCACCTTCTCTTCCCTAATACCTCAACCCTATACCCTCAACCCTTAAAACCTTAAACACTCAACCCTACACCCTAAACCCTCAACCCTCAACCCTTAAATCCTAAACCCTTAAAACCTCTACCCTTTACCCTCAACCCAATACTCTCAACCCTAATCCCTCAACACTTAAACCCTTAAACCCAATTAAACTCTCTAACCTAATCCCTCTCTTACGTATGTCACTCACTCACTCCCTCTATCTCTCTCCCATTCCCTCTCTCTCCCACTCCCTCTCTCTCACTCTCTCCCACTATGTCTTCCTCCCTCTCTCTCTCCCTCTCTTAGATATCTCCCTCCATCTCTCTCTCTCTCTCCCTCTATCTCATTTATCTCCCCCCACCCCCTCCATCTCTCTCGAATCCCTCTATCTTGAGTACTCCCTCTCCCCCAAGTACTCCCTCTCCCTCCCATCCCCTCTCTATCTCTCAAGTCTCTCTCTCACTCCTTGTATCTCTCCCATCCCTCTATCTCTCACTCCCTCTCTCTCCTACTCTCTTAGGTTTCTCCTTCCCACCCCCTCTCTCCCACATTGCCTCCCTCTCACTCTCTGTCTCTCCATCTCTATGGATTAGGGTTTAAGGGTTAAGGGTTGAAGGTTTAGGGATTAGGAGGGTATAGGGGTCGAGGGATTAGGGTTGAAGGGTTGAGGGTTGAGGGATTAAGAGGGTATGGGGGTTGAGGGATTAGGGTTTAAGGGTTGAGGGTTGAGGTTTGAGGGATTAAGAGGGTATGGGGGTTGAGGGATTAGGGTTTAAGAGTTAAGCGTTGAGGGTTGAGGGATTAAGAAGGTATGGGGGTTGATGGATTAGGGTTTGAGGGTTGAGGGTTGAGGGTTGAGGGATTAAGAGGGTATAGGGGTTGAGGGATTAGGGGTTGAGGGTTGAGGGTTGAGGGATTAAGAGGATATGGGGGTTTAGGGATTAGGTTTTAAGGGTTGAGGGTTGAGGGTTGAGGGATTAGGAGGGTATAGAGTTGAGGGATTAAGAGGTATGGGGAGGTTGATGGATTAGGAGTTAAGGGTTAAGGGTTGAGGGTTGAGGGTTAGGATTAAGAGGGTATGGGGGTTGAGGGATTAGGGTTTAAGGGTTGAGGGTTAAGAGGGTATGGGGGTTGAGGGATTAGGGTTTAAGGGTTGAGGGTTTTGGGGTGAGGGATTAGGAGGGTATGGGGTTTGAGTGATTAGGGTTTAAGGATTAAGGGTTGAGGGTTGAGGGATTAAGAGGGTATGGGGGTTGATGGATTAGGGTTTAAGGGTTGAGGGTTGAGGGTTGAGGGATTATGAGGGTATGGGGGTTGAGGGATTAGGGATTAAGGGTTAAGGGTTGAGGGTTGGGGGTTTAGGATGACCTCTCTCTCTCTCTCTCTCTCTCTCTCTCTCTCTCTCTCTCTCTCTCTCTCTCTCTCTCTCTCTCCCCCTCTATCTCTAATAGTGGATCTTATTGGGGATGAGTGATTTTGAAAACCACTACAAGAATCGAGAGTATCTTTGGTAGAGCAGACCAAGAAAAGCCATGAAAAATGAAGGTGATGACAGATGGAGGGAATGAACATATGAATAATATGAAAATGGAGCAAATGGAGAAGTGGAAAACCCTAAACTACTGTGCATGGAAGATAATTTTTTAAAGATGCATTGATAAGAATTGTCCATGCACTGGCAATCCTTAATCCTCTGTACCTACTATGGTTTAAAAAATTAAACCATTAGGGATGGCCCCAGGCCACCTCAAAAAGAAAAACCTGCACTTTCCTCTATCATAAACTTTGTTCTGAATAGAGCTCATCAGATTTCTTTTGAAACTATCCATTCTACCTACCCTATAATATGCACTCTCATTGAAAACCTTCAAGAAATCATTGTATTCAATCTGAATTTAATTATTCTTACTATCATATGAAAAATATTTGTCCTCTTCAGCATACAAAGTGTACCCAAATTCAACAAAATATTCATAGGCATGCTCATTGTCATATGTTGTTGAATGTGCCTGCAACTGTACTGGGACCTAAAAAATCTGAGTACTCCTTATGGCAACTTGAAAATCTGAGGGGTTAAGAGGGTATAGGGGTCGAGGGATTAGGGTTGAAGGGTTGAGGGTTGAGGGATTAAGAGGGTATCGGGTTGAGGGATTAGGGTTTAAGGGTTGAGGGTACGGGGGTTGAGGGATTAAGAGGGTATAGGGGTTGAGGGATTAAGGTTGAAGGGTTGAGAGATTAAGAGGGTATGGGGGTCGAGGGATTAGGTTTGAAGGGTTGAGGGATTAAGAGGGTATGGGGGTCAAGGGTTTAGGGTTGAAGGGTTGAGGGTTGAGGGATTAAGAGGGTATGGGGGTTGAGGGATTAGGGTTTAAGGATTTAAGGGTTGAGGGTTGAGGGTTGAGGGATTAAGAGAGTATGGGGGTTTAGGGATTAGGGTTTAAGGGTTTACCTATTTGTCCCTCTATACCTATTTCTCTCTCCCTCCTTGCCTCCTCTCTCTCAATATCTCTACCTTCTTTCCCTCTCTACCTCTCTCTCTCTCTCTACCCTTAACTCTAAACCCTAAACACTTAAAACCCTCCACCCTCTACCCACTATCTCTCTCCCACTCTCTCTCCCTCTCTCTCTCTCAATTCTCTCTCTGCTACCCCCTCTCCCTCTCTCAAGTCTCTCTCTCTCTCACTCACTCCTTCTATGTCTCTCCCCTCTACCCTTATCCCTCTACCCTTAACCCTTAAACCCTTAAAACCTCTACCCTCAAACCTTAACCATCTACCCTCTATCTCTCTCCCACTCCCTCCCCCACTCTCTCTATCAAGACTCTCCCTCCTACCCTCTCTCCCTCTCCCAGTTCTCTCTCTCACTCACTCACTTGCTCACTCCCTCTATCTCTCTCCCCTCTTCCCTAAACCCTAAAACCTTAACCCTTAAACCCTCTACCCTCTACCCTCTACCCTTAACCATCTAACCTCTATCTCTCTCCTACTTCATCCCTCTCTCTCTCAATACTCTCCCTCCATCTCTCCCTCCCTCCATCCCACCTTCTCTTCCCTAATCCCTCAATCCTTAAAACCTTGAACACTCAACCCTATACCCTAAACCTTCAACCCTCAACCCTTAAATCCTAAACCTCTAAACCCTCTACCCTCTACCCTCAACCCAATACCCTCAACCGTAATCCCTCAACCCTTAAACCCTTAAACCCAATTAAACTCTCTACCCTAATCCCTAAACCCTTAACATGTTATTACTCTATATGTGGATGACATGTTATTCATTGGTAATAGCAAGGCAATGATTTTTGATCTTAAAACTCAATTGTCTGCTAAGCTCGAAATGAAAGATCTTGGAGCAGCAAGGTACATTCTTGGAATAGAGATAACCAGGGATAGAACAAGCAGAAAGCTTTGGCTCAATCAGAGTAAGTATGTGAAAACCGTTCTAGAGAGGTTTAGCATGACTGATTAAAAGCAGCTAGCTGTTCCAATCATGCAAGGATTGAAACTATCTACTAAAGACTGTCCAAAGTCTACTACTGAGATGGAGGACATGACCAATGTGTCTTATGCAAGTGCAGTAGGCAGTTTGATGTATGCTAAGGTCTGCACAAGACCAGACATTGCCCAAGCAGTGGGAGTTCTAAGTCATTTCATGGCAAATCCAGGGAGATCACATTAGGATGTTGTGAAGAGAGTGTTCAAGTATTTGAAGGGTACTTCAGATTATGCTTTGTGTTACCATGGCAGTATGGTTGCATCACAGAGGACTCTTAGCATTCAGGGATATGTTGATTCTGATTGGGCAGGGGACATTGACAGTAAAAGATCCACTAGTGGATACACTTTCATGCTTAATGGTGCAGCAATCAGTTGGATGAGCAAGCGACAAGCTGTAGTTGCTTTATCCACGACAGAGGTAGAGTACATGGAAGCAACTCATGCATGCAAGGAGGCAGTGCGACTAAGGTGTTTGTGTTCATACATTGGATTTAATGCTAAGTAGATTTCAATCTGCTGTGACAGTCAAAGTGCCATTTGTTTGGCAAAGAATCTGACCTTTCATGCCATGACCAAGCACATAGATGTGCAATATCACTTCGTGAGGGATATGGTTGAAGATGGCAAGGTTAGTATGGATAAGGTTGACACCTTGAAGAATGTTGCAGATGCCTTGACAAAGCCAGTTAGCACAAACAAGTTTAGATGGTGCACAGAATCGATGGGCCTTGGGGCATATGATAGACAGTAAGGTATGATGTTTTGAGGAAGCTGGAAGTGATCACCAAGTGGGAGATTGCTGAGAAATTATGTCTCAACTTCCATCTTGAAGTCCTGATTTTCATGTCTTGGTGATTTTGTGTTGTTTACAAAGTTCTCGCAGAGGCGGAACCAAGATGGAACTTGGCATTGTTCTGTTTGCCTAAGTTCTGAGTCTTTGGTGGAGGCGGAACCGGAATGGAATTAGGCATTGTTTTGTTTGCCTAAGTTCCAGGTTTCGGTTCTCATTCCTGCTCTGACTCCGCTTCCTACCATCTGTTTTTTCTCACTTCACTTCGCAGGTTCTAGCGGAGGCGGAACCAGTTTTGGAAGTTGGCAATGTCCATTTGCCAGGTTCCTGTTTCAGTTCTTGTTCCGACTCTGGGTCCGATTCCTGCTTTTGAGATATGGTTTCGCTGGATGTTTGGATTCTTTTCGGGGAGTTTTCCTCTGCCTTGTCCTATTTTTGGATTGTTGTTTCTTGCAGTTGGCGGAGGCGGAACCAGAACTGGATTGGTTCTTGATCTTGTACTTTTGGTAAAGTCCTATTTTTGTTTCTGTTCCGTCTCCGGGTCCGGCTCTGACTCCAATGTTCCTGTCTTGGTTTGACCCTGGGTTGACTTTACCCAGTCAGAACTATTTCTGATGAGTTCCTCTTTGGTGTGGGTGGACGTGGAACCGAAATGGTTCTTAAACCTATATTTTCAGTGGAGTCCTGTTTCGACTCCAGTTCCGACTCCGATAGTGTGTATTTTTGGTGGAGTCCTATTTTGACTCCTGTTCCGACTCCGACTCTGACAATGCTATTTTTTACTTGAAGTCTTGGTCGCGCCGCTTGTTGCAGGAGATCTGTCAGATCTGACCAGATGCGTGATTTGAAGATGGACTTCATTGCTCTTTTGAGCCGGTTATATTTGGATGAGAGATATGTTATTTCTCATGAGTTAGACAAGTTGAGTTGAGTCGTAAAGTTGTTGAGCAAGTTGAAGTCACGAGCTGAAGGACGTGAGTTCTTGAAGAGGGTTTTGAACTGTATGTTGTGAAAACATTGTAACAGTGGATCTGAATCTCTCTGGGTGATTGTGAGCTGAGCAAATAAATCTGGATATTTTATGTAATCAATTCATTACTGTAATACAATTGATTTGACTTTGTGTGGTGGGTTTTTTACCTAAAAGGGTTTTCCCACATAAATACTGTGTCATCTTTGTTTGCTCATCTTTCTAGTTTCTCATTGCCATGGTTGTATGCATCTCTACATGTTTTAGAAACTGTTAGTTTTTCATTTTTGCTTCTCTCCCCTGTAGTAAAGGTGTTAAGGGAATGTATTCTACACTGTTGGGTCATTAGATCCGCATTCTTTTCCCTTCAGAATGGTATCAGAGCTTGGCCAGTTCGTGTTATCCTTGTTAGGGAAAATTAGTTTTTTGCACTAATACTGTTTCAGTGGGAGACTTGCATTGTTAAACTTGTTTCTGTTGTGAGATGGCGAGTACATATGGTAGAATAGATATTGAGAAGTTTAATGGCAGCAACTTTGAGTTATGGGAACTCAAGATAGAAGACTTGCTTGTGGATAGAGACCTCTGGATTGCAGTGTCTGGAACTAAGCCACAAACTATGACCCAAGAAGCTTGGGATCTTGCTGATTTAAAAGCAAGAGGATTGATAAGACTGAGTCTAGCCGATTTTGTGCTCTTGAATGTTCATGAGGAGACGTCTACAGCTGCTTTGTGGAAGAAGCTTGGTGATATTTACCAAGGAAAATCTCCGGTAAACAAGTTATTCTTGAGGAAGAAGTTGTACTCCTTGAAGATGGATGAAGGTGCATCTGTTGCAGATCATCTGAACTCATTTAATATGAGTGTTACTCAGCTAGCATTTGTAGGTGTAAAGATTAAGGAGGAGGATTGTTGCATGCTCCTGTTGTGTTCGCTACCTGATAGCTAGGATCATCTTGTGATGGCTATTGGAAGCACAACCACTGCTTTCAAGACTAATGATGTGGTTGCTTCGCTTCTGTCTGAAAAAATGCGAAGGAAATCTTCTGAGATGGCTAAAGATGCTCTTTCTGTTCGAGGTAGAACAAAGGAGAAAGGCAAGAAGAAAGACAACAAGTCAAAATCCAAGTCTAAAGGGAGATCAAAGTCTCCTGGTAAAAAGTCCAAGGTAAAGTGTCGGAACTGTGGGCAACCTGGTCCATCAGGAAGGACTGCAAGGAGAAGAAGAAGAAGAACACTTCTAACAACGAATCTTCTCAAAGTGATGCAGATGATTTCATTGCAGCAGCCCTGACAACTCAGGCATTAGATGATGTTTGGTTAGTTGATTCAGGTGCCTCTTTTCACATGACATCCAATAGAGATTGGTTCTCAAAGTATGAGAAGTATGATGGTGGAAAGGTATACTTGGTAAGTGATTCAACACTGGAGATTGTTGGCAGAGGAAGGGTTAGAATTCAGTTTCTTGATGGAAGAGTCAAAGGAATTGGTGGTGTTCTTCACATCCCAGGTTTGGCTCGAAATCTTCTTTTTGTTAGTAAGTTAAATGATGTTGGTGTGGAAGTTTATTTTTCTAGTAAGGGACGCAAAATGGCTAGAGGTGCAATGGTGTTAGCTAATGGTGTTCGTATTGGCACTCTGTACAAGCTAGATGCGTAACCTGTTCTTTGTAACAGTGCCTCTGTAAAGTCATGTAATTCTGTACCTATAGAGAAAGATGAAGACTCTTCACTATCTGCAAATGCTTTGGAGGTAAAACTCCCAGCAGAGAAGACTATGTTATGGCATCATAGACTTGGTCACATTGGTGAGAAAGGTTTAAAAACCTTGAAAAACAAAAACCGTGTAGTAGGGCTTGATGATTGTAACCTTGAATTCGATTTCTGTGAACATTGTATCTATGGAAAGCAACACCGTGTTTCTTTCTCCTCTAGTCCTCACAAATCTTCTGGTATACTGGATTATATTCATTCTGATGTGTTTGGTCCAGTTGATGTTCCTTCGTTATCGAAGTCTAAATATTATGTTTCTTTTATTGATGACTGTTCGAGAAGGACATTTGTATACTTTCTTAAAAGTAAATCAAAAGTGTTCAGTCGGTTTAAAGAGTTCAAATCTTTGGTAGAAAATCAAACTGGAAGGAAAATAAAGTGTTTAAGGACAGACAATGGAGGTGAGTTTTGTTCTGCAGATTTTGAAAGGTACTGCACTTATCATGGAATTAAAAGGCATAAGACAACCCCCTACACTCCACAGCAAAATGGAGTTGCTGAAAGGTTGAACAGGACACTGATGGAAAAGGCAAGGAGTATGTTGAGTGGTGCTGGCTTGGAGTAGAGGTTCTGGGTTGAGGCTGTTGCTACAACATGTTATCTGATTAATAGATCTCCTTGTTCAGCTCTTGTCAACATGACACCTTTGGAAGCATGGTCAGGTAAGAAACCCTCATTAAGGCATGTTCGGGTCTTTGGCTGTGAGGCATATGTTCATGTGCCAAATGAAAAGAGATCAAAGTTGGATAACAACGCTGTGAAATGTATTCTCATCGGCTATGAAGTTGGTGTGAAAGGATACAAGCTTTGGAACCCTGTCACTGAGAAGGTTTTGTATAGCAGAAGCGTGATATTTCATGAGCTGAAACATTTGGTAAGTGATCAACAACTTGAGATAAATCAGAGTGATAAGAAGAAGGATGCAGTTGAGATTCCCCAAACTCCAGAAAGGGAAGAGCTGCATGGTGTACCTGAGATTGAGGAGAGCTCAAGCAGCTCTAGAAGTTCTGATGATGAAGAACAACCTCAGCCTCTAAGGAGATCTACATGAGAAAGAAGACAACCAGAAAGGTATGGTTTCTCTATGTTAGATTCAAATTGTGCTTATGCCTTAATTACCAGCACTGATGAGCCTAGGACTGTGAAAGAAGCAATCAGCATGGCTGATTCAAAGTCTTGGCTGGAAGCCATGAATGAGGAGATGGATTCCTTGAAAAAGAATGATACCTAGAAGTTGGTACCACTGCCTAAAGGGCGAAAGCCTGTTGGCTGCAAGTGGATATTCAAAAGGAAGACATGCATTGATGGCAGTGTGAAGAAGTATAACGCACGATTGGTTGCAAAGGGATTTTCTCAAGTTGAGGGAATTGATTATGGAGAGATCTTTTCCCCTGTAGCAAAGCTAACATCCATCAGATTTTTGTTGTCATTGGTAGTTGTGTATGACTATGAAATTGAACAGATGGATGTGAAGACAGCATTTCTCCATGGTGAATTGGAAGAAGAAATCTTCATGTCCCAGCCTGAGCATTTTGTTGATAGAAGTAAACAAAATCTGGTTTGCAAGTTAAATAAATCTTTCTATGGTCTAAAGCAATCTCCTAGAATGTGGTACCAGAAATTTGACACATTTGTGTTGTCAATTGGGTTTGTTAGATCAAAGTCTAATCATTGCATCTATTATAAATGTGAGAATAATCATGTGCTTGTTATTACTCTGTATGTGGATGACATGTTATTCATTGGTAATAGCAAGGCAATGATTTCTAATCTTAAAACTCAATTGTCTACTAAGTTTGAAATGAAAGATCTTGGAGCAGCAAGGTACATTCTTGGAATGGAGATAACCAGGGATAGAACAAGCAGAAAGCTTTGGCTCAGTCAGAGTATGTGAAAACCGTTCTAGAGAGGTTTAGCATGACTGATTGCAAGCAGCTAGTTGTTCCAATCATGCAAGGATTGAAACTATCTGCTGAAAACTGTCCAAAGTCTGCTACTGAGATGGAGGACATGACTAGTGTGCCTTATGCGAGTGCAGTAGGCAGTTTGATGTATGCTATGGTCTGCACAAGACCAGACATTGCCCAAGTAGTGGGAGTTCTAAGCCGTTTCATGGAAAATCCAAGGAGATCACATTGGGATGCTATAAAGAGAGTGTTCAGGTATTTCAAGGGTACTTCAGATTATGCTTTGTATTACCATGGTAGTATGGTTCCATTACAAAGGACTCTCAGCATTCAGGGATATGTTGATTCTGATTAGGCAGGGGACATTGACAGCAGAAGATCCACCAGTGGATACACTTTCATGCTTAATGGTGGAGCAATCAGTTGGATGAGCAAGCGACAAGCTATAGTTTTTTTATCCATGACAGAGGCAGAGTACATGGCAGCAACTCATGCATGCAAGGAGGCAGTGTGGCTGAGGCGTTTGTGTTCAGACATTGGATTTAATGCTGAGCAGATTTCAATCTGCTGTGGCAGTTAAAGTGCCATTTGTTTGGCAAAGAATCCGACCTTTCATGCCAAGACCAAGCACATAGATGTGTAATATCACTTCGTGAGGGATATGGTTGAAGATGGCAAAGTCAGTATGGATAAGGTTGACACCTTGAAGAATGTTTGAGATGCCTTGACAAAGCTGGTTAGCACAGACAAGTTCAGATGGTGCACAAAATCGATGGGCCTTGGGGCCTATGATAGACAGTAAGGTATGATGTTCTGAGGAAGCTGGAAGTGTTCACCAAGTGGGAGATTGTTGAGAAATTATGTCTCAACTTCTAGCTTGAAGTCCTCCTTTTCATGCCTTGGTCATTTTGTGTTGTTTACAAAGTTCTAGCGGAGGCGGAGCTAGGATGGAACTTGGCATTGTTATCTTTGCCTAAGTTTCGAGTCTCTGGCGGAGGCGGAACTGGAATGGAATTAGGCATTGTTCTATTTGCCTAAGTTTTGGGTTTCGGTTCTCATTCCTGCTCCGACTTCGCTTCCTACCATCTGTTTGTTCTCACTTCGCTTCGCAGGTTCTGGCGGAGGCGGAACCAATTTTGGAAGTCGGCAATGTCTATTTGCCAGGTTCCTGTTTCAGTTCTTGTTCTGACTCCGAGTCTGATTCATGCTTTTGGGATCTGGTTCTGCTGGATGTTTGGATTCTCCTCGGGGAGTTTTCCTCCACCTTGTCCTATTTTTGGATTGTTGTTTCTTGCAGTTGGCGGAGGTGGAACCGGAACTGGATTGGTTCTTAATCTTGGACTTTTGGTAAAGTCCTGTTTCTGTTTCTGTTCCGTCTCCGGGTCCGGCTCTGACTCCGATCTTCCTGTCTTGGTTTGACCCTAGGTTGACTTTACCCAGTCAGAACTATTTATGATGACTTCCTCTTTGGCGTGGGCAGACGCAGAACCGAAATGGTTCTTGAACCTGTATTTTCGATGGAGTCCTATTTCGACTCTAGTTCCAACTCCGACTCTGACTCTTGCAGTGTGTAATTTCGGTGGAGTCATGTTTTGAATCCAGTTCCAACTCCAACTCCGACTCCGACTCTAGTAGTGTGTATTTTCGGTGGAGTCCTGTTTCGACTCCTATTCCGACTTCGACTCCGACAGTGCTATTTTTGACTTGAAGTCTTGGTCGCACCCGATGTCTATTTGACCATTTTGGTTGCTTTGTCAGCTGTGATTGCTGATGGGTCTTGGACGCGTGGCACCTAGTTGAATAGTGATTGGACAGATACCAAGATAGTTATTGTGGCAGTTGCATTTGTCAACGAAGGGTGGCAAGCTCAACCGTTTTGATAATGGCTTTGAATGCAATGTCGGCTTGTTGCAGGAGATCTGTCAAATCCGACCAGATGCGTGATTTGAGGATGGACTTCATTGCTCTTCTGAGTCAGTTACATTTGGATGAGAGATATGTTATTTCTCATGAGTTAGACAAGTTGAGTTGAGTCGTGAAGTTGCTGAGCAAGTTGAAGTCGCGAGCTGAAGGATGTGAGATCTTAAAGAGGGTTTTGAACTGTATGTTGTGAAAAAATTGTAACAGTGGATCTGAATCTCTCTGGGTGATTGTGAGCTAAGCAAAGAAATCTGGATATTGTATGTAATCGATTCATTACTGTAATACAATTGATTTGACTTTGTGTGGTGGGTTTTATACCTGAAAGGGTTTTCCCACGTAAATACTATGTCATCATTGTTTGCTCATCTTTCTGGTTTCCCATTGCCATGGTTGTATGCATCTCTATATGTTTTAGAAATTATTAGTTTTTCATTTTTGCTTCTCTCCCCTGTAGTAAAGGTGTTAAGGGAATGTATTCCGCACTGTTGGGTCATTAGATCCACATTCTTTTCCCTTCAAAAGTGATGCCTACATTGGAGTGAAAGTTGGGTTTACCAGTTTACGAGGAAGGGTGCATGTGTTAATGTTTGGGTTGTTTAAATTCCATGTCGGAATGCTACTTGTTATATGTTAGATACAAGTTGGATACACTTCATCATGTTTGGTTTCCAGCGTGTACTTGTTTTGTTTTTAAAATAATGCTATTAAGTGCACATTTTATATCTGATTTATGTTTGATGTCATCGTGCCTATTTATGGATGAATTTGTTTTTAAGTTGTGGAGGATCGGCGTATAGGTGTGGGCCCCAACGAGTGCATGTCCCATCACACATTAGGGCCCCCGCTTACGTATCGGCTCCTCTCCCCTACCAATCTATCCTCATAAAAAGTAATTTTAAGGGGTACATTTTTAACAAAAAAAAGAAGCTTACAACCATTAAATCAAAGCTCTGGACTACCCAAGCAACAATTTTAACTTGGCAAACTGGGAGTGGGTAAAGATTAATATTGACCCCATCATCATGATATATTTCAGATTTTTTTATAGTTTCATAAGATGTTAAAAAGATCTTTATAATTATGCCATACAAATAAGTATGTATAAAAGATATTTGTAAGTATTCTTAGCAATTTATAAAAAATTTAAAAAAAATTATTAGCAATTGTTGTTGATTTGTACTGGGGTTCACATGTACTTGAATTTTGAATTTAGTGAAGAGCCGCAAGAAGTAATGTTTATGCAAGGAAATCTAAATCATGGGTAATCTTTAATTATTCATTTCCAGCTATAGAGTAATGGGGTTGCTAAGATCCCTATTTTCTTTATATATTTGTAACAATAATACTTTTTTTAATAATTTTTATTTTATTATATATTTTATATTGAATAAAAGTAGTTTTCAAAGAATAAGAGCTACCAACTGATAGTTGAAGGATATAAATATTAATAAACTGTAAGTACAAATCAATAATAGGAAGACCGATAGAAACAATCATTTTATTTATTGTATAATTTTACTTTGACAAAAGTTGCAATCAAAATAGAATTGTAATACTTGATGTTTAATTTGTTGAAGCTTAATCATGGTCTTTGAATTCTTCTTCCATAAAACGTGGAGCTATGAAAACAAATAAGTCATCTGAAGAAGGATGTCAAAGTAAAGCCTTAAAGTTTCAATTGTCTGATAATAGTTTTCAAAGTACATAGTTGAACATCTAGCTTTCCAAATATGCTTTAGTATAACTTGTCTAATAGAATCAACAATAACATTGTTGTGTATACTAAACCAAAGATAACTTCTTTCTAATTTAACTCATGATAGAAAATAACAAGATTTTAAAAAAAAACTATGAGAAATCAAGATAAGATACTAATCATTATAAACAAGATATAAAATAAATAAAATTATAATCATACAAACATAGATATTACACATTACACAAGATATACATGAGGAAAACCCTTTTGGGTATAAAACCCTATAAAGCATCATCTTTTAGAATGCTTACAATAATGGTCTATTATAGCATAAATCAAACCTAAGAAACACTTATCCATAGTTCCACATGACCAATAATACATCATGTCCATAGTGATAGAATTCACTATCAATCTCCAAATTCTACACCTCTCAAATGAGAGCGAACCTCCTTAAATATTGGAGAAAGGGTGACATAATACCTTAAGGGGTATTAGTCACACCTATTCAGAATAAAAATTCATAAATAATTAATAATCTAATAGTTATTAGACTATAACTATTTAAAATGGGATATGCTTAAGAAATATATAATGTATAAAGTTTAATAACCTTATATTAGAACATTATATAAATGTTATAAGGTTATAACCTCTAATAATATTGTGTTCTAACACTCCCCTTAATGTTAATAGGGGCATAACATGTTAATTTTCATACAAGAAAACAATGAAGTACCTCAATAACGTAGGTCCTTTTTTTACAGTGATAAATAGGGACACAAACATATGTCAAAATAAAAGTCATGTATTTTGCAGTACATAAAAGACATCTTGTAATAATTTACAATCGAGCAGTGTTTTAAAAATGATGCTATATATGAGGTCTTTTAAAATTTAATTGGATCTCGAGCATCCTCAAATCGGCCCCACCCAATGTTCATTGCATAATGCTTGTAGGACTTAATACAATGTGAGTGCAGGACTTAATACAGTGCTTCTATAAGAATATTTTACAGAGGAAATTTAAAAAATACTTGTAGGACATATATGTATGATTTAGTGACTAGGTGGTGGCATTGGCATGCACACTCCCCCTTAATGACATCACCTAGGGCCACACATTTATCTAAATTTGGAGCATATAATTCCTAGAGGTCTTATATTGTGCATGTTAGGTCTTACATCTAGGATTTAAACATGAGGCAGTTGAAGGGAAAAAGAGGATGGATCTAATGACCCAACAGTGCGGAATACATTCCCTTAACACTACTACAATAGGGGAGAAGAGCATAAAAAAGTTCTAATAGCTTCTAAAACTACTTGAGACGAATACAAACAGTAAAATAGATAACATAATTAAGCATTCACAGATTGACACAAGATATATGTGGGAAAACCTTTTTAAGTAAAAAACCCAACACACAAAGTCAAGACAAGTGTATTACAGTAATCAAAGCAATTACATACAATTCTTAGTCTTCTTTGATCAGCTCACAATAACTTAGTTCTCATTCTATATCTCACTGTTACAATGTTATCTTCTAACATACTGTTCGAAGTAATTCTTGCATTGTTGTACTCGACTTACAAAGTCATACGTTGCAATCAATGTCATCAACTGAGCACCAACCATCGGGTTCATGAATCTCTCATCCAATCACACAATTGATCTGCCCATGTCAATCTTCTTGCATCGAGCCACCTAGGCATTAATGCCATCACCCAAATCGAGTCATGTTTTCCAACCTAAGTTAGCCTACACCTGCTGCAATTACTTCTTTGGTTTCTAACCAATCATCGTTATAACACTGAGCCACGTGTCTGCATTTGATTTGTCCATCGCTTCTGTCACCAAGTCCAAATTGGTCAAAAGCAACCTCCATCTCGTTTGAGCTCTCTACATTCTTACAACTCCACCGCCGAGCTGAGATGACCTGCTCACGGTATGGCGGTGAGCTCATCCGAGCTCACCCCAACCATACCCGTGCTACCGTGCCCCTATTGATCTTGCCTCATGGTGACATGGTGAGATAAACGGGCTCACCCTTCGAATCCATCGAGCTCCATTAAAGAGCCATGCGCAATCACCGAGTCCAACCGACCTGTCCGTGGTGTGGCGGTAACGGCCACCCGAGCTTGTCGTCGCCTTCACCGAGTTCTCCAACTGACTGTCCCACGCTACCACCGTCCATATTGACACTAACCGTGACAACAAGGTAACCGGTCTGAGGGACCGATGAAGGTCAGACTGCGCTACTCCACGGGCCGATAGGCCACCCCGCGGTAGATTGGTGACCGTCAGTCAGACTGTTGGCGGTCTCACCGCGGTCACCATGGTGAGTGGACCCACCTCCCACAATGCGGCGATAGCGGTCGAGCTGACCGTAGGCTGTCACACCGCGACCACTGCGGTCAAGGACTTAATCATCTACGGCGCGACGGTAATTAGAGAAACAAGTTGAACGAAGCCAATCCCAGCCACCACAGTTAGGGATGAGACTACGAGTGGTAAAGAGGTGATGGCTACCCTTCCACCGTGGTACCACCAAGGTAAGATAAGATCGCCATGGTAAAGCAGTTGAGGCTGGAATAAAGCCAGGCGCGGTATGGCGGTAAACTGTAGAAACACCAGATTTTCGCCAAGACATGAAAACATGGACTTCAAGCTGGAAGTTGAGACACATTTTCTCAACAAGCTCCCACTTGGCTAACACTTCCAGCTCCCTGATGGCTTTGAAAAATTATTGTCTATCATAGGCCCCAAGGCCCATCGATTTTGCACACCATATGAACTTGTCTGTGCTAATCGGCTTTGTTAAAGCATCTGCAACATTCTTCAAGGTGCCCACCTTTTCTAGACTGACCTTGCCATCTTCAACCATATCCATCATGAAGTGATATTGCACATCAATGTGTTTGGTCCTAGCATGAAAGGTCGGATTCTTTGCCAAACAAATGGCACTCTGACTGCCACAGAAAATAGTGATCTGCTCAACATTAAATCCTATGGCTGAACATAAACGCCTCAGCCAAAAAACTTCCTTACAAGCATGAGTTGGAGTCATGTACTCTACCTCTATCGTGGATAAAATAACTACAGTCATCCACTTATAGCCAACAGGCTTTCTCCTTTTAGGCAGTGGTACCAAATCCCAAGTTTCATTATTTTTCAAGGAATCCATCTCTTCGTTCATGGCTTGCAGCCAAGAACTCGAATCAACCATGTTGATTGCTTCTTTCACAGTCCTAGGCTCATCAGTGTTGGTAATTAAAACATAGGCACAATTTGAATTTAACAGTGAGAGACCATACCTTTTAGGTTGCCTTTTTTCTCGTGTAGATCTTCTTACAGGCTGAGGTTGCTCTTCATCATCAGAGCTTCCAGAGCTGCTTGAGCTTTCCTTAGTCTCAGGTAATCCATGTAGCTCTTCCCTTTTTGGAGTTTGGGGAATCTCAACTGCATCCTTCTTCTTATCACTCTGATTTGTCTCAAGTTGTTGATCACTTACTGAAGATTTTGGCTCACGAAATATCACGCTTCTAATGTACAAAACCTTCTCAGTAACAGGGTTCCAAAGCTTGTATTCTTTCACACCAACTCCATAGCCAATGAGAATACACTTGACAACCTTGTTATCCAATTTAGATCTCTTTTCATTTGGCACATAAACATATGTGTCGCAGCCAAACACACCAACATGCCTCAGAGAGGGCTTCTTACCAAACCATGCTTCCAAAGGAATCTTATCAACAAGAGCAGAGCAAGGAGAATGATTTATTAGATAACATGTTGTAGCGACGACCTCAGCCTAGAACTTATGCTCCAGACTAGCACCACTCAACATACTCCTTGCATTTTCCATTAGTGTCTTGTTCAACCTTTCAACAACTCCATTTCGTTGTGGAGTGTAAGGTGTTGTCTTGTGCCTTTTAATTCCATGATCTGTGCAAGACTTTTCAAAATCTGCAGAACAAAATTCACCACCATTGTCTGTCCTCAAAAATTTAATTTTCCTTCCAGTCTGATTCTCTACCAAAGACTTAAATTCTTTAAACTGACTGAACACTTCTGATTTAATTTTTAAGAAAGTATATAAATGCCCTTCTCGAACAGTCATCAATAAAAGAAACATAATATCTAGACTTAATAACGAAAGAACATTAACTGGACCAAACACATCGGAATGAACATAACCCAGTATACTAGAAGATTTATGAGGACTAGAATAAAATGAAACATGGTGTTGTTTTCCATAGATACAATGTTCGCAAAAATCAAACTCAAGATTACAATCATCAAGCCCTTCTACAAGATTTTTATTCTTCAAAGTTTTTAAACCTTTCTCACCTATGTGACCAAGTCTATGATGCCATATCATAGTCTTCTCAGCTAGAAGTTTTACCTCCAAAGCATTTGTAGATAGAGAAGTGTCTTCATCTTTCTCTACAAGAGAAGCATTGCTTGACTTTACAGAGCCATTATTACAATGAACAGGACGTGCATCTAGCTTATACTGAGTGCCAATACGAACACCCTTAGCCAACACCATTGCACCTCTAGCCATTTTACATCCTTTACTAGAGAACGAAACTTCTACACCAACATCATTTAACTTCCTAACAGAAAGAAGAATTCAAGCTAGACCTGGAATGTGCAATACGCCACCAATCCCTTTGACTCTCCTGTCAAGAAACTAAATTCTGACTCATCCTCTGCCAACGATCTCCAACGTTGAATCACTTTCCAAGTACACCTTTCCACCGTCATACTCATCGTATTTAGAGAACCATTCTCTATTGGACATCATGTGAAAGGACGCACCTGATTCAACCAGCCAGACATCATCTGATGCCTGAGTTGTCAAAGCTCCTGCAATGAAGGCATCTGCATCACTTTGAGAAGATTAATTTTCAGAAGCATTCTTCTTCTTCTTCTCCTTGCAATCCTTCTGGATATGACCAGGTTGCCCACAGTTCCAACATCTCACCTTGAACTTTCTACCATAATACTTTGATCTCCCTGCAGATTTGGGTTTCAACTTCTTGTCCTTCTTCTTTCCTTTCTCCTTTGGTCTACCTTGAACAACAAGAGCCTCTTTGGTCATCTCAAAAGACTTCCTTCACATTTCTTTAGACAGAAGTGAACCAACCACGTCATCCATCTTGAATGTAGTGGTTGTGCTTCCAATGTCCATCACAAGATGATCCCAACTGTCAAGTAATGAACACAACAGGAGTATCCAACGATCCTCCTCCTCGGTCTTTACACATACAAAAGCCAACTAAGTAACACACATATTAAATGAGTTTAGATGGTCTGCAACAGATGCACCTTCTTCCATTTTCAAGGAGTACAACTTCTTCCTCAGAAATAACTTATTTACCAGAGACTTTCCATGATAAATATCACCAATCTTCTTCTGCAATGAAGCTGCAGACTGCTCCTCATGGATGTTAAGGAGTACAAAATTGGCTAGACTCAGTCTTATCAGACCTCTTTCTTTTCTATCAGCAAGATCCTAATCCTCTTGCTTCATACTTTGTGACTTAGTTCCAGACACTACTAACCAGAGGTATTTATCCACCAACAAGTCTTCCATTTTGACTTTTCATAACTCAAAGTTGCTGCCATTAAAATTTTCAATATCTACTCTACCTGAAGTACTCATCATCTCAAATAGAAACAAGTTTTAACAATGCAATACTCCCACTGAAACAATATTAGCACAAAAAATTGAGCTTTCTCTGAAGGATAACACAACAAGCTAGGATCTGATACCACTGGATTGTTGAAACAAATCAGCTCTTGCCTATAAATCTAGCCTCACACAGACCATTTGGAAAGCATCTTCTTCTAGTAACCTCACTCTACCAAAATTTCCTTCAATCTTCTCATCTATCTATCTATTTTTCCTTTATCATCTTCATCTTATCGTTATGCTATGAAAATGAGAAATCGACATCAACATATAAAATCATTCAATCCTTCAAAATTTTGAATGCTTATGTGAGGTGGAGAAGAGCAATAGAGATAAATCAAATCTAGCTTAGAGATCGGTTTGCTTTGCTTTCTTGTTTTCATTCCATGCTAGTTTATGCTCTATTATGCTTGTTAGGGTTTCATTATAATTTGTTTATGCATTTTCCCTAAATTTTTACCCTAACTACATTGGTGAGCCTGATGTGAATCCTTTGATATAGCTTGCTTTTTGCAGGTTTTATTGAATTTTTTTTGCAAATTTGCCATTTTTTGGACAAAACACTAGGTTAAATTAAAGATTTTGTCATATCTTCCAAACAGTTGCAAATTTTTCTACAATATTTTCACATAAGTTTTTCCATCATCTATAACATCTACAACATATGAGATGGAACAAATATATCCGCAAATAAAAATTTGAAAAAAAAAAGCTAAAAAATTAGAATTATAAATTTATTAATAAAATTAGCAAGTTATTAAAAATCAATAATTTCTTACCTCGTTGTGGACCACCAATCATCACTATAAATTTTTTGTTTGATACATTTTTCCTTCAATGTTTCTAGCAAACCATTTATTTGACTCTAAATTAACCATCATGAACTATAGAGCCTCCTACACCTCATGCATCTTTTCTAACAAAATGAAATAACTAGCATATCTTGTCTTCACAAGTTTGGGGAATTCCTTCTTTGAATTTTTTTTTGAAGGGAACAAACTTGAGGTTTGGTGGTTGAAAATAAACATCTAAATATCTCTAGCTACTGAAACCACCTACTACACCAAATCTATCTTCCCTATGTCGTTCAATGCATATTTAACGCATAAACACAACATGGGGTCCAAAATATGTGCTTGTAGACACACTCCACAATCATTCCAATTAATTTGCACACACATGTTGAATCAGTGACCACTTATACAACTTTGGAGGCCACAATCTTCTCTATTGGATCTCCTAAAATATGAAAGTAGAATTTTGCATCCTTGCACTTTTTGAAACAATCAATAGCTCTAAAAAAATAAGAGCCAATTGAACATATGACTATGATGCTAATGAGTAGCCAATGTCTAATATCATTCCACCCATCGATAGCAATAGAGCAGCTCATCCTAATCCAACTTTGTCTCATGTCCTCCATCACCAAATTCACCTTGAACAAGGCTACTAGGAACTGTACAAAATATTACAAGGACTGGCTCACCTATTACACTGTTGTGTATAATAAAAATGACGCAGTGGATAACCTGTGTGTGGATAAGAGAATATGCGAAGCTAAATTGGTTCATGAAGAGCTTACTAATGCATAGAAGAAGACTGGTTGAAAGGAAGAAATTACTCACCTTCGAGAAGGCGTGTAAGGCACATTAGATAATTCTAATACATAAAACAAAATCCTTGATAAGTGAAAATAATCATCCATAAGTCTAAAAAAAATATTGGAAGACATTTGAGAAATAAATGTTAAGAGTAAATTTTACACAACAAATTACACAGAGAAAGTTATTAGATCTTTTGTTTTTCTATTGTTTTCAACAGGAAGTACATTCACCATCTCCGAAGATGGAACATTTTATACACAATCTAGGATTTCAATTCTTCTATTTGATATAAATTTTTTATTACTGAAAATATCATTTGCTTACGATTTGGATGGTGACAGGTTAGCAAGAAAATATCAGATTCTCACCAATTATACTCGTTTTGCATTAACTCTATCGTGATACTGATTTGATAGTATGTTTTTTTTTAAAACACTTATTTACCGTACTATATATATATGCAATTCTATCTTTTCCAAAATCAAATTCATTACTACATTAATATTATTATATGATTAATCTTAACTATTATTATAATATTTATAAGAATATATCTTTCAGCGTTTATTTATATCTACTGGATTGGTCAACTTCACTCCAAATTGTTCTTGGTAATGACTTAACACAAATTTATTTCTACCTACAATCTAGTTTCTTTCTTCATCAACAATTAGTTTTTGTTTGAGAACAATCTGCTAAACTCTTTTTTAACTTCAACCTATCATCAATTTAGCTCTAATACCACTTTGATGATAGATAAAAGAAACACCGATTATTTCAACAAATAAACTTTCTTATTCAACTTGATTGAAATGTTTACATATGTTTCAAACTTATAAAAAACTGTACTACAACAAAAAATTTAATATTAATAACAATACATGTTTAAAAAATTGAATCAATATATCAAATTAAATAACAACTCACTAGCAAATATTTAATAATTTTTTCTATTCTAAAAACTAGATAAACAAATATTTGCATCTTACTCCAAAGAAATTTACTCCAACAAATACAATTCTCAAGGAAAAAGAAGAAGTGAAGAGTCCAAGACTCTTGATTTTTTCAAAAATAGTAATAATAATTCAAACTAAGTTTGAATGATTCTAAGTTTCTAATCCAGCTCACTTATGAATAAAAACAAAAACTACCATCTTACAATCATGGTGAACTCAGTCAAGATCAGAAGTAAATTTGATATTATAAAAACTAATAATGTCGATCGCACTTGATTTTGTGCCTTCATTACAGTTTATATCTATTTTCATACAGTGAGCGCATATATATATATATATCATTTTAAATATTTGAATCTTTTTTTTCAAACAACTCATTCTTCAAAGTATTAGTGTGGATTATGGTTTTAGTAATTGTAAAACTTGTTATCTATTGTTTGTATTTACAATATAGATTTGCAGTAGTGTAAAGTATCATTAGAATTTATTGAGGTACTAGGAAACATTCAAGTTTTGTTGATCAATTCAATGGTTTTGTGATAAATTAAAAAGCATGCATGAAGTAGCATATGGAATGTCTATGTAATTAGTAGATGCATCATTGAATAAATAAATAGATGATAGTGATATAATACAATGATAATGAATTTATGAGACTTGATGTAATGGATTAAGTGTCATGAATGTCTAAATAGTAAATCAAGGCAAGAAATAATATTTTAATATTAGTGATGCACACACTATTGTAATTGTTGTGTCTTATACAAAGGAAAATCTATAACTAAAGTTTCAATAATAATGTGTGATTTAATGCATATTATAACTTGGTGATCAATAAATAAAATAACCTTGGGATGACATTCTTTTATACAAGTACTAAACATACAATTTGAATTTTTTTTACACACATAAATACATAATAATAAGATAAAATTGAATTCTTAAAATCAAAATAATTTTGAATTTACAATTGAAAAAATCGAGACTAAAAAAACCTTAAATTAAACATAAAAAATACTAACCTAAAATTAAGATCAATCTAAAAAACAAAAATAATATTAATGAATAGTAAATAAAATTATCTGAATCAATAAATATATTACATAAAATAAAATCATATAGATAAAATTATAAATAATCATAAACCTTTTCCCTTCCATGAAACGACATAAAATGTCAACTCAACCTAAAAAACAAGAGTTTGGATTAAAATAAGAAAACACTAAATACAGATGTTGATTTTCTAGACAATGCAAACATTCCCTAGAGCATCATAGGCTTGCCAAATAATTTTATTACACTTTAAAGGTCAACGATAATTATAGAGAAGGTAATTTTAATAATTGTATGTAAGTTTAGTTATTTTAAAATATTTATGTTTGTGACAATTAAGCATTCAATTGATTAATTTAGATATAGAAGTTATATATTGAGATAAGTATTAATATATACTGAAATATATGTTGAAATTGGTAAAATTAAGATACAGGGTTTAGTTTGGTAAGTAATAATGGATTTTCTATTATAGTGTGTGCTTAATGTCAAATTTACATCTTGTCTTGATATTAATTAGGTCTCTTGAATCTATTTATATTGTTGAACAAATTCAAAGATATGTCAAGAAAAATTCAAATTCATTAAAGTATACATATTCATTTGACTGTATATGTCAATCTAATACTCTATATGAATACTTTATGCATTGAATGATGATGTTATGAGATGATTTCTAAATGTCTTAGGGATTTTCCCTTCTATACGACCTACTAGCAATTAGTTTGTATATTACAAACTTGAGACAATAGATAATATATAGTTGGAGCTAGGTTGTCTTGGGCCCATGATTATATTCAATTTTTGAAATCAAGGTTCAAGGATAAACTTGTCTAGTCCTTAAGCAAGTTCAAGGTTGCACCTCTAGTCTCGACCCAAGATTGAAAATAAGAATATTAGGGAGGGACTCAAATCCATTAGTGAATGGAACTTAGGTCTACATAAGGTTTAGGATGAATGTTAGTTCTTGCATAAAAAGCACATCGTTTGAACACTAAACTAATCCACTAGGGACAAAGACTCAAAGTGACCCCAAAACTAGTGAAATCAACTTGCCAAAAGTGGAATTTTTTGCCTTAGGAAAAAAATGAAATCAACTTGCCAAAAATATTATAATAGCTGATGGTTTGTAGATAACACAAATTCTTCAATCAATCATAAATCTTTATATCTGTTTAC
This sequence comes from Sequoiadendron giganteum, assembly GCA_007115665.2. Taxonomy (NCBI): domain Eukaryota; kingdom Viridiplantae; phylum Streptophyta; class Pinopsida; order Cupressales; family Cupressaceae; genus Sequoiadendron; species Sequoiadendron giganteum. The sequence continues at coordinate 29,928,726 of CM021105.1, read as the reverse complement.
TGATTGAATTATGTTGTAAAATTCTTATCATATTTTTTATATTTGAGTATGGTTTAGGTGCAGGTTTGGTTTGCTGCTTATGCTATTATTAATTCTATTTCAGGTTATTCTACGTCATCAATTCACAATCAATTTCTATGTAAGTTTTAATTGAATGTTTATTTTTTAATTTCTCAAGCTATATTTTAGAATAATTTTATGGGTTTTTTTGGGATACATGTATTTATATATTTCAATAGCTATTTATGTAATGATCCTAACTAGAACCCACACACTTTTCTTTGTAGCTTTCTATTGGGCTATTTTCTTGGTACCTATACAAAATGGTAGACCATGTATTTATGTTGTTGTTTTTGGTACTTGCAGTATCATTTTAATGAAATGAAACACTAACCTAGGATTTAATAGGTAGCACATAGAGTAATATTTCATATCACTTTTATGATCAAAAGATTGAACTAGTTAGTGATGAAAAACATATGTTTTAGAGTAATTAACATGAAATATGAAACTCCTTTGTGAAATCAATAAAACCCTCCAAATTAGCAAACACCTTGGTAAAATATTACCATACTAATACACTAGGGGTACTCGTGACATAAGGGTTGAGTGGGAGATTTCAAAGAGAAACTTGTTGCAAAGATGGTGTTTAGCCATGGTCGTATGATGAGATAAAACTTGAAACATAGTATCCTTTTTTTTCTATGGGATTATGTTAAACAATGATACAAATCATTATAACATATGCTCTCAAGCTACCAAGAGGACACTCAAAATCCATATTAGGTTATTCTTGTCGGTCTTTACCCTACATTTTCCTCAATACAACCTTTTATAACCTACATTTGCATCTTTGGTGTAAGTGTCACATGGTACTACTCTAAGAAAAAAAATTATTCAACCTCCAATGCGGGTGCTACGCATCCACATTTCAAATGTCCAAAAAAGGGTGATCTAAGAACAAGAAAATGCGCTTAAAATCCCATAGATTTTATATAAAAATGACTAAAACTTTTCCAATTTTGTGTATCTCACCTTAAAGCCACCTTTTCAAATTTTTGAATCTCTTAAGATGTAACATATCATGCACCTAATATCACTTATGTTACTAATATCACTTGCATATGTTCTCTTTAGATTAATATTTGATCATTTATGTCATTGTGTGTTTCTTTAACAATGTGCCTATGGGTGCTATTGATTCTACTATGGGAGATCCATTGATCTTAAATGGTATAATTGAAATGCTAAGGAACATGCAATGGCAAAACATTACTATGATGGTGCATGAGGTAAATTTGAAAATTGTCTTTTATTGGTTCAATTATCTTATGTTTCATTTTATATTATGTTAATTTATGTTTGTGGAATGCAAGCCATCTCTAAAATTGGCCCAACCCCTATCATGCCCTTTAGTACATCTAGAATTATACTAGTGGTAAGATTTGATCTAGATTCTTGTGTATTTACTTAACTTATTTCACCTTTTATATTTTGTTAATATTTGTGTTTTTGCCACAGGGCATTTCTAGAGTAAGTCCACCGATAATTTGCCTTATGTTATTTCCCTTATTAAATCGCTTTAATATTTATATTTGTGCCTTGTAGGATGTTCCATGCCCTCTACATCTAGCCTAGAAACACCTATCACAAGAGTGGCATCAAGCACAATACCTCATAGCATGCCCTCTACATCAAACATGGATGCTCCTAGTGTCCCTGTTGAAATGGACATGCATGCCTCTATTAGGAGTACATCACAAATAAATAATTCATCAAGTTTGGGTTCAGTCATAATTCTCCCACCAAGACCTAAAAAAGTTTCCTTGAGGAGTCTTATAGAATCACAATCAAGAACACTAAGACTCCTACCAGAAACTCTTGAAAATGTTGAAATTAGGAAAGAAATACTTAAACAAATTGAGTTATGTGAGAGGACATTGTTGGGGAGTGCAAGGCTTACTTTAGATGAACAAGTAAAATTATCTTATTATTCTTTTCTAGTTCATATTTTATTTTTATCACTGTAATAGTAGGTTGACTAGTAAAAGCATCATTGATGATTACATGGTTTCTTGATGATCCCATTATAAATACAGGAAATAAATGACAAAGTGACTGATGTACCTACCTCAACCCCTAAGACTACAACAATATCCTCAGTGACTACAAAAGGAACAAAAGAAGTTACAATCTTGCTCACCTCAAAAGGAAATGTCTTGAAGGATGAAATGGGGTTAAAATTCTTTAAATTTATTTTTCATCATGCAGAACAATTATTTGGCAATACCATTCAAATGGATTGGAGGAAGCAAGCCAATGCTAAGAAATAGGAACTCTTTAGAGATGTCATAGTAGCATTTGGAAATCCTGGTTTTAATAAGGATATTATTCTAGATATTGCACAAAAATACATTCACTCTAAACAAGACAATTTAAGGTCGAATCTGACAAAAGACTTGAGATATCCATGTTCGGCTTGGATCACAGACCAAGTGACATTGGACTAACTTATGAAAGATGCCAAATTTAAGAGGAAGGCCCGTAATAATCCAAACTATAGGCCATCTATATGAGGAGGATCTAAAAGATGCCTTCGAGATACAACAAAAGCAACCCAAGCTAGGGTGTCAAGTATTGGATCCCATAAATTAGGATCTGGTGGGTACAATAGCATTCGTGGTGACTTGGTAAGTGATTATTTTCATCTACTATATTGTCTATTTCATAAAAAAGTCACAAAAACTTGTGAGTTAATTGTATTTTATGAGTCATTATACCTTATAAATTTGGTTATATTTGTTTATGTAGGTTCACCAATTTCAAAAGGAAGCTTTAGAGGAGGACCTAAAATATGCTTTACTACATGGTTCCCAAGGCCTTCGACAACATATGCTAGATCAAGGGGAGAAATTAGTCATTGGTCATGAATCTGAGGTAAGTTATTTGCATGATGGGATATAATAAAATTTCATATTTTTCCTTCATTTCCATTGCAAAGAAAACATGATATAGATATTAATTTAGATAGATACACCTAGAATTACAATAGTTTCTTTTTTGCATAGATAAATGAAACAAGCAAACGTAAAACTGTGATTTGATATGTTATTTTAATGAGTTAAAATATGTTGTGTATAGGAATCCCAACAGTCCAACTCATCAGGCAGTGAGCATGAAGAGGAGCTAGATGAACATGATGAATTATTTGTTGCACATAATTATTCGATTGTCATTCTTGAACCTCAACAACAAACCATTTTTGAATTTCAGCAAGTGGGAGACACAAATAATGAGGAGGGTGTTCAATCTGATGAACAATCGACACCCACAATTAGAATAGTGCATCATATTAGTATAGTGTCTCGTAGAAAGAGCACATAAAGGAAGTGGATGGATAGAAACAAATGAACAAAAGACATATTTGCTTCTTATGTTTGAGTCTATTGTTGTCTAATCATGTGACATATCCTCTTGTGATGCTACTTTGATCTTTGTATTCTATCTTTATTTCATTGTCTTCTTGCTCTTTTGCTTATCTATTATGGATTATATTGGAGATTGGCTACATGGATCTGGTCAGGCAACATATACACATCTACTGTAATTTTCTTTGTTTTTCTTTATAATAGGTGTCTATTGCATAAGTGGATCCTCAATAAACCAAGAAAATTTCAATACACATAAGCATGAAATAGAAACCCATGACTTTTATTTTTTTAAAGAAGAATCAGATCTTATTAAATTATTAACTTGTAGTGTTTTCCAACTGATTAAACTAAACAAATGATTGGATTTATTATATACTTTGTTTTAAGTTTGAAGCATAAGAATGATTATCTATAGACCTGAGTAGACATAGATCTGATGTAAATGGAATACTTGCTTTGTCTACTATATTGTAATTTATTCGATTTACAAAGCTTGATGCTCTCCAAAACCAAGAACATAAAACAAAAATAATGTCATATTTTGATATATGTTGTACACTATTCCATTTGGCCTTTAGGATCAATTGGAGGTAGGAAGCAATAGGTACAATACTATCTACATGAAATCAAATCTTTTCTACTTTTTCTCTTGGGCTTCTCACACCTTAGCAATGGTAATATGATTGCAGGCCTACAATGAAAGAATATTGCAATGGAGCTCTCATAATAAACCTTGGAGATTAGATTGAGGTGGGTATTTCACCATTCTTTTCACAAATCATGTAACTGCATGCAGATTCTTGGTGCTTATAGATTTCACTAGAAGATGAAAATCTTGCTTCTTTTTTTTTATATCTGGTGTTTTGTATGTACAAATCTAAGTTTCTAAATTTGTTTTGCTGATAATGTGCAGGCTAATTGATGCCCATCTATTCTCATTTGCTGTTGGGAAAGCCTTTGTGGTTGATATTAGGAAATTGAAGAATACAGATCAGAGAGGAGCTCTTGATAAAGTAGGTGTACTAAAATATTTTACAGAAGTGTTGGAGGTAAGTCGCAACAGGAATTGATAACTTTATTTTGTCATTAATTTTAATAATAATAGAATATTAATATTTTTAATGGAAAATAACATTTGCAGGATGGCAACAGTATTGGCTCAAGTTTCTTGTATGCTTTAGACAACCTTGTTTCTCTTGTAAGTATTCTTATAATCATGTGAAAGGTTTAAGGGGAATTGCATTTGATACATTAATTATTTAGCAAGTTTACTTCCTAATTCTTATAATCATGTGTTTTACTTCCTTAGCAAGTTTAATTATTTAATCTGTGACAGATACCAATATTAGCATTTTGTTCTTTTGCAATCAATTTCCTTCCTATTTAAATATCTTTGGTGCCCTCCACTCGCACTTACATCCTTTGCCTTAATGGCAGTTGGTGCCCTCCACGAGACTCCTTATCTCTCCTCCTTGTGCGGACTACTAAGGAGCTTCCTCTATGCATCCTGCGATGCCCCTCCTCAATTCAGTCTTACACAACCATATATTATAAATTTTCTTTGCAATATTGCAAAAGTCGTGGCAGAGAACGTGAGTCCTATTGTTCGGCAGCTCTTTGATTTAAATGGTTCTCTCAATATGGACGGTTGTGTTCTGCCCCTCTTAGCAGTTTAGGTACGTTGAGCTATATGATTAACATGTTTGCTTTAAATTTCCATGGTCTAGCCAAAGAAATATTGTTCTTTGAGTTGTTTATCATTTCTTAGGACTAGTTGGTTTGAATTTGGTTTAAATAAAATAAGCTTTGATTTATTTAAATGGTTCATTTAAAATCACATTAATATATTCTATTAGAGAAATTAAAGTTAATTTTTAAAATATTATATTTTTATCGGACGTAACATTACATATATTGTGAGATTTGAACCTCAAACAAGTCTCACATCTGTAAACCATTATTATGTCATTAGAAAACAACTATTGTGTCATCGGAAAACAAGTTGCAACTATCGTTTAATTGTAAACCAATTGTTGTTTAATGGTAAACCACCTACCGTTTAATGATATAAGCCTCCAAAATATCAGGTAAAAGCCTCCAAAATCTCACTTATCACATAAAAGATAGATAAATATTGATATGAAAACTCATGGTAACATTCTATTTTCATTTGCGTTGTTTTTTGTCAATTTGATAACTTTTAATCATTTGCATTGTTTTGTGTTTTAAACTTGTATGCAAATATTTTATAATCAGATAATACTTAATTTTTTATTAGCTGATAGGCTACATATAGTGTGAGATTTGAGCCTAAAACAAGTCTCATCCGTGCAAACCACTATTGAGTCATTGGAAAACAAGTTCTAGATATCGTTTAATGGTAAAAGCCTCCAAATTATCAAGTTTAAAGCATCCAAAATCTCACTTATCACATAAAAGCTAAATAAATATTGATATGACAATTAGATGGAACATTATATTTTCATTTGTAGTGTTTTTTGTCAATTTGATGACAACTTTCTTTTCTCATTCGCATTGCTTTGTGTTTTAAATCTATATGTAGATATGTCTAAGTTTATTTCATTCCATTATTTTGCACTTATTATTAATTATTTAATCCAACCAAATGCAACTAGCATTTGCAGCACATCCATACACAAAGACATACTCTCTAATATATTAACATAGATAGAATTTTCTACGCTAGCCTTGAACCTCCTTTAGATGCAAGTGCTAGTTAGGTTCTATTTGACACGTAAATGACTGTCAAATTTAAAATAAAACTTTTGTTAATACATTCACACTGTTAGACTCTAACTTTTGTTGTCATTATGAAATTTAAATAATTAATCCATTATTTATTTGATGAATAGGCAACACAATTGAGAGACCACCTTGCAGTGGGATTCACAGTAAACCACTCAGTAATAGATGAAACTTCACTGTGGCATTTCATCAACTATTGGGCCCAACTATGCCGAGACTCATCAGCTACCACAAACATTTCACTACCCCCTCTCCATACCCGTTCTTTCGGCACAACTTCTCCTATAAGCCTCAGCTTACATTACCATAAAACTACAAAACCATAAAGCTTGATAAGTTTTCCCCTTCCCCACCCCCACTAAGAGAAAAAATGTTCCACGTCACCGACGAAACCATCTCCTAGCTAAAGCGACAAGCCAATCAAGTTGCTTCCAAAGACCCAAAAATTTCTTCTTTCCAGGCACTTTGTGCACACATATGGCTTGCCATCACACAAGCTCGAGGACTTTCACCCATAGAAGAAACCACCTTCAAACTTCTAGTTAAGCCGACCCAAAATAGTTCCTCCATTACCTTCCTCATACTTCAGCAACATCATCCAAATGGTGGGCGTTTGCATTAAAGTAGGAGACCTTGTAGGCAGTGGCATGGGACATCCAATAGACTTACTGCACCGCGTCATTTCAAGGCACTAAGATGCTAACATTAGAGCCATGATATCAAAAAAATCATCCACCTCCTTAAGCTACATGTCAAGAATAAAGACAATACTCCCCAAAGTGTCCACAAGAATGCCATTGTTTATCTTTTGAGCAACACAAAAATATGTATAATCATTTGATGCTAAATTTTTTATTATATTAAATCCTTCTATGTATATGTTATACTTAATTTAAAAGCCTAGGATAATAACATAGCCACCCCACTTTTCCCTCCAAATGCATGCACTTTCATTTCCCTTGGTCTTTGATGCAACCTTCGTCTTGTTTTCTTAAATTGCATCCCTCCTTGTATCCTTGTGCCTAATCTGTATCTCCTACGCAGGCCCTACACAGACATCCAAATGTATTAAAAATGCTTGTGGATTATTAAGTTTAAACTGATTTCTTATCACCATTTTGTATCAGGGTTTGTAAATTTTATAAAATAGACATTGCACGATATAGGGAACTTCAACCGAAGAAGCAAATTCAGATCTTTGTATCCTAATGTGTGAACCCAATATTATTGTATAGAGATTTTAATTGTTGTAGTTTGTACACTAAAGTTTAAAATCTGCTCATAATTTTTAAAGAAGTGGTTATGGACATTGTTAGATCACCTTGAATGGGTGGGTTGCATGTATCCTAGATATCCTAGGTTTGGTAATCCTTATTTCCATATTTTGTAGCTCCTGAGCAAAAATTCTTTTTGTGAATTAATTACCCAAATTATACTTCTCATGATGATATTATCATGCATTGTGATTCGTAGCAACATGCATAGTCAATGAAATAGAAAAGAGAAAAGAGAAAGCTTTTATTTTCCTTTTTCCATTCTCTCACCATATATTCCTGTTTAAAATAATTTTCCATAAAATACATACTCATTGTTTCCTGTGTTTTATCTCCAAACTTTTGACTAATTTTTATGCTGGTGTGTCCCATTTATCTAACTCCAACTCGAGGTACTTAAAATTGAAGGATGTTTCTTTAAGTGATGCAATCCATAGTTAAAATAGAATTATATTCCAAAGTGTCACAACTTTGAAAGTGATGGGACTCCGTAATCAATGGAACAATTAAGGTCTTTTTCAAGTTCAGACTAAAGTTCTGAAATGAAACTCAATATAAAGGTTCCTATTTAGGAGAGCTAGTTTTTAATCTTACTGTAAATAATTTCCCTATAGCATGATGATTTCTTTCATCCTAAGTGTGACACCTACAAATTTTGGTGATTTATTTGAATACACACATCCATGACTTTGGTAGAGTGAAGTCCAAACATTATTATTATTCTTGGAAGGTTAGGTGCACAACTTCAAATCTTGTAAATGAAAAGGAAAGTAGTTCATAGACTGGTATTTTAGATAGGTGAGATATTGATGGTAGCAACATATCTTTATCTTCCAATGTGAAATCAATTCCATGGTTAAGGTTAAGAGGTGTCAATCTTTCAAAAGTTTTTCTAGCTCAAGCTTTAATGCCCAAGAATTAGGAAGATACATTTCTTCTTGATGAAGAGTTAGAAAATGATCAATTGACAAAAAAAGGATCAACTACAATCCTCCAAAAGGTGGTTGTTCAACTAAAATTGTATGAATAGATTTATCATTATCAAAAAGTATGAGACTACAGTAATATCTATGTAAATGCCTCACATTTAATCTTTGTTGAGAATTCTTCCAAATCAAAGCAACATTCTAGTGCAATGGTTTTAAGCTAATGTATTTGTTTTGCTTCACATGGTTTGAATAGTTTACCCTATGCACTTCCCTGCCCTAACTTCTATGTCATCCACTTTCCATATTTTTCAATAGAACAGAAGACGAAGAAGATGACCCAAATGTAAATGATCAGGATGTACAGTGACTAATTATTGTGACCCAGATGAAGAAGATGACCCAAATATAACAAGAAAAAGAAGTGAGCTTGGCAATTGCCATCATGTAAGATGAAATTAGAGTAATGTTTTTTTCTAAAAAAATTATATACTACATTTTATGTGAGTAAAAGACTCTCATTTGGACACTAATAATTAGAGTAATGGTTTTTCTGAAAATTTTATATACTAGCACTTGCATTTAAAAGAGGGTCAAGCATTATTTCAATAGAAAATTATATTTATATTAATATGTTAAAAGAATATGTGTTTGTGTACATATGCATTGTAAATTCTACTTGCATTTAATTGTTGTCAAATTGACAAAAAAATACTACAACTGAAAATATAATGTTCCCATCTAGTTGTTTGATCAATGTTTATTTGGCTTTCATGTGATAAGTGAGATTTTGAAGGATTTTGCCTAATATTTTGGAGGCTTTTACTTTTAAATAGTAGATGGTTTATCATTAAATGACAACTTAAACTTATTTCCCAACGACTCATAGTGGTTTGCAGGCGTGAGACTTGTTTCAGCCTCAAATCACAAACTATATGTAGTCTACAAGGTCAGTAGTGCACATCTATCTGGTTAGTAGTTACCATAATTTTGATCTGTGTTAGATGAAGATTGATGAAGTAATTGCCTAATTGCTTTGTTTTGACATAGGACAATAGATAGAGTTTTCAAGTGGTATTTTTAAAGCGGAAAGGAGCAGTTGGGAAGGAAAATGGTCAGTTTGACACCTGTAGCAACATTTTGCAAGCATCTAAGAAGGTATTGACTGGAAGTTGAGTAGGTTACAGGCATATAGGGACAATTTAAGCATGTGCATCAGTAATATGCAAGCATCCAAAAGGTTAAAGAGTAGATATAATAGATAACCGAGGAAAATAAAATTGAAAAGTCAGGAGTCTTATTTCACCAATGCCTTGCTGGAGATTTTTTGTGGAGTCAAATAATGGAAGCAGTTTCTAGGCGGCCAAAATAAATCAAATTTACCAAGTCAAAGTACAAGGTGGTCATTGATACTTCTTAATGTCATGTCCTACATTCTCTCCAATGAAGGAAATACAAAGAAAACTAAAATCACTTTTGTAATTAGTTCTAATTTTGATTTTGATATAGAACTGTAAACTTGACACAAAATTTCTTTCTAGTCACTTTGACATTGTAACTCAGATTTTTCAGCTTTAAAATGAAACAAAACACTTTGTAACACATTTTCAAAGCAAGAGATATATATTTTCAGACTATGTATGGTTGCAAGAGCATCTTCTATCAGTAAAATGAGCATTTTGGCCTTCAAATTTTTTGTTTCTATTATGTCTATGAGTTAATTGATGTCATTTTCTATGATTTTCAAACATTGAATGTTGAAAATCACACAAAAAATTATTTATTTTTTTAATATATTTTTTCATATTGTCTCTAGACTTTAATCCCAATTATTGTCTCTAGAGAGACAATATGTCTTTAATCTCAACTATTGTCTCTAAAGAGACAAAAGTGAAATTGTCTCTAAAGAGAAAAAAATACTTATGTTTCATATTGTATTTGCAAAGACAATTTTTAAGACAAAATTTTAAGACACCTGCTTAAAAACAATAATTGAGACAATACACTTTTTTTTTTGTCTCAAATTAAGACAATTTCCTCAAAAATTATCTCAAAAAATATATTTAAAACCTCTTTTATGTAGTAGTGTCTCTTCTTTGATTTTTTATTTTTCAAATCGATAATGTCTTCAAATAATCAAATCTAATTCGGCTATGTATTTGATATTACAATTTTCCTTGTCTGATGAGCTTTTTTTTATGATTGCATTATAATATCATTTTCTGGTTTTGTAGGTGAATCTAAGGAGCTAGAACAACATTGGAATCAACATCTACAATAGATTTAAGGATGAAAACAATCAGGTGCACATATTCCATCTTTCATCTCTAATCATTGCTTGTCAACACACTTCAATTTGGGGCTTAAAAAGAACTTGTTTGATCACACACTTGAATTTTGGGTCTAAAAAGAACATATTATTTTCTGTCACATCATTGAAATTGGGTTAAAATGAACAATTGTCTTCCTACACATTTGGCTTTGGGATCTAAAATGAACAAGTGCTTGAACTGTTTTACACACATTTCAATTTTCCAAAGGGAAATTAACAATTGTGAGTGTGAATCAAGTGTGTGTGTGATCAAGAACACCTCACTTGGTTCGCTTTTGTCATACCATTCTTAGGAGGCCTGCTTGGATACACACCACTCCAAGGGACGACCTCAATCGAGAGGTGAATGAAAAGACACCCTCCTTTGGGAGTTGAAAACTTGTTACAAAATGTGATATCTTTTCAAAATTCACGCCTCTTCGTATAAACTAAACTAAACATTTGTTTTTATCAAAACATAAAATAGAGAAAGTAGATAACTAATGAAGTCCACAACACTCATGACACCATAGTCCGTCAATCTCCATAAGGCATCCACGATCACTGAAGATGTTTTCAAGGTCATTTCTCCATATTAGTGTTTTTGAATGTGCGGTTCTTCCACTGTGATAGCCCCAAGGCCTACTATTCGGGAGGACCCAAATACTTTTGCTCCCACTCATACACTCTATAATCTTGTGGCCATTTGTATTCTTTAATTTTCAATATATTTGCAAGGTGAATCTTCCATCGACTATATATTAATGCCCTACCATCCATGATAAACTTAGAATATCCAACATCTAATGCTATTAATCCATCCATGATTAAGTCAAATCTATCAATACTCAACTAACCATACTTCTGTATGTGAGTGATGCATTATGGAGCAATATGGCCAAATTCACTCTTTCATTCATTGATGTCCTTCAAGTGGTCATCATCTATCAATATTTTTGGCACAAACCACTGCTTTAGAGTATGAAATGAATCTATTCTTGTTATGATCTTTTGGTCCTCTCCTTTTCTATATTGGAATTTATCTATTACTATTTTAGCCATTTTCTCTACAGGTTTTAATGTTGTAGGAGCCTCACTACTCCTCTGTAAGATTTTGCACAAGGTTACCAATGTGTGGTATATGGGCTACGAGTTCTTAAAAAGGGGATCCAATATGGGTATATGTGTTTTCATCTAATCAATTTCCTATGTCTGTGAGCTGTAGTAATCATACACACTTTCCAACTTATCCATAATTAGCTTTATTCTATGCTTGAGGACCTTCTCTAAAACATTGCAGATTTGCTTTTTCACTCCTTCCTTATCCTCATTGTTGACTTTCTTTAACTCTTCAATATCCTATCTAAGAATACTCACTTGTTCAATAGAAGCACTTTCTATATCAACTGGTGCAGCAGGAGGACGTTGGCATAACATTATTTCCTTGTTTTGTATGGGGGTTGTATTTTCCCTAGCTTGCATAAATCTTTCATGTAATGATTTCTAAAGATATGAGGCAAAATCATATTCAATTTTTGTCTCAAGGTTTTGGATCCTCATAGCCATCATCATTAAACTAATTGGCATTTTCTCTTGTGCATCTATCCCAAGTACTTGATAGAGAGAAAAGTAGGTTTTCTTGAAATAGAATTAGAAATATGTGACAACAAATGGTTCAATAGCAAAAGGGAATATAGGAATCACCCTATTGTTCACACCCCTTTTCATGTAAATGGGGAGTTCATCACTTCTATAGGTTATCTTCAATCTAGTATACTATGTGTTGGTGTGGAGCCTGACTAGTCTCCAAATGGGAGATTGTTGGTATATGGTGACTAATCATGCTATGCTATACACTCTTCATGTATCTTCACCTAGGGTTTGGGGCCAATAGCCCCCAAGAAAAAAAATTTCCTACTTTTTTGCTTCGTCACCAAAAAAGGAAATAACCGACTTTCTAGAACCCTAATTTTGGAAGCTTCTAAAAAGCTTGTAATAAGCACTTGGGATTAGAGTTGTGTAGAGAAATTATTTGTGAGATTCTAATATGTTTTGCACTGGATATAAAATCATTGGATAGCTGCAGTTTTTTGGATGTAGCCCGGATTGGGTGAACCACATTAAATTCTTTGTGTTATCTTGTGTTTGCTATAATTTTGTGTGTTTTATTTCTCTGTTTTATTGATCAAATATGCATTTAACTATTATATATTTGCCTTCTAACCCTAACAAGCCTAATTCTGGAAGCTTCTAAAAAGATTGTAATAAGCGCTTGGGATGAGAGTTGTGTAGAGGCATTATTCGCGAGGTTGTAATATGTTTTTCACTGGATAATAAAATCATTGGATTGTTGCGGTTTTGTGGATGTAGCTCGGATTGGGTGAACCACGTTAAATTCTCTGTGGTATCTTGTTTTTGTAATAAATTTTTTTGTGTTTTATTTCTCTATTTTATTGATTAAATTTTCATTTAACTATTAGATATTTGCCTTCTAACCCTAACAAACCTAATTCTGGAAGCTTCTAAAAATCTTGTAATAAGCGGTTGGGATGAGAGTTGTGTAGATGCATTAATCTCGAGATTGTAATATGTTTTGCACTAGATAATAAAATCATTGGATGGTTATGGTTTGGTGGATGTAGCCCGGATTGGGTGAACCACGTTAAATTCTCTATGTTATCTTGTTTCTGCTATAATTTTTCTGTGTGTTTTATTTTTCTTTTTTATTGATCAAATCTGCATTTAAGCATTAGATATTTGCCTCCTAACCCTAACAATCCTAATTCTGGAAGCTTCTAAAAATCT
>CM021105.1:29862290-29915113 GCA_007115665.2 Sequoiadendron giganteum | reverse complement strand
TCTCTCTCCCCTCTACCCTAAACCCTAAACCCTAAACCCTTAACCCTTAAACCCTAAACCATTAAACCCTCTACCCTCTACCCTTAACCCTCCCTCCCTCTATCTCTCTCCCACTCCATCCCTCTGTCTCTCTTTCAAGTCTCTCCATCCTAACCCCTCTCCCTCTATCAGGTCCCTCCCTCACTCACTCAATCCATCTATCTCTCTCCCATCTCCCGTAAACCCTATACCCTCAACCCAATACCCTAAACCATCAACCCTATAGGTCCTCAACCCTATACCTTCAATTCTCAACCATCTAAGCTATACATTGGAACCTCAACCCTCATCTATCTTTGTCTGTCCCTCCTCTTATCTCCTTATCTCTATCTCACTTCTCCCTCCATATGTCTTTGTCTACCTCTCCATCTCTCTCAAGTATCTCCCTCCCACCCCCTCTCCCTCTCATGCCCTCTATCTCTCTCCCAATCTCTCTCCCTCTCTCTCTCTCAAGTCTCTCCCTCCCACCCACTCTCCCTCCATCTTTGTCTCTCAAGTCTCTCCCTTCTATCCCCTCTCCCTCTTTCAAGCCTCTATTTTTCTCTCTCCTTCACTCCCTTTATCTCTCTCTCACTCCCTCTATCTTTCTCCCTCTCTCTCTCTCCCTCTCTCAGATATCTCCCTCCCACTCTCTCTCTCTCCCTCTATGTCATGTATCTCCCCCCCACCCCCTCCATCTCTCCCAATCCCTTTATCTTGAGTACTCCCTCTCCCTCCCACCCCCTCTCTATCTCTCAAGTCTCTCTCTCTCTCACTCCTTGTATCTCTCCCATCCCTCTATCTCTCACTCCCTCTCTCTCCTACTCTTGTAGGTATCTCCTTCCCACCCCCTCTCTCCCACTTTGTCTCCCTCTCCTTCTCTCTCGGGTGTCTCCCTCCCACCATCTCTCCCTCTCTCTTAGGTTTCTCCCTCCCACCCTCTCTCCCTCCCTCTGTCTCACTCTCTCACTTCGTCTCTATGGATTAGGATTTAAGGGTTAAGGGTTGAGGGTTGAGGTAGTAAGAGGGTATAAGGGTTCATGGATTATGGTGAGAGCTAAGGAGTGGGAGAGAGATATAGGGAGGCATGGTTAAGGGTAGAGGGTTTAATGGTTTAGGTTTTAAGGGTTAAGGATAAAGGATTAAGGGTTAAGGGTAGAAGGGAGAAAGATAGAGGGAGTGAGTGAGTGAGTGAGTGAGTGAGTGAGAGATACCTAAGAGAGGGAAAGAGGGTGGGATGGTTAAGGGCATAGGGTAGATGGTTCAATGTTTAAGGGTTAAGGGTTAAGGGTTTAGGGTATAGGGTTAAGGGTAGAGGTTATAGAGATAGAGGGAGTGACTGAGAGAGAGATGGGGTAGGAGGGAGAGACTTGAGAGAGAGAGGGAGGGAAGATATATAGACTCTCCCTCATCCCCCTCTCTCTCTCTTAGGTTTCTCACTCACTCACTCACTCTCTCCCTTTATCTCTCTCCACTATACCCTTAACCCTAAACCCTCTACCCTTTACCCTCTATCTATATCCAATTCCATTCCTCCCTCTCTCTCTCTCTCTTTTGTCTGTCCCTCCTACTTCCTCTCCCTCTTTTAGGTCTCTCTCTCACTCATTAACTCCTTCTATCTCTCTCCCCTCTACCCTCTACCCTCTATCGCTTTTCCACTCCCTCCATCTCTCTCTCTCACTAACTCCCTATATCTCTCTCTCCTTTACCCTTAACTGTAAACCCTAAACACTTAGCCCTTAAACCCTTAAGCACTCTACCCTCTACTTCTCTTTATCTCCTTCCACCTCTATCTACATATACTTCTCTTTGTTTTTTTCTCACTTCTCTCTCCATCCCTACCTCTCCCTCTATCTCTGCTTTCATATCTACTTCTCTCTACCTATTTGTCCCTCTATACCTATTTCTCTCTCCCTCCTTTCCTCCTCTCTCTCAATATCTCTACCTTCTTTCCCTCTCTACTTCTCTCTCTCTCTCTCTATCTCTCTATCTCTCTCTCTCTCTTTCTCTCATCTCTACCCTTAACCCAAAACCCTTAAACCCTCTACCCTGTTAGAACCCAAAAAAAAATTCATAAAAGAATCCTGAATGATTTTCCCTTTTGAACCTAAATTTTCCATCAATACCCTAAAGGATTTTATTCATTTATATCCATTACTCTCCTATCTTTTCATAATATTTCATTTACCACCTTACCCCCATTTAATTTCTCAATATTTTCCTATCTTTTCCTTTAAAATTCATTTCTCCCCTTTCCAAAAATGCTCATACATTTTATACCTCTACCGCTCCCTTAGTGATCACTCCATATCTTATTCATCGCCCAACCGCAGCTTTCCATAAACCAGCCCGTGGTATAGCGGTAAAGAGCAGTCAAGGAAACCCTAACTGCTGCACCACAGAGGGTAATCTCGAGGGCCGCAGTAGAGCGGTAGAAGTTAGAAGGCGGCGGTAACGGTCAACAAAAACAATCGATGGCTAAATGATTAGGCACAAAAAGTTTACCGTACCACCACATGTGGTCTAAACATAGACCGCGGTATCGCGGTGGTCGGTAAGTCACCGGTGCGGCAGCAGTGCAGACAGTCACCGTGGTACCACACACGGTGAGAATGGTGATCATGGTGACTCTGGTAAAATGTCAGTGGAAGGTCAAGGCAGGCAAGAAGATGGCTACCGTGGATAGTCTACAGGGAGACCATGGTAGTGCAATAGGAGTCGGGAGAATACCTTGACGGTTAAGATCGCCATACCGTCGGGTAGAAAGATAACAACCGCGGTATAGCGGTAAACACAATAAAGGCAGCATACAAAGTTTACCATGTTACCACGGGTATAGATTTTACTGTGTGCGGTATAGCGGTGGTTGTTTGATGATCGCCAGGCTGACCCTCTACCGTACAACCACAGACTATTTGAAGGCTATCCGCGGTAAAGCGGTAGGGAGAAAATTTTAAAGGGTTTAGGGCAGCGGTATAGGATATAAGTCATTTTTTAGCCTTTTTCAACGACGGTAAAGGAATTTGAATGGGAAAAATGAATTTTTATGGAAAAAATAGGAAAATATTCGATTCAAATAGGTAAAAGACCTTAGGATTTTCATAAAATTTTGGGTTCTAACAGGGTTAATGGGAGAGGGGAGAGAGATAGAGGGAGTGAGTGAGTGAGTGAGAGAGAGAGATATATATAGGTAGAGGGGGCAAAGAGATATAGAAAGAGGGGGAGGGAGGGAGAGATAGAGAGAGTAGAGAGGGAGGAGAGAGATAGAGAGAGGTGATAGAGAGAGAATTAGAGAGGGAAAGAAGGTGGAGATATTGAGAGAGAGGATGTAAGGAGGGAGAGAGAAATAGTTATAGAGGGACAACTAGGTAGAGATAAGTAGATATGAAAGGAGAGATATAGGGAGAGGTAGGGATGTAGAGAGAGGTGAGAAAAAAATAGAGAGAGGTCTAGGTGGAGAGATGTGTGATGGAGCTAAAAAGTAGAGAGATAAGGAGGAACATGGAGAGATTGAGAGGGAAGGAGAGGGGAGAGAGAAAGATGTATAGAGAGATAAGTTAAATAGCGAGAAGTAGAGAGAAAAGGTGGGTGAAAGGAAGAGAGAGGGAGAGAGAGGGGGGAGAAAGAGAGGTGAGATAGAGAGAAGTATAAAGGGAAGGAGAGAGAGGGGGATATAGAGAAAATTAGAGAGGGAATCTTAGGTCTCTCACTCACTCACTCACTCCCTCTCTCTCTCTCCCTCTATCTCTCTCCACTATACCTTTAACCTAAACCCTTAACCCTTAACCCTTAAACCCTAAACCCTTTAAAACTCTACCCTCTACCCTCTATCTCTCTCCAACTCCCTTCCCCTCTCTCTCTTTCTCAATTCTCTCCCTCCTACCCCTCTCCCTCTCTCAAGTCTCTCTCTCTCTCTCACTCTCTCTATCTATCTCCCCTCCATCATTTACCCTTAACCATTAAACCCTCTACCCTATACCCTTTACCCTCTATCTATCTCCAATTCCCTCCCTCCTTCTCTCTCTCTCTCAAGTCTCTCCCTCCTACTTCCTCTCCCTCTTTTAGGTCTCTCTAACTCATTCACTCTTTATATCTCTCTCCCCTCTACCCTCTACCATTAACTCTTAACCCTCTACCCTCTATCACTTTTCCACTCCCTCCCTCTCTCTCTCTCTCATATCTACCCTTAACTCTAAATCCTAAACCCTTAGCCCTTAAACCCTTAAGCACTCTACCCTCTACCCTTAACTCTACCCTCTACTTCTCTTTATCTCCCACCTTCTCTTCCCTAATACCTCAACCCTATACCCTCAACCCTTAAAACCTTAAACACTCA
Organism: Sequoiadendron giganteum; assembly: GCA_007115665.2. Taxonomy (NCBI): domain Eukaryota; kingdom Viridiplantae; phylum Streptophyta; class Pinopsida; order Cupressales; family Cupressaceae; genus Sequoiadendron; species Sequoiadendron giganteum. Next base: position 29,910,759 of record CM021105.1, on the reverse strand, counting down.
ACCCTACACCCTAAACCCTCAACCCTCAACCCTTAAATCCTAAACCCTTAAAACCTCTACCCTTTACCCTCAACCCAATACTCTCAACCCTAATCCCTCAACACTTAAACCCTTAAACCCAATTAAACTCTCTAACCTAATCCCTCTCTTACGTATGTCACTCACTCACTCCCTCTATCTCTCTCCCATTCCCTCTCTCTCCCACTCCCTCTCTCTCACTCTCTCCCACTATGTCTTCCTCCCTCTCTCTCTCCCTCTCTTAGATATCTCCCTCCATCTCTCTCTCTCTCCCTCTATCTCATTTATCTCCCCCCACCCCCTCCATCTCTCTCGAATCCCTCTATCTTGAGTACTCCCTCTCCCCCGAGTACTCCCTCTCCCTCCCATCCCCTCTCTATCTCTCAAGTCTCTCTCTCACTCCTTGTATCTCTCCCATCCCTCTATCTGTCACTCCCTCTCTCTCCTCCTCTCTTAGGTTTCTCCTTCCCACCCCCTCTCTCCCACTTTGTCTCCCTCTCACTCTCTGTCTCTTTGTCTCTATGGATTAGGGTTTAAGGGTTAAGGGTTGAAGGTTTAGGGATTAGGAGGGTATAGGGGTCGAGGGATTAGGGTTGAAGGGTTGAGGGTTGAGGGATTAAAAGGGTATGGGGGTTGAGGGATTAGGGTTGAGGGTTGAGAGTTGAGGGATTAAGAGGGTATGGGGGTTGAGGGATTAGGGTTTAAGAGTTAAGGGTTGAGGGATTAAGAAGGTATGGGGGTTGATGGATTAGGGTTTGAGGGTTGAGGGTTGAGGGTTGAGGGATTAAGAGGGTATAGGGGTTGAGGGATTAGGGGTTGAGGGTTGAGGGTTGAGGGATTAAGAGGATATGGGGGTTTAGGGATTAGGTTTTAAGGGTTGAGGGTTGAGGGTTGAGGGATTAGGAGGGTATAGGGGTTGAGGGATTAGGTTTTAAGGGTTAAGGGTTAAGGGTTGAGGGTTGAGGGATTAAGAGGGTATGGGGGTTGATGAATTAGGATTTAAGGGTTGAGGGTTGAGGGTTGAGGGATTAAGAGGGTATAGGGGTTGAGGGATTAGGGGTTAAGGGTTGAGGGTTGAGGGATTACGAGGATATGGGGGTTGAGGGATTAGGGTTTAAGGGTTGAGGGTTGTGGGGTGAGGGATTAGGAGGGTATGGGGTTTGAGTGATTAGGGTTTAAGGATTAAGGGTTGAGGGTTGAGGGATTAAGAGGGTATGGGGGTTGATGGATTAGGGTTTAAGGGTTGAGGGATTATGAGGGTATGGGGGTTGAGGGATTAGGGATTAAGGGTTAAGGGTTGAGGGTTGGGGGTTTAGGATGACCTCTCTCTCTCTCTCTCTCCCCCTCTATCTCTAATAGTGGATCTTATTGGGGATGAGTGATTTTGAAAACCACTACAAGAATCGAGAGTATCTTTGCTAGAGCAGACCAAGAAGAGCCATGAAAAATGAAGGTGATGACAGATGGAGGGAATGAACATATGAATAATATGAAAATGGAGCAAATGGAGAAGTGGAAAACCCTAAACTATTGTGCATGGAAGATAATTTTTTAAAGATGCATTGCTAAGAATTGTCCATGCACTGGCAATCCTTAATCCTCTGTACTTGCTATGGTTTAAAAAATTAAACCATTAGGGATGGCCCCAGGCCACCTCAAAAAGAAAAACCTGCAATTTCCTCTATCATAAACTTTGTTCTGAATAGAGCTCATTAGATTTCTTTTGAAACTATCCATTCTACCTACCCTATAATATGCACTCGCATTGAAAACCTTCAAGAAATCATTGTATTCAATCTGAATTTAATTATTCTTACTATCATATGCAAAATATTTGTCCTCTTTAGCATACAAAGTGTACCCAAATTCAACAAAATATTCATAGGCATGCTCATTGTCATATGTTGTTGAATGTGCCTGCAACTGCACTGGGACCTAAAAAATCTGAGTACTCCTTATGGCAACTTGAAAATTTGAGGGGTTAAGAGGGTATAGGGGTCGAGGGATTAGGGTTGAAGGGTTGAGGGTTGAGGGATTAGGGTTTAAGGGTTGAGGGTACGGGGGTTGAGGGATTATGAGGGTATAGGGGTTAAGGGATTAACGTTGAAGGGTTGAGGGATTAAGAGGGTATGGGGGTCGAGGGATTAGGGTTGAAGGGTTGAGGGATTAAGAGGGTATGGGGGTCAAGGGTTTAGGGTTGAAGGGTTGAGGGTTGAGGGATTAAGAGGGTATGGGGGTTGAGGGATTAGGGTTTAAGGGTTTACCTATTTGTCCCTCTATACCTATTTCTCTCTCCCTCCTTGCCTCCTCTCTCTCAATATCTCTACCTTCTTTCCCTCTCTACCTCTCTCTCTCTCTCTACCCTTAACCCTAAACCCTAAACACTTAAAACCCTCTACCCTCTACCCACTATCTCTCTCCCACTCTCTCTCTCAATTCTCTCTCTGCTACCCCCTCTCCCTCTCTCAAGTCTCTCTCTCTCTCACTCACTCCTTCTATGTCTCTCCCCTCTACCCTTATCCCTCTACCCTTAACCCTTAAACCCTTAAAACCTCTACCCTCAAACCTTAACCATCTACCCTCTATCTCTCTCCCACTCCCTCCCCCACTCTCTCTATCAAGACTCTCCCTCCTACCCTCTCTCCCTCTCCCAGTTCTCTCTCTCACTCACTCACTTGCTCACTCCCTCTATCTCTCTCCCCTCTTCCCTAAACCCTAAAACCTTAACCCTTAAACCCTCTACCCTCTACCCTCTACCCTTAACCATCTAACCTCTATCTCTCTCCTACTTCATCCCTCTCTCTCTCAATACTCTCCCTCCATCTCTCCCTCCCTCCATCCCACCTTCTCTTCCCTAATCCCTCAACCCTTAAAACCTTGAACACTCAACCCTATACCCTAAACCTTCAACCCTCAACCCTTAAATCCTAAACCTCTAAACCCTCTACCCTCTACCCTCAACCCAATACCCTCAACCCTAATCCCTCAACCCTTAAACCCTTAAACCCAATTAAACTCTCTACCCTAATCCCTCAACCCTTAACATGTTATTACTCTATATGTGGATGACATGTTATTCATTGGTAATAGCAAGGCAATGATTTTTGATCTTAAAACTCAATTGTCTGCTAAGTTCGAAATGAAAGATCTTGGAGCAGCAAGGTACATTCTTGGAATGGAGATAACCAGGGATAGAACAAGCAGAAAGCTTTGGCTCAATTAGAGTAAGTATGTGAAAACCGTTCTAGAGAGGTTTAGCATGACTGATTGCAAGCAGCTAGTTGTTCCAATCATGCAAGGATTGAAACTATTTGCTGAAGACTATCCAAAGTCTACTACTGAGATGGAGCACATGACCAGTGTGTCTTATGCAAGTGCAGTAGGCAGTTTGATGTATGCTATGGTCTGCACAAGACCAGACATTGCCCAAGTAGTGGGAGTTCTAAGTCGTTTCATGGAAAATCTAGGGAGATCACATTAGGATGTTGTGAAGAGAGTGTTCAAGTATTCGAAGGGTACTTCAGATTATGCTTTGTGTTACCATGGCAGTATGGTTGCATCACAGAGGACTCTTAGCATTCAGGGATATGTTGATTCTGATTGGGCAGGGGACATTGACAGCAGAAGATCCACCAGTGGATACACTTTCATGCTTAATGGTGGAGCAATCAGTTGGATGAGCAAGCGACAAGCTGTAGTTGCTTTATCCACGACAGAGGTAGAGTACATGGCAGCAACTCATGCATTCAAGGAGGCAGTGTGGCTAAGGTGTTTGTGTTCAGACATTGGATTTAATGCTGAGCAGATTTCAATCTGCTGTGATAGTCAAAATGCCATTTGTTTGGCAAAGAATCCGACCTTTCATGCGAGGACCAAGCACATAGATGTGCAATATCACTTTGTGAGGGATATGGTTGAAGATGGCAAGGTCAGTATGGATAAGGTTGACACCTTGAAGAATGTTGCAGATGCCTTGACAAAGCCAGTTAGCACAGACAAGTTCAGATGGTGCATAGAATCGATGGGCCTTGGGGCCTATGATAGACAGTAAGGTATGATGTTTTGAGGAAGCTGGAAGTGTTCACCAAGTGGGAGATTGTTGAGAAATTATGTCTCAACTTACAGCTTGAAGTCCTCATTTTCATGTCTTGGTGATTTTGTGTTGTTTACAAAGTTCTGGCGGAGGCGAAGCCAAGATGGAACTTGGCATTGTTCTGTTTGCCTAAGTTTTGAGTCTCTGGCGGAGGCGGAACCGGAATGGAATTAGGCATTGTTCTGTTTGCCTAAGTTCCAGGTTTCGGTTCTCATTCCTGCTATGAATCCGCTTCCTACCATCTGTTTGTTCTCGCCTCACTTCGCAGGTTCTAGCAGAGGCGGAACCAGTTTTGGAAGTTGGCAATGTCCATTTTCCAGGTTCCTGTTTCAGTTCTTGTTCCGACTCCGGGTCCGATTCCTGCATTTGAGATATGGTTTCGCTGGATGTTTGGATTCTCCTTGGGGAGTTTTCCTTTGCCTTTTCCTATTTTTGGATTGTTGTTTCTTGCAGTTGGCGAAGGCGGAACCAGAACCGGATTGGTTCTTGATCTTGTACTTTTGGTAAAGTCCTGTTTTTGTTTCTGTTCCGTCTCCGGGTCCGGGTCCGACTCCGATGTTCCTGTCTTGGTTTGACACTAGGTTGACTTTACCCAGTTAGAACTGTTTCTGATGAGTTCCTCTTTGGCGTGGGTGGACGCGGAACCGAAATGGTTCTTAAACCTATATTTTCGGTGAAGTCCTATTTCGACTCCAGTTCTGACTCCGACTCCGACTCCGACTCCGGCAGTGTGTATTTTTGGTGGAGTCCTGTTTCAACTCCTGTTCCGACTCCGACTCCGACAATGCTATTTTCGACTTGAAGTCTTGGTCGCGCCTGATGTCTATTTGTCCGTTTTGGTTGCTTTGTCAGCTGTGATTGCTGATGGGTCTTGGATGCGTGGCACCTGGTTGAATAGTGATTGGATGGATACGAAGATAGTTATTGTGGCAATTGCATTTGTCAACGAAGGGTGGCGAGCTCAACCGTTTTAGTAATGGCTTTGAATGCAATGTCGGCTTGTTGCAGGAGATCTGTCAGATCCGACCAGATGCGTGATTTGAAGATGGACTTCATTGCTCTTCTAAGTCGGTTATATTTGGATGAGAGATATGTTATTTCTGATGAGTTAGACAAGTTGAGTTGAGTCGTGAAGTTGTTGAGCAAGTTGAAGTCGCGAGTTGAAGGACGTGAGTTCTTGAAGAGGGTTTTGAACTGTATGTTGTGAAAACATTGTAATAGTGGATCTGAATCTCTTTGGGTGATTGTGAGCTGAGCAAAGAAATCTAGATATTGTATGTAATCGATTCATTACTGTAATACAATTGATTTGACTTTGTGTGGTGGGTTTTTTACCTAAAAGGGTTTTCCCACGTAAATACTGTGTCATCTTTGTTTGCTCATCTTTCTCGTTTCTCATTGCCATGGTAGTATGCATCTCTATATGTTTTAGAAACTGTTAGTTTTTCATTTTTGCTTCTCTCCCCTGTAGTAAAGGTGTTAAGGGAATGTATTCTACACTGTTGGTTCATTAGATCTGCATTCTTTTCCCTTCAGAGTGGTATCAGAGCTTGGCCAGTTCGTGTTATCCTTGTTAGGGAAAATTAGTTTTTTGCACTAATACTGTTTCAGTGGGAGACTTGCATTGTTAAACTTATTTCTGTTGTGAGATGGCGAGTATATCTGGTAGAATAGATATTGAGAAGTTTAATGGCAGCAACTTTGAGTTATGGAAACTCAAGATAGAAGAATTGCTTGTGGATAGAGACCTCTGGATTGCAGTGTCTGGAACTAAGCCACAAACTACGACCCAAGAAGCTTGGGATCTTGCTGATAGAAAAGCAAGAGGATTGATAAGACTGAGTCTAGCCGATTCTGTGCTCTTGAATGTTCATGAGGAGACGTCTGCAGCTGCTTTGTGGAAGAAGCTTGGTGATATTTACCAAGGAAAATCTCTGGTAAACAAGTTATTCCTGAGGAAGAAGTTGTACTCCTTGAAGATGGACGAAGATGCATCTGTTGCAGATCATCTGAACTCATTTAATATGAGTGTTACTCAGCTGGCATTTGTAGGTGTAAAGATTGAGGAGGAGGATCATTGCATGCTCCTGTTGTGTTCGCTACCTGATAGCTAGGATCATCTTGTGATGGCTATTGGAAGCACAACCACTGCTTTCAAGACTGATGATGTGGTTGCTTCGCTTCTGTCTGAAAAAATGCGAAGGAAATCTTCTGAGATGGCCAAAGATGCTCTTTTTGTTCGAGGTAGAACAAAGGAGAAAGGCAAGAAGAAAGACAACAAGTCGAAATCCAAGTCTAAAGGGAGATCAAAGTTTCCTGGTAAAAAGTCCAAGGTAAAGTGCTAGAACTGTGGGCAACCTGGTCCATCAGGAAGGACTGCAAGGAGAAGAAGAAGAAGAACGCTTCTGACAATGAATCTTCTCAAAGTGATGCAGATGCCTTCATTGTAGCAGCCCTGACAACTCAGGCATCAGATGATGTTTGGTTAGTTGATTCAGGTGCATCTTTTCACATGACATCCAATAGAGATTGGTTCTCAAAGTATGAGAAGTATGATGGTGGAAAGGTATACTTGGTAAGTGATTCAACACTGGAGATTGTTGGCAGAGGAAGGGTCAGAATTCAGTTTCCTGACGGAAGAGTCAAAGGAATTGGTGGTGTTCTTCACATCCCAGGTTTGGCTTGAAATCTTCTTTCTATTAGTAAGTTAAATGATGCTGGTGTGGAAGTTTATTTTTCTAGTAAGGGACGCAAAATGGCTAGAGGTGCAATGGTGTTAGCTAAGGGTGTTTGGATTGGCACTTTGTACAAGCTAGGTGCGTGACCTATTCTTTGTAACAGTGCCTCTGTAAAGTCATGTAATTCTGTACCTATAGAGAAAGATGAAGACTCTTCACTATCTGCAAATGCTTTGGAAGTAAAACTCCCAGCAGAGAAGACTATGTTATGGCATCATAGACTTGGTGACATTGGTGAGAAAGGTTTAAAAACCTTTAAAAACAAAAACCGTGTAGTAGGACTTGATGATTGTAACCTTGAATTCAATTTATTTGAACATTGTATCTATGGAAAGCAACACCATGTTTCTTTCTCCTCTAGTCCTCACAAATCTTCTGGTATACTGGATTATATTCATTCTGATGTGTTTGGTCCAGTTGATGTTCCTTCGTTATCGAAGTCTAAATATTATGTTTCTTTTATTGATGACTGTTTGAGAAGGACATTTGTATACTTTCTTAAACGTAAATCAGAAGTGTTCAGTCAGTTTAAAGAGTTCAAATCTTTGGTAGAAAATCAAACTGGAAGGAAAATAAAGTCTTTAAGGACAGACAATGGAGGTGAGTTTTTTTCTACAGATTTTGAAAGGTACTACACTGATCATGGAATTAAAAGGCATAAGACAACTCCCTACACTCCACAACAAAATGGAGTTGCTGAAAGGTTGAACAGGACACTGATGGAAAAGGCAAGGAGTATGCTGAGTGGTGCTGGCCTGGAGTAGAGGTTCTGGGCTGAGGCTGTTGCTACAACATGTTATCTGATAAATAGATCTCCTTGTTCAGCTCTTGTTAACATGACACCTTTGGAAGCATAGTCAGGTAAGAAACCCTCATTAAGGCATGTTCGGGTCCTTGGCTGTGAGGCATATGTTCATGTGCCAAATGAAAAGAGATCAAAGTTGGATAACAAGGATGTGAAATGTATTCTCATCGGCTATGGAGTTGGTGTGAAAGGATACAAGCTTTAGAACCCTGTTACTGAGAAGGTTTTGTATAGCAGAAGCATGATATTTCGTGAGCTAAAACCTTTAGTAAGTGATCAACAACTTGAGATAAATCAGAGTGATAAGAAGAAGGATGCAGTTGAGATTCCCCAAACTCCAAAAAGGGAAGAGCTGCATGGTGTACCTGAGATTAAGGAGAGCTCAAGCAGCTCTGGAAGTTCTGATGATGAAGAACAACCTCAGCCTCTAAGGAGATCTACACGAGAAAGTAGACAACCAGAAAGGTATGGTTTCTCTATGTTAGATTCAAATTGTGCTTATGCCTTAATTACTAGCACTGATGAGCCTAGGACTGTGAAAGAAGCAATCAACATGGCTGATTCAAAGTCTTGGCTGGAAGCCATGAATGAGGAGATGGATTCCTTGAAAAAGAAAGATACCTAGAAGTTGGTACCACTACCTAAAGGGTGAAAGCCTGTTGGCTGCAAGTGGATATTCAAAAGGAAGACATGCATTGATGGCAGTGTGAAGAAGTATAAGACACGACTGGTTGCAAAGGGATTTTCTCAAGTTGAGGGAATTGATTATGGAGAGATCTTTTCCCCTGTAGCAAAGCTGACATCCATCAGATTTTTGTTGTCATTGGTAGTTGTGTATGACTATGAAATTGAGCAGATGGATGTGAAGACAATATTTCTCCATGGTGAATTGGAAGAAGAAATCTTCATGTCCCAGCCTGAGCATTTTGTTGATAGAGATAAACAAAATCTGGTTTGCAAGTTAAATAAATCTCTCTATGGTCTAAAGCAATCTCCTAGAATGTGGTACCAGAAATTTGACACATTTGTGTTGTCAATTGGGTTTATTAGATCAAATTCTGATCATTGCATCTATTATAAATGTGAGAATAATCGTGTGCTTGTTATTATTCTGTATGTGGATGACATGTTATTCATTGGTAATAGCAAGGCAATGATTTCTAATCTTAAAACTCAATTGTCTGCTAAGTTCGAAATGAAAGATCTTGGAGCAGCAAGGTACATTCTTGGAATGGAGATAACTAGGGATAGAACAAGCAGAAATCTTTGGCTCAGTCAGAGTAAGTATGTGAAAACCGTTCTAGAGAGGTTTAGCATGACTGATTGCAAGCAGCTAGATGTTCCAATCATGCAAGGATTGAAACTATTTTCTGAAAACTGTCCAAAGTCTGCTACTGAGATGGAGGACATGACCAGTGTGCCTTATGCAAGTGCAGTAGGTAGTTTGATGTATGCTATGGTCTGCACAAGACCAGACATTGCCGAAACAGTGGGAGTTCTAAGCCGTTTCATGGCAAATCCAGGGAGATCACATTAGGATGCTATAAAGAGAGTGTTCAGGTATTTGAAGGGTACTTCAAATTATGCTTTGTATTACCATGGTAGTATGGTTGCATCAAAAAGGACTCTCAGCATTCAGGGATATGTTGATTCTGATTAGGCAGGGGACATTGACAATAGAAGATCCACCAGTGGATACACTTTCATGCTTAATGGTGGAGCAATCAATTGGATGAGTAAGCGACAAGCTATAGTTGTTTTATCCATGACAGAGGCAGAGTACATGGCAGCAACTCATGCATGCAAGGAGGCAGTGTGGCTGAGGCATTTGTGTTCAGACATTGGATTTAATGCTAAGCAGATTTTAATCTGCTGTGACAGTTAAAGTGCCATTTGTTTGGAAAAGAATCCGACCTTTCATGCCAGGAACAAGCACATAGATGTGTAATATCACTTCGTGAGGGATATGGTTGAAGATGGAAAGGTCAGTATGGATAAGGTTGACACCTTGAAGAATGTTGCAGATGCCTTGACAAAGCCGGTTAGCACAGACAAGTTCAGATGGTGCACATAATCGATGGGCCTTGGGGCCTATGATAGACAGTAAGGTATGATGTTTTGAGGAAGCTGGAAGTGTTCACGAAGTGGGAGATTGTTGAGAAATTATATCTCAACTTCCAGCTTGAAGTCCTCGTTTTCATGCCTTGGTGATTTTGTGTTGTTTACAAAGTTCTAGCGGAGGCGGAGCTAGGATGGAACTTGGCATTGTTCTGTTTGCCTAAGTTTCGAGTCTCTGGTGGAGGCGGAACCGGAATGGAATTAGGCATTGTTCTGTTTGCCTAAGTTTCGGGTTTCGGTTCTCATTCCTGCTCCGAATTCGCTTCCTACCATATGTTTGTTCTCGCTTCGCTTCACAGGTTCTGGCGGAGGTGGAACCAATTTTGGAAGTCGGCAATGTCCGTTTGCCAGGTTCCTGTTTCAGTTCTTGTTCTGACTTCGGGTCCGATTCTTGCTTTTGGGATCTTGTTCTACTGGATGTTTGGATTCTCCTCGAGGAGTTTTCCTCCACCTTTTCCTATTTTTGGATTGTTGTTTCTTGCAGTTGGTGGAGGTGGAACCGGAACCGGATTGGTTCTTGATCTTGGACTTTTGGTAAAGTCCTGTTTCTGTTTTTGTTCCGTCTTCGGGTCCGGCTCTAACTCCGATGTTCCTGTCTTGGTTTGACCCTGGGTTGACTTTACCCAGTTAGAACTGTTTCTGATGACTTCCTCTTAGGGGTGGGTAGACGCAGAACTGAAATGGTTCTTGAACCTATATTTTCAGTGGAGTCCTATTTCGACTCCAGTTCTGACTCCAACTCTGACTCCGACAGTGTGTAATTTCGGTGGAGTCATGTTTTGACTCCAGTTCCAACTCCAACTCCGACTCTGACTCTGGCAATGTGTACTTTCAATGGAGTCCTGTTTCGACTCCTGTTCCAACTCCGACTTCGACAGTGCTATTTTTGACTTGAAGTCTTGGTCGCGCCCGATGTCTATTTGACCGTTTTGGTTGCTCTGTCAGCTGCGATTGCTGATGGGTCTTGGATGCGTGGCACCTGGTTGAATAGTGATTGGACGGATACCAAGATAGTTATTGTGGCAGTTGCATTTGTCAACGAAGGGTGGCAAGCTCAACCGTTTTGATAATGGCTTTGAATGCAATGTCGGCTTGTTGCAGGAGATCTGTCAAATCCGACTAGATGCGTGATTTGAGGATGGACTTCATTGCTCTTCCGAGTCAGTTACATTTGGATGAGAGATATGTTATTTCTCATGATTTAGACAAGTTGAGTTGAGTCGTGAAGTTGCTGAGCAAGTTGAAGTCGCTCGCTGAAGGACGTGAGTTCTTGAAGAGGGTTTTGAACTGTATGTTGTGAAAACATTGTAAGAGTGGATCTGAATCTCTCTGGGTGATTGTGAGCTGAGCAAAGAAATCTGGATATTGTATGTAATCGATTCATTACTGTAATACAATTGATTTGACTTTGTGTGGTGGGTTTTTTACCTAAAAGGGTTTTCCCACGTAAATACTGTGTCATCTTTGTTTGCTCATCTTTCTGGTTTCTCATTGAAATGGTTGTATGCATCTCTATATGTTTTAGAAATTATTAATTTTTCATTTTTGCTTCTCTCCCCTATAGTAAAGGTGTTAAGGGAATGTATTCCGCATTGTTGGGTCATTAGATCCGCATTCTTTTCCCTTCAAAAGTGACGCCTACATTGGAGTGAAAGTTGGGTTTACCAGTTTACGAGGAAGGGTGCATGTGTTAATGTTTGGGTTGTTTAAATTCCATGTCGGAATGCTACTTGTTATATGTTAGATACAAGTTGGATACACTTCATCATGTTTGGTTTCCAGCGTGTACTTGTTTTGTTTTTAAAATAATGCTATTAAGTGCACATTTTATATCTGATTTATGTTTGATGTCATCGTGCCTATTTATGGATGAATTTGTTTTTAAGTTGTGGAGGATCAGCGTATAGGTGTGGGCCCCAACAAGTGCATGTCCCATCACACATTAGGGCCCCCGCTTACGTATCGGCTCCTCTCCCCTACCAATCTATCCTCATAAAAAGTAATTTTAAGGGGTACATTTTTAACAAAAAAAAGAAGCTTACAACCATTAAATAAAAGCTCAGGACTACCCAGGCAACAATTTTAACTTGGCAAACTGGGAGTGGGTAAAGATGAATATTGACCCCATCATCATGATATATTTGAGATTTTTTTATAGTTTCATAAGATGTTAAAAAGATCTTTATAATTATGCCATACAAATAAGTATGTATAAAAGATATTTGTAAGTATTCTTAGCAATTTATAAAAAAATTTAAAAAAATTATTAGCAATTGTTGTTGATTTGTAATGGGGTTCACATGAACTTGAATTTTGAATCTAGTGAAGAGCCGCAAGAAGTAATGTTTATGCAAGGAAATCTAAATCATGGGTAATCTTTAATTATTCATTTCCAGCTATAGAGTAATGGGGTTGCTAAGATCCCTATTTTCTTTATATATTTGTAACAATAATACTTTTTTTATTAATTTTTATTTTATTATATTTTTTATATTGAATAAAAGTAGTTTTCAAAGAATAAGAGCTACCAACTGATAGTTGAAGGATACAAATATTAATAAACTGTAAGTACAAATCAATAATAGGAAGACCGAAAGAAACAATCATTTTATATATTGTATAATTTTACTTTGACAAAAGTTGCAATCAAAATAGAATTGTAATAATTGATGTTTAATTTGTTGAAGCTTAATCATGGTCTTTGAATTCTTCTTCCATAAAACATGGAGCTATGAAAACAAATAAGTCATCTGAAGAAGGATGTCAAAGTAAAGCCTTAAAGTTTCAATTGTCTGATAATAGTTTTCAAAGTACATAGTTGAACATCTAGCTTTCCAAATATGCTTTAGTATAACTTGTCTAATAGAATCAACAATAACATTGTTGTGTATACTAAACCAAAGATAACTTCTTTCTAATTTAACTCATGATAGAAAATAACAAGATTTAAAAAAAAAACTATGAGAAATCAAGATAAGATACTAATCATTATAAACAAGATATAAAATAAATAAAATTATAATCATACAAACATAGATATTACACATTACACAAGATATACATGAGGAAAACCCTTTTGGGTATAAAACCCTATAAAGCATCATCTTTTAGAACGCTTACAATAATGGTCTATTATAGCATAAATCAAACCTAAGAAACACTTATCCATAGTTCCACATGACCAATAATACATCATGTCCATAGTGATAGAATTCACTATCAATCTCCAAATTCTACACCTCTCAAATGAGAGCGAACCTCCTTAAATATTGGAGAAAGGGTGACATAATACCTTAAGGGGTATTAGTCACACCTATTTAGAATAAAAATTCATAAATAATTAATAATCTAATAGTTATTAGACTATAACTATTTAAAATGGGATATGCTTAAGAAATATATAATATATAAAGTTTAATAACCTTATATTAGAACATTATATAAATGTTATAAGGTTATAACCTCTAATAATATTGTGTTCTAACACTCCCGTTAATGTTAATAGGGGCATAACATGTCAATTTTCATACAAGAAAAAAATGAAGTACCTCAATAACGTAGGTCCTTTTTTTACAATGATAAATAGGGACACAAACATATGTCAAAATAAAAGTCATGTATTTTGCAGTACATAAAAGACATCTTGTAATAATTTACAATCGAGCAGTGTTTTAAAAATGATGCTATATATGAGGTCTTTTAAAATTTAATTGGATCTCGAGCATCCTCAAATCGGCCCCACCCAATGTTCATTGCATAATGCTTGTAGGACTTAATACAATGTGAGTGCAGGACTTAATACAGTGCTTCTATAAGAATATTTTACAGAGGAAATTTAAAAAATACTTGTAGGACATATATGTATGATTTAGTGACTAGGTGGTGGCATTGGCATGCACACTCCCCCTTAATGACATCACCTAGGGCCACACATTTATCTAAATTTGGAGCATATAATTCCTAGAGGTCTTATATTGTGCATGTTAGGTCTTACATCTAGGATTTAAACATGAGGTAGTTGAAGGGAAAAAAAGGATGGATCTAATGACCCAACAGTGCTGAATACATTCCCTTAACACTATTACAATAGGGGAGAAGAGCATAAAAAAGTTCTAATAGCTTGTAAAACTACTTGAGACAAATACAAATAGTAAAATAGATAACATAATTAAGCATTCACAGATTGACACAAGATATATGTGGGAAAACCTTTTTAAGTAAAAAACCCACCACATAAAGTCAAGACAAGTGTATTACAGTAATCAAAGCAATTACATACAATTCTCAGTCTTCTTTGATCGGCTCACAATAACTTAGTTCTCATTCTATATCTCACCGTTACAATGTTATCTTCCAACATACTGTTCGAAGTAATTCTTGCATTGTTGTACTCGACTTACAAAGTCATACGTTGCAATCAATGTCATCAACTGAGCACCAACCATCAGGTTCATGAATCTCTCATCCAATCATGCAACTGATCTGCCCATGTCGATCTTCTTACATCGAGCCACCTAGGCATTAATGCCATCACTCAAATCGGGTCATGTTTTCTAGCCTAAGTTAGCCTACACCTGCTGCAATTACTTCTTTGGTTTCTAACCAATCATCGTTATAACACTGAGCCACGTGTCTGCATTTGATTTGTCCATCGCTTTTGTCACCAAGTCCAAATTGGTCAAAAGCAACCTCCAGCTCGTTCGAGCTCTCTACGTTCTTACCGCTCCACCGCCGAGCTGAGATGACCTGCTCACGGTATGGCGGTGAGCTCATCCGAGCTCACCTCAACCATACCCATGCTACCACGCCCCTATCGATCTTGCCTCATGGTCACGTGGTGAGATAAATGAGCTCACCCTTCGAATCCATCGAGCTCCATTAAAGAGCCATGCACAATCACCGAGTCCAACCGACCTGTCCGTGGTGTGGCGGTAACGGCCACCCGAGCTTGTCGTCACCTTCACCGAGTTCTCCAACTGACTGTCCCACACTACCGCCGTCCATATTGACACTAACCGTGACAACAAGGTAACTGGTTTGAGGGACCGCTGAAGGTCAGACCGCGCTACTGTGGGGGCCGATAGGCCACCCCGTGGTAGATTGGTGACTGTCAGTCAGACTGTTGGCGGTCTCACCGCGGTCACCATGGTGAGTGGACCCCTCTCCCACAGTGTGGCGATAACGGTCGGGCTGACCATAGGCTATCACACCGCGACCACCGCGGTCAAGGACTTAATCATCTACAGTCCGAGGGTAATTAGAGAAACAAGTCGAACGAAGCCAATCGCAGCCACCACAGTTAGGGATGAGACTACGAGTGGTAAAGAGGTGACGGCTACCCTTCCACCACGATACCACCAAGGTAAGATAAGACCGCCATGGTAAAGCGGTTGAGGCTGGAATAAAGCCAGGCACGGTATGGCGGTAAACTGTAGAAACACCAGATTTTCGCTAAGACATGAAAACAGGGACTTCAAGCTGGAAGTTGAGACACATTTTCTCAACAAGCTCCCACTTGGCTAACACTTCCAACTCCCTGATGGCTTTGAAAAATTATTGTCTATCATAGGCCCCAAGGCCCATCGATTTTGCACACCATATGAACTTGTCTGTGCTAATCGGCTTTGTTAAAGCATCTGCAACATTCTTCAAGGTGCCCACCTTTTCTAGACTGACCTTGCCATCTTCAACCATATCCATCACGAAGTGATATTGCACATCAATGTGTTTGGTCCTAGCATGAAAGGTCGGATTCTTTTCCAAACAAATGGCACTCTGACTGCCACAGAAAATAGTGATCTGCTCAACATTAAATCCTATGGCTGAACATAAACACCTCAGCCAAACAACTTCCTTACAAGCATGAGTTGGAGTCATGTACTCTACCTCTATCGTGGATAAAATAACTACAGTCATCCACTTATAGCCAACAGGCTTTCTCCTTTTAGGCAGTGGTACCAAATCCCAAGTTTCATTATTTTTCAAGGAATCCATCTCTTCGTTCATGGCTTGCAGCCAAGAACTTGAATCAGCCATGTTGATTGCTTCTTTCACAGTCCTAGGCTCATCAGTGTTGGTAATTAAAACATAGGCACAATTTGAATTTAACAGTGAGAGACCATACCTTTTAGGTTGCCTTTTTTCTCGTGTAGATCTTCTTACAGGCTGAGGTTGTTCTTCATCATCAGAGCTTCCAGAGCTGCTTGAGCTTTCCTCAGTCTCAGGTACACCATGCAGCTCTTCCCTTTCTAGAGTTTGGGGAATCTCAACTGCATCCTTCTTCTTATCACTCTGATTTGTCTCAAGTTGTTGATCACTTACTGAAGATTTTGGCTCACAAAATATCACGCTTCTAATGTACAAAACCTTCTCAGTAACAGGGTTCCAAAGCTTGTATTCTTTCACACCAACTCCATAGCCAATGAGAATACACTTGACAACCTTGTTATCCAATTTAGATCTCTTTTCATTTGGAACATAAACATATGTGTCACAGCCAAACACACCAACATGCCTCAGAGAGGGCTTCTTACCAAACCATGCTTCCAAAGGAATCTTATCAACAAGAGCAGAGCAAGGAGAACGATTTATTAGATAACATGTTGTAGCCACGACCTCAGCCTAGAACTTATGCTCTAGACTAGCACCACTCAACATACTCCTTGCCCTTTCCATTAGTGTCTTGTTCAACCTTTCAACAACTCCATTTCGTTGTGGAGTGTAAGGTGTTGTCTTGTGCCTTTTAATTCCATGATCTGTGCAAGACCTTTCAAAATCTGCAGAACAAAATTCACCGCCATTGTCTGTCCTCAAAAATTTAATTTTCCTTCTAGTCTGATTCTCTACCAAAGATTTAAATTCTTTAAACTGGCTGAACACTTCTGATTTAATTTTTAAGAAAGTATATAAATGCCCTTCTCGAACAGTCATCAATAAAAGAAACATAATATCTAGACTTGATAACGAAGGAACATTAACTGGACCAAACACATCGGAATGAACATAACCCAGTATACTAGAAGATTTATGAGGACTAGAATAAAATGAAACACGGTGTTGTTTTCTATAGATACAATGTTCGCAAAAATCAAACTCAAGATTACAATCATCAAGCCCTTCTACAAGATTTTTATTCTTCAAAGTTTTTAAACCTTTCTCACCTATGTGACCAAGTCTATGATGCCATATCATAGTCTTCTCAGCTAGAAGTTTTACCTCCAAAGCATTTGCAGACAGAGAAGTGTCTTCATCTTTCTCTACAAGAGAAGCATTGCTTGACTTTACAGAGGCATTATTACAATGAACAGGACGTGCATCCAGCTTATACTGAGTGCCAATACGAACACCCTTAGCCAACACCATTGCACCTCTAGCCATTTTACATCCTTTACTAGAGAACGAAACTTCTACACCAACATCATTTAACTTACTAACAGAAAGAAGATTTCAAGCTAGACCTGGAATGTGCAATACGCCACCAATCCCTTTGACTCTCCCGTCAAGAAACTAAATTCTGACTCTTCCTCTGCCAACGATCTCCAGTGTTGAATCACTTTCCAAGTACACCTTTCCACCGTCATACTCATCATATTTAGAGAACCATTCTCTATTGGACATCATGTGAAAGGACGCACCTGAGTCAACCAGCCAGACATCATCTGATGCCTGAGTTGTCAAAGCTACTGCAATGAAGGCATCTGCATCACTTTGAGAAGATTAATTTTCAGAAGCATTCTTCTTCTTCTTCTCCTTGCAGTCCTTCTGGATATGACCAGGTTGCCCACAGTTCCAACATCTCACCTTGAACTTTCTACTATAATACTTTGATCTCCCTGTAGATTTTGGTTTCAACTTTTTGTCCTTCTTCTTTCCCTTCTCCTTTGGTCTACCTTGAACAACAAGAGCCTCTTTGGTCATCTCAAAAGAATTCCTTCACATTTCTTTAGACAGAAGTGAAGCAACCACGTCATCCATCTTGAATGTAGTGGTTGTGCTTCCAATGTCCATCACAAGATGATCCCAACTGTCAGGTAATGAACACAACAGGAGCATGCAACGATCCTCCTCCTCAGTCTTTACACATACAAAAGCCAACTGAGTAACACACATATTAAATGAGTTCAGATGGTCTACAACAGATGCACCTTCTTCCATTTTCAAGGAGTACAACTTATTCCTCAGAAATAACTTATTTACCAGAGACTTTCCCTGATAAATATCACCAAGCTTCTTCTACAATGAAGCTGCAGACTGCTCCTCATGGACGTTAAGGAGTACAAAATTGGCTAGACTCAGTCTTATCAGACCTCTTTCTTTTCTATCAGCAAGATCCTAATCCTCTTGCTTCATACTTTGTGGCTTAGTTCCAGACACTGCTAACTAGAGGTATTTATCCACCAACAAGTCTTCCATTTTGACTTTCCATAACTCAAAGTTGCTGCCATTAAAATTTTCAGTATCTACTCTACCTGAAGTACTCATCATCTCAAACAGAAACAAGTTTTAACAATGCAATACTCCCACTGAAACAATATTAGCACAAAAAACTGAGCTTTCTCTGAAGGATAACACAACAAGCTAGGATCTGATACCACTAGATTGTTGAATCAAATCAGCTCTTGCCTATAAATCTAGCCTCACACAGACCATTTGGAAAGCATCTTCTTCTAGTAACCTCACTCTACCAAAATTTCTTTCAATCTTCTCATCTATCTATCTATTTTTCCTTTATCATCTTCATCTTATCGTTATGATATGAAAATGAGAAATCGACATCAACATATAAAATCATTCAATCCTTCAAAATTTTGAATGCTTATGTGAGGTGGAGAAGAGCAATAGAGATAAATCAAATCTAGCTTAGAGATCGGTTTGCTTTGCTTTCTTGTTTTCATTCCATGCTAGTTTATGCTCTATTGTGCTTGTTAGGGTTTCATTATAATTTGTTTATGCATTTTCCCTAGATTTTTACCCTAACTACATTGGTGAGCTTGATGTGAATCCTTTGATATAGCTTGCTTTTTGCAGGTTTTATTGATTTTTTGTTGCAGATTTGCCATTTTTTGGACAAAACACTAGGTTAAATTAAAGATTTTGTCATATTTTCCAAACAGTTGCAAATTTTTCTACAATATTTTCACATAAGTTTTTCCATCATCTAAGGAAGCTACATCAGAAAAATTGAGGGTTTATCGCCATTTTTGTAGGAGTTATACGATTTTATGTTTTTTCATAAAATTAACTTTTTGGGCGCAATCGACAATTTTTTTAAAATTTTACAATTTTGGAAAGCTCTTTAAATTCTAATAGGGGTCTATGCTTTACAAAATAATTTGGAGGTCAAATAAAATGCGAAAAAATCAGATCTTTGTCTTTTATAGGCTTTCCACAAATTTGTGTTTATGGGTGTAAAATAGGGAATTTTTCTGACTTCTTTACATTTCTGGAAAGCTCTCAAAAAATTAGGAAGGGTCTCACTACTACATACAAAGGATTTTTAAGACATTAATTTAAGACAAAAGATTACTTTTGTCTTTAATTATCTTAACTTAAGACAATAAAAAAAACTTTTTTCTAAAACACATTTTTATATCCCTCCACATTTTTGGTATGCACTTTCTTAGAGGCTTTTCCCTCTTTTCCATATTCTCCCGTGACCAAACAGAACATAAAAAAATATAGAAGAATCAAAGAAACAAAGGAGGAACAAGCATGATACCCGGGAGAACAGGGGATTTTCCAATATTGACAAGGGCTTTTTCAGACCAGGACTTTTCAGTGAATCAACGTGGGTCCAGGATCTCCAAGATCTAGGGCAAGCTACAATAGGTGTATCCCACGTTGTCTTTTTTGTTCTATTTTTGTCCTTTTTTTCTGTTAAATATTGTGGCATTCGACTTTACACATGCATTTGCTTGATAGTTTGTGATGTCTTTTCAACAATCCATCTTTTGCATACCTTGTGAGCCCTGAGATGCATTTTGATATGTCTTGTCTATGCGCCTTTCACTTTTTGCTGTCAAACAACTCACATGTCATGTCTATGCTTCTTCAATTTTTTATACATGTCTACCAACACATTGCAACTACATCACCTGAAACTATTTTATTTCTTGATAGATGCCCTTACCCTGTTCAAAATCTCCCATTTTGGCACATACAGAATGAAAGTTGGAAAAGGTTGAGGAATCTGCCCTTATACTGTCAATCTCATTTGCTTGAGAGTTTCAAAAGCCTATGTTATAAATCCATCCCTTGTATATCTTGTGATTATTGCATTCTATGAGACCATGTTTCTCTGACGCACTCATGCCGACTAGGAAGAGCTAGGGTTGGGAGAGTAAGTGCTTTCTCCAGATCGATGGATCTTGTAGAAGGAGTAGTTCCCATTCCATCACTTCCCAACCATTTCATGGAACCTAAGATAGGGGTGGGAAGGTAGATGAATCCAGAGCTAGTGGCGGACCAAGGAATCTTGTATTTGGTCGAGTGTTCAAGGGCTTATGACTCTACATCGTGGTAGGACTTTATCTATGGCTTTTTTCTATGACTCAAGTAGAATGGACTCGCAGATAGGATCGTGCAAAATCCTAAAACCGAAGATGCAAAACTTCTTCCCTAAATGCCTCCTTCTTCCTTCGACTGAGCTCCTTCCACTCCTCTTTCAATACTTTATCCCCTTCTTAAAAGCTTCTAGAAAAATCCATTTCATGCATATTCCGTAGTCATGTCATTCTATGCAACCATGTTTTTTTGAAGCATTTTATCAAGTAGTTCACATTCCTTGTTTTTAACATAGAATTTTGGATAAAACTTTTGGAGACAACATCATAATAAAATTTTCAGCAATTGTGAACTACAGAATCAATAATCAAAGACTCGATAAATATAAAGAAATCAAAAGAGATTTCACAAGCACATACACTCACAACACAAATGACTTCAACAACGATGACAATTTGAATTAGTTAAACCATTCAAGTATGTTCAGTTACAAAGTTCCTAGTGGAACATTTAGTTTCATATGAGAATCAATGTGAAGAAAACAATAAGACTTCAAATTGATTGAAAAAGAGAATTGTATCTTCCAACAGATAAACACTAAATACACATCAATAACCTTAGATTATTGGTTTAAATGAGACTCAAACAAAATTCTTCAATGTGTATATTTCTTGCCTAAATGATGGGGTGGTAAGATCTGGGTGTATAAAGCAACTTCGTTTGGAATCGCATAAGCTCTCTCTAATGAAAAGGCTTACACCTCTTCTCACATTGAATCTATTCAAAATTGACACCACTTACATCAACAAGACAAAACAAGGGATGAAGTCCATGTTTCACCAAGATTTCAGAACGGGATGGGGTACATGTTTCGAGGATGGATTTTATGGTCATTTTTGGAGATGGCAGAGGATGAGAAAGGAGAAAGTTATATGAAAAATGGCAATTTTTTAAAAATATTTGGAATTTTCAAATATATATATAATAATATTGACAAAGCATTCATCATATTGATATATATATTATAATTCACATAAGAGTGGAACAAATGAATATTAATAAATATTAAATGTCAAAATTTAAAATTTAATTGTTTCCATAATTTATTGTCAATGTGGATATGACATAAAACTAAAAAATAGTAATACAACAAAATGTCAAAGATTGCAAGTTTGAACTACAAATGTCAAAATGACAAAGTCACAATAACATAGTAATAGAAAGTACGAGGCTGCCCCTAATCAATATCTATCAACATTGCTTCAAAATTGGATTACTCGAAATCATTCACTAAGAGGGACTACCTCATCTAATGAAAATCCAACCAATCCCTCTTATGTCTCCTCGTCATCAATTTGGGTGGCATCTTCTAATATTTAACATATCTAATAAAATCTATAACATCTACAACATGTGAGATGGAACAAATATATCCGCAAATAAAAATTTGAAAAAAAACAAGCTAAAAAATTAGAATTATAAATTTATTAATAAAATTAGCAAGTTATTCAAAATCAATAATTTCTTACCTCATTGTGGACCACCAATCATCACTATAAATTTTTTTTTTGATACATTTTTCCTTCAATGTTTCTAGCAAACCATTTATTTGACTCTAAATTAACCATCATGAACTATAGAGCCTCCTACACCTCATGCATCTTTTCTAACAAAATGAAATAACTAGCATATCTTGTCTTCACAAGTTTGGGGAATTCCTTCTTTGATTTTTTTTTTGAAGGGAACAAACTTGAGGTTTGGTGGTTGAAAATAAACATCTAAATATCTCTAGCTACTGAAACCACCTACTACACCAAATCTATCTTCCCTATGTCTTTCAATGCATATTTAACCCATAAACACAACATGGGGTCCAAAATATGTGCTTGTAGACACACTCCACAATCATTCCAATTAATTTGCACACACATGTTGAATCAGTGACCACTTATACAACTTTGGAGGCCACAATCTTCTCTATTGGATCTCCTAAAATATGAAAGTAGAATTTTGCATCCTTGCACTTTTTGAAACAATCAATAGCTCTAAAAAAATAAGAGCCAATTGAACATATGACTATGATGCTAATGAGTAGTCGATGTCTAATATGAGTCCACCCATCGATAGCAATAGAGCAGCTCATCCTAATCCAACTTTGTCTCATGTCCTCCATCACCAAATTCACCTTGAACAAGGCTACTAGGAAGTGTACAAAATATTACAAGGACTGGCTCACCTATTACACTGTTGTGTATAATAAAAATGATGCAGTGGATAACCTGTGTGTGGATAAGAGAATATGCGAAGCTAAATTGGTTCATGAAGAGCTTACTAATGCATAGAAGAAGACTGGTTGAAAGGAAGAAATTACTCACCTTTGAGAAGGCGTGTAAGGCACATTAGATAATTCTATTACATAAAACAAAATCCTTGATAAGTGAAAATAATCATCCATAAGTCTAAAAAAAATATTGGAAGACATTTTAGAAATAAATGTTAAGAGTAAATTTTACACAACAAATTACACAGAGAAAGTTATCAGATCTTTTGTTTTTCTATTGTTTTCAACAGGAAGTACGTTCACCATCTCCAAAGATGGAACATTTTATACACAATCTAGGATTTCAATTCTTCTATTTGATTTAAATTTTTTATTATTGAAAATATCATTTGCTTACGATTTGGATGGTGACAGGTTAGCAAGAAAATATCAGATTCTCACCAACTATACTCATTTTGCATTAACTCTCTCGTGATACTGATTTGATAGTATGTTTTTTTTTTTTAAACACTTATTTACCGTACTATATCATATACATACATACATATATATATATATATATGCAAGTCTATCTTTTCCAAAATCAAATTCATTACTACATTAATATTATTATATGATTAATCTTAACTATTATTATAATATTTATAAGAATATATCTTTCAGCGTTTATTTATATCTACTGGATTGGTCAACTTCACTCCAAATTGTTCTTGGCAATGACTTAACACAAATTTATTTCTACCTACAATCTAGTTTCTTTCTTCATCAACAATTAGTTTTTGTTTGAGAACAATCTGCTAAACTCTTTTTTAACTTCAACCTATCATCAATTTAGCTCTAATACCACTTTGATGATAGATAAAAGAAACACCGATTATTTTAACAAATAAACTTTCTTATTCAACTTGATTGAAATGTTTACATATGTTTCAAACTTATAAAAAACTGTACTACAACAAAAAATTTAATATTAATAACAATACATGTTTAAAAAATTGAATCAAAATATCAAATTAAATAACAACTCACTAGCAAATATTTAATAATTTTTTCTATTCTAAAAACTAGATAAACAAATATTTGCATCTTACTCCAAAGAAATTTACTCCAGCAAATACAATTCTCAAGGAAAAAGAAGAAGTGAAGAGTCCAAGACTCTTGATTTTTTCAAACATAGTAATAATAATTCAAACTAAGTTTGAATGATTCTAAGTTTCTAATCCAGCTCACTTATGAATAAAAACAAAAACTACCATCTTACAATCATGGTGAACTCAGTCAAGATCAAAAGTAAATTTGATATTATAAAAACTAATAATGTCGATTGCACTTGATTTTGTGCCTTCATTACAGTTTATATCTATTTTCATACAGTGAGCGCATATATATATATCATTTTAAATATTTGAATCTTTTTTTTCAAACAACTCATTCTTCAAAGTATTAGTATGGATTATGGTTTTAGTAATTGTAAAACTTGTTATCTATTGTTTGTATTTACAATATAGATTTGCAGTAGTGTAAAGTATCATTAGAATTTATTGAGGTACTAGGAAACATTCAAGTTTTGTTGATCAATTCAATGGTTTTGTGATAAATTAAAAAGCATGCATGAAGTAGCATATGGAATGTATATGTAATTAGTAGATGCATCATTGAATAAATAAATAGATGATAGTGATATAATACAATGATAATGAATTTATGAGACTTGATGTAATGGATTAAGTGTCATGAATGTCTAAATAGTAAATCAAGGCAAGAAATAATATTTTGATATTAGTGATGCACACACTATTGTAATTGTTGTGTCTTATACAAAGGAAAATCTATAACTAAAGTTTCAATAATAATGTGTGATTTAATGCATATTATAACTTGGTGATCAATAAATAAAATAACCTTGGGATGACATTCTTTTATACAAGTACTAAACATACAATTTGAATTTTTTTTACACACATAAATACATAATAATAAGATAAAATTGAATTCTTAAAATCAAAATAATTTTGAATTTACAATTGAAAAAATCGAGACTAAAAAAACCTTAAATTAAACATAAAAAATACTAACCTAAAATTAAGATCAATCTAAAAAACAAAAATAATATTAATGAATAGTAAACAAAATTATCTGAATCAATAAATAATTACATAAAATAAAATCATATAGATAAAATTATAAATAATCATAAACCTTTTCCCTTCCATGAAACGACATAAAATGTCAACTCAACCTAAAAAACAAGAGTTTGGATTAAAATAAGTAAACACTAAATACAGATGTTGATTTTCTAGACGATGCAAACATTCCCTAGAGCATCATAGGCTTGCCAAATAATTTTATTACACTTTAAAGGTCAACGATAATTATAGGGAAGTTAATTTTAATAATTGTATGTAAGTTTAAATATTTTAAAATATTTATGTTTGTGACAATTAAGCATTCAATTGATTAATTTAGATATAAAAGTTATATTTTGAAATGAGTATTAATATATACTGAAATATATGTTGAAATTGGTAAAATTAAGATACAGGGTTTAGTTTGGTAAGTAATAATGGATTTTCTATTATAGTGTGTGCTTAATGTCAAATTTACATCTTGTCTTGATATTAATTAAAGTATACATATTCATTTGACTGTATATGTCAATCTAATACTCTATATGAATACTTTATGCATTGAATGATGATGTTTTGAGATGATTTCTAAATGTCTTAGGGATTTTCCCTTCTATACGACTTACTAGCAATTAGTTTGTATATTACAAACTTGAGACAATAGATAATATATAGTTGGAGCTAGGTTGTCTTGGGCCCATGATTATATTAAATTTTTGAAATCAAGGTTCAAGGATAAACTTGTCTAGTCCTTAAGCAAGTTCAAGGTTGCACCTCTAGTCTCGACCCAAGATTGAAAATCAGAATATTAGGGAGGGACTCAAATCCATTAGGGAATGGAACTTAGGTTTACATAAGGTTTAGGATGAATGTTAGTTCTTGCATAAAAAGCACATTGTTTGAACACTAAACTAATCCACTAGGGACAAAGACTCAAAGTGACCCCAAAACTAGTGAAATCAACTTGCCAAAAGTGGAATTTTTTGCCTTAGGAAAAAAATGAAATCAGCTTGCCAAAAATATTATAATAGTTGATGGTTTGTAGATAACACAAATTCTTCAATCAATCATAAATTTTTATATCTGTTTACTGATTGAATTATGTTGTAAAATTCTTATCATATTTTTTATATTTGAGTATGGTTTAGGTGCAGGTTTGGTTTGCTGCTTATGCTATTATTAGTTTAGATCCATCTATTTCAGGTTATTCTACGTCATCAATTCACAATCAATTTCTATGTAAGTTTTAATTTTTGAATGTTTATTTTTTAATTTCTCAAGCTATATTTTAGAATAATTTTATGGTTTTTTTTGGGATACATGTATTTATATATTTCAATAGCTATTTATGTAATGATCCTAACTAGAGCCCACACACTTTTCTTTGTAGCTTTCTATTGGGATATTTTCTTGGTACCTATACAAAATGGTAGACCATGCATTTATGTTGTTGTTTTTGGTACTTGCAGTATCATTTTAATGAAATGAAACACTAACCTAGGATTTAATAGGTAGCACATAGAGTAATATTTCATATCACTTTTATGATCAAAAGATTGAACTAGTTAGTGATGAAAAACATATATTTTAGAGTAATTAACATGAAATATGAAACTCCTTTGTGAAATCAATAAAACCCTCCAAATTAGCAAACACCTTGGTAAAATATTACCATACTACTACACTAGGGGTACTCGTGACATAAGGGTTGAGTGGGAGATTTCAAAGAGAAACTTGTTGCAAAGATGGTGTTTAGCCATGGTCGTATGATGAGATAAAACTTGAAACATAGTATCCATTTTTTTTCTATGGGATTATGTTAAACAATGATACAAATCATTGTAACATATTCTCTCAAGCTACCAAGAGGACACTCAAAATCCATATTAGGTTATTCTTGTTGGTCTTTACCCTATAGTTTCCTCAATACAACCTTTGATAACCTACATTTGCATCTTTGGTGTAAGTGTCACATGGTACTACTCTAAGAAAAAAAATTATTCAACCTCCAATGCAGGTGCTACGCATTCACATTTCAAATGTCCAAAAAAGGGTGATCTAAGAACAAGAAAATGCGCTTAAAATCCCATAGATTCTATATAAAAATGACTAAAACTTTTCCAATTTTGTGTATCTCACCTTAAAGCCACCTTTTCAAATTTTTGAATCTCTTAAGATGTAACATATCATGCACCTAATATCACTTATGTTACTAATATCACTTGCATATGTTCTCTTTAAATTAATATTTTATCATTTATGTCATTGTGTGTTTCTTTAACAATGTGCCTATGGGTGCTATTGATTCTACGATGGGAGATCCATTGATCTTAAATGGTCTAATTGAAATGCTAAGGAACAAGCAATGGCAAAACATTACTATGATGGTGCATGAGGTAAATTTGAAAATTGTCTTTTATTGGTTCAATTATCTTATGTTTCGTTTTATATTATGTTAATTTGTGTTTGTGGAATGCAAGCCATCTCTAAAATTGGCCCAACCCCTATCATGCCCTTTAGTACATCTAGAATTATACTAGTGGTAAGATTTGATCTAGATTCTTGTGTATTTACTTAACTTATTTCACCTTTTATATTTTGTTAATATTTGTGTTTTTTCCACAGGGCATTTCTAGAGTAAGTCCACCGATAATTTACCTTATGTTATTTCCCTTATTATATCACTTTAATATTTATATTTGTGCCTTGTAGGATGTTCCATGCCCTCTACATCTAGCCTAGAAACACCTATCACAAGAGTGGCATCAAGCACAATACATCATAGCATGCCCTCTACATCAAACATGGATGCTCCTAGTGTCCCTATTGAAATGGACATGCATGCCTCTATTAGGAGTACATCACAAATAAATAATTCATCAAGTTTGGGTTCAGTCATAATTCTCCCACCAAGACCTAAAATTTTTTCCTTGAGGAGTCTTATAGAATCACAATCAAGAACACTAAGACTCCTACCAGAAACTCTTGAAAATGTTGAAATTAGTAAAGAAATACTTAAACAAATTGAGTTATGTGAGAGGACATTGTTGGGGAGTGGAAGGCTTACTTCAGATGAACAGGTAAAATTATCTTATTATTCTTTTCTAGTTCATATTTTACTTTTATCACTGTAATAGCAAGTTGACTAGTAAAAGCATCATTGATGATTACATGGTTGCTTTGTGATGCTAAAATGTGATTACATGGTTTCTTGATGATCTCATTATAAATACAGGAAATAAATGACAAAGTGACTGATGTACCTACCTCAACCCCTAAGACTACAACAATATCCTCAGTGACTACAAAAGGAACAAAAGAAGTTACAATCTTGCTCACCTCAAAAGGAAATGTCTTGAAGGATGAAATGGGGTTAAAATTCTTTAAATTTATTTTTCATCATGCAGAACAATTATTTGGCAATACCATTCAAATGGATTGGAGGAAGCAAGCCAATGCTAAGAAATAGGAACTCTTTAGAGATGTCATAGTAGCATTTGGAAATCCTGGTTTTAATAAGGATATTATTCTAGATATTGCACAAAAATACATTCACTCTAAACAAGACAATTTAAGGTCGAATCTGACAAAAGACTTGAGATATCCATGTTCGGCTTGGATCACAGACCAAGTGACATTGGACTAACTTATGAAAGATGCCAAATTTAAGAGGAAGGCCCGTAATAATCCAAACTATAGGCCATCTATATGAGGAGGATCTAAAAGATGCCTTCGAGATACAACAAAAGCAACCCAAGCTAGGGTGTCAAGTATTGGATCCCATAAATTAGGATCTGGTGGGTACAATAGCATTCGTGGTGACTTGGTAAGTGATTATTTTCATCTACTATATTGTCTATTTCATAAAAAAGTCACAAAAACTTGTGAGTTAATTGTATTTTATGAGTCATTATACCTTATAAATTTGGTTATATTTGTTTATGTAGGTTCACCAATTTCAAAAGGAAGCTTTAGAGGAGGACCTAAAATATGCTTTACTACATGGTTCCCAAGGCCTTCGACAACATATGCTAGATCAAGGGGAGAAATTAGTCATTGGTCATGAATCTGAGGTAAGTTATTTGCATGATGGGATATAATAAAATTTCATATTTTTCCTTCATTTCCATTGCAAAGAAAACATGATATAGATATTAATTTAGATAGATACACCTAGAATTACAATAGTTTCTTTTTTGCATAGATAAATGAAACAAGCAAACGTAAAACTGTGATTTGATATGTTATTTTAATGAGTTAAAATATGTTGTGTATAGGAATCCCAACAGTCCAACTCATCAGGCAGTGAGCATGAAGAGGAGCTAGATGAACATGATGAATTATTTGTTGCACATAATTATTCGATTGTCATTCTTGAACCTCAACAACAAACCATTTTTGAATTTCAGCAAGTGGGAGACACAAATAATGAGGAGGGTGTTCAATCTGATGAACAATCGACACCCACAATTAGAATAGTGCATCATATTAGTATAGTGTCTCGTAGAAAGAGCACATAAAGGAAGTGGATGGATAGAAACAAATGAACAAAAGACATATTTGCTTCTTATGTTTGAGTCTATTGTTGTCTAATCATGTGACATATCCTCTTGTGATGCTACTTTGATCTTTGTATTCTATCTTTATTTCATTGTCTTCTTGCTCTTTTGCTTATCTATTATGGATTATATTGGAGATTGGCTACATGGATCTGGTCAGGCAACATATACACATCTACTGTAATTTTCTTTGTTTTTCTTTATAATAGGTGTCTATTGCATAAGTGGATCCTCAATAAACCAAGAAAATTTCAATACACATAAGCATGAAATAGAAACCCATGACTTTTATTTTTTTAAAGAAGAATCAGATCTTATTAAATTATTAACTTGTAGTGTTTTCCAACTGATTAAACTAAACAAATGATTGAATTTATTATATACTTTGTTTTAAGTTTGAAGCATAAGAATGATTATCTATAGACCTGAGTAGACATAGATTTGATGTAAATGGCATACTTGCTTTGTGTACTATATTGTAATTTATTCGATTTACAAAGCTTGATGCTCTCCAAAACCAAGAACATAAAACAAAAATAATATCATATTTTGATATATGTTGTACACTATTCCATTTGGCCTTTAGGATCAATTGGAGGTAGGAAGCAATAGGTACAATACTATCTACATGAAATCAAATCTTTTCTACTTTTTCTCTTGGGCTTCTCACACCTTAGCAATGGTAATATGATTGCAGGCCTACAATGAAAGAATATTGCAATGGAGCTCTCATAATAAACCTTGGAGATTAGATTGAGGTGGGTATTTCACCATTCTTTTCACAAATCATGTAACTGCATGCAGATTCTTGGTGCTTATAGATTTCACTAGAAGATGAAAATCTTGCTTTTTTTTTTATATCTGGTGTTTTGTATGTACAAGTCTAAGTTTCTAAATTTGTTCTGCTGATAATGTGCAGGCTAATTGATGCTCATCTATTCTCATTTGTTGTTGGGAAAGACTTTGTGGTTGATATTAGGAAATTGAAGAATACAGATTGGAGAGGAGCTCTTGATAAAGTAGGTGTACTAAAATATTTTACAGAAGTGTTGGAGGTAAGTCCCAGCAGGAATTGATAACTTTATTTTGTCATTAATTTTAATAATAATAGAATATTAATATTTGTAATGGAAACTAACATTTACAGGATGGCAACAGTATTGGCTCAAGTTTCTTGTATGCTTTAGAAAACCTTGTTTCTCCTGTAAGTATTCTTATAATCATGTGAAAGGTTTAAGGGGAATTGTATTTGATACATTAATTATTTAGCAAGTTTACTTCCTAATTCTTATAATCATGTGTTTTACTTCCTTAGAAAGTTTAATTATTTAATCTGTGACAGATACCAATATTAGCATTTTGTTCTTGAGCAATCAATTTCCTTCCTGTTTAAATATCTTTGGTGCCCTCCACTCGCACCTACATCCTTTGCCTTAATGGTAGTTGGTGCCCTCCACGAGACTCCTTATCTCTCCTCCTTGTGCGGCCTTCTAAGGAGCTTCCTCTATGCATCCTGTGATGCCCCTCCTCAATTCGGTCTTACACAACCATATATTATCAACTTTCTTTGCAATATTGCAGAAGTCGTGGCAGAGAACGTGAGTCCTATTGTTCGACAGCTCTTTCATTTAAATGGTTCTCTCAATATGGACGGTTGTGTTCTGCCCCTCTTAGCAGTTTAGGTACATTGAGCTATATGATTAAAATGTTTGCTTTAAATTTCCATTGTCTAGCCAAAGAAATATTGTTATTTGAGTTGTTTATCATTTCTTAGGACTAGTGGGTTTGAATTTGGTTTAAATAAAATAAGCTTTGATTTATTTAAATGGTTCATTTAAAATCACTTTAATATATTCTATTAGAGAAATTAAAGTTAATTTTTAAAATATTATATTTTTATTGGACGTAAGATTACATATATTGTGAGATTTGAACCTCAAACAAGTCTCGCATCTGTAAACCATTATTACGTCATTAGAAAACAACTATTGTGTCATCGGAAAACAAGTTGCAACTATCCTTTAATTGTAAACCAATTGTTGTTTAATGGTAAACCACCTACCATTTAATGATATAAGCCTCCAAAATCTCACTTATCACATAAAAGCCAGATAAATATTGATATGAAAACTCATGGTAACATTCTATTTTCATTTGCGCTGTTTTTTGTCAATTTGATCACTTTTAATCATTTGCATTGTTTTGTGTTTTAAACTTGTATGCAAATATTTTATAATCAGATAATACTTAATTTTTTATTAGCTGATAGGCTACATATAGTGTGAGATTTGAGCCTAAAACAAGTCTCATCCGTGCAAACCACTATTGAGTCATTGGAAAACAAGTTCCAGATATTGTTTAATGGTAAAAGCCTCCAAATTATCAAGTTTAAAGCATCCAAAATATCACTTATCACATAAAAGCTAAATAAATATTGATATGACAATTAGATGGGACATTATATTTTCATTTGTAGTGTTTTTTGTCAATTTGATGACAACTTTCTTTTCTCATTCTCATTGCTTTGTGTTTTAAATCTATATGTAGATATGTCTAAGTTTATTTCATTCCATTATTTTGCACTTATTATTAATTATTTAATCCAACCAGATGCAACTAGCATTTGTAGCACATCCATACACAAACACATACTCTCTAATATATTAACATAGATAGAATTTTCTGCGCTAGCCTTGAACCTCCTTTAGATGCAAGTGCTAGTTAAGTTCTATTTGACACATAAATGACTGTCAAATTTAAAATAAAACTTTTGTTAATACATTCACACTGTTAGACTCTAACTTTTGTTGTCATTATGAAATTTAAATAATTAATCCATTATTTATTTGATGAATAGGCAACACAATTGAGAGACCACCTTGCAGTGGGATTCACAGTAAACCACTCAGTAATAGATGAAACTTCACTGTGGCATTTCATCAACTATTGGGCCCAACTATGCCGAGACTCATCAGCTACCACAAACATTTCACTACCCCCTCTCCATACCCGTTCTTTCGGCACAACTTCTCCTATAAGCCTCAGCTTACATTACCATAAAACTACAAAACCATAAAGCTTGATAAGTTTTCCCCTTCCCCACCCCCACTAAGAGAAAAAATGTTCCACGTCACCGACGAAACCATCTCCTAGCTAAAGCGACAAGCCAATCAAGTTGCTTCCAAAGACCCAAAAATTTCTTCTTTCCAGGCACTTTGTGCACACATATGGCTTGCCATCACACAAGCTCGAGGACTTTCACCCATAGAAGAAACCACCTTCAAACTTCTAGTTAAGCCGACCCAAAATAGTTCCTCCATTACCTTCCTCATACTTCAGCAACATCATCCAAATGGTGGGCGTTTGCATTAAAGTAGGAGACCTTGTAGGCAGTGGCATGGGACATCCAATAGACTTACTGCACCGCGTCATTTCAAGGCACTAAGATGCTAACATTAGAGCCATGATATCAAAAAAATCATCCACCTCCTTAAGCTACATGTCAAGAATAAAGACAATACTCCCCAAAGTGTCCACAAGAATGCCATTGTTTATCTTTTGAGCAACACAAAAATATGTATAATCATTTGATGCTAAATTTTTTATTATATTAAATCCTTCTATGTATATGTTATACTTAATTTAAAAGCCTAGGATAATAACATAGCCACCCCACTTTTCCCTCCAAATGCATGCACTTTCATTTCCCTTGGTCTTTGATGCAACCTTCGTCTTGTTTTCTTAAATTGCATCCCTCCTTGTATCCTTGTGCCTAATCTGTATCTCCTACGCAGGCCCTACACAGACATCCAAATGTATTAAAAATGCTTGTGGATTATTAAGTTTAAACTGATTTCTTATCACCATTTTGTATCAGGATTTGTAAATTTTATAGAATAGACATTGCACAATATAGGGAACTTCAACCAAAGAAGCAAATTCAAATCTTTGTATCCTAATGTTTGAACCCAATATTATTGTACAGAGATTTTAATTGTTGTAGTTTGTACACTAAAGTTGAAAATCTGCTCATAATTTTTGCAGAAGTGGTTATGGACATTGTTAGATCACCTTGAATGGGTGGGTTGCATGTATCCTAGATATCCTAGGTTTGGTAATCCTTATTTCCATATTTTGTAGCTCCTGAGCAAAAATTCTTTTTGTGAATTAATTACCCAAGTTATACTTCTCATGATGATATTATCATGCATTGTGATTCGTAGCAACATGCATAGTTAATGAAATAGAAAAGAGAAAAGAGAAAGCTTTTATTTTCCTTTCTCCATTCTCTCACCATATATTCCTGTTTAAAATAATTGTCCATAAAATACATAATCATTGTTTCCTGTGTTTTATCTCCAAATTTTTGACTAATTTTTATGCTGGTGTGTCCCATTTATCTAACTCCAACTCGAGGTACTTAAAATTGAAGGATGTTTCTTTAAGTGATGCAATCCATAGTTAAAATAGAATTATATTCCAAAGTGTCACAACTTTGAAATTGATGGGACTCCGTAATCAATGGAACAATTAAGGTCTTTTTCAAGTTCAGACTAAAGTTCTGAAATGAAATTCAATATAAAGGTTCCTATTTAGGAGAGCTATTTTTTAATCTTACTGTAAATAATTTCCCTATAGCATGATGATTTCTTTCATCCTAAGTGTGACACCTACAGATTGTGGTGATTTATTTGAATACACACATCCATTACTTTGGTAGAGTGAAGTCCAAACATTATTATTATTCTTGGAAGGGTAGGTGCACAACTTCAAATCTTGTAAATGAAAAGGAAAGTAGTTCATAGACTGGTATTTTAGATAGGTGAGATATTGATGGTAGCAACATATCTTTATCTTCCAATGTGAAATCAATTCCATGGTTAAGGTTAAGAGGTGTCGATCTTTCAAAATTTTTTCTAGCTCAAGCTTTAATGCCCAAGAATTAGGAAGATACATTTCTTCTTGATGAAGAGTTAGAAAATGATCAATTGACAAAAAAAGGATCAACTACAATCCTCCAAAAGGTGGTTGTTCAACTAAAATTGTATGAATAGATTTATCATTATCAAAAAGTATGAGACTACAGTAATATCTATGTAAATGCCTCACATTTAATCTTTGTTGAGAATTCTTCCAAATCAAAGCAACATTCTAGTGCAATGGTTTTAAGCTAATGTATTTGTTTTGCTTCACATGGTTTGAATAGTTTACTCTATACACTTCCCAGCCCTAACTTCTATGTCATCCACTTTCTATATTTTTCAGTAGAACAGAAGATGAAGAAGATGAACCAGATGTAAATGATCAGGATGTACAGTGACTGATTATTGTGACCTAGATGAAGAAGATGACCCAAATATAACAAGAAAAAGAAGCGAGCTTGGCAATTGCCATCATGTAAGATGAAATTAGAGTAATGTTTTTTTTCTAAAAAAATTATATACTACATTTTATGTGAGTAAAAGACTCTCATTTGGACACTAATAATTAGAGTAACGGTTTTTCTGAAAATTTTATATACTAGCACTTGCATTTAAAAGAGGTTCAAGCATTATTTCAATAGAAAATTATATTTATATTAATATGTTAAAAGAATATGTGTTTGTGTACATATGCAGTGTAAATTCTACTTGCATGTAATTGTTGTCAAATTGACAAAAAAATACTACAACTGAAAATATAATGTTCCCATCTAGTTGTCTAATCAATGTTTATTTGGCTTTCATGTGATAAGTGAGATTTTGAAGGATTTTGCCTAATATTTTAGAGGCTTTTACTTTTAAACAGTAGATGGTTTATCATTAAATGACAACTTAAACTTATTTCCCAACGACTCATAGTGGTTTGCAGGCGTGAGACTTGTTTCAACCTCAAATCTCAAACTATATGTAGTCTACAAGGTCAGTAGTGCACATCTAACTGGTTAGTAGTTACCATAATTTTGATCTGTGTTAGATGAAGATTGATGAAGTAATTGCCTAATTGCTTTGTTTTGACATAGGACAATAGATAGAGTTTTCAAGTGGTATTTTTAAAGCGGAAAGGAGCAATTGGGAAGGAAAATGGTCAGTTTGACACCTGTAGCAACATTTTGCAAGCATCTAAGAAGGTATTGACTGGAAGTTGAGTAGGTTACAGGCATATAGGGACAATTTAAGCATGTGCATCAGTAATATGCAAGCATCCAAAAGGTTAAAGAGTAGATATAATAGATAACTGAGGAAAATAAAATTGAAAAGTCAGGAGTCTTATTTCACCAATGCCTTGCTAGAGATTTTTTGTGGAGTCAAATAATGGAAGCAGTTTCTAGGCGGCCAAAATAAATCAAATTTACCAATTCAAAGTACAAGGTGGTCATTGATACTTCTTAATGTCATGTCCTACACTCTCTCCAATTAAGGATATACAAAGAAAACTAAAATCACTTTTGTAATTAGTTCTAATTTTGATTTTGATACAGAATTGTAAACTTGACACAAAATTTCTTTCTAGTCACTTTGACATTGTAACTCAGATTTTTCAGCTTTAAACTGAAACAAAACACTTTGTAACACATTTTCAAAGCAAGAGATATATATTTTCAGACTATGTATGGTTGCAAGAGCATCTTCTATCAGTAAAATGAGCATTTTGGCCTTCAAATTTTTTGTTTCTATTATGTCTATGAGTTAATTGATGTCATTTTCTATGACTTTCAAACATTGAATGTTGAAAATCACACAAAAAATTATTTATTTTTTTAATATATTTTTTCATATTGTCTCTAGACTTTAATCCCAATTATTGTCTCTAGAGAGACAATATGTCTTTAATCTCAACTATTGTCTCTAAAGAGACAAAAGTGAAATTGTCTCTAAAGAGACAAAAATACTTCTGTTTCATATTGTATTTGCAAAGACAATTTTTAAGACAAAAGTTTAAGACACCCGCTTAAAGACAATAATTGAGACAATACACTTTTTTCTTTTTGTCTCAAATTAAGACAATTTCCTCAAAAATTATCTCAAAAATATCTTTAAAACCCCTTTTATGTAGTAGTGTCTCTTCTTTGATTTTTTATTTTTCAAATCGATAATGTCTTCAAATAATCAAATCTAATTCGGCTATGTATTTGAAATTACAATTTTCCTTGTCTGATGAGCTTTTTTTTATGATTATATTATAATAGCTGCGGTTTTTTGGATGTAGCCCGGATTGGGTGAACCACGTTAAATTCTTTGTGTTATCTTGTTTTTGCTATAATTTTTTGTGTGCTTTATTTCTCTGTTTTATTGATCAAATATGCATTTAACTATTAGATATTTTCCTTCTAACCCTAACAAGCCTAATTCTGGAAGCTTCTAAAAAGATTGTAATAAGCGCTTGGGATGAGAGTTGTGTAGAGGCATTATTCACGAGGTTGTAATATAATTTTCACTGGATAATAAAATCATTGGATCGTTGCGGTTTTGTGGATGTAGCTCGGATTGGGTGAACCATGTTAAATTCTCTGTGTTATCTTGTTTTTGTAATAATTTTTTTTGTGTTTTATTTCTCTGTTTTATTGATTAAATTTTCATTTAACTATTAGATATTTGCCTTCTAACCCTAACAAACCTAATTCTGGAAGCTTCTAAAAATCTTGTAATAAGCAGTTGGGATGAGAGTTGTGTAGATGCATTATTCTTGAGATTGTAATATGTTTTGCACTAGATAATAAAATCATTGGATGGTTATGGTTTGGTGGATGTAGCCCGGATTGGGTACAAATCTCAAAAAAATATTACAAGAAAAGGATGAATAATTTGATGAACAATTATAGATACAATTGCAAAAAAAATCATGAAGGGAAAAGAGAGGTTCGACTCCAGTCTATCTCCCAAAGAGTGGGAGGCTTTGAGAGAAAGCATGCATTCTGAAGAATATTTGGCAAAGAGTAACAGAGGTAAGATAGCAAGAGATAATGTGAGGGTTGGATATACATTTGGCCGAGGTGGGTTGCACGCCAAAATAGACAAATCTGTAGTAAGTGTATGGATTTTTTGTTCAATTTACTTTGTGTTATTTATTTTCATTTTTTATTGAACTGACTATATGTTGAAATTGACATTATATTTTAGGTAGAAAACAATAATAGAGAAGTAGGTGCAAAAGATATTGTCAATTATTTGGTAGCACTAGATGCTAGTAAATCTAAGAGTAGGATGAAGTG
The DNA here is from genome assembly GCA_007115665.2 of Sequoiadendron giganteum. Taxonomy (NCBI): domain Eukaryota; kingdom Viridiplantae; phylum Streptophyta; class Pinopsida; order Cupressales; family Cupressaceae; genus Sequoiadendron; species Sequoiadendron giganteum. Next base: position 29,873,327 of record CM021105.1, on the reverse strand, counting down.
GAATTTTAGTTCGTGAACAAAGATTTCACAACCATATGTTCAATTCCCAATAAGAGCCTCTTTAGATCATGTCAACTCAAATGAACTAGGGTACCAAAAGGTAATGAGGTCCATATTCAGTCTCACTCGACAAGTTATGTAGTTGGTTGAATCCATTAACCCTATAGTTTCTCCATGGAATGAGCATATTTATCCATGGATTCAAAAGAGGTAAGAGGCTATATTGATCTCATTTATTATTGTTTGGTATTTCTATATACAAATTCCTCTTAGTATGTAGATTATTGAAATCTGAGTGTAGGAGAATCCAACCCATTTTCTTTATTTTTGGAGTGATCCAAAAAATGTTCTTTTGGATGAATTTATAGCTTGCATTCTTTACTTGATTATTTAATGCTTTGTATATTTTTTGCACGATGGTCAACCCACATGTAGAGAAATTTTATCAAAGCAATAGGAAAATAAAAATGCCTTCACAATGTCAACAGAGCTTCTATTATTGATAGAAGTGGACAAGAATGTGTAGCACAATAGTTTGTTGGGAATAAGGTGTTTCAACCTTAAAGTCCTAACATTTAATTAATTAATGTATTATTGTATTTATTTGTTTTAATTAATTTCCTACAATATCATGTCATTAAGTGGAACCCACTGGCTAGGTGGCATCTCCGTTGGAGGTGATTGTATGAGACATCTTCATCACATGTGGAGGTAGGCACCCCATTTTGGAATCATGGACCTAGGACAAGTGGTGTTATCTTTTGACATATTCTATGATGCATCATAAGGTATACTTTGCATGGAGAAAGTGTGGTCCCTTAGTGGGGCATGAAAAAAGTGTGTGAAAGAATAAGTGTGCAAGTCATGTTTGACTTATTCTTTGTTTGTTGAATGTGTTGAAAGTGTGACAAATTTTATGGCATATGTTATATGACATTTGTAAGTAATTTTTCATAACACACTAGAAGCATGACTTAGGCACCCAAGCTTGGAGAGAAGTTTGGCATGTTATGAAAATTGTAAGAAATGTAAGAGAATGTTGTACAGGTGTCCAAATCATGCGTATGGAATGAGTTATTTTTGCCACATGGGTTTGGATGCCTAAACTCTTCTAGAAGCTTCTCAAGGCTTGTATCTCCTATAAATAGGATGCCTTGCATTGTAGAATGCATAGTTTGTTTGCAGGTAGTGAAGTGAAAATGGTTGAATCCTAAAAATGTATTTGGTGTGAAGCATTTCTTGAAGTAGCATTGTGCTTGGGGTGTATTGTAACTCTCTTTTGAAGTAATACATTGGTACTGTGCTTTTGGAGGGTGGGTTTTTTTACCTGAAATGGTTTTCCACATGTATATCGTTGTCCCTTCTATTTTGTCTATCTTTCTTCTACTCTTTGTTTTCTCATACCGTTATGCTGCTGAAATTATCTTAGATCTAAACTTACATCAAGTTGTTCTATGTTACCTTTCCTATGTTTTTTTCATTAATGCAATTATTTAAAGGTGTTAAAATGCAAGTTTTCCTATTCACTCATGCTTAGATTAGTGTAGGAAGTTGCTTTCACATTCACGACTTCCTTTCAGTTGCTATCAGAGCTTGGCTAGCCTTCATTCATTTGTTGGGTTAGAAGGGTTTTTTGTACTGATATTTGATTCAGTGGGTGTCTTGCAGAAGGGTTTTTTGTGACCTTTTTTGCCGGAAGAAATGACAAACACATCTGGAAGGATCGAGATGGAAAATTTTAATGGAGAAAACTTTGAGCTTTGGAAGATGAAGATGGAAGACATGCTTTTAGATCATGACCTATGGGTTACAATTTTAAAAACCATACCTACAACCATGAAACGAGAAGATTGGGATCTCTCAAATCAAAAATCCAAGGGTGTGATCAGACTCTGTTTGGCTTATTTTGTTCTCCTGAATGTTCATGAGGAAAAAAATTATTCTTCTTTATGGAAGAAACTTGGAGATGTTTATTAGGCCAAGTCCTTGGTAAACAAGTTGTTCTTGAGAAAGAATATGTGCTCTCTGAAGATGGAAGATGGAGGATTCGTTGTGGATCATCTAAATGCTTTCAATATGTTGGTTGCTCAACCGGGTTCCATTGGAGACAAGATTGAGGATCAAGACCGTTGCATGCTCCTATTGTGTTTGTTGCCAGATGCATGGGATCACCTAGTGATGGCTATTGGAAGCACATCAACCATCTTTAAGATGGATGAGGTCGTTGCTTTGTTGTTATCTGAAGAGATGCAAAGAAAATATTCTGAGATGGCTAACGACGCCCTTGTTTTTCATGGTAGAACAAAGGAGAAAGGCAAGAAGAAAGAGAAAAATTATAAGTCAAAGTATCCAGGGAGATCTAAGTCTCCTAGCAAGAAGTCCAAGGCAAGATGCTAGAATTGTGGAAATGTCGATCACATTCAAAAAGATTACAGGAAGGAGAAGAAGAAGAAGAAAAATAAGTCTTTCTCCAATTCTGAATCTTAGAAATCAGCCCAAGATGATGGATAAGCTTTTATTGCAGCCTTGGTAGACCATGCATTAGATGATGTGTGGTTGATATATTTAGGTGCATATTTCCACATGACCTCTCACAAAGAGTGGTTCTCAAAGTATGAAGAATACAATGGTGGAAAGGTGTACCTAGGAGATGATTCTTATCTTGTAATTGTTGGTCGTGGGACATTCAAGATCAGATTCCCTGATGGAAGAGTGAAGGGGATTGATGGTGTCTTGCATATCCTGGGTTTGACACAAAACCTACTTTCTTTAAGTAAACTGAATGATTTTGGAGTGCAAATTGTTTTCTCTGGTGGAGGATGAAAGATGACAAGAGGAGATATGGTGTTGGCTAAGGGTGTTCGTACATGCACTTTGTACTAGCTAGATGCATGTTCATTTCAATGTAATAGTTCTTTTGATGTACCAAAGAAGAGATCTTTGGATTCTTCATCCTCACCATCAAATCATGTAGAGAAGAAGTGTGTTACAGCTACATCTGATGGTCGTGCATTTTGGGTACCTAAGGGTGCTCATTCCATGGAAATGAAACTTCTTGCAGAGAAGATAATGTTATGGCACCAACGAATTGGTCACATTGGTGAGAAGGGTCTTAGAACCCTGAAAAAGAAGAGCCTTGTTGAAGGCCTTGATGATTGTAATCTCGATTTCAAATTTTGTGAACATTGTGTCTACGGTAAACAACATCATGTTTATGTTTACTCTAGTTCTCATAAGTCTTCTGGGGTCTTGGACTATGTGCATTCAAATGTGTTTGGTCCTGTAAATTTTCATTCATTTTCCAAAGTTGTATATTTTGTTTCTTTCATAGATGAATACAATAGGACATTTGTTTATTTCCTTAGTAGTAAAGCTGAAGTCTTTAGTCAATTTAAGGAGTTTAAGGCCTTGGTAGAAAATAAGACTAGTAGAAAGATTAAGTGTTTGAGTACTGATAATGGTGGTGAGTTTTGTTCAATCGATTTTGAATTTTTTTGTAAAAAGAATGGGATTGAGAGACATAAGACTAATCCCTACACTCCACAAAAAAATGGAGTTGCAGAGAGGATTAACCGAATGTTGATGGAAAGGGCTAGGAGTATGTTGAGTGGTGCTAGCCTTGAACAAAAATTTTGGGTTGAAGTTGTAGCCACTACATGTTATTTGATAAATAGATCTCCTACATCAGCGCTTGTTGAAAAGACACCCATGGAGGCATGGTCTGGAAAGAATCCTTTAATGAGATATCTCAGAGTATTTGGTTGCAAATCTTATGCTCATGTTCCAATTGAGAAGAGGTCTAAGTTGGAGAACAAAGTTGTTAAGTGCATCTTTATTAACTATGGAGTCGATGTAAAAGGGTACAAGATTTGGGACCCAAAAGCACAAAAAATTCTCTACAGTAGAAGTGTGATCTTCAGAGAGATGAAACCTTGATCTGCTGAGCTACAACCAAAAAAAGAGGAGAAACAAAAGAAGGAGGTAGTTTAGTTTCCACCTACTCCAGAGAAAGAAGAACTGTGTATTCCTGATGGACTTGATGATGAGGAGAGTTGAAGCAACTCTGAAAGTTTTGAAGAAGAAGAACCTCAACCTCAGCCTTTGAGGAGGTCTACACGAGAAAGGCGACAACCGAAAAGGTTTGGCTATCCATTGTTGGATTCCAGTTGCATTTTTTCCTTGATTACTCATATTGATGAGCCTAGGATTGTGAAAGAGGTAATAGGTATGAATGATTCAGATTCTTGGATGCAATCCATGGATGAGGAGATGGCTTCATTAAAGAAAAATAAGACTTGGGATCTAGTACCTTTTCCTACTGGATGTAAACCTGTTGGTTGTAAATGGGTTTTCAAGAAAAAGTGTGGTCCTGATGGCAGTATTGAGAAGTATAAGGCATAGTTGGTTGCTAAGGAATTCTCTCAGGTAGAGGGAATTGATTATGGGGAGATATTCTCTCTTGTAGAAAAGCTAACATCTATCTGGCTTCTTTTATCACTTGCAGAAACACACAATTTACAAGTAGAATAGATGGATGTGAAGACAACATTTATTCATGGTGATTTGGAGGAAGAGATATACATGTCATAGCCAGAGAACTTCATTGTAAAAGGTAAAGAAAATTTGGTTTGCAAACTGAAGAAGTCTCTCTATGGTTTGAAACAGCCTTAGAATTTTGATACTTATGTGTTGTCACTGGGGTTTCAAAGATCTAAATCTGACCATTGTGTATATTTTAAAACCAATAGTGGTCACGTTCCCATTATTGTTTTATGCGTAGATGATATGTTGTTTATTGGGAATGGTAAAAGTATGATTTCATATTTGAAGTTTCAGTTGTCAGCACAGTTTGAAATGAAAGACCTAGGTTCATGTAGGTACATTTTGGGAATGGAAATCATAAGAGACAGAGCTAACAAAAATATTTGTTTAAGTGAATGCAAGTATGTGAACTCGGTGTTGGAGAGATTTAGCATGGTAGATTGCAGACAGTTAGTTGTTCCTATGATGCAAAGGACAAAGATTCATGTGAATGATTGTCCAACATCTACTACTGAGATGGAAGACATGACTAGAGTACCATATGCAAAAGCAGTTGGCAGTCTAATGTATGCAATGGTGTGTACAAGACCAGACATTGCCCAAGTAGTTGGAGTCCTTATCTGTTTCATGGCTAATTCTGAACAGGTGCATTGGGATGCAGTTAAGAGAGTTTTCATATACTTATGAGGTACTTCTGAGTATGCCTTGTGTTTTCATGGTTATCCTACTAGACCTCAAAATTTTGTGAGCCTTAGAGGATTTATGGATTCAGATTGGGTAGGTGACATTGACAGTAGAAGATCCACCAGTGGTTTTGTATTTATGATGTTTGGTGGTGTTATAAGCTGGATGAGTAAGTGACAAGTTGTAGTCGCTTTGTCCGTGATAGAAGAAAAGTATATGGCAGTCACTCATGCTTGTAAGGAAGCCATTTGGATTAAGAGATTGTGTTCTGGTATTGGTTTAGATACAAGAAAAATTACTATTTGTTGCAACAGTCAAAGTGTGATATGCTTAGCAAAGAACCCTACCTGCCATGCTAAAACAAAGCACATTGATGTATAGTATCACTTGTTAGTGTAAATATTTATTTACTACACTAGCATAAGTTAACTTAGGTCATATCAATCCTAGGATGCATTTAATCTTTTAATAATGTTGTTAGGGTTTCCTTGTTGTCACATGTTGTTAGATCAAGACACATGGCAATATCTTAATACATCTTGTATCTCACCCTTTCCTATATAAGGAGGGTTATTATATCATTTGGAACATCCTTTTCTACCTCATCATTTGAGAGGTCTTAATATCAAGCAAGCTCATTCTTGCATATCCTCTTGTGGAAGATTTATCATTGTTTTTGTATGTGTTCCTGGTTATTAATCTTATTCAAGATTTCTAACATGGTATCAAAGCCATTCCTGCAAGACTTTTCCCAAATCTGAGGATTGAGCTATGGCTATAAGATCTCTTTGAGGTTGTCTCCATATTAAGGTTTTCTTGGAAGGTCACTTTTGGTGCATGTTGGAGGAAATATGAGCTCATATCTGAGTCCAGGGCTATCGAGAAAGTCAAATTTGGCTTTTGCTTCACCGAAATAGAGATCGTGATACATAATTGCGGAACCGGGGTTTCAAGTTCAAATCTGACAACCGACTTGCATATTTTGCATTTTTAATCAACATTGCAGGTTCCAGCATGCCTTTTCATGTTTTAGGTAGCTGATTCAACCTTTGCATGTCATTTTTTGGTTGTTGGGGTCATTTTTTGTTGCTAAAGGCGTCTATTTTACACTAGATCTACATCTTCTGTACATCTGCAAGAAAAAATGCCATCTGGGTTTTGTTCGATGTATAAAAAAACCATTTGGGTACTTTTTAGTTTTTGCATGCAGTCTGTATATTTTGTAGAAATGAACTCAGAAAGTTTCAGCCGTACCCCTCTCCGTTGGCAGTTTCAGATTTGAAGGTAGTTTTCCAATGCCCCGTTCTTGCTCATACGAACTCCGTTTCTCACGAATTGTTTTTTGAATTTGGCTATTTTTTTGTGCTCTATGCACTAGTGCAGAGATTTTTTGGTTTTGATGCAGAAATTTTTCAGAAATTGCAGATTCTCAGTCGTGACATTGCACAGTTCTCATTTTGGGAACTTCAAAGAAGCATAACTTTCTCGTACGACCTCGTATCGAGGTGATTCATTTTTTGAAAGTGCATGCTTTTTCGAGTAAATTGCAGTGGTGCTGTTAGTTTTACTTGTCTGAGTTCCAATACTGTAGTTTCAATTTACACCCTATTTGTGGGGGTTTTGTAATGTATTGAAATCAAGACCACTTAGTATTTCTCGCTGGTGGAAGTTGTAAACGCACTAATATAAAGTGCCAAATCATATTTTCTTGACGGGGGTTCTTTGATTGAGTGAAAAGGGGGGGTTCAATGTGTTGACTCTTGTTAGCACATATTCTCTTTTAGAAACATGATTTTATGCATCATAGTTCATTATGGGGTTCTCATTTTATCCTGCTTTGATCATGTTGAAACGGGGAAACTACACACAATGGAGAAATGGTATCATCACACATCTCTGATGGCTTCATTTGTTGCCAAATTTGTATAATCTTGTTCCCCCTCCTGGTACTGACAGTAAGAAATTTGCTTGGAATTGCAAAAGGGATCATGTCTTAGGAGTCATTGCAATGCATATTGATCTTTCCACCTTGAAAAGTGTTGATCATTGTGATTGCCCTCATACTCTTTGGACCAAAATTTGGGAGATACATGGAGATCATGACATTCAGCCATTCCTAGATAATCTTATTTCAGATTGTCTTGTGCCTCTTCATCTTTCCGACAGGATACCCTATGATGTAGATACTATGCGGGAGTTTGAATATTTGGAATATTTTGAATCTTTAGATGAGGATGAGGATGAAGAGGGTTCTTTCGATGCTCCTGATTCTCCATCAGAGACAGGTGATGTACCTTCACCTTCAGTGATTTCATTACAATCAGTATCACTTTGTCTTCCTGATTGGGATTCCTATCTATCAAACATTGCATCCTTGTTTGTGGAGTCTCACATTTCAGATTTGGAGGACATTTTTGAGGGGATATCTCTCCTATTTGATGATAGTCATTGCACTCCTGTTGTCAAATCATCACAGTCTTTGGATTTTGTTCAGCATCTATTTCCACATCATCCTAATTTGTCACCTTCTACATTGATTGGGTATGTACCTGAGTGGGTTGTGGCATCTTCATCTTCATCAGGAAAGGAGACACATGAGCAGCTTTCAGAGACATCATCAACTTTCATATACATCCATCCTTCCTTCAATTCCTATCTGGAATGGGAAGCATCTCTGCACTTGCACCTGGTTTTGTTTCTTCCGAAAGCGAGACAAGTTGTTTGTCGACATTGGATCATGTTTTGTCTACATACACTTACCTTTTTTGTAGGTGATCACATATTTTGGGGGGGCTATATTGTCTCTCTATTTTCCTCCTATGGGGGGGGGCATTGATTGTATTGTATCCATGTGATGATTGTTGTCCTTGGGGGGATGATGTTGAGTCCTCCAAATCATCACCTTTTTGCATTTTATCTCCTTTTCGGAGAGGGGTTTTCTTCCCACTGGGTTTTCCCCTTTTCTCCATTTAGTGGGAGATTAGTTGCATTTTCATCCTATGTACATGGGTACCTAATATGGCCATCAGCTGGGACCCATCATCATCATGCATAATCATTGCATTTTCTTTTCCTCCCTAAGTTGCACTTATGGGGGGTGTTAGTGTAAATATTTATTTATTACAATAGCATAAGTTAACTTAGGTCATATCAATCCTAGGATGCATTTAATCTTTTAATAATGTTGTTAGGGTTTCCTTGTTGTCACATGTTGTTAGATCAAGACACATGACAACATCTTAATGCATCTTGTATCTCACCCTTTCCTATATAAGGAGGGTTATTATATCATTTGGAACATCCTTTTTTACCTCATCATTTGAGAGGTCTTAATATCAAGCAAGCTCATTCTTGCATATCCTCTTATGGAAGATTTATCATTGTTTTTGTAGGTGTTCCTGGTTATTAATCTTATTCAAGATTTCTAACATCACTTTGTTCATAATATGATAGAAGATGGAAACGTGAACCTAGAGAAGGTTGACACTTTGACGAATGTTGCAGATGCATTGACGAAACCAGTAAGCACAAAAAAGTTCAAATGGTGTTCTGAATCTATGGGCCTTGGGGCCCTCAGCCGTTAATTTAATTTGACCCTTGACAGGTCCTCAACAAGTGGGAGAATGTTGGGAATAAGGTGTTTCAACCTTAGAGTCCTAACATTGAATTATTTAATGTATTATTATATTTATTTGTTTTAATTAATTGCCTACAATGTTATGTCATTAAGTGGGACCCATTGGCTGGGTGGCATCCCCGTTGGAGGTGACTGTATGAAACATCTTCATCACATGTGGAGGTAGGCATTCCATCTTGGAATCATGGACCTAGGACAAGTGGTGTCATATTATGAAATATTCTATGACGTATCATAAGGTATATTTTGCATGGAGAAAGTGTAGTGCCTTAGTGGGGTATGACAAAAGTGTGCGAAAGAATAAGTTTGAAAGTCGTGTTTGACTTATTATTTGTTTATTGAATGTGTTGAAAGTGTGACAACTTTTATGGCACATGTTATATGACATTTGTAAGTAATTTTTCATAAAACACTAGAAGCATGACTTAGGTGCCCAAGCTTGGAGAGAAGTTTGGCATGTTATGACAATTGTAAGAGAATATTGTACAGGTGTCCAAATCATGCTTATGGCATGAGTTATTTTTTCCACATGGGTTTGGACGCCTAAAGTCTTCTAGAAGCTTCTCAAAGCTTGTATCTCCTATAAATAGGATGCCTTGCATTGTAGAATGCATAGTTTGTTTGCAAGTAATGAAGTGCAAATGGTTGACTCCTAAACAAATGTTTGGTGTGAAGCATTTGTTGAGGTAGCATTGTGCTTGGGGTGTATTGTAACTCTCTTTTGAAGTAATACATTGGTACTATGCTTTTGGAGGGTGGGATTTTTTACCTAAAAGGGTTTTCCCCACGTATATCGGTGTCCCTTCTATTTTGTCTCTTTCTTCTACTCTTTGTTTTCCTCATACCGTTATGCTGCTGAAATTCTCTTAGATCTAAACTGATATCAAGTTGTTCTATGTTACCTTTCCTATGTTTTTCTCATTAATGCAACTATTTAAAGGTCTTAAAATGATTTTTTTTATATTCACTCCTGCTTAGATTAGTGTAGGAAGTTGCTTCTGTGTTCACGACTTCCTTTCATCATCTTAGTTGTCCTGAAGTTGAGGTAATTAATATAATAGTTGTCAGTTATTTGTCCCAATTTTTTGTCATTCTTCATGCTTAAAATATTCTTCTGGAAATTTTTTTTAACTTTTGCATTCTTTAAGTTGTAAGTTAATTTGTCCCAATGTTCTTTCATTCTTCTTTTGGAAAAAAAATTATAGCTTTTTCATTTTTAAGTTGTAAGTTAATGTATCCCAATGTTTTGTCATTCTTCTTTTGGACAAAAAATTATAACTTTTGCATTCTTTAAGTTGTAAGTTAATACTTAGGGACTTTTGATTCAACCTTCATGCCTCTAATCACTTCCAAACAAATTCTCTACCAATAATCTCATTCTTGGTGTTCTAGAATTTGTCACTCTCTCTTTATTTAACATGGAGGAGGTGTGAATGAATGCAATTATAAAAAATAGAGGCAAATGAGAATAGTACATGTTCTTAACCCTTCGTGTTTGTAAGATAATGAACCCTGCATGTATGAAATGAAATCATGAAAAGGACATGCCTTTTAACTCTCATAAAATCATGTTTTGACTCTAATAAAAAGAAAACAATTAGAGGTTGCTTTCTCATTTTATCCCAACCACTTTCAATCCTTGCACCCCATTTAGTCACCTCTAGTCTGAGCTACAATCTTGTGTTAAATTTGAGGAAGGATAGCCTCAAAGATTTCCTACTAGGATTCTTCATCTTGATTGTTGAATTTATGCTTAGCCTTAGCTTTTGACCAAGAGAACCATGAGAACCATGAGAACCATGAGAATGTGGCTTTGGAAAAGATATTATAAATGGTTATTGATGTATTTTTTGAAAACATGATAGAATGACTACACTAGAGTTTGTTAGCTACCCAAATAAACATGAGTTTCTAGAGAGAAATGACGAGGTAGTAATTTCAAGAGTTTGTTAGCTACCCAAATGGACAAGAGTTTCTAGGAACTATTTTAGCTCTCTAGGACTGGACAACTCCTAATAAAACTTATTAGGAATCTTCAGCTGATGAAGTTCAGCTTTTATATAAGTTCTTTAATGAGTATAGGCACTAGTTGCATGCTTCTAGTAGGGCATCTTAGCAACTTATAACAAGTAGAGAGGGGGCAAGAAGGGTTAAGTCTCCAAATCTATGGCAAC
>CM021105.1:29820455-29862190 GCA_007115665.2 Sequoiadendron giganteum | reverse complement strand
CTCTCCCGGACTCTCAAGAGCAGCTTGTCAATGGGCACTTTGCAGATGACTCCTTTCTCACTCTTTTAGAGGATGAAGGATCAATCGTTGCTACCCTTGAATGCGTTGATACTTTTTGTCTTGTGTCCGGTTCTGCAATTCAATGGCACAAAACCTTGTGCTACAGACAATCGGTGCTCCCCACTCTTGTGTGGCTTCAAACCTATAACTAGAAATGGATTGGTCAGGGTGAAATATTTCGATTCTTGGGCATTCCTTTCACCTTCCAGGCTTCCCCTCGAGAGCTCTGGCAAGCCGTGCTCTCCAGAGTTGAACAGAAGTTGGCCTATTGGGTTACCAAGCCTCTCTCGCTGGCTGGCAAATTCCAGGTGTGCTTTAAAATCTTGGCTGCCACCCACATCTACTATTCTTCCTGTTGGGCTCCTTCTAAAGTAGCCTACAACAAGCTTGAGAAGTTGCTTTGTGATTTTCTTTGGGCCTCTATTGAGACCCATAAGGGCATTCATTAGGTCACTTGGGAATTTTGATGTCTCCCCAAGGATTCGGGAGGGCTCGGCTTGCTTTCCACTCAACGACAAGGGACTGCTCTCTGTGTCAAATGGATTATCCATGCGCTTACTAGGGATGAAGCCTGGAAAATTCTCTTCAGGCATTGTATCTAGTCTGGGTTTCCTATTCACAGACCCACCTAGAAAGGAATCGGCTTCCAAACCCTTCTGGTTATGAGGGAGTCGGTTCAAATTATGGGCTCCTTTGTGGCTAAAAGCATTTGGCGCTCTTGGGAAACTGTCAAACCTTGGCTCCATTGGGCTGGGGTTGGGTTTCGTCATGGGCTTTCCATCAACCAACATAATCTCTGGTGGTCTCCCCTTCTAGCTCAGAATGGTCAACAAGTCGCCTTGGCTCAAAGCTCTCTGATTTCATAAGAAGGGCATTTAGACTTTGCACCAGCTCTTCCACCAGCCTACCATGAGTATTTTGTAGTGGGATGCTTTTAAAACCCATTACAGCCTTCAAAACCAGGATCGTCCTACTTTTAATGGGTTGGTGAACGCCATTCCGACAGAAATTCTTCACAAAATTGGCATTCATAGGCACAAGCCTTGGTGGAAAGACTAGAAATGGTTTCCAGATACTCCTCTAAGGAGCTACAAGCCGTGGCTTGGTTACAGATGGCTTTCACCCCATTTCCCTATGCTCAGTTCTTTGAACCAGCGGTGGCTTCTTTACTCCTCGGCCTTTACTTGGCGTAGGAGGTTTGATGCCATTTGGTCTGCAATTGTTAATCTGAAGCTGACCCACTTTGCTTGGTGTATTCTTTCCCAAGGTTTGCCTATGAGCTCTCGGCTGGTTCATTTGGGGGTCTCTGACCCTCGTTGCCCGTTTTGTGGGTAGCCAGAAAGCTTCAAGCACCTTTTTTGGTTTTGTCCTAGAGCTCAACAGTTTTGGATTTGGATTCATGATTTCTTTTGGCCTTTTAGGCCTGATCCTTTTTCGTGGCATATGGTTCTGCTAGGGGACCCGCCTAGAACCTCGGCTAAGTTCACCCAGCTTTGGCACACTTTCAGAGTGGAAATCCTCTTCCATATCTGGAAAGACAGAAATTCTTCTATTTTTGCTCATTCACATTTAAATATTAATGTGTCTCTTTATGCTAAAGCAGTTATATGTTCTAATGTAATGTTACAGATTCAAATGCAAGCCAACAAGGTTGCACTAGAAGTGGCTCACCTACAGGTTCTCTTGGACCACTGGGCAATGCCCCTTGTACTATGGCTCAGATTCTTGACTCGCCCTCCTCCTCCCGTAGCTGGTCGCCCTCTCGGGGCCGGAAGCGGAGTGATTCCACGCGGGCTCACTCCCAGCCTCCTGCTCGGAGGGATTTTTGGCCTCCTAGGTGGGATCGTTCTCCTTTGACGCATCCTGGTTAGGGCTGGCATTCTAGTGGTGCACCGAGGAATAGTGGTGGCGGTTTTAGGTGGCCTTTGGATGCTCCTCTTGTTTCTGGCTCTGGTTGGCCCTCCACTGGCAAAAGCTTTCCGCAGCTTGCTCTCGTAATCTCGCCTCGGTGCGAGGATAAAGATAAACAAGAAGAAAAGAATGATGATGGTTGGGGTGCTCCTCTTGATGTCACTCCTAACCCCGCTGATGTATGGGGGAAACATATGGATGACCAAGATCCCCCAGGATCTACTGGCACTGCTTTAGCTGCTTAGTTTTCTTTCTATTGTTTAATTTATGGGCTAGGCCCATGTGACATTTGATATTTTGGTTTTTCTGGCCTGGGCACATGTGACTTTCAGGGTGTGCCTTCTTACCACCCGCCCTTTTTTTGTGAATTTGTAATTTTATCTCTTTTAATATAGATAACTGGAAAATTCATCAAAAAATATATATATATAGAATATTAAAAGCTGGGTGCGCAGTGCCCAAAAACGCATTGCACTGTGCACCAGCTAGAAACAACTAAGTTGTCTAATAACTGTACAATAGCTTTAAAGTGTCTCAAATGATGTGGTACAAAACTCTAAGGTCAATGTATTCACTCCAAATTGTCGAGATTTGATCTCCTTTATTAGTTCCCATTATTAAAATAGAGCCATGTGGGTGTCGTTCAATTTTCTGCACAACAGAATTAAATGGACAAATGGAAATGAGTTGGCAAGATACGACTGAGGATAGAGTATTTCATTAGTACACACATTGGCAGTGAGCTTTTCTTTACTTAATTAAACCTTGATAGTCATTTGAGAGGCCCATTCGTTTCTCTACCGCAACCTTCCTTCGATATTCCATGGCTTACAGAAGGAAAGTTGTGGCTCTTAAAAGAAAGGGGATAAGAATAAATGATTTACCAGATAGTGTACTAAGCTTCATTTTGAGTAAGGTTTCCTTGAAGCAAGTTGTGTGTTGTTCTGTTCTCTCTAAAAGATGTAGATTCCTTTGGACGTTCATGCAAAGCCTAAAGTTTTCACTCAATTTCTTCTCTTCCTCATGTAGCTTAGGGGTTTTCTTCTCTCCCTCATGTAGCCCTGTTGGATTTCAAAATAGAATTGATCATATTTTTGAACTTCATTCTGGTCCCCTCGAGCTTTTCGAATTTGTAGTCTTCCCTTTTTGTACAAATGACAAGATTTGTGAGTGGATTCATCATGCTGCTCTGAAAGATGTGAGAGATATTAAAATGGAAGACAATGGATTAATTCATCAAGATCCCGAGTTGGAGGTTCCCACGTCCATTATTTTATGTCAAAAACTTAGATCTTTATCTCTCAAGAACTTCATTCTCACAAACATATTCGACTGTTTTGGTGGCTTCCGAGACTTGGCAACACTGCACCTTTCTAAAATTGAACTCAATGACAAGAACATTGAGCTAATGTTGAAATTATGTCTAGTTTTAGAAATTTTAATCCTTGGTGATTGCTTTGGTCTTAAGAGATTAAAGATATGTTCTGATAGTCTTCTTACTCTCTATCTCTCCAATGAAAAAGAGACAATAAAAACAAATTGTCCGCTATTAGTGAGTCTTATAATAGAAGACATACCTAATATCTCTCAGATGGAACTCTACTTGCCAACATGTTTTCGTCTATGTACAAATGCACAACTTATAGGATTTATAACTCTAAAATCACTGGAAAGGATTACCTTCCCGAGTGGGCGTACTTTCTTGCGCCATGTAGTGATTCTAAGAGAATTTCCAGACTTGGAACAAATGTGCATAGGCAACGCTAAAATGGCGGTATTGGTAAGTTTTTAACAGATTATTTTAGTGCAAACTGACTTTTCAAACAAAAGTAGGAATGGGACAAGTAATAACGGCATTTTGTATAACATTTCTAGTCAAGCGTTAATAATGGTGTATTGTACGACTTTACTGTATATTGTTTCTAATAGAAATACTTTTTCTAAAGTATGATATTTTTGTTTTGGTTTGATGTTGCAATGCAAAGCGACTTGGATGGGCACTATGAGAAAATACCACCGTTGGATAATTTAAAGCTAATTCATCTCAACATAACCCAGTTTTTTGACCCTACATTTCTACTTACCTTCCTTTTTCGACTCACTCCTACATTGAAGACTTTATTAGTTTCCCGGGGGAATGGATTCGATGGCAATAACGCCCTGCGATATGTCAACAATTTGTTGAATGTTCGGCCAGAATCTACATAAACCAAAATTATCTTATCACGGAATAGCTTGAAGGAAGTGAGATGCCCCTACTGCGATCTAGAGAAAGTAATTAGTGAGTGAGAATATATCTTGGTTGAAGACCAACAAAAAAAATTTCTCGGCATTATTACATGTTTGTATTTACAATTTATTTTGGTTTATTTTGTAGTTCGAAGGATGAATTGTGTACAAGGTTTCTTATGAATTGAATTTGAATTTTGAAAGCTAAGAGTATATTTTAATGAGTCGAGGGAGTCATTCCTACCTGTAACGCTTTCTAATGATCTCAATTCCTTTTTTAAAGGTATTTTCAGTTTTTCAATAATCTTTTGTATTTAATTTTTTTTCGTGGTGTTTGTAGTGCCAATTAATCTTTTGTTGTTGTTCTAGAAAAAATTACAAGCAATGTTTCAATTTTTTTATTTATGGATGATAACTTTTTTTAAAAGCTTGTATTTTATTTTAGAAAGTTCAAATGTAGTTTAGTTATATATTAAGTATTTTTTAGTTATTAAATTTAAGATTGATATTAAAATATATTTATATATTCTTCATCTAATAATTAAAATAAATTATATAAATTAATAATGAATGTTTGTTTTTTTCTAGATTAAAGTGTATATGATTTTTTGCATCAAATAATCACTCAGTTTAATCCAAATATTCAAAGTTTAATTCATAAAAAAAAATAAAAAAACTTTTATTAATATGAACTTTAGAAATCTCTTATGTTGTAAATTAACAATCTTAAAAAAAAGTTAAAGAAAAAAAAAATTAGATCTTCTCTCCATTCTCAATTGTCTCCCTTACCCTTCACCCTTCACCCCTCCTCCCCTCCCAAGATGAAGGACCCATGGTCCAAAAATAAAGGTTTCTATATATTCTTGTGAAAGACATCTTCCCCATTTTATAACAATAAATAAGTGGGGTCCCCACCGTTGAAAAAAGTTGGCATGTTGTGTTGTATAGCAATACAACCACTATCTAAGAGTATCACCTCTTTATTTTTTAGTACATGACAAATTTTTAATTGGTCACTTTTTCATATCCATTTTCTCTTAATATTATATGAAAGTAATTATAATTTTTAATTTATTGGTATCAAACAATTTTTTGTATTGTGTAATTGTTTAAATATATTTTATTGAAAAATATATTATAAATTAAATATATATTTAATTATGATGTTATATTTTGTAGTTTTAAAAAATTATTTTTTCTTATTATTATATCTTTAACAAAACTCTTTAAATTTAAGTAGAGTCATATAAAATTCTATTATATTTCTGAATGTTTAAATTTAAAATGCCTTTCAATATTAATATAGAAATTTTAATTTTTCAAATTTCAAATTAAAAATATTAAAAGATAATATAAAATATATTTATATTTCAAATATTAATAAACAGAATAAAATTTATTGATAGATACAAATAAATTTACTAAAAATCAAATCCATATTTAATTTAAATATGATTTATTAAATTTTTAAAATAATACCATTTTTCAACTTATACACCAATTCACATGTTATTGCATTGTATTAAGAATTTATTGTGGAAGATGCTTTTGTCCATTGTATTTCATAAGTAATTTTATTTTTTTGGGTATATTTTAGTTCATCTTAGGATAACTTGTAAATTTAAGATGATTTGTTCAAATTTTTAAAATAAGATCATTTCTTAATATATAAGATAAATAATTGTATTTTGGTTCAAGAATTGATTGTGGAGTACATTTTTTGTCCATTTTATTTCATAATGTATTTTTTCTATATGTTTTACTTCACCTTAGGATACTTGTCTTATATTGATAGCTTCCTACATATATGATTGTCCTTAATTGATTTGTTTATTTAAATAATTTCAAGTGATGAGTTAGTTTAATTATAATTGATATTTTTGTCACAAGTTAACGAAAGCAAATTTTTACATTAAATTGTATATGCTTTTCACTCCAAAAGCATATAGTTTAATCTAAAAGCTTGTTTTTAAAATTTCTAGTTATGTTTGCTCCTATGGCGTTGGTGGATTATAGTTTTTTTACTTGATAAAACTCGGTAGCTTCACTTTTAATTGTGCTCTTAGGCTTGAAATTTGATGGTTTGTAGCCTGTTACCTTAAATCTCATACGATAAACCTTGTAACAATTGTTGACAGGGAACATAAGAGTTTAAAGTTTTGATCAATGATGCCTTAGTTTCATCCATTCAATGTTGGGTTGTAAAGTTATGGAAGTAGGGGAGAGGGGTCCATAGTGGAACACCCTAACTTTGTGTCTCTCAAAATCCTATGTGGACATTTCAAATCATTCCCAAGTTTGTATAGCAGTTTATTTGGCAACTCACGTGCTTATATATTTCATTTTAAGGCCACATCATCAAATATGATGCCACATCAACATGTTTTTTATTGAGGTATCTAAAAAGGCCCAAAACAAAAGGTGAGACCGATAGTGGTGTACTAAGTCATGTTTTATTGGTGCACTGATGTGGCATCACATGATTTGTTAGTTTGTGTACTTTATTGATAAAAAGTATTTTGCAATTGGATATTAAGGTGCTCCACTATGGGGCCCATTGAGGACTACTTTTATACGCACTATTGGACCTCGTTCCACTGTGAGCCCCTCTCCCCTAAGTCTAATTGATTTTCTTAGTTGAATGTTCTTTTGTGATCATATTTTTTCAATGATGGAGTGTTCTAAAATACTCATAAAGAATATAGTGGTGGAAGGCTCTGTCTAATATGTTTGAATAGTTGGCGTTGCTTACCTTATAACAACTATGTGTAAGACATTATGGCATCAATTGGAAACTCTCTTGAAAATTGTTAAGAGGTGAATTTGAAATATTTATAGCTTATATGTGCTATATTTATTCATGTCAAGATCACTCAGGTCCTAGATTAAACTTTTCCCTATTGTTTGGGCTAGTAATTCTTTTTTGGGTTCTTTAAAGAGCTTGACTATGAAATGTTCATGTATCATTGCTTAGCCCATGTGCCTAGTAATTGTTCAAAAAGGAACTATAATTGTATTGGTTCGCACTACAACCCCTCTTTGTTTGTTCTAGAATATGGTTTAGAAGCTAAAAGTGGTATTCAAAATATCTATTTTGAAACAAACTCTTGCAAATTTTATATTTAGAAACAATTTATTATGTAAGATTATAGTTGTTTACTTTCTCTCATCCAAATTAATTGGGAGAAGCATTGTGCATGGTTGTGAGACTAATGCATCATTTTCCAACATACTCTTCTTTGGTGTTGAGATTCACAATATGATTTTGAAGCTTTGAATTGAACTTGAGCAACTCAATGTGCAAGATTACTATCACTCTAGTCTTATAGACCCTCTTAGTGTCATTGTAGAATTTAAGTACCCATTTAATCATTTCTTGACATCTTGAGAGATCACAAGGTTTTCTCTTTCTTTCTCTAACATAGAGAAAACTCATTGTCTTTTAGCTGATTTGCATGAACTTGTACCACTTGTTACATCATTTATATCTCTCACCATATCCAAGTCTTTCATTTTTTGGGTTCACAGTTGGTTGAATGGGTTCTTTCATTCCTTGCCATGTTTTCCCAAACCTTTTTTTTCATATCCCATTTTTTTCATAATTTTGAAACCAACACTCTTTTCAAACCAACTTTTGTTATTACCATCATAACTTAAAAAATCTATAGTTTCAGACACATTTCATCTTCAACTTCACATTCTTTATCTACAGAAGTTTTAGCCACATCATCCATATCACATGAGGTGTCATACACCAATGATTTTGACCTTAGACATTTATTGCATGCTTCTAATTGATCATTTTTTTCTTTCAATTTTGATATTTTCCTTTTTTGTAAATTGATTTTTTCTTCCAACCTTTCTAGGTTTTCTTCCAAATCTTCATTTTTCTTTTTGACTTCATAATGCAATTTCAATCTTCTTTCTTACTTTTCATTTCTGTTTTTAACACTTTTCAACTCTTATTCAAGATTCTTGTTTTCACACAAATATTTACATCTTTTTTTTCTAAATTATTTTATCTTTTCTATCAATTTTGAATTACATTTTTTGATTTTAACTAATCCATCTTTCAAACACATTATACTTGCAATTCCATTCTTTGTCTTTTTACCAGTATTTCCCATTGAAACAAATTAAATTTAAACTCATGTTTGTGGATGACTTTGATTTGATGGCCTCTAAACAACAATGACTGTAAATTACATAAAAATCCTCCTTTAATTGTTCTTTTAGTGATCGTCTAAATGATTGTGGCAGACTTCCAAATCCTCTTTGATTAGTAAATATGCTTTTATCATACACTAATCGCCTATGTCAACTTAACAATCTATTGCCTCCTTATCTTCTAGTTGGCAGTTATTACAATCCTTGCAAAACAATGATCTTACAAATAAAAACAACGATTTATTCATCCAATGTTGCGAGCTCTTATTGGCAATTTAACACTAAGGGTGACTCCTTAAAAATTGATCGGCACTCCAAGTTTTTGTGATCCACCTTTTCTCTTGCCAGTGATTATCAGATCTTGCATCAACCCAGCTTTAAAATTGTGATTTCTCTCTCCGATCTCAAATCCTTGTGGGGCTCCTTCTTTAATAGCTAGCGATTACAACATAGGAGTGATCTAATGAAAACTTTCAGTCCTCATTACACGATGGCTTTTAAACCCTTCAATTTTCTATGATTTTACTTCACATTTCCCTTTCTTCGACTACTTTTCATTGGCATCTCTTCTTCTTGTAGCGACTTTTCCTTCAGCTACCCTATTTGCAATCAACGACGTCTTGTATGTGACTTTCTTGGCTCTTCTAATCTATTGTGATCTTTAGTATTCCATGACTATGATCTCTTAACCTCACTTTGAATGCCTCCTATGATTTCCTCTTGGCTTCGGCCTTTCAAACAATCTCCTGCAAATACATTGATCTTAAAAAAAAATGACCTCTCCTTGGAAATATGAATCTTGCCTATTGTGAACTTTGATGATAACAACTACAAATTCTTTTAATCTCTTTTGGATTCCTCAACGATTTGCAACTTGGCTTTTTTTTTCTATGGTTGGAAGTTTAAGGGCCCACTATGAGATATGGAACAACTATGGCTTCTTTTCCAATCTGATTTTTTTGTCTCTTATGGTAACAATTTTATCAATCTTTATTGATGAAAATTGCAACGATCTTTGCCAATTTTGACACTTATTAAACCTTCCAATCTAACGTTCTCTGATATCAATTGTAGTTTCTAAAACACAAGTCAGAAAAACAATAATAGAGAACACATAATTCTTTCGATACAGACACACAACCACCTTTATTTTTTATGATAAATTAAATTACATATAACCTTTTTCTATAGAGGTTTAGCATAATAATTTATTCTAAACAATTTATTATGCATATTACATGGATATTACAAACTCTTACAAATTCTATATTTAAAAACACTATTTTTATCTTCATGCAAGATTATAGTTGTTTCCTAACTTTCTTCTCATGCAAACTAGGAGAAGCACTGTGCATGGTTGTGAGATCCATGCATCACTTTCCAACACTCTCTTGGATGGATTTCAAGCTTAGAGTAGAGTAGAAAGGAATGTCTTAGTTTCTTTTGAGCTTCTACAAGTATTTGTAAGTACATGAGCCAACAAGGGGAGGGAAGCACTTGTGATTGCTAATCTCTTGGAGGTACGAAATCTATTAATGGGTTTTGAGTATGTACTATTGATAAAAAGTTAAGAGGATCAGCAAGTTGAGGTTATTATAGAGCTTTTTTTTCCCTTGGATATTTGTGTTATGGCCTTGGATGCAAGCTATAGATTTATCTAAAGTTTGTAATAACGTGTGTTGATGACCATGACTTAATTTTAAATTATGGGGATGTGGGTAAACCCACAAAAGTGGTTTACAATTTGAGTGAGGAAGGAAAACTTGCAAAAAATGACCCTATGCAAAAAATTGTTTTTGGGGTTCGAACGAACTATTTGGTTTGAGTGAAACAAAAGAGGGTTCGAACGAACCCCTTTAGTGTTGGGTCTCACCATAGGTTTCATTCTAGGGAATGAAATAGAAAAGAAAATTTTTTGAAAGGGGGGTTCAATTGAACCCCTGGGGTTTTGAGGGAACCCCCCCTGTTCGCTCGAACACCCCTTTTCCCTCCTCCCCCTCATGCACAAAAAAGTCCATAATTTGCGCTTCGAAGCTCAAGTTGAAGATGAAAATGGAGGAGACTTCACAAACCCAACTGGATGATGGTAGTTCTCAGAACGAGCTATCCAACGAATATAATTTTAATATGTTTTGGTTTTATTATGTATTTGTTTTTTTAGTTTGATTAAACATGGTTTTTCACCGAAAATCAAACTCTTTGTTTTGCACGTGTGGAAAAATCGTAGATTATCAAAATAAAATTCTGAAAAATATGTCGGTTAGGTATTGATGTCCTTGATCTAGTAAAACAAAATTGAATTTTGATACATACAAAAAAAATTATGTTGTGTATAGTCTGCCTATGTCTGAATTGTAATTGGTTTGACTTTGAAACTTGATTAAGGAAAAATATGCAATAAAACACTATGAAACCAAATGAAAGGGCTAGATATCATAGTTACAAATCTAAATTCAAAAAAAAAAAGAATTTTATCTTTCATGGAAAAAACGTTATGTTGTATACAGTGAGCGTCACTCCTTAAAAATGTTGTTTACTGAAAAAACTAGTTTTCGAAAGAGATGGAAAGAGAAGTGCAATCTGATTCCAAAAAATTTGAAAAATATATATTTATAATCTACAGATAAAATGTCACAAATCACTAGTTTGCATCATCTTCAAATTCCTCACGATTTAACCCCTACAGGTGCTCGAAAGTGAAGATTTAGTTAGAAAAAAATATTTCAGTATCCAGTTTGGCCAAAAATTGTAAACCAGTATTGTGGTATCACCCATGTTTCATTTCTTTCTATCCCAAGGGTTGGAGCAATTCGTGGTCATTTAAGAAGAGAAAAAATTGCAAAACATATCAAGCTTCAGTGTGCATGTAAGGCTAGGGTTGAGGATAATATTTAATTTAGTAGGATGAGGTAGAGGTTGAAGAACCTTTAATTAGATTTGTTTTCCTTGAATTTTATTTAAGAGATAAAAATATCTTCTAGATGTGCACTTGTTATTTATCCAAGAAACTAAATTATATGTTGGTAAACTGAAGAAATGAATCTCTCTTTTAGCTCCACATTTGGTATTTATCTAAAAAGATAAATTATCTACTAGTGAACTTCAATCTTTGGTAAGTAGCTCATGTAAGTCTTGGAATGGTTTATTTGTGATGTACAAGGAGCTTTGGGGGGTCTTCATAATCTCTAACATGCAAGGTGGATTTAGGTTTATTTTATTGCTTCATATCTTAATTGATTGATGTTGTGCAAATATTTAACTCCAATGGAAAATTTAATTTGTTACAATGAGGGGGTGTAGAGTAATAGGGCAACTAAATAAGGCCCAACATGCATGCAAAAATGAGAACTTGAAGGTGGGATTGAATTAGTAATACTAGCTAGAACTACTATTAGCTCTAGACAATATTGAGAGGCTTGTATAAATTAAAGGATGAAGATTTGTTAGTTGTTTGCATATGAAAGAATAATGACCACTGGGGTTGAAGATGAAGTTTCAAGGAAAGGATTTCGCTTCATTGATAAAGGTAAATCCTTTTATTGATATCAATGATATTTATATCTTAATGATATTTTGTAGCCATCAGAAAGAGGAATAGGTAACGATAGAGAAATGAAAGATTCCATTTAGCACCATATGAAGAAGAAAGAATTGGTTTTATGCTAGGAAGTTCAAAAGCCATCATACCATGTTAGGAAAATTGTAATTTCAAATACGTAGCTGAATTAGATTTGATTATTTGAAGACATTATCGATTTGAAAAATAAAAAATCAAAGAACAGACACTACTACATAAAAGGGGTTTTAAAGATATTTTTTGAGATAATTTTTGAGGAAATTGTCTTAATTTGAGACAAAAAAAAAAGTGTATTGTCTCAATTATTGTCTTTAAGCGGGTGTCTTAAACTTGTTTCTTATAAATTGTCTTTGCAAATACAATATGAAACATAAGTATTTTTGTCTCTTTAGAGAAAATTTCACTTTTGTCTCTTTAGAGACAATAGTTGAAATTAAAGACATATTGTCTCTCTAGAGACAATATGAAAAAATATATTAAAAAAATAAATAATTTTTTGTGTGATTTTCAACATTCAATGTTGGAAAATCATAGAAAATGACATCAATTAACTCATAGACATTATAGAAACAAAAAATTTGAAGGCCAAAATGCTCATTTTACTGATAGAAGATGCTCTTGCAACCATACATAGTCTGAAAATATATATCTCTTGCTTGGAAAATGTGTTACAAAGTGTTTTGTTTTAGGTTAAATCTGAAAAATCTGAGTTACAATGTCAAAGTGACTAGAAAGAAATTTTGTGTCAAGTTTACAATTCTGTATCAAAATCAAAATTAGAACTAATTACAAAAGTGATTTTAGTTTTCTTTGTATATCCTTCATTGGAGAGAATGTAGGACATGACATTAAGAAGTATCAATGACCACCTTGTACTTTGACTTGGTAAATTTGATTTATTTTGGCTGCCTAGAAACTGCTTCCATTATTTGACTCCACAAAAAATCTCCAGCAAGGCGTTGGTGAAATAAGACTCCTGACTTTTCAATTTTATTTTCCTCGGTTATCTATTATATCTACTCTTTAACCTTTTGGATGCTTGCATATTACTGATGCACATGCTTAAAGCGTCCCTATATGCCTGTAACCTACTCAACTTCCAGTCAATACCTTCTTAGATGGTTGAAAAATGTTGCTACAAGTGTCAAACTGACCATTTTCCTTCCCAACTGCTCCTTTCCGCTTTAAAAATACCACTTGAAAACTCTATCTATTGTCCTATGTCAAAACAAAGCAATTAGGCAATTACTTCATCAATCTTCATCTAACACAGATCAAAATTATGGTAACTACTAACCAAATAGATGTGCACTACTGACCTTGTAGACTACATATAGTTTGAGATTTGAGGCTGAAACAAGTCTCACGCCTGCAAACCACTATGAGTCATTGGGAAATAAGTATAAGTTGTCATTTAATGATAAACCATCTACTGTTTAAAAGTAAAAGCCTCCAAAATATTAGGCAAAATCCTTCAAAAGCTCACTTATCACATGAAAGCCAAATAAACATTGATTAGACAACTAGATGGGAACATTATATTTTCAATTGCAGTATTTTTTTGTCAATTTGACAACAATTACATGCAAGTATAATTTACAATGCATATGTACACAAACACATATTCTTTTAACATATTAATATAAATATAATTTTCTATTGAAATAATGCTTGAACCTCTTTTAAATGCAAGTACTAGTATATAAAATTTTCAGGAAAACCATTACTCTAATTATTAGTGTCCAAATGAGAGTCTTTTACTCACATAAAATGTAGTATATAATTTTTTTAGAAAAAAACATTACTCTAATTTCATCTTACATGATGGCAATTGCCAAGCTCGCTTCTTTTTCTTGTTATATTTGGGTCATCTTCTTCATCTGGGTCACAATAATCAGTCACTGTACATCCTGATCATTTACATCTGGGTCATCTTCTTCATCTTCTATTCTACTAAAAAATATAGAAAGTGGATGACATAGAAGTTAGGGCAGGGAAGTGTATAGAGTAAACTATTCAAACCATGTGAAGCAAGACAAATACATTAGCTTAAAACCATTGCACTAGAATGTTGCTTTGATTTGGAAGAATTCTTAACAAAGATTAAATGTGAGGCATTTACATAGATATTACTGTAGTCTCATACTTTTTGATAATGATAAATCTATTCATACAATTTTAGTTGAACAACCACCTTTTGGAGGATTGTAGTTGATCCTTTTTTTGTCAATTGATCATTTTCTAACTCTTCATCAAGAAGAAATGTATCTTCCTAATTCTTGGGCATTAAAGCTTGAGCTAGAAATTTTTTTGAAAGATCGACACCTCTTAACCTTAACCATGGAATTGATTTCACATTGGAAGATAAAGATATGTTGCTACCATCAATATCTCACCTATCTAAAATACTAGTCTATGAACTACTTTCCTTTTCATTTACAAGATTTGAAGTTGTGCACCTAACCTTCCAAGAATAATAATAATGTTTGGACTTCACTCTACCAAAGTCATAGATGTGTGTATTCAAATAAATCACCAAAATCTGTATGTGTCACACTTAGGATGAAAGAAATCATCATGCTATAGGGAAATTATTTACAGTATGGTAAATAAGTGTTTTAAAAAAAAAACATACTATCAAATCAGTATCACGAGAGAGTTAATGCAAAACGAGTATAGTTGGTGAGAATCTGATATTTTCTTGCTAACCTGTCACCATCCAAATCGTAAGCAAATGATATTTTCAGTAATAAAAAATTTAAATCAAATAGAAGAATTGAAATCCTAGATTGTGTATAAAATGTTCCATCTTCAGAGATGGTGAACGTACTTCCTGTTGAAAACAATAGAAAAACAAAAGATCTGATAACTTTCTCTGTGTAATTTGTTGTGTAAAATTTACTCTTAACATTTATTTCTCAAATGTCTTCCAATATTTTTTTTAGACTTATGGATGATTATTTTCACTTATCAAGGATTTTGTTTTATGTATTAGAATTATCTAATGTGCCTTACATGCCTTCTCGAAGGTGAGTAATTTCTTCCTTTCAACCAATCTTCTTCTATGCATTAGTAAGCTCTTCATGAACCAATTTAGCTTCGCATATTCTCTTATCCACACACAGGTTATCCACTGCGTCATTTTTATTATACACTATAGTGTAATAGGTGAGCCAGTCCTTGTAATATTTTGTACACTTCCTAGTAGCCTTGTTCAAGGTGAATTTGGTGATGGAGGACATGAGACAAAGTTGGATTAGGATGAGCTGCTCTATTGCTATTGATGGGTGGATTGATATTAGACATCGGCTACTCAATAGCATCATAGTCATATGTTCAATTGGCTCTTATTTTTTTAGAGCTATTGATTGTTTCAAAAAGTGCAAGGATGCAAAATTCTACTTTAATATTTTAGGAGATCCGATAGAGAAGATTGTGGCCTCCAAAGTTTTATAAGTGGTCATTGATTCAACATGTGCATGCAAATTAAATGGAATGATTGTGGAGTGTGTCTACAAGCACATATTTTGGACCCCATGTTGTGTTTATGCGTTAAATATGCATTGAAAGACATAGGGAAGATAGATTTGGTGTAGTACGTGGTTTCAGTAGCTAGAGATATTTAGATGTTTATTTTCAACCACCAAACCTCAAGTTTGTTCCCTTCAAAAAAAAATCAAAGAAGGAATTCCCCAAACTTGTGAAGACAAGATATGCTAGTTATTTCATTTTGTTAGAAAAGATGCATGAGGTGTAGGAGGCTCTATAGTTCATGATGGTTAATTTAGAGTCAAATAAATGGTTTGCTACAAACATTGAAGGAAAAATGTATCAAATAAAAAATTTATAGTGATGATTGGTGGTCCACAACGAGGTAAGAAATTATTGATTTTTAATAACTTGCTAATTTTATTAATAAATTTATAATTCTAATTTTTAGCTTGTTTTTTTTCAAATTTTTATTTGCGGATATATTTGTTCCATCTCACATGTTGTAGATGTTATAGATTTTATTAGATATGTTAAATATTAGAAGATGCCACCCAAATTGATGAGGAGGAGACATAAGAGGGATTGGTTGGATTTTCATTAGATGAGGTAGTCCCTCTTAGTGAATGATTTAGAGTAATCCAATTTTGAAGCAATGTTGGTAGATATCGATTAGGGGCAGCCTCGTACTTTCTATTACTATGTTATTGTGACTTTGTCAATTTGACATTTGCAGTTCAAACTTGCAATCTTTGACATTTTGTTGTATTACTATTTTTTAGTTTTATGTCATATGCACATTGACAATAAATTATGGAAACAATTAAATTTTAAATTTTGACATATAATATTTATTAATATTCATTTGTTCCACTCTTATGTGAATTATAATATATATATCAATATGATGAATGCTTTGTCAATATTATTATATATATATTTGAAAATTCCAAATATTTTTAAAAAATTGCCATTTTTCATATAACTTTCTCCTTTCTCATCCTCTTCCATCTCCAAAAATGACCATAAAATCCATCCTCGAAACATGTACCCCATCCCATTCTGAAATCTTGGTGAAACATGGACTTCATCCCTTGTTTTGTCTTGTTGATGTAAGTGGTGTCAATTTGAATAGATTCAATGTGAGAAGAGGTGTAAGCCTTTTCATTAGAGAGAGCTTATGCGATTCCAAACGAAGTTGCTTTATACACCCAGATCTTACTACCCCATCATTTAGGCAAGAAATATACACATTGAAGAATTTTGTTTGAGTCTCATTTAAACCAATAATCTAAGGTTATTGATGTGTATTTAGTGTTTATCTGTTGGAAGATACAATTCTCTTTTTCAATCAATTTGAAGTCCTATTGTTTTCTTCACATTGATTCTCATATGAAACTAAATGTTTCACTAGGAACTTTGTAATTGAACATACTTGAATGGTTTAACTAATTCAAATTGTCGTCATTGTTGAAGTCATTTGTGTTGTGAGTGTGTGTGCTTGTGAAATCTATTTTGATTTCTTTATATTTATCGAGTCTTTGATTATTGATTCTATTGTTCACAATTGCTGAAAATTTTATTCTGATGTTGTCTCTAAAAGTTTTATCCAAAATTCTATGTTAAAAACAAGGAATGTGAACTGTTTGATAAAATGCTTCAAAAAAACATGGTTGCATAGAATGACATGACTACGGAATATGCATGAAATGGATTTTTCTAGAAGCTTTTGAGAAGGGGGTAAAGTATTGAAAGAGGAGTGGAAGGAGCTCAGTCGAAGGAAGAAGGAGGCATTTAGGGAAGAAGTTTTTCCTCTTCGGTCTTGGGATTTTGCACGATCCTATCTGTGAGTCCATTCTACTTGAGTCATAGAAAAAATCCATAGATAAAGTCCTACCACTATGTAGAGTCATAAGCCCTTGAACACTCGACCAAATACAAGATTCCTTGGTCCCTCACTAGCTCTGGATTCATCTACCTTCCCACCCCTGTCTTAGGTTCCATGAAATGGTTGGGAAGTGATGGAATGGGAACTACTCCTTCTACAAGATCCATTGATCTGGAGAAAGCACTTACTCTCCCAACCCTAGCTCTTCCTAGCCGACATGAGTGCATCAGAGAAACATGGTCTCATAGAATACAATAATCACAAGATATGCAAGGGATGGATTTATAACACAGGCTTTTGAAACTCTCAAGCAAATGAGATTGACGATATAAGGGCAGATTCCTCAACCTTTTCCAACTTTCATTCTGTATGTGCTAAAATAGGAGATTTTGAACAGGGTAAGGGCATATATCAAGAAATAAAATAGTTTTAGGTGATGTAGTTGCAATGTGTTGGTAGACATGTATAAAAAATTGAAGAAGCATAGAAATGACATGTGAGTTGTTTGAGAACAAAAAGTGAAAGGCGCATAGACAAGACATATCAAAATGCATCTCAGGGCTCACAAGCTATGCAAAAGATGGATTGTTGAAAAGACATCAGAAACTATCAAGCAAATGCATGCAATATGCATGTGTAAAGTCGAATGCCACAATATTTACCAGAAAAAAAGGACAAAAGCAGAACAAAAAAGACAACGTGGGGCACACCTGTTGCAGCTTGCCCCAAATCTTGGAGATCCAGGACCCACGTTGATTCTCTGAAAAGTCCTGGTCTGAAAAAGCCCTTGTCGATATTGGAAAATCCCCTGTTCTCCCGGCTATCGTGCTTGTTCCTCCTTTGTTTCTTTGACTCTTCTATATTTTTTTATGTTTTGTTTGGTCACAGGAGAATATGGAAAAGAGGGAAAAGCCTCTAAGAAAGTGCATACCGAAAATGTGGATGGAAATAAAAATGTGTTTTAGAAAAAAGTTTTTTTTATTGTCTTAATTTAAGATAACTAAAGACAAAAGTAATCTTTTGTCTTAAAAATCCTTTGTATGTAGTAGTGAGACCCTTCCTAATTTTTTGAGAGCTTTCCAGAAATGTAAAGAAGTTAGAAAAATTCCCTATTTTACACCCAGAAACACAAATTTGTGAAAAGCCTATAAAAGACAAAGATCTTATTTTTTCGCATTTTATTTGACCTCCAAATTATTTTGTAAAGCATAGACCCCCATTAGAATTTAAAGAGCTTTCCAAAATTGTAAAATTTAAAAAAAATTGTCGATTGCGCCCAAAAAGTTAATTTTATGAAAAAACATAAAATCGTGATAACTCCTACAAAAATGGCGATAAACCCTCAATTTTTTTGATGTAGCTTCCTTAGATGATGGAAAAACTTATGTGAAAATATTGTAGAAAAATTTGCAACTGTTTGGAAGATATGACAAAATCTTTAATTTAACCTAGTGTTTTGTCCAAAAAATGGCAAATTTGCAAAAAAAATTCAATAAAAGCTGCAAAAAGCAAGCTATATCAAAGGATTCACATCAGGCTCACCAATGTAGTTAGGGTAAAAATTTAGGGAAAATGCATAAACAAATTATAATGAAACCCTAAAAAGCACAATAGAGCATAAACTAGCATGGAATGAAAACAAGAAAGCAAAGCAAACCGATCTCTAAGCTAGATTTGATTTATCTCTATTGCTCTTCTCCACCTCACATAAGCATTCAAAATTTTGAAGGATTGAATGATTTTATATGTTGATGTTGATTTCTCATTTTCATAGCATAACGATAAGATGAAGATGATAGAGGAAAAATAGATAGATAAATGAGAAGATTGAAGGAAATTTTGGTAGAGTGAGGTTACTAGAAGAAGATGCTTTCCAAATGGTTTGTGTGAGGCTAGATTTATAGGAAAGAGCTAATTTGCTTCAACAATCAAGTGGTATCAGATCCTAGCCTGTTGTGTTATCCTTCAGAGAAAGCTCAATTTTTTGTGCTAATATTGTTTCAGTGGGAGTATTGCATTGTTAAAACTTGTTTCTGTTTGAGATGATGAGTACTTCAGGTAGAGTAGATATTGAAAATTTTAATGGCAGCAACTTTGAGTTATGGAAAGTCAAAATGGAAGACTTGCTGGCGGATAAATACCTCTGGTTAGCAGTGTCTGGAACTAAGCCACAAAGTATGAAGCAAGAGGATTAGGATCTTGCTGATAGAAAAGAAAGAGGTCTGATAAGACTGAGTCTAGACAATTTTGTACTCCTTAACGTCCATGAGGAGCAGTCTATAGCTTCATTGCAAAAGAAGCTTGGTGATATTTATCAGGGAAAGTCTCTGATAAATAAGTTATTTCTGAGGAAGAAGTTGTACTCCTTGAAAATGGAAGAAGGCGCATCTATTGCAGACCATCTGAACTCATTTAATATGTGTGTTACTCAGTCGGTTTTTGTATGTGTAAAGACTGAGGAGGAGGATCATTGCATGCTCCTGTTGTGTTCATTACCTGACAGTTAGGATCATCTTGTGATGGACATTGGAAGCACAACCACTACATTCAAGATGGATGACATGGTTGCTTCGCTTCTGTCTAAAGAAATGTGAAGGAAGTCTTCTGAGATGACCAAAGAGGCTCTTGTTGTTCAAGGTAGACCAAAGGAGAAAGGAAAGAAGAAGGACAAGAAGTTGAAACCCAAATCTGTAGGGAGATCAAAGTATTATGGTAAAAATTTCAAGGTGAGATGTTGGAACTGTGGGCAACCTAGTCATATCCAGAAGGACTGCAAGGAGAGGAAGAAGAAGAATGCTTCTGAAAATTAATCTTCTCAAAGTGATGCAAATGCCTTCATTGCAGTAGCTTTGACAAATCAGGCATCAGATGATGTCTGGTTGGTTGACTCAGGTGCGTCCTTTCGCATGATGTCCAATAGAGAATGGTTCTCTAAATACGATGTGTATGATGGTGGAAAGGTGTACTTGGAAAGTGATTCAACGCTAGAGATCGTTGGCAGAGGAAGAGTCAGAATTTAGTTTCTTGATGGGAGAGTCAAAGGGATTGGTGGCGTACTGCACATTCCAGTTCTAGCTCAAAATCTTCTTTCTGTTAGTAAGTTAAATGATGTTGGTGTAGAAGTTTCGTTCTCTAGTAAAGGATGTAAAATGGCTAGAGGTGCAATGGTGTTGGCTAAGGGTGTTCATATTGGCACTCTGTATAAGCTGGATGCACGTCCTACTCATTGTAACAGTGCCTCTGTAAAGTCAAGCAATGCTTCTCTTGTAGAGAAAGATGAAGACACTTCTCTGTCTGCAAATGCTTTGGAGGTAAAACTTCCAGCGGAGAAGACTATGATATGGCATCATAGACTTGGTCACATAGGTGAGAAAGGTTTAAAAATATTGAAGAATAAAAATCTTGTAGAAGGGCTTGATGATTGTAATCTTGAGTTTGATTTTTGCAAACATTGTATCTATGGAAAACAACATCGTGTTTCATTTTATTCTAGTCCTCATAAATCTTCTAGTATACTGGGTTATGTTCATTCCGATGTGTTTGGTCCAATTAATGTTCCTTCGTTATCGAAGTCTAGATATTATGTTTCTTTTATTGATGACTGTTCGAGAAGGGCATTTATATACTTTCTTAAAAAGTAAATCAGAAGTGTTCAGTCAGTTCAAAGAATTTAAATCTTTGGTAGAGAATCAGATTGGAAGGAAAATTAAATTTTTGAGGACAAACAATGGTGGTGAATTTTGTTCTGCAGATTTTGAAAGGTCTTGCACAGATCATGGAATTAAAAGGCACAAGACAACACCTTACACTCCACAACGGAATGGAGTTGTTGAAAGGTTGAACAAGACATTGATGGAAAAGGCAAGGAGTATGTTGAGTGGTGCTAGTCTGGAGCATAAGTTCTGGGCTGAAGTCGTGGCTACAACATGTTATCTAATAAATCGTTCTCCTTGCTCTGCTCTTGTTGATAAGATTCCTTTGGAAGCATGGTCTGGTAAGAAGCCCTCTCTGAGGCATGTTGGTGTATTTGGCTGTGAGACATATGTTTATGTGCCAAATGAAAAGAGATCTAAATTGGATAACAAGGGTGTCAAGTGTATTCTCATTGGCTATGGAGTTGGTGTGAAAGAATACAAGCTTTGGAACCCTATTACTGAGAAGGTTTTGTACATTAGAAGCGTGATATTTCGTGAGCTAAAATCTTCAGTAAGTGATCAACAACTTGAGACAAATCAGAGTGATAAGAAGAAGGATGCAGTTGAGATTCCCCAACCTCCAGAAAGGGAAGAGTTGCATGGTATACCTGAGACTGAGGAAAGCTCAAGCAGCTCTGGAAGTTT
The DNA here is from genome assembly GCA_007115665.2 of Sequoiadendron giganteum. Lineage (NCBI taxonomy): Eukaryota > Viridiplantae > Streptophyta > Pinopsida > Cupressales > Cupressaceae > Sequoiadendron > Sequoiadendron giganteum. The sequence goes on along the minus strand of CM021105.1, from coordinate 29,840,529 downwards.
TGATGATGAAAAACAACCTCAGCCTGTAAGAAGATCTACACGAGAAAAAAGGCAACCTGAAAGGTATGGTTTCTCACTGTTAAATTCAAATTGTGCCTATGTTTTAATTACCAACACTGATGAGCCTAGGACTGTGAAAGAAGCAATCAACATGGCTGATTTGAGTTCTTGGCTGCAAGCCATGAACGAAGAGATGGATTCCCTGAAAAATAATGAAACCTGGGATTTGGTACCACTGCCTAAAGGGAGAAAGCATGTTGGCTATAAGTGGATATTCAAAAGAAAACAGGCCTTGATGGCAGTGTTAAGAAGTATAAGGCAAGGTTGGTTGCAAAGGGATTTTCTCAAATTGAGGGAATTGATTATGGAGAGCTTTTTTTCCCTTGTAGCAAAGCTGACATCCATCAAATTTTTATTATCATTGGTAGTTGTATATGATTTTGAAATTGAACAGATGGATGTGAAGACAATGTTTCTCCATCTTGAGCTGGAAGAAGAAATCTACATGTCCCAGCCTAAGCATTTTTCTTGAAAGAGGTAAACAAAATTTGGTCTATAAGGTAAATAAATCTCTCTATGGTTTAAGACAATCTCCTAGAATGTGGTACCAGAAATTTGACACGTTTGTGTTGTCAATTAGATTTGTGAGATCAAAATATGATCATTGCATTTATTATAAATCTGGGAATGATCGTGTGCTTGTTATTACCCTATACGTGGATGATATGTTATTCATTGGGAATAGCAAGTCTATGATTTTTGATCTTAAATCTCAGTTATTTGCAAAGTTTGAAATGAAAGATATTGGTGCAGGAAGGTACATTCTTGGAATGGAGATAACTAGGGAAAAAACAAGCAGAAAATTTTGGGTCAGTCAGAGTAAGTATGTGAAAATAGTTCTAGAAAGGTTTAGCATGGATGATTGCAAGCAGCTAGTTGTTCCAATCATGTAGGGAACAAATCTATCTATTGAAGATTGTCCAAAGTCTTCTACTGAAATGGAGGATATGACCAGTGTGCCTTATGCAAGTGTTGTTGGAAATTTGATGTATGCTATGGTCTGTACAAGACCAGACATTGCCCAAGCAGTGGGAGTTCTAAGAAGATTTATGGAAAATTTGAAAAGATCACATTGGGATGTTGTGAAGAGAGTGTTCGAGTATTTGAAGGGAACTTTAGACTACGCTCTATGTTACCATGGCATTTTGGTTGCATCATAGAGGACTCTCAGTATTCATGGGTATGTTGATTCAGATTGGGCAGTGGACATTGACAACAGGCAATCCACCAGTGGATACACTTTCATGCTTAATGGTGGAGCAATTAGTTGGATGAGCAAGCAACAGGCTGTAGTTGTTTTATCCACGACAGATGCAGAGTACATGACTCCAACTCATGCTTGTAAGGAAGTTGTTTGGCTGAGGCGTTTATGTTCAGCCATAGGATTTAATGTTGAGCAGATCACTATTTTTTGTGGCAGTCAGAGTGCCATTTGTTTGGCAAAGAATCCGACCTTTCATGCTAGGACCAAACACATTGATGTGCAATACCACTTTGTGATGGATATGGTTGAAGATGGCAAGGTCAGTCTGGAAAAGGTGGGCACCTTGAAGAATGTTGCAAATGCTTTAACAAAGCCAATTAGCACAGACAAGTTCATATGGTGTGAAAAATCGATGGGCCTTGGGACCTATGATAGACAATAATTTTTCAAAGCCATGAGGGAGCTGGAAGTGTTAGCCAAGTGGGAGCTTGTTGAGAAAATGTGTCTCAACTTCCAGCTTGAAGTCCCTGTTTTCATGTGTTGGAAAAAATCTGGTGTTTCTACAGTTTACCGCCATACCACACCTGGCTTTATTCTAGCCTCAACCGCTTTACCATGGCGGTCTTATCTTACCTTGGTGGTACCGCGGTAGAAGGGTAGCGGTCACCTCTTTACCGCTCGTAGTCTCGTCCCTAACTATGGTGGCTGCGATTGGCTTCGTTCGACTTGTTTCTTTGGTTACCATCGCGCCTTAGATGATTAAGTCCTTGACCACGGTGGTCGCAGTGTGACCGCCTACGATCAGCCCGACCGTTACCGCTGCACCATGGGAGGTGGGTCCACTCACCATGGTGACCACGGTGAGACCGCCAACAGTCTAACTAACGGTCACCAATCTACTGCGGGGTGGCCTATCAGCCCCCGTGGTAGCGCGGTCTGACCTTCAGCGGTCCCTCAGACCGGTTACCTTGTTGTCATGGTTAGTGTCAATATGGATGGCGGTAGCGTGGGACAGTCAGTTGGAGAACTCGGTGAAGTCGACGACAAGCTCGGGTGGCCGTTACCTCCACACCACGGACAGGTCGGTTGGACTCGGTGATTGCGCATGGCTCTTTAATGGAGCTCGATGGATTCAAAGGGTGAGCTTGTTTATCTCACCACATCACTGTGAGACAAGACCGATAGGGGTGTGGTAGCACGGGTATGGTTGGGGTGAGCTCGGACGAGCTCACCGCCATACCGTGAGCAGGTCATCTCAGCTCGACGGTGGAGCGGTAAGAATGTAGAGAGCTCGGATGAGCTGGAGGTTGCTTTTGACCAATTTGGACTTGGTGACAAAAGCGATGGACAAATTAAATGCAGACATGTGGCTGAGTGTTATAACGATGATTGGTTAGAAACCAAAGAAGTAATTGCAGCAGGTGTTGGCTAACTTAGGTTGGAAAACATGACCCGATTTGGGTGATGGCATTAATGCCTAGGTGGCTCGATGCAAGAAGATCAACATGGGCAGATTAGTTGCGTGATTGGATGAGAGATTCATGAACCTGATGGTTGGTGCTCAGTTGATGACATTGATTGCAATGTATGACTTCGTAAGTCGAGTACAACAATGCAAGAATTACTTTGAACAATATGTTAGAAGATAACATTGTAACGATGAGATATAGAATGAGAACTAAGTTATTGTGAGTTGATCAGAGAATACTGAGAATTGTATGTAATTGCTTTGATTACTATAATACACTTGTCTTGACTTTGTGTGGTGGGTTTTTTACTTAAAAAGGTTTTCCCACGTATATCTTGTGTCAATCTATGAATGCTTAATTATGTTATCTATTTTACTGTTTGTATTCCTCTCAAGTAGTTTTAGAAGCTATTAGAACTTTTTTATGCTTTTCTCCCCTATTGTAGTAGTGTTAAGGGAATGTATTCCGCACTGTTGGGTCATTAGATCCATCCTCTTTTTCCCTTCAACTACCTCATGTTTAAATCCTAGATGTAAGACCTAACATGCATAATATAAGACCTCTAGGAATTATATGCTCCAAATTTAGATAAATGTGTGGCCCTAGGTGATGTCATTAAGGGGGAGTGTGCATGCCAATGCCACCACCTAGTCACTAAATCATACATATATGTCCTACAAGTATTTTTTAAATTTCCTTTGTAAAATATTCTTATAGAAGCACCGTATTAAGTCCTCCACTCACATTGTATTAAGTCCTACAAGCATTATGCAATGAACATTGGGTGGGGCCGATTTGAGGATGCTCAAGATCCAATTAAATTTTAAAAGACCTCATATATAGCATCATTTTTAAAACACTGCTCGATTGTAAATTATTACAAGATGTCTTTTATGTACTGCAAAATACATGACTTTTATTTTGACATATGTTTGTGTCCCTATTTATCACTGTAAAAAAAAGACCTACGTTATTGAGGTACTTCATTTTTTTCTTGTATGAAAATTGACATGTTATGCCCCTATTAACATTAAGGGGGAGTGTTAGAACACAATGTTATTAGAGGTTATAACCTTATAACATTTATATAATGCTCTAATATAAGGTTATTAAACTTTATATATTATATATTTCTTAAGCATATCCCATTTTAAATAGTTATAGTCTAATAACTATTAGATTATTAATTATTTATGAATTTTTATTCTGAATAGGTGTGACTAATACCCCTTAAGGTATTATGTCACCCTTTCTCCTATATTTAAGGAAGTTCACTCTCATTTGAGAGGTGTAGAATTTGAAGATTGATAGTGAATTCTATCACTATGGACATGATGTATTATTGGTCATGTGGAACTATGGATAAGTGTTTCTTAGGTTTGATTTATGCTATAATAGACCATTATTGTAAGCATTCTAAAAGATGATGCTTTATAGGGTTTTATACCCAAAAGGGTTTTCCTCATGTATATCTTGTGTAATGTGTAATATCTATGTTTGTATGATTATAATTTTATTTATTTTATATCTTGTTTATAATGATTAGTATCTTATCTTGATTTCTCATAGTTTTTTTTTTAAATCTTGTTATTTTCTATCATTAGTTAAATTAGAAAGAAGTTATCTTTGGTTTAGTATACACAACAATGTTATTGTTGATTCTATTAGACAAGTTATACTAAAGCATATTTGGAAAGCTAGATTTTCAACTATGTACTTTGAAAACTATTATCATACAATTGAAACTTTAAGGCTTTACTTTGACATCCTTCTTCAGATGACTTATTTGTTTTCATAGCTCCATGTTTTATGGAAGAATAATTCAAAGACCATGATTAAGCTTCAACAAATTAAAGATCAAGTCTTACAATTCTATTTTGATTGCAACTTTTCTCAAAGTAAAATTATACAATATATAAAATGATTGTTTCTTTCGGTCTTCCTATTATTGATTTGTAATTACAGTTTATTAATATTTGTATCCTTCAACTATCAGTTGGTAGCTCTTATTCTTTGAAAACTACTTTTATTCAATATAAAAAATATAATAAAATAAAAATTAATAAAAAAAGTAATATTGTTACAAATATATAAAGAAAATAGGGATCTTAGCAACCCCATTACTCTATAGCTGGAAATGAATAATTAAAGATTACCCATGATTTAGATTTCCTTGCATAAACATTACTTCTTGCAACTCTTCACTAAATTCAAAATTCAAGTACATGTGAACCCCATTACAAATCAACAACAATTGCTAATAATTTTTTTAAAGTTTTTTATAAATTGCTAAGAATACTTACAAATATCTTTTATACATACTTATTTGTATGGCATAATTATAAAGATCTTTTTAACATCTTATGAAACTATAAAACAATCTCAAATATATCATGATGATGGGGTCAATATTCATCTTTACCCACTCCTAGTTTGCCAAGTTAAAATTGTTGCCTGGGTAGTCCAGAGCTTTTATTTAATGGTTATAAGCTTCTTTTTTTTGTTAAAAATGTACCCCTTAAAATTACTTTTTATGAGGATAGATTGGTAGGGGAGAGGAGCCGATACGTAAGTGGGGGCCCTAATGTGTGATGGGACATGCACTCGTTGGGGCCTACACCTATACGTTGATCCTCCACAACTTAAAAATAAATTCATCCATAAATAGGCACGATGACATCAAACATAAATTAGATATAAAATGTGCACTTAATAGCATTATTTTAAAAACAAAACAAGTACATGCTGGAAACCAAACATGATGAAGTGTATCCAACTTGTATCTGACATATAACAAGTAGCATTCTGACATGGAATTTAAACAACCCAATTATTAACACATGCACCCTTCCTCGTAAACTGGTAAACCCAACTTTCACACCAATGCAGGCATCACTTTTGAAGGGAAAAGAATGCAGATCTAATGACCCAACAGTGCGGAATACATTCCCTTAACACCTTTACTATATGGGAGAGAAGCAAAAATGAAAAACTAACAGTTTCTAAAACATATAGAGATGCATACAACCATGGCAATGAGAAACCAGAAAGATGAGCAAACAAAGATGACACAGTATTTACGTGGGAAAACCCTTTCAGGTAAAAAACCCACCACACAAAGTCAAATCAATTGTATTATAGTAATGAATCGATTACATACGATATCCAGACTTCTTTGCTCAGCTCACAATCACCCAAAGAGATTCAGATCCATTGTTAAAATGTTTTCACAACATACAGTTCAAAACCCTCTTCAAGAACTCACGTCCTTCAGCTCGCGACTTCAACTTGCTCAACAACTTTACGACTCAACTCAACTTGTCTAACTCATGAGAAATAACATATCTCTCATCCAAATGTAACTGACTCAGAAGAGCAATGAAGTCCATCCTCAAATCACGCATCTGGTCGGATCTGACAGATCTCCTGCAACAAGCCGACATTGCATTCAAAGCCATTATCAAAATGGTTGAGCTCACCACCCTTCGTTGACAAATGCAACTGCCACAATAACTATCTTGGTATCCATCCAATCACTATTCAACTAGGTGCCACGCGTCCAAGACCCATCAACAATCGCAGCTGACAGAGCAACCAAAACGATCAAATAGACATCGAGTGTGACCAAGACTTCAAGTCAAAAATAGCACTGTCGGAGTCGGAGTCGGAACAAGAGTCAAAACAGGACTCCACCGAAAATACACACTGCCGGAGTCGGAGTCGGAGTTGGAGTCGAAACTGGAGTCAAAACATGACTCCACCGAAACTACACAATGTCGGAGTAGGAGTCAGAGTCGGAACTGGAGTCGAAACAGGACTCCACCGAAAATACAAGTTCAAGAACCATTTCAGTTCCGCGTCTGCCCACGCCAAAGAGGAACTCATCAAAAACAGTTCTGACTGGGTAAAGTCAACCCAGGGTCAAACCAAGATAGGAACATCGGACTCAAAGCCGGACCCGGAGACGGAACAAAAACAGAAACAGGACTTTACCAAAAGCCCAAGATCAAGAACCAATCCGGTTCCGGTTCCGCCTCTGCCAACTGCAAGAAACAACAATCCAAAAATAGGACAAGGCAGAGGAAAACTCCTCAAGGAGAATCCAAACATCTAGCAAAACCAGATCTCAAAAGCAGGAATCAGACCCGGATTCGGAACAAGAACTGAAACAGGAACCTGACAAATGGACATTGCCAACTTCCAAAACTGGTTCCGCCTCTACCAGAACCGTCGAAGCGAAGCGAGAACAAATAGATGGTAGGAAGCGAAGTCGGAGCAGGAATGAGAACCGAAACCCAAAACTTAGGCAAACAGAACAATGCCTAATTCCATTCCGATTCCGCCTCCACCTTCGTCGGAGACTCGGAACTTAGGCAAACAGAACAATGCCAAGTTCCATCCTGGCTCCGCCTCCGCCAAAACTTTGTAAACAACACAAAATCACCAAGGCATGAAAATGGGGACTTCAAGCTGGAAGTTGAGACATAATTTCTCAATAATCTCCCACTTGGTGAACACTTCCAGCTTCCTCAAAACATCATACCTTACTGTCTATCATAGGCCCCAAGGCCCATTGATTATGTGCACCATCTAAACCTATCTATGCTAACCGGCTTTGTCAAGGAATTTGCAACATTCTTCAAGGTGTCAACCTTATCCATACTGACCTTTCCATCTTCAACCATATCCCTCACGAAGTGATATTGCACATCTATGTGCTTGGTCCTGGCATGATAGGTTGGATTCTTTGCCAAACAAATGGCACTTTAACTGTCGCAGTAGATTGAAATCTACTCAGCATTAAATCCAATGTCTGAACACAAACGCCTCAGCCACACTGCCTCCTTGCATGCATGAGTTGCTGCCATGTACTCTGCCTCTGTCATGGATAAATCAACTACAACTTATCACTTGCTCATCCAACTGATTGCTCCACCATTAAGCATGAAAGTGTATCGACTGGTGGATCTTCTGCTGTTAATGTCCCCTACCCAATCAGAATCAACATATCCCTCAATGCTAAGAGTCCTCTGTGATGCAACCATACTACGATGGTAACACAAAACATAATTTGAAGTACCCTTCAAATACCTGAACACTCTCTTTACAGCATCCCAATGTGATCTCCCTGGATTTGCCATGAAACGGCTTAGAACTCCCACTGCTTGGGCAATGTCTGGTCTTGTGCAGACCATAACATACATCAAACTACCTACTCTACTTGCATAAGGCACACTAGTCATGTCCTCCATCTTAGTAGCAGCCTTTGGACAGTCTTCAGCAAATAGTTTCAATCCTTGCATGATTGGAACAACTAGCTGCTTGCAATCAGTCATGCTAAACCTCTCTAGAACGGTTTTCACATACTTACTCTGACTGAGCCAAAGCTTTCTGCTTCTTTTATCCCTGGTTATCTCCATTCCAAGAATGTACCTTGCTACTCCAAGATCTTTCATTTCGAACTTAGCAGACAATTGAGTTTTAAGATCAGAAATCATTGCCTTGCTATTACCAATGAATAACATGTAATCCTCATACAGAGTAATAACAAGCACAGGATCATTCTCACATTTATAATAGATGCAATGATCAGATTTTGACCTAACAAACCCAATTGACAACACAAATGTGTCAAATTTCTGGTACCACATTCTAGGAGATTGCTTTAGACCATAGAGAGATTTATTTAACTTGCAAACCAGATTTTGTTTACCTCTATCAACAAAATGCTCAAGCTGGGACATGAAGATTTCTTCTTCCAGTTCACTATGGAGAAACACTATCTTCACATCCATCTACTCAATTTCATAGTCATACACAGTTGTCAATGACAATAAAAATCTGATGGATGTCAACTTTGCTACAAGGGAAAAGATCTCTCCATAATCAATTCCCTCAACTTGGAAAAATCCATTTGCAACTAGTCATGCCTTATACTTCTTCACACTACCATCAAGGCCTGTCTTCATTTTGAATATCCACTTGCAGCCAACAGGCTTTCGCCCTTTAGGCAGTGGTACCAACTTTCAGGTATCATTCTTTTTCAAAGAATCCATCTCCTCATTCATGGCTTCCAGTCAAGACTTTGAATCAGCCATGTTGATTGCTTCTTTCACAGTCCTAGGCTCATCAGTGCTAGTAATTAAGGCATAAGCACAATTTGAATCTAACATAGAGAAACCATACCTTTCTGGTTGCCTTCTTTCTTGTGTAGATCTCCTTAGAGGCTGAGGTTGTTCTTCATCATCAGAACTTTTAGAGCTGCTTGAGCTCTCCTCAATCTCAGGTACACCATGCAGCTCTTCCCTTTCTGGAGTTTGGGGAATCTCAACTACATCCTTCTTCTTATCACTCTGATTTGTCTCAAGCTGTTGATCACTTACTAAAGGTTTCAGCTCACGAAATATCACGCTTCTACTATACAAAACCTTCTCAGTAACAAGGTTCCAAAGCTTGTATCCTTTCACACCAACTCCATAGCCGATGAGAATACATTTCACAGCTTTTTTATCCAACTTTGATCTCTTTTAATTTGGCACATGAACATATGCCTCACAGCCAAAGACCCGAACATGCCTTAATGAGGGTTTCTTACCTGACCATGCTTCCTAAGGTGTCATGTCAACAAGAGTTGAACAAGGAGATCTATTAATTAAATAACAAGCTATAGCAACAGCCTCAGCCCAGAACCTCTGCTCCAGGCCAGCACCACTTAGCATACTCCTTGCCTTTTCCATCAGTGTCCTGTTCAACCTTTCAGCAACTCCATTTTGTTGTGGAGTGTAGGAAGTTGTCTTATGCCTTTTAATTCCATAATCAGTGGAGTACCTTTCAAAATCTGTAGAACAAAACTCACCTCCATTGTCTATCCTTAAACACTTTATTTTCCTTCTAGTCTAATTTTCTACCAAAGATTTGAACTCTTTAAACCGACTGAACACTTCTGATTTACTTTTAAGAAAGTATACAAATGTCCTTCTCGAACAGTCATCAATAAAAGAAACATAATATCTAGACTTCGATAATGAAGGAACATCAACTAGACCAAACACATCAGAATGAATATAATCCAGTATACCAGAATATTTGTGAGGACTAGAGGAGAAAGAAACACGGTGTTGCTTTCCATAGATACAATGTTCACAGAAATTGAATTCAAGGTTACAATCATCAAGCCCTACTACACGGTTTTTGTTTTTCAAGGTTTTTAAACCTTTCTCACCAATGTGACCAAGTCTATGATGCCATAACATTGTCTTCTCTGCTGGGAGTTTTACCTCCAAAGCATTTGCAGATAGTGAAGAGTCTTCATCTTTCTTTATAGGTGCAGAATTACATGACTTTACAGAGGCACTGTTACAAAGAACAGGTCGTGCATCTAGCTTGTACAAATTGCCAGTACGAACACCCTTAGCTAACACCATTGCACCTCTAGCCATTTTGCGTCCCTTACTAGAAAAATAAACTTCTACACCAGCATCATTTAACTTACTAATAGAAATAAGATTTCGAGCCAAACCTGGGATGTGAAGAACACCACCAATTCCTTTGATTCTTTCATCAAGAAACTGAATTCTGACCCTTCCTCTGCCAACAATCTCCAGTGTTGAATTACTTACCAAGTATACCTTTCCACCATCATACTTCTCATACTTTGAGAACCAATCTCTATTGGATGTCATGTGAAAAGAGGCACCTGAATCAACTAACCAAACATCATCTAATGCCTGAGTTGTCAGGGCTGCTGCAATGAAGGCATCTACACCACTTTGAGAAGATTTGTTGTCAGAAGCATTCTTCTTCTTCTTCTCCTTGCAGTCCTTCCTGATATGACCAGGTTGACCACAGTTCCAACACTTTACCTTGGATTTTTTACTAGGAGACTTTGATCTCCCTTTAGACTTGGATTTCGACTTGTTGTCTTTCTTCTTGCCTTTCTCCTTTGTTCTACCTCGAACAGAAAGAGCATCTTTGCCCATATCAGAAGATTTCCTTCGCATTTCTTCAGAAAAAAGTGAAGCAACCACATCATCAGTCTTGAAAGCAGTGGTTGTGCTTCCAATAGCCATCACAAGATGATCCCAGCTATCAGGTAGCGAACACAACAGGAGCATGCAACGATCCTCCTCCTCAATCTTTACACCTACAAATGCCAGCTGAGTAACACTCATATTAAATGAGTTTAGATGATCTGCAACAAATGCACCTTCGTCCATCTTCAAGGAGTACAACTTCTTCCTTAGGAATAACTTGTTTACCAGAGATTTTCCTTGGTAAATATCACCGAGCTTCTTCCACAAAGCAGCTGCAGACGTCTCCTCATGAACATTCAAAAGCACAGAATCGGCTAGACTCAGTCTTATCAATCCTCTTGCTTTTCTATCAGCAAGATCCCAAGCTTCTTGGGTCATAGTTTGTGGCTTAGTTCCAGACACTACAATCCAGAGGTCTCTATCCACAAGCAAGTCTTCTATCTTGAGTTTCCATAACTCAAAGTTGCTACAATTAAACTTCTCAATATCTATTCTACCATATGTACTCGCCATCTAACAATAGAAACAAGTTTAACAATGCAAGTCTCCCACTGAAACAGTATTAGTGCAAAAAACTAATTTGCCCTAACAAGGATAACACAAACTGGCCAAGCTCTGATACCACTCTGAAGGGAAAAGAATGTGGAGCTAATGACCCAACAGTGCAGAATACATTCCCTTAAGACCTTTACTACAGGGGAGAGAAGCAAAAATGAAAAACTAACAGTTTCTAAAACATATAGAGATGTATACAACCATGGCAATGAGAAACCAGAAAGATGAGCAAACAAAGATGACACAGTATTTACGTGGGAAAACCATTTCATGTAAAAAACCCACCACACAAAGTCAAATCAATTGTATTACAGTAATGAATCGATTACATAAAATATCCAGATTTATTTGCTCAGCTCACAATCACCCAGAGAGATTCAGATCCACTATTACAATGTTTTCACAACATACAGTTCAAAACCCTCTTCAAGAACTCACGTCCTTCAACTCGCGACTTCAACTTGCTCAACAGCTTCACGACTCAACTCAACTTGTCTAACTCATAAGAAATAACATATCTCTCATCCAAATGTAACTGACTTAGAAGAGCAATGAAGTCCATCCTTAAATCACGCATCTGGTCAAATCTGACAGATATCCTGCAACAAGCCGACATTGCATTCAAAGCCATTACCAAAACGGTTGAGCTCGCCACCCTTCATTGACAAATGCAATTTCCACAATAACTATCTTGGTATCCATCCAATCACTATTCAACCAGGTGCCATGCGTCCAAGACCCATCAGCAATCGTAGCTGACAGAGCAACCAAAACAGTCAAATAGACATCGGGCGCAACCAAGACTTCAAGTCAAAAATAGCACTGTCGGAGTCGAAGTCGGAACATGACTCCACCAAAAATACACACTGCCAGAGTCGGAGTTGGAGTCAGAGTCAGAACTGAAGTCAAAACATGACTCCATCGAAATTACACACTGCTGGAGTCGGAGTCGGAGTCGGAACTAGAGTCGAAATAGGACTCCACCGAAAATACAGATTCAGGAACCATTTCAGTTCCGCGTCTGCCCACGCCAAAGAGGAACTCATCATAAATAGTTCTGACTGGGTAAAGTCAACCCAGGGTCAAACCAAGACAGGAACATCGGAGTCGGAGACGGAAGAGAAATAGAAATAGGAATTTACCAAAAGTCCAAGATCAAGAACCAATCCAATTCCGGTTCCGCCTCCGCCAACTGCAAGAAACAACAATCCAAAAATAGGACAAGGCAAAGGAAAACTCCCCGAGGAGAATCCAAACATCCAGTAGAACCAAATCTCAAAAGCAGGAATCAGACCCGGAGTTGGAACAAGAACTAAAACAGGAACCTGGCAAATGGACATTGCCAACTTCCAAAACTGGTTCCGCCTCCGCCAGAACCTGTGAAGTGAAGCGAGAATAAACAGATGGTAGGAAGTGGAGTCAGAGTAGGAATGAGAACCGAAACCCGAAACATAGGCAAATAGAACAATGCCTAATTCCATTTTGGTTTCGCCTCCGCCAGAGACTCGGAACTTAGGAAAACAGAACAATGCCAAGTTCCATCCTAGCTCCGCCTCCGCCAGAACTTTGTAAACAACACAAAATCACCAAGACATGAAAACGAGGAATTCAAGCTGGAAGTTGAGACATAATTTCTCAACAATCTCCCACTTGGTGAACACTTCCAGCTTCCTCAAAACATCATACCTTACTGTCTATCATAGGCCCCAAGGCCCATCGATTATGTGCACCATCTGAACTTGTCTGTGCTAACCGGCTTTGTCAAGGCATCTGCAACATTCTTCAAGGTGTCAACCTTATCCATACTAACCTTGCCATCTTCAACCATATCCCTCATGAAGTGATATTGCACATCTATGTGCTTGGTCCTGGCATGAAAGGTCGGATTCTTTGCCAAACAAATGGCACTTTGACTGTCACAGCAGATTGAAATCTGCTCAGCATTAAATCCAATGTCTGAACACAAACGCCTTAGCCACACTGCCTCCTTGCAATGCATGAGTTGCTGCCATGTACTCTGCCTCTGTCGTGGATAAAGCAACTACAGCTTGTCGCTTGCTCATCCAACTGATTGCTCCACCATTAAGCATGAAAGTGTATCCACTGGTGGATCTTCTGCTGTCAATGTCCCCTGCCCAATCAGAATCAACATATCCCTGAATGCTAAGAGTCCTCTGTGATGCAACCATACTGCCATGGTAACACAAAGCATAATCTGAAGTACCCTTCGAATACTTGAACACTCTCTTCACAACATCCTAATGTGATCTCCCTAGATTTTCCATGAAACGACTTAGAACTCCCACTACTTGGGCAATGTCTGGTCTTGTGCAGACCATAGCATACATCAAACTGCCTACTGCACTTGCATAAGACACACTGGTCATGTGCTCCATCTCAGTAGTAGACTTTGGATAGTCTTCAGCAAATAGTTTCAATCCTTGCATGATTGGAACAACTAGCTGCTTGCAATCAGTCATGCTAAACCTCTCTAGAACGGTTTTCACATACTTACTCTAATTGAGCCAAAGCTTTCTGCTTGTTCTATCCCTGGTTATCTCCATTCCAAGAATGTACCTTGCTGCTCCAAGATCTTTCATTTCGAACTTAGCAGACAATTGAGTTTTAAGATCAAAAATCATTGCCTTGCTATTACCAATGAATAACATGTCATCCACATATAGAGTAATAACATGTTAAGGGTTGAGGGATTAGGGTAGAGAGTTTAATTGGGTTTAAGGGTTTAAGGGTTGAGGGATTAGGGTTGAGGGTATTGGGTTGAGGGTAGAGGGTAGAGGGTTTAGAGGTTTAGGATTTAAGGGTTGAGGGTTGAAGGTTTAGGGTATAGGGTTGAGTGTTCAAGGTTTTAAGGGTTGAGGGATTAGGGAAGAGAAGGTGGGATGGAGGGAGGGAGAGATGGAGGGAGAGTATTGAGAGAGAGAGGGATGAAGTAGGAGAGAGATAGAGGTTAGATGGTTAAGGGTAGAGGGTAGAGGGTAGAGGGTTTAAGGGTTAAGGTTTTAGGGTTTAGGGAAGAGGGGAGAGAGATAGAGGGAGTGAGCAAGTGAGTGAGTGAGAGAGAGAACTGGGAGAGGGAGAGAGGGTAGGAGGGAGAGTCTTGATAGAGAGAGTGGGGGAGGGAGTGGGAGAGAGATAGAGGGTAGATGGTTAAGGTTTGAGGGTAGAGGTTTTAAGGGTTTAAGGGTTAAGGGTAGAGGGATAAGGGTAGAGGGGAGAGACATAGAAGGAGTGAGTGAGAGAGAGAGAGACTTGAGAGAGGGAGAGGGGGTAGCAGAGAGAGAATTGAGAGAGAGAGTGGGAGAGAGATAGTGGGTAGAGGGTAGAGGGTTTTAAGTGTTTAGGGTTTAGGGTTAAGGGTAGAGAGAGAGAGAGAGGTAGAGAGGGAAAGAAGGTAGAGATATTGAGAGAGAGGAGGCAAGGAGGGAGAGAGAAATAGGTATAGAGGGACAAATAGGTAAACCCTTAAACCCTAATCCCTCAACCCCCATACCCTCTTAATCCCTCAACCCTCAACCCTCAACCCTTAAACCCTTAAACCCTAATCCCTCAACCCTCAACCCTTCAACCCTAAACCCTTGACCCCCATACCCGCTTAATCCCTCAACCCTTCAACCCTAATCCCTCGACCCCCATACCCTCTTAATCCCTTAACCCTTCAACCTTAATCCCTCGACCCCTATACCCTCTTAATCCCTCAACCCCCGTACCCTCAACCCTTAAACCCTAATCCCTCAACCCGATACCCTCTTGATCCCTCAGCCCTCAACCCTTCAACCCTAATCCCTCGACCCCTATACCCTCTTAACCCCTCATATTTTCAAGTTGCCATAACGGATATTCAAATTTTTTAGGTCCCAGTGCAGTTGCAGGCACATTCAACAACATATGACAATGAGCATGCCTATGAATATTTTGTTGAATTTGGGTACACTTTGTATGATGAAGAGGACAAATATTTTTCATATGATAGTAAGAATAATTAAATTCAGATTGATGAGAGGAATATGAATCAGATTGAATACAATGATTTCTTGAAGGTTTTCAATGAGAGTGCATATTATAGGGTAGGTAGAATGGATAGTTTCAAAAGAAATCTAATGAGCTCTATTCAGAACAAAGTTTATGATAGAGGAAAGTGTAGGTTTTTCTTTTTGAGGTGGCCTGGGGCCATCCCTAATGGTTTAATTTTTTAAACCATAGCAGGTACAGAGGATTAAGGATTGCTAGTGCATGGACAATTCTTAGCAATGCATCTTTAAAAAATTATCTTCCATGCACAGTAGTTTAGGGTTTTCCACTTCTCCATTTGCTCCATTTTCATATTATTCATATGTTCATTCCCTCCATCTGTCATCACCTTCATTTTTCATGGCTTTTCTTGGTCTGCTCTACCAAAGGTACTCTCAATTCTTGTAGTGGTTTTCAAAATCACTCATCCCCAATAAGATCCACTGTTAGAGATAGAGGGGGAGAGAGAGAGAGAGGTCATCCTAAACCCCCAACCCTCAACCCTTAAACCTTAATCCCTAATCCCTCAACCTCCATACCCTCATAATCCCTCAACCCTCAACCCTCAACCCTCAACCCTTAAACCCTAATCCATCAACCCCCATACCCTCTTAATCCCTCAACCCTCAACCCTTAATCCTTAAACCCTAATCACTCAAACCCCATACCCTCCTAATCCCTCACCCCACAACCCTCAACCCCCATATCCTCGTAATCCCTCAACCCTCAACCCTTAACCCCTAATCCCTCAACCCCTATACCCTCTTAATCCCTCAACCCTCAACCCTCAACCCTTAAACCCTAATCCATCAACCCCCATACCCTCTTAATCCCTCAACCCTCAACCCTTAACCCCTAACCCTTAAAACCTAATCCCTCAACCCCCATACCCTCCTAATCCCTCAACCCTCAACCCTGAACCCTTAAAACCTAATCCCTAAACCCCAATATCCTCTTAATCCCTCAACCCTCAACCCTTAACCCCTAATCCCTCAACCCCTATACCCTCTTAATCCCTCAACCCTCAACCCTCAACCCTCAAACCCTAATCCATCAACCCCCATACCTTCTTAATCCCTCAACCCTCAACCCTTAACTCTTAAACCCTAATCCCTCAACCCCCATACCCTCTTAATCCCTACACCCTTAAACCATAATCCCTCAACCCCCATACCCTCTTAATCCCTCAACTCTCAACCCTTCAACCCTAATCCCTCGACCCCTATACCCTCCTAATCCCTAAACCTTCAACCCTTAACCCTTAAACCCTAATCCATAGAGACAGAGAGAGAGAGAGAGTGAGAGGGAGACAAAGTGGCAAAGAGGGGGTGGGAAGGAGAAACCTAAGAGAGTAGGAGAGAGAGGGAGTGAGAGATAGAGGGATGGGATAGATGCAAGGAGTGAGAGAGAGACTTGAGAGATAGAGAGGTGGTGGAAGGGAGAGGGAGTACTCGAGGGAGAGGGAGTACTCAAGATAGAGGGATTCAAGAGAGATGGAGGGGGTGGGGGGAGATAAATGAGATAGAGGGAGAGAGAGAGAGAGAGATGGAGGGAGATATCTGAGAGAGGGAGAAAGACATAGTGGGAGGGAGTGAGAGAGAGGGAGTGGGAGAGAGAGAGAATGGGAGAGAGATAGAGAGAGTGAGTGAGTGACATACGTAAGAGAGGGATTAGGTTAGAGATTTTAATTGGGTTTAAGGGTTTAAGTTTTGAGGGATTAGGGTTGAGAGTATTGGGTTGAGGGTAAAGGGTAGAGGTTTTAAGGGTTTAGGATTTAAGGGTTGAGGGTTGAGGGTTTAGGGTGTAGGGTTGAGTGTTTAAGGTTTTAAGGGTTGAGGGTATAGGGTTGAGGTATTAGGGACGAGAAGGTGGGAGATAAAGAGAAGTAGAGGGTAGAGTTAAGGGTAGAGGGTAGAGTGCTTAAGGGTTTAGGATTTAGAGTTAAGGGTAAATGAGAGAGAGATATAGGGAGTTAGTGAGAGAGAGAGAGGGAGGGAGTGGAAAAGTGATAGAGGGTAGAGGGTTAAGAGTTAATGGTAGAGGGTAGAGGGTTAAGGGTAGAGGGGAGAGAGATATAAAGAGTGAATGAGTGAGAGAGACTTAAAAGAGGGAGAGGAAGTAGGAGGGAGAGACTTGAGAGAGAGAGAGGGAGGGAGGGAATTGGAGATAGATAGAGGGTAAAGGGTATAGGGTAGAGGGTTTAATGGTTAAGGGTAAATGATGGAGGGGAGATAGATAGAGAGAGTGAGAGAGAGAGAGAGACTTGAGAGAGGGAGAGGGGTAGGAGGGAGAGAATTGAGAAAGAGAGAGAGGGGAAGGGAGTTGGAGAGAGATAGAGGGTAGAGGTAGAGTTTTAAGGGTTTAGGGTTTAAGGGTTAAGGGTTAAGGGTTTAGGTTAAAGGTATAGTGGAGAGAGATAGAGAGAGAGAGAGAGAGGGAGAGTGAGTGAGTGAGAGACCTAAGATTCCCTCTCTAATTTTCTCTATATCCCCCTCTCTCTCCTTCCCTTTATACTTCTCTCTATCTCACCTCTCTTTCTCCCCCCCTCTCTCTCCCTCTCTCTTCCTTTCACCCACCTTTTCTCTCTACTTCTCGCTATATAACTTATCTCTCTATACATCTTTCTCTCTCCCCTCTCCTTCCCTCTCAATCTCTCCACGTTCCTCCTTATCTCTCTACTTTTCAGCTCCATCACACATCTGTCCACCTAGACCTCTCTCTATTTTTCTCTCACCTCTCTCTACATCCCTACCTCTCCCTATATCTCTCCTTTCATATCTACTTATCTCTACCTAGTTGTCCCTCTATAACTATTTCTCTCTCCCTCCTTGCATCCTCTCTCTCAATATCTCCACCTTCTTTCCCTCTCTAATTCTCTCTCTATCACCTCTCTCCTCCCTCTCTACTCTCTCTATCTCTCCCTCCCTCCCCCTCTTTCTATATCTCTTTGCCCTCTCTACCTATATATCTCTCTCTCTCACTCACTCACTCACTCCCTCTATCTCTCTCCCCTCTCCCATTAACCCTGTTAGAACCCAAAATTTCATGAAAATCCTAAGGTCTTTTACCTATTTGAATCGAATATTTTCCTATCTTTTCCATAAAAATTCATTTTTCCCATTCAAATTCCTTTACCGCCGTTGAAAAAGGCTAAAAAATGACTTATATCCTATACGGCTGCCCTAAACCCTTTAAACTTTTCTCCCTACCGCTTTACCACGGATAGCCTTCAAACAGTCTGTGGTTGTGCGGTAGAGGGTCAGCCTGGCGATCATCAAACAACCACCGCTATACCGCGGTCGTTATCTTTCTACCCGGTGGTATGGCGATCTTAACCATCAAGGTATTCTCCCGACTATTATCGCACTACCGCGGTCTCCCTGTAGACTATCCGCGGTAGCCGTCTTCTTGCCTGCCTTGACCTTCCACTGACAGTTTACCGGAGTCACCATGGTCACCATTCTCACCGTGTGTGGTACCGCAGTGACTGTCTACACTGCTGCCGCACCGGTGACTTACTGACCACCGTGATACTGCGGTCTATGTTTAGACCACACGCGGTGGTACGGTAAATGTTTTGTGCCTAATCATTTAGCCGTCGATTGTTTTTGTTGACCGTTATTGCCACCTTCTAACTTCTACCGCTCTGCTGCGGCCCTCGAGATTACCCTCTGTGGTGCAGTGGTAAGGGTTTCCTTGACTGCTCTTTACTACTATACCATGGGCTAGTTTATGGGAAGCCGCGGTTGGGCGATGAATAAGATATGAAGTGATCACTAAGGGAGCGGTAGAGGTATAAAATGTATGAGCATTTTTGGAAAGGGGAGAAATGAATTTTAAAGGAAAAGATAGGAAAATAATGAGAAATTAAATGGGGGTAAGGTGGTAAATGAAATATTATGAAAAGATAGGAGAGTAATGGATATAAATGAATAAACTCCTTTAGGGTATTGATGGAAAATTTAGGTTCAAAAGGGAAAATCATTCAGGATTCTTTTATGAATTTTTTTCGGGTTCTAACAGGGTAGAGGGTTTAAGGATTTAGGGTTAAGGGTAGAGATGAGAGAAAGAGAGAGAGAGAGAGAGAGAGAGAGAGAGAGAGAGAGAGAGAGAGAGAGAGAGAGAGAGAGAGGAGTAGAGAGGGAAAAAAGGTAGAGATATTGAGAGAGAGGAGGCAAGGAGGGAGAGAGAAATAGGTATAGAGGGACAAATAGGTAGAGAGAAGTAGATATGAAAACAGAGATAGATGGAGAGGTAGGGATGGGGAGAGAGGTGAGAAAAAAACAAAGAGAGGTATATGTAGATAGAGGTGGAAGGAGATAAAGAGAAGTAGAGGGTAGAGTTAAGGGTAGAGTGTAGAGTGCTTAAGGGTTTAAGGGCTAAGTGTTTAGGGTTTACAGTTAAGGGTAAAGGAGAGAGAGATATAGGGAGTTAGTGAGTGAGAGAGATGGAGGGAGTGGAAAAGCGATTGAGGGTAGAGGGTAGAGGGGAGAGAGATAGAAGGAGTTAATGAGCGAGAGAGAGACCTAAAAGAGGGAGAGGAAGTAGGAGGGAGAGACTTGAGAGAGAGAGAGAGGGAGGAAGGGAATTGGAGATAGATAGAGGGTTTAGGGTTAAGGGTATAGTGGAGAGAGATAAATGGAGAGAGAGAGGGAGTGAGTGAGTGAGTGAGTGAGTGAGAAACCTAAGAGAGAGAGAGAGGGGGTAGGAGGGAGATTCTTGAG